>JAFIDM010003189.1:55525823-55585830 GCA_023159025.1 Thereuonema tuberculata | reverse complement strand
AAAAAAAAAATGCCACTGCGACAATCGCCTGTATCTGCATGTAATGGTATGGGAATAATATAGTGACAGGAAAAGCTTTCTGTGAACCTCCACTAATAAATGGCAGTAATCCATGTCGATAGGAAACATGCAAGGCAATACTTGTGTCGGAGGCAATGGAGGCCTTTGTCTCCGCCCCTTTGATCCACGAGATGTTTTCCATTTGGTAATTTAGTCCACAGGATTCAAACCGCGTAACCAAAACAAAAAATAAATATAGAACAAAAGATGATATTTTTCCAGAATTTATGGTTTAATTGTGGCAGTTGTTTTTTTATTTATCGAATACCTTCACTTTCTTCACGACATTGTGCTACTGCATTGAGTTGACTTATTAGAAATTGGAGTTAGTTTTTTTTTTTTTTTTTTTTATTGTGATGCAGTTTCACTGAAATTCCAGGTGACTTGATCATGTGTGGAATAAAATGTGACATTCACATGCAATTATATAACAGTGTTCTCGCGCATTCCCTCTATAAAAATAGATCTAAATTTAGTTGCCTCAAACCAATATTATGTTTATTATATTTAGAATCCAACAAAAAAATATAATGTTTTCTCCACTCAATTCCTCTCATCTGTAGAAGATAAGAGTTAGAGAAAAAAGTTGCACTCAGGACGTTTTCGAGGAGGTGGTTACAGTAGCCATTCAACTACGAGAATTATACTGAAAAGTAGCTTTGACTAGCACGAAAATATGGAAAAATGATTGAAAGTACTTCAGAAAGGTTTTTAATTTTGCCAAATTCCGAAAATTATTACAAAATGTATGGAAATTGGGGCGAACTTTTCACTCACTCTTACTCTCATTACCAAAGATTTGGAAGGTCTTCCTTGTCGATCTTTCCCTGAATCTATTGTCTTATTAATCCTTACATAAAATTAAAGATTTAGAGTAACCTTTTTTTCGTATTTATTTTAGAAAATTGAAGGTTTCTGATTTTTGAATTTGAAGATGAAGTTTCTGTAACAGTTTAGAAAAGTAATTAAAAAAAAATATTTTGTTTATAAGAAGACTTAACAAGTTTCTAATCCAAATGCCATAAATATTCGCAGGAAGTTTATTTATTTATTTATTGTAAGCGTTCTTCCTTAAATTTACAAGTCTAATATTTAATGTTTGAGAGTTAATGTTGAGAGTGAATGTTTGACAGTTTTATCAATAATTTTACTTTGAATAATCAGAATATCTTTCTTCAAAAATTTGCACTCAAAAAATTTGAAACAAAAGGCAATTGAAACGTTTTCGGTAATTTACGAAATTTTGATATTTTTTTTTTCTTTTAGAATTATAGAATTTTCGCGAAATTTCGCTTTTTATTATTACTTTAGAAAATTAAAACGAAATATTTCTTTGCTTCTTCATTCCGTTATTAATATCATTTTGAGATTAAAAACCAAACAAACCAAACTTAACGCCTTAATTAAATATTGATTAAAAAACATTAACTTTTGATTTGTAGTGGATTTTCCATCAAATTGGATTTTGGATTTCGCATCCGTTTCCGATAGCAATTGATTAGTAACAGATGCAAGCTTCGTTCGACACCCGGGAGAAAATTTGTGACGACAATCGGCAGTGATCGAGGGCAAAATCTGCACTAATGAATGAGGGAAGATGCTTGTTCTCTCTCCTTCGTTGCTGCCGTCCTAGTGCTTAACTGCAATGAACTGATAAATTTCTAGGAATAATGGCGCTATCACGGTGCAACCATCAGCAACAAAATACCCTTGAGAACGAATGAAAAAAATGCAACCGGTGTCGGCTTAATATAATAACGCCGTCAACAGGAGGAAGTCCAATAACGGATTTATTAAAAAACATCCAATATTCGCATATTCGAGGATCGAAAATGAGATTCCGTCACCAAGTGAAACTAGAGATTTCTTTATGAAAAAAGGAAGTTGATTCTCAAGAATATACCAAGTTTCTGAGTCCTCTTAGTTTTAAATTCAGAATCAAATGAAAAGCTTTCTATTCTCGTTGTAATTTTCTTTAAGTATTTTAGATTATCTTATTTTTTATAATAGTATGTTTTGTTGAGGATAGATGTAGCAATGTAGGCGTCAAATGTTTTAATTTATTAGCGTTCTAAGATAGAAGAAGGCTTTTATTGACCTGTTCTACGTAAACACCCTCAGTTTACGTAGTTGAACTGGATGCAGAAACACGGATGAATTGATCATTTTATTTAATTGGACTAACAGCATCATTGGAGAAACTAAGCACCTTTATATTCTACATCCAAAACACTCCCTTTCCAAGGTATTGCTTTAAGGTTCTGTGGCTGCAGCTAAATGGGCTTTTTTGGCAGTTTGGAAGCTGTTTGGTTACCGTCCACCTTGATAATGATATAATATTCTCCAAACTGTCATGCGTTTATTCATCCATGCAGTTAGGGCTACATACCAGACATCTTCAGCTCTTATAAACCATAATAGATCTTAGGGTATCCGTATACTGCAAGTTCCTCTACTTTGAGACTGGCTTGACGCTTGATATGGCACTTTCGGACACCTTCATAAATCTAATACCCTATGAATGATTACCTCTATCATTCACAACTTGAAGCAAAGGAATGACGCTGAATCACGAAAGAAAAGATGTGGTTTGACTATTCAGTAGTTTATTGTAACACTTATATACGGTTTCGTTGCCTACTGGATGAGTATATGCATACTCATATGCTACTTCTAAGTGCAAAGTTCTTGCAATTAAAAAGAAAAACAAAACTGGAAAGGTGCAGATCAACATCTAAAAAAATAATAAAAGATTAAAAAAAAAATGGCAAATAGGCTTCCTTTCTGAATTTGCAAATTATTTTATTTTATAACAATGGGTGAGACCAAATTATTTACAAGTGACATCCTGAAACAGCTGTTCCAGGATGTCACTTGTAAATAATTTGGTCTCACCCATTGTTATTATTAATAATTCAAATGCGCAGTTTGAATTTTATGCTTTAAAAAAAATTCATTGACGCCTGAGCACTGCTGGCACATGAATTTTCTCACTAATGTTTCATTGGTGAGTTTTTCATTGTGGTATTTTTTCCTTTGAGGCACCACTGCGCTTCCGATGTATTATTTTATTTTATCTTAAAGGTTTGATAACAATTCTTAAAACACTAAGATTCCTTTCAATTTTTATTTTTATTTTTTTATTTTGGAAATACCCAAAAGCAAGAATTGTCAGCGAATGGATTCAATCAATTTGTCGTCTGTGTTAATTGTCATCGCCCAAAACAGTCCAATCCAATTAAATTGAGTAATTATTCTGCTGTCTGCGAGGAGTAAAGAACGCTTCTTGCATTCACAAAGAACTCTTTTGTCTTTCTTTCGTAAGAGACGAACAAATGTTTGTTGACATCTACTATTATGAAGAATTCTGTTGGGAAATTGAATCTTCCCTCCGAACTCTTGGCGGAAATGTAGGAAACAAGATCGTAATATCTATTTTTGACAAGAAATTATGATACATCCGAAATGGATACCGGTGATGAAAGTATTTGGAAATGAGAAAACAGCTATTGTGCTTTCAATTCAATTTCAAGATTAACTTAACAAGTTTGTGGTTTTTTTTTTATTTTTATTATTCTCTTTGAAGATAAAATACGGATCAGTTTCTAAGAAACGTTAAGTATAGTTTTTAAGTTGTTTAGACGATGAGAGTTATAATAATTCTAAATTTGTTATGTTTTATTAATTTTTATTTATTTATGTTAAATTTTACAATAACTGTATAATTGTAATTTATAATTATCACAAATTGTTATTTGAAATATACAATTAGCTGCTTTTTATCTACAAAACCAAACAATTTAACTATAAGAATGGTTAAGTTAAAAAAGCTTCGTATTTCTCAGTTTCTAAAATTGAGAAAATTTTAAATGTTAGCACGTTTTTTTAAGAACTGGAAGAAATACTTACTGTCGAGTCATCATTTCTAATATCTATAAGTCAAGTGATTGAGCAAAAGGGCGGATTGGAGAAAAAGCCTTAATCTTTTGCTTTTTAAAGATGTGATATACGTATTTTTTTTTATTTGTAATTAGTTAAATCGTGTTACTTAATTTACAAGCATTAAAATTTATTTCGGGATAATTCTACCTTATTCACCAATGAAGTCGAATAGCAGCCGAAGTCCGAGGGAATGTGTTGTTCGTCTTTCACTGTTGTTGTTTTATAATTTTTAGCTAAAGCTAAATTTTTGTTGTCAAGACACACACACAAGCATCTCTGAAAGTTGTAAAAATTTCTGGAATAACGTTTGGCGAGAAAAATCCATTTGTAGACGTTACATTACTGTTATTATTAAATAATTGCTTTTGAATGAAATAAAAAAGTTAGGAATTGAAGAAAGAGCAGGATCGTAGAAAGGGAGAAAAATATAGGTAAACATTTTAAAGAAAGCAGGACTTTTATTCTGAAAATTTCACCGAAAATACTTCACATATTAAATGATGCGAAATAACAAAATCCAAATGGGAGCAGACGGGTCTGAACAATTTTGGAATTCGTGGAAAATCTGTCTTTGTGATTCTGCGATGTAATTGATAAAAATTACAAAGGTTTTATTGTTGTTTTATTTTAGTTTTGGAGGTTCCATATTCAGTGCGATGACAATCTTGAAGGTCGCAACCTTTAACTACCCTCGATAGATTGGTGTCATATCGTTTTGAACAAACATCTATCAAGGTATTACGAATTAAAAGTTACTGGAAATAAGAAGGAAATTTCTCGTGCATTCATTCTTTTTTGCCTGTAGAGGAGCAATCAGCGTTTAAATATGCATTATCATCAACGTAAGGGTTGGAAGTAAAAGGAGACCCTAAGGTTGCTTTTCTGAACCTGTGCACTTACATTGTATCATATATAACGATTTGAAATATTGGATCCGCATGAAGTGAATTGGCTCTTGGATTTTCCGTCCTACATACAACGTTGTCCCCTTACTTTCTTTCGTTTTCTTTTTTTTTCCCTCTGCCAATGAACTTGACTTTTAGTGGCTCCAGCGAGGCTTTTAGCTCTGCTTTTCTTCCGTCCGCTTCATTCATCACTTATAGGCTCTGCTCGGATTTAGCTGAGGCGAAAGTAAACACCGCATTTTACGGCCTGCTGCGGAGTTTGGCGGCTACAGTCGGCGTTAAATTACTTGAGATCTCTCCAAGGGAAACGCCAGTGGCAGCTTTGCTGATGCGGTGGTCCACAGGCGCCGGGGATGCCTCCAAGGCCGAGAATTGGCACGCGTTCTTACAAGGTGACAGCAACATTACATTGATACCAAGCTAAGACATTGGACGGACATTGCCTTTCGTAACGAAAGAAGTCGCCTTGAATAAGGAAGAACAAATGATGGATCACAGGAAATAAAAAGTGAAATATCTCTTACTAGCAACAAATTTCCAAAACATCCTAGTTTCTTGTAATATTAAGAGCGTAAAATGATCACCAAGGGAGAGCACACGTAATGACAACTTTACATGTATAAATTCAAAAATAGAAGTTGTATTTCCAACATTTGAATCTTACGTTGTAGTCACTGAGTTTGATAAAATCCTAGCTTAATAAGGTGAAAATTCACGGAAACATAAAAGAAAATTGATATATGAATTGTAATTATTACAATAATACTGTGTGACAGCAATTTTCAATGGAATTTGGAGTTATTAGGGGATGTTTTAATACTGCAATTAAATAATACCTTTGTAAAAAAATAAAATAATATTAATATTATTGTAAATTTTTACTTGGTCATTTCTGGAAACTGCAAACGATGTGGTTTTCCACTCAAGTCTTCTTCACTTGATGGGCATCCAGCCCCCCCTTCACTTGTTTGTATAGCATCCAATTTTCCATTGTCACATCATTGTCTTTGGTAATTGTATTGTATTGTATTTGCAAGTCTTCGCTGTCGGCAGTGGCTCCGAAGCGTCTGGAAGAGAGCCAGGCTCACTAATAGGAGCCTACATAAATTTTTCTCTTCCGTGCGTAGAAAGGTAGATTTATTGTTGTTCTTCGGTTGCATGTATTCGGAAACTACAAAGTAAAAAACCCATTCAGTCTCTTTTCTGTCTTTTCATCTGAAGCTGCGACATGAATACGTTTATCGACTTCTTTTTGGCTCCGTTTTTTTTAGATTTTAATCTTTTTTTTTGATCCAATTTCGGTGTAATTATATTTTAGATCATTAAACGCTCATTAGCAATTAATCGCTGCTTGTAATTTTCCTGGAAACTGATGAGTATAGAAAATTTTAATTAGGGTTTTTTAAATTCTGTTGATACATTTAATCAAAGGATAAGAATTTGTATAAAGTTTGAAGACTGATCATGTAACTGATTTTTCCAGAAAACTTCTAATAAGATAGAGAGAGGACGACAAAACAAACAAAAACAAAAACTCAACGTTCACTTCCAGTCGAAAAACTCCTGCTTCAGTATAACTTCAGATCTTACAACTTTCACAATTTTTTATAAAAATTCCATTGAACATCTTCTACATCGAGGCATTCCATGCAGTGCTTTATAGAATAATTGACGTAATAAAGACGATTCACTTTTAGTGAAAAAATATAAAACTGTGCCTAAATAAACAAAAGGTTCTGGCACCCTGAGCTATCATGTCGGAATCTGGGACAGCTTCAACCTTATTAGGCAGTTCAGGGTGCGAGAGCTTTTTGTTTATTTATGTGCAGTTTTACATTTTTTTCACTAAATAAATGCCTGCACGTTAATGAAAACCCGGATCCGGATTAAGGGATGTAAACGGGAGCGGGAGGCAAACTTTCTTGAAGGGTAGGGATATCTCCGAAGCCGCTTGAGTTGCAAACACGAAATTTGACATGGGTGTTCTTCGTCAAAACATGAAATTTGAGGGGTGTAATCGAGTGGAGGGGGGGGGGGAACTTTGTTGAAGGACACGCGTTTCTCTGAAACCGCTTTAGCTGGAAACACGAAATTCCACATGAGTGTTCTTAATTCTAAGTTGCAGTTTTTAGTTTACTTCATATATTTTTTTTTTTTTTTGAATAAATAAAGCGGTTTTTTTACATTACATAAGCAAGGCTTCCGAAGCGAAGCGAAGGGTAGTAGGCTAGTCATATAGGAGAGTAGTAATGTAAATTCAGATCTAGTGATAGTCTACTCTTTTTACCAATCGTCTTTATTTGGTAAAAAGTAAAGATATACATGAAAATTATCGCTCCAAGGAAATGAAGAAAATACGGTTTGGGCTTTTTTATACAGCAGCTATTCGAAATAGCAGTCAGAGTAAAGAAAACTCGAAGCAACTGTCCAATGGAGGTAAAGCTATTAATTTGAATATATTCGAATATTTTCTCTGGCCAGTCGATCTGAAGTAGAGAAAATGTTTGAAAAAGATGACTCAACCTTTCCATCAAATTTGCAAATGGAAAGAATAGAGTAAGCAAATCATTAAAGTTATTGAAATTATTTTGTTTTTCCAATCTTAGTAGCTATCTCATTAAGTTACACTTTCATACAGCAGACAAATGTAGTTTGTCAAGTGTTAGGAAGTCTTTAGCAAGCACAATTTTACCTATAATTTATACAGCTAAATGCTTCGACTTAACGAAGACAATAAAATTTATTTATGTTTAATTTATGTGAATTCTACAGCTCGTTGTTCTTTAAGAACAATGAAGCGAGCGATAACATAAGCGACATTATTTAGGATGTATTTTCCGCAAAGAGCTTGGTGAAGGTTGCATTTAGGTATAGTTATTATGCGAGCTAAAAGAGATTATTGTCATCGCTAATAGGTTTATTAAATTCACTTGCATATGATTAAAATTTCATTGTAATGAGCTCCTGATGGAACTGAACCTTTTGCTAAAGAGAAAAGGTGCATAACTGCTTCAACATCTTAATGAATCTTATAACTTTAAATATAAAATAAGAATTGAAATTTAGCTTTGAATTTATATGTTTATCCTACGAACAGAAAGCCACCTGTAATATCGAAAGAAAGGGCCAATGTAAATTACGAATTAAGTGAATATGACAATCGCCATAAAAAGGTAAGAGGACTTTGTATCAATACAATATTAGTCAATCGAAAAAGTCTTTGATGGATTAGTTGAACTACTATACACGGTAATCTTTTGAAATTTAAACACCGAAAGCTTGATTTATTCTTATTGTCTTACTTAAAAATGTGATGCCTCTTCATTGTAAGCTGATCATTGTAATTTGCATTCTCCTGCTTTGTACTTGCCACTAATTTGCTTGCCCAGAATTTAATCATCTGGTTTTTTATTGGCTACATTTTCTACCTTTGGATTTATAACTTATTAATGATCTTACAAAAAACAAAGGCTTTTTTCGTGGTGGTCACTCTGAATGGAATCTCCGTACTCTTGAATCGTGATGTGGATCCTCTATCTGCAAAATCTTTTCCTTAGTTACAAGCAACAAACCACTTCATTTCTCTCCTGAAGTATTTATAATGAATTAAATGATTTGTAAATAAGATATTCCTTCAACACACTACTGATTTAAACTAGGATAATGTAGGTACTAATTTCGTTAAAAATTCTTTGAATAACTTCAAGAAATTCTGAGAGAGAATTATGAAGTTTGTTCATACTGAGGCCGGTTACTTAAAATTTTCCATAATTAACTATTTTCTGAAGTAAAATATATAGAAATAATAAGCTCAATTCTTTTTTAAGCAATATTTTTTTTCCGCTGTTGTTTTCAGTTTTTTAACATTTTTATTTTGTCAGAAGATGCCTCTTTGGACTTAGCTTTACAATAAACATTTATTGTTAGAATTAAGACTAGATCCAATCAAAATGCTGGAGATTGAAAAAAATGAATCGAAGTGATGAGAAACTGAACTTTCTTGTCTTTCATAAATTCTAATCCTCCGATCAAGACTAAATGCTTCACCGAGTATATTCTTCCATATCTTTAGAAGTACTAAATGGATTGGAAGCATTTAGTGTTAAACAAAGATACTTAATCAAGGAAACTATCATAGTTACATCAAAAAGATTATTGATAACATTCGTAAGCTTTTAATTCTATATTTTTGTTTGTAAGTTCGGAAGTTCTTACATTGAGCTAGTAAAAGTAAAACATCATCTAATTTACAGATGTTTTACCAGGTCTTATCTGTTATTGATTCATCGTCTGCTGTTGTATATAAATGGTTTATATACAAACCAGCGTACATTCGACGTAGAATGATGGCCATTTTCAATAGCCTATGTATTGCAAGCTTTATAGATTTTTTTTTTTCTGGTAACAAATGTTTTCTGGTATTCATATTGCCAACTGGAGAGAAAGGAAACCGAAAAATTAAATTACAATACCTTAGCAATTATGCTGAGACGCTGTACATATTTAAAAAAAAAAGAAAAAAAAGGTAGTTTTCATTTAAACTTTGTTCAGAGATCAAACTTCTTGCTTCTTTTCGCAATTCTGAAAAATCTTCATCAAGAAACAAAGACTGTTTCAGTTGTGTAGCTTGTTTGAAGTCATGTAGCTTCCATTTACGAAAATAATGAACGGTGAAGTGTCACAGTAAATTCACATTCGGTATTGATTTGTGTTGTTATTACAGAAGCGTAAGAAAGCATGACAACTGAAAATATAGCTGAAATAAGCTCGGTTATTATCAGAGAATTTCTTTTTCTATTGATTCTGTAGATTTCGCAATTTACGATAAGTCCTAGATAGCGCACATCGCTTGACTAGTCTTTCCTTCAACGATCAGAAGCTTTTATCTCGCTTTCTCTTACAGTATACTGCTCGTGTCCTCTCAAAGCATCGCAAACATAGCTTAGTTAAACATGAACCTTCTAGAAGGAAAGAATCTTACCAAACGGCCTCTGCTTATCTGCGATTATAAAAAAAATGCATCTACTTGAGATTACTTGTTTGCTATTTTGAAATACTGGAATGAGTATCGTAGTAGATAAGTTTCGTTCAACTTCAGGTGTAAATAACGGGGTAAAGTTTAGGAAGTACAGTTTAAAAAAAAAATTGCAAAATTCGACAAAAATACCAGAAATTGTAAAAGAATTTAAGTCTAATGTTCTTAAAATAGTTTTTCTGTTATGAATTAAATGTGAAACACATTTTTGTAAATTGCATTAATTTGCGGATAGAAATAATATTTTTTTTCCGTTCTGAAAATTCAGCAAGTATTTGCGGATTAGCGTGTATAAGCTTAATTAATATAAGTCATAAATTAAAGCACGGGCTTCTGAAAGGATTAACAATTATAGATTTAATATTGCTTCCCTTCTAATGAGAATTTTATCAATTTTACGTGCAAATTTCTCGAGAGCAACCCAAATGAGAAAAATGTTCTAGAAATGTTACTCTCTTGTCCTTTTTACGCAGGCCATGTAATCAATTTACAAGTTATAAAGGGGGAGGGCTTACACGAACATACATATATTGATTTTATAAACCCCCTCTCCTTTTTTTTTTTATAGGAAACTAGCGTAATTGTATGGATACTACTCACATTATAATCGGTGAATGTAGTTTTAATGCTGTTACTAACTTGAGGTTGCCCTGGTTTCCAAACATCGATGGACCGTTAACTGCATGAAAACAGTAATGTTTACTTGTTTTAACTATGCTTTCGGCAGGATATCGTTGTTTCGTTAAGTCATTAACGGATTGTCAGCGTTCCAAAACATTATCAGATATAAAGTAATGTAGAAAAATACCATTATATTTCGAAGAAGGTTTAATCTTCTCCTGGTAACAGTGCATTCATTTGACAAAAGTTGCAGGGAAAATTTTGGCAATGCTGTGTATTCATTTATTCCTAATAAATAAATACAAATACAAACTTATGATTGGTCGCTTATAATGGAAAAGCCAATCATAAGAAAGATTAAAAAAAAAAAAGAATGAAAAGTCTGCTAGCCATTTACTCTGAAATCGATGAAAGGACCACATCGAAAACCGCCCACTTCACCTCCTTTATTTGTCTATCCCTTTTCTTTACGTGTTTGTACTCCATTGCCTAGGACCATTTGATATGTTTTGACAACCGCATCATTAAAAAAAAAAGCAAACGAAGGAAATTGTTGTCGTTGCCATGGCAACCCAATGGAAAAAACAAAGTTTTCATTAACATTGTATTTCGAAATGACAACAAGTAAATAGTAAGCTTTCGAAAACAAACTAGAAAATGGAAATGAAATATATTCACTTAATATTTGCGTCGTTTTATGCTAATCATCCCTTTTCAGAGTATTTTGAAAATTGTATTTTCGAATTTGCTAAGTAATTAAATAATTATTTTTCACTATTATTAGTAGCTTTAAATATTATTTTAATTTATCTGACTAATTTAAATATTTCCCTTCGAAATTTCCGTATTTTCAAAGCAATACGTTCTTATTACAATGTAATAATGAGATATGAATAAAGTTATAATAAGTCTTAAAACGATAAAATTACAAAAAATCATAATCATTTTCAATTTCTGTACAATAATGTTAGGTCACCATTACTGACAATGATGTACTTTTTTTTTCTACCGCAGCAAAGAGTTAATATATCACTATTCGTTTTTTGCGATACTTATACAAAAGAAAGCTTGCATCACTGTTATTATTAGCGACCTAATAATAATCTTCTATAATTCCTATTATGATGGCATTTTATTTTCTTAGTTTATCTTAAATTTATTATTAAAAAAAACAAACTTACATTATTTTACAAAATAATCAATTTAGTGAAAAAGAAAAAATGTCTCCAATTAACTTAGTTGTATTACATTACACTTAGATTTTGTATTTCTTAAGATTTGATGTTAATCTTACAACTAACATTGATCTTAAGTGTGATTCTATTATTATTTTCTTTAATGATACTCGAAACAGGGCGATATGGTGGCAGAAGACCGATTTCCGATTTAAGATGATGATTAAAATAACACCAGTAGTTCTCTTAGTAGGGTAGTAATTCAATATGTCTTCACAGGCTTTTGCCGAAGGGCACCTATTGAGTAGGCGATCCTTCTGCTACAATTTCGAGTGACAGCCAAGAACCAGAGGACTCCTGGGAATAGGACGTGGGTGTTCAAATGACACCTCTGAGGCTCAGACGCAAAGACAGGCTAGTTCTTCATTCTTGTAGTACTATTTATGTAGTGAACAAGCAATGAAAAGAATAAGCTTTTACAGCTACTAGGAATGAATTTGTCTGAATCAAAATATCGAAATACTAAATTTCTCAGTGATTTAAACATACGGGGAAAATCGCAAATTATTGAAATCTAGAATTTATCATTTTAAATAGACTATAGTGTATAATAAATATGAAGTCACTTTCATTTCTTCTTTCAAATTTTTATTGATAAATTTCCTTTCAAAATTTGATTGAAATTCTTAATGTGCAACTTATAGAATATTCTTCTCTCTGCTGAATCTTGAATAAGAAATGTTGAAGTGAATTCGCTATGTGATGATACGGTTTGTCTATAAATTTTTTGGGGATGTTATCTATTTGAACTATAGAATTGTCTTCCTTTAATTTAATTCTGCACTTTTTTATTTTGGCAGCCATGTAAAGTAGGTAAATAAATAGAATTGATTTTGTTTTTACTTAAAAAAAAAAAATGTCTCACTTTCCTTTATAAATGCCTCTATTAATAAGTCTTTGCTTGACTGCTGTTGATTGTGGAATGTCCACAGATTACTGACGCCACATCCTCACGAGGGATGTCTTGAGGTTTTAAATCTTCAGCAGAGCAGAATTCGACGTAAAGATATAAACCCGGTTTCGATTTGTTTTCTGCCAAT
The DNA here is from genome assembly GCA_023159025.1 of Thereuonema tuberculata. NCBI lineage: Eukaryota > Metazoa > Arthropoda > Chilopoda > Scutigeromorpha > Scutigeridae > Thereuonema > Thereuonema tuberculata. Next base: position 55,572,992 of record JAFIDM010003189.1, on the reverse strand, counting down.
TGGTTCCGCCTGGCTGAGATAAGAGATGTTGGATGGTTTCTGGTGAGAGGGGGTAGAGAGAGAAAGTCCAGTGTCAGATATCGGCTGTGGAGGTCAGTATGGAAAAATATCATGTGGAAGAGGGCATGGGAACGATTTGTATGAAGGCTTAATAGATTGATCGAATCAATAATCAAAGAAAGAAGGACTCTGCTACGATGTTCGATCGTCTCCTTACAACCATCGCCCAGTCTACTTTCCACAAGGACATGTAGATATCGATCCACACAAAGAGATAGTCGCCGCCGTGTCTTCAATTTCCATGAACGAAATGGAGAAGTAAGAATACCTCTCAACTGATAGACTCGTAGAAAAAAGTTTCTTGCAATTGAGTGATTTTTTTTTTTTTTTATTTATTAAGAAAAAAAAAAATCTTTATAAAACTTAAAAACCCAACTTGTCAAGTCTCGCAACTAAATTCTGAATATATGTATTTTGTCCAAGAATTTTTTAAAGAAAAAAGAAAAAAAATACAGTTTTCAATTCCGAAAAATGGAATTTTGAATATCACGAAAGCTTAAATTAAGAACAAATGTTCTCTTGAACGTAGATAAGCTGGGCCACTTTCTTTTCGCCATTCTTTTGAGGACAAAGAGATGGATGGTTCCTTTAATATTATGCAAATTTGGAGGAATATTTGCTTTTTCTCAATTTTTCGATACGAAATTTGGTTGAAATCTTTGCTCATCTTCTACATCGAAGATGATTGGTCATTGATTAAAGTGAAATCTTATTGATTATAATAATAATAAACAATTTTAAAATGCTAGAATTGAGAAAGAAGTTGAAGGATTCATGGCGAATTAATGAATGGATTATTGAATGGGGAAGCTTATCTAAAGTCCGATAATCACTTAACATTAAAAGAACTATGAATGGCGGAATAACCAACAAAAAAGAAACATTAGAATAATCCACCAAACTGGTTGTCATCAAAGATTTTGGTTAAAGTTAAAGGCCTACATGGAAACTTTAAAATAAAGGTGTCCAACAGTGAATTATATCCGGAAAAATCACCAGCATTTAGTTACTACAGAAAAAGATCCGTCCAATTTCCACCCACAATAATCTTGATTCACCCTTAATCCATGTTTGGAATAACTACTTTAAATTTCATCTTCCTCTGGAAATTATATTGAGAATTGAAATCTAGAAAAGATCCTTCTGTGTCTTTTAAAATTCCAGGAAAAAGATATTAACAGATGGATTTCCTCGATTACGTTTGATTAATTCAAAGACTTGAATTGAACTGTTTTTTAAGCAATTCCTTTAATTTGTCTTTCAATTTCGATGTAATCCTGCCTTGATTGTAAAGGACCGCTTCTGTAAATGGCGTCCACTTTATGTTCTCAGTGATGGTCAAGAGGAAAAGAAGAGGATCTTGTAATTGGAGGAATCTTCTCATGAAATTGACTTCGACCAAAAGTGGTTTAAGACTCTTGACTTTAAAATGGCTTTGAATCTTCCCGAACAGGGATAGGACTCCGGTTGCAATGTTCAGGCATTTTTCAGCTTTTTCAGAATGAGACCAGGAGGGTTCTAAAAGTTCTATTTGAGAATTAAGCAAAAGTATTTTGAAGATAAAAAAAACCATCTCTTGAGAAATGGAAAGATTTCAGGCAAGACGGAAGAATTCCAAAGATACCATTACATTGGATACTTGAACAATTTGGCTCGAATAAACGTTTTCAACTGTTAAAAATAGAGAGTAACAATAATAAAAACTATGTAAACTATAATGTAAACTTTATGAAATGACAAATTATGCTTCTTAAATATATTTCAAACAAACATCGATTTATTGTTTACTATGTTGCTCATTTCGTTGTTGGATAATTATTGTGCTGCAAAATAACTTAATTCAAGCACAACTTGATTTAAACATCCCTAAGTTCGAAGTAAGATTTGAGATCAAGGCGGGATTACTGGAGTAACTAAGCTAAATTCACAAGACAAATCTTCTTCGCTAATATTTAGGAAAATGACAATTAAAGAACACAAAAATTGAATCTTCAGAATCGATTTGTTCCAAAGATCTTCTTTCGTTGCAATGTGAATTACGTTTATTTATTATACATAATTTTTATATTTAAAAATTTAACGTTCTAATAAAATTGTGATGCATTATCAAAAATAAATGAATATTTCTTTTGAGATAATAACGTAGAACAAGCCTTTCTGATTTTATTTTTAATTGAGTTAACCTCCCTCCCCCAATCTCCTACCCCTTTCGTTTTGAAGCCAATATACGAGTGCACTGAAACCGTTAGGAAATAAAAATTTCGAAGTAATTGGAATGTTATAATTAAGCTTTTAGAACGTTAAAATTGATTTTTGATATCAGTATATTTCGATATGTGATTATAGATTCCACATTGTATTAACCTGGATACTGCCGTGAGGCTCATTAATGACAAACGGTTACAAATTTCCATGGATATCTGCTGTGCAAAAAGCAATTATAATCTATGAACATTACATATTTAGTAAGGTAAATAAAAAATATAATATGTAAATAATTTTTATTTGTTAAATAAGGGTTTTTTAATTCTTTACTTAATTAATCTACGGATATTGTATCTTTTTAATTTGTATTACATCTCTTAACATCTTTTATTTTGAAGTTCGTTACTTTATGCAGAAAATGCTTACAAGGAGAAGGCTTTTAACTTTTATTGAATAATATTCTTATTTAAATCAAAATCAAATCTTTTCTTCTTACGTTTTCTAACAACTTATTTATTCGTAATTGTTTGATTAAAGTCAATCATTATGTCACAAAATTATGAGCAACAATTTGCTACTCATTGTGTTAAGAAAGTTGTAGGGTTTTAATGCTTCACAAACTTGATGAACCATTATTATTGAATTTACTTTGCATGCCTATTATAAACAAAATCAATTAACAGTGAATATTGGTTAACACATACAGATAAGAGAAATTAAGTAATGTTGCAAGAAGTTTGTGTAAGGAGTAGCTTTTAGTAACTGACCCATTTTTTTTTTTTTTCCCTTCTGGTGAATTTTGGAGCGTTTCACCATTAATAATAACTGCCATGATTTCAGTTCAGCGACATTATCAATCATCTTCATATGACAATTTTTCTCGCCCCTTCTATCGAAAAGCTGAGAAATTGAACTCCATAGATCAAACTTTGTTTAACAACCCATCGCTATCGAACGTGGACTTTTTTCCTTTTTCGTTAGAATTCTTTAAAACTGTGTTGCTTTCAAGGAATTAGATTTTTCCCAAGCTATTGATTCGCTTCTGAATATATCGGCGTCTCTTGTAGTTGTGAAATAAATTCCGACGACGCTTACACCTAGAGCTGTCAGTCAGGGCGGTGAATCTCCTCCTCTCTGTCGTAGCGGAAACCTTCAACCGTGCGTCGTCGTATTCACTCGTTTGAAGGACACGCAGCCACGTGTTATCCGTCCACTTTTCCGTCACTTGTTACCGTTTACAAAGAGCCCAATCAGCATTCACCACGTCGAACTACGGAACAGCAGGCAGTCGCATTTCTCCGTCTGCAAGAACGGAACCAATGAACAGTGGGGGGAAAAAAGAAAAAAAAAATCTCTCTTTAGAGTTCCTGCAAGGATTTATTTTCCACGCCTTTTTTTCTGCAATCTGCGGATATATCGAAGAAATAAAGTATTGGACTTATGTGTTGAAATCTGCCGACGAGGCTTTTCTGGCGAAGACAACGCGTACCAAAATGCCATGAGGAACCGCAGCATAGGCTTCGTTTCCGATTCGCAAGGGTGAGAAGGAAGGGGGAGAGAGAGAAGGAAAAGAAAATGCCAGTGCACCCACAAAATTATTGTCGACGTCTATAAAACTTTAACTTCCTAGTCTGTTTCATCTTGAAAGTTTCTTATTCTTAATTTTCCTATTTTTTTTTTTTTTTTTTACTTTTTATTAAAGTTATTTAAATCAAAACTGAAATATTATCTAATCTTTTCTATGTTTTTCTGATTTTTTTTTTTTATTCGCTAATAATAATTAATATTTCGAACACGGACAGACTGTTCCACAATCCCAATATCCAAAAGCCCGTAGAACGTGGATTATCCTATGAAACAAAGGGGAAAAAATAATAATCCGTACAATTACTAGAACGAAAAAACACTCATTATTTCTTCCAGAAAGTATTTTTGTATCTAGGTTATGCAAAATCAGAAAAAAAACAAAAAAACATTATAAAATTCTTTAATGAAACTAAACGTTAAATTCTTATGTTAAATTCATTTTACGTTAAATTCATTTTACATTTATGACATTTTGAGAACATGATTATTTTTCGAACAATTCAAAATATGTTCTTTACATTTACTGAATTGTCAACTGTATTCGTAATATGTAATTATAAATTACTTAATAATAAATAAAGGTTTTTAAAGACATCTACTTTGTTTTTTGTTGTGAAATCGTTCTTTAACAATAAATATCTTAGGTGCTGTTTGTCATTTATTATTTAAATAATATTTTTTTTTCCTTTTTTACTATTTTAGAAAAAAAGTAATTTGAATTTCACTAAAAAATAAAAAAAATAAAATAAAAAATAATAAGTATTAGTAATAAAGCAAAATCTTTTAAAAATCTGATTCTATATATAAGTTTTTATTAGATACGGGGAAAATACTGTAACGGAGTAGATAATTATGAAAAGAATTTTGCACATTCTTCTTTAAAAACTTTGCACTTTTTGATTGTTTCTTATCTTTTAAAGTCGTAAAACAAAATCCAGGGAAAGGACAACATTGTTCCTGTAAATTTTTAATTCATCAAAAACAAATATTTTATCTTCAAATCTCCATCTTCATTGAAAATGGATTAAATTTGCTACTTAGATTAATTGGTCTAAATTCAATTAATTTTAATAGGTATCACTGATTCACCGTCTTTCTGCCATGCCTAGTAGATAAGGCCTCGGAGATTCCAATTATCAAAAGAAAAATGTTGTTTTAATAATTCTTTTTTCCATAATACAATCGTCATTTTTCTTTTCTACGAAGTCATTGACCGGTACAGTTTTACTACTTCTCTTTTTCATCAAGTTAATAGATGATTATTGATCAAAGAAAATGAATTTCTGTTAAGGAAAAAAAAAAATAACAGTCTTACGAAATACAAAGGGAATTTGCTGTGATCGTGTTGCGATGATCGATCATTTCTTTTCAAGTGTGTATTGATTCCTCGTCCCTAATGGCCAAGGAATAAGAAGAATAGATCTCCTTTCTTGTAGATGCTTGACTACTACCCTTTTTTGTTTTTTATAATACTCGTAAAATAAATTGTAACATACATCGATTTAATAATAATCATTCTCAATAAATATTAAATATTCGAAGAAAAACTTAAAACCAACCATTAACATTACCTGTCTTTAATGATCACGTTTCTAAAATCTAACTTATTTTGATTCTCAGGATTTTGATTTCACAGAATTTGATTATTCAAAAACAGTGATCGATTACCCGCGATTCTAATGTCAGTCGATGTTTGAAAATTTATCGTGAAATCAAGTGAAACTTTCAAGACTGATCCACGTAGCTGGGGGAGTTTTGGAAGAGCGCGATTGTGTTATCAGATGTGATACAGCTGCAGATTTCCACCCTGCCCTCCCCCGAGGAGAGATATTGATTAGTTGCTAGGATGTAAATAGGTTGATGAGTAAAATGGTCGTCAATAGGATTCGCACAAATGCCTGACACCAAACAGAAAGGAAAACATGAACGATTGAGAAGCTGCTAGATTAATTGTCCCTGAAAAGAGAATTGTGTTAATCGAAAAGAAGGAAAGAAAAATAACAGTATTACAATCAATTGCAGAAATCAATGACGTAATCGGAAAGAAAAACAGGAATGGAATGAATAATGCAATTGCTTTCAAATTACAGAAAAAAATATCCTAAAAGAGCAGAATTTTATTTGAAATTTACTATTTTCTATTGGGGAAAGAGGTTTAGGAAAATTGTTGCTTTTTATAAATTAAATCTAGTTCTAAAATAGCTACAAATTTTAAAACCTTATTTATAAATTAAATTATTGAAAAGTTAACAAATTGAGACCATCATTTTGTATTTTTAAATGTAATTAACTTTTATCTTAATTGTTATTTTATCAAAGAAATAATAATAATATTCCACAAAATATAGCACGCGAGTATTAAATACGATTGTCGTTTTTATTGTGACTGAGACTGCGCTGTTTCGACATCATTACGTGTCGTCAGCTGGAGTAACCTATTGGTCGACAGATCAGATTTCATTTAATAACAAGCCGTAACTGATATTACAGCATTCTTGTTGTCTTAATATTATGGGTTACTCCAGCTAATGAGACATAAATGAAACCAGCAAGGTTTACGAACTTCAATAGTACAGTATTCAAAACAGAATATGCGTGGTCAATCTATACGTTTACTAAATACATTGGCTTTTCGCTGTTGAAGTAAAAAGTATGGAAATATGCTTTGAAGTAAAAAGTATGGAAATATGCTATGAAGTAAAAGTAGGGATTGTACACTTAGGGGAATTCCAGCTACTAGATGGGTTCTAATAGTCTAGGGTAGTTTTGAATGTTTATGGGCTTCTTAATTTTCATCTAACCTCGATGAAGTTTGGAATTGATCGTTAAAAAAATCATTGCCCTCTATATTATCCCTATGTATTTAAATACTTGCTTAAGTGTTCTCCAAGATGCAAATGGAATATACTCTTCAAACTTACAATTAACACTTCAGTTTTGTAAAAAATTATTATTCAGTTAAAAAATAGAATTTTTAATTTTAGAATGTTTTTTAATTTGTGAATTGTCCCCACAATTATGACTTTATGTTACGTCATTGAATTGATCTCTTGAACACCTGTAGTTTGCGTTAGCAGCTGAACTTTCGAATCTAAGTTATCATTAACAGATACGCTGTCATAATGAACACTTCCCGATTGACTTCTACATGTGCTCGCTGCCGAATCCTTAAACGCAGGTTAAATATTTATATATTTGTTCCAAACTTATTTTTCCTCAAGTTTTTTATTTTCATTTTTTTTCTCTCTTCTACCTACTCCTCCTTTGACAGAACTGCTTGGAACAAAAAAAATGAATGAATATTTTGTTTTTGATTCTAATTTTAGTTTGGTAAGTTTTATTAATGTTAATATTTTGTGAAAAAATAAGTTAAAACTTTTATGAATTTTTATTCGCTAGTTTTCTAACATCATTTTCTCTTAATCTTTTAAGTAATTTTTTTTTTAATTTTTTAAATGATGCTTTCAAATTGTTTACTTATTTACTGAGTTTGGATGTAAGATTAAATTACACTCATATATATTTATTGTATTTATTATTTATTTCAAGATGGATACCCTGATTTGTAGCAGCTTTTTATTCAATGTTTTCCTGTAAATTATCAACATTTGTTACCTAAATCGCAGCTTTTCTTACAGACTAGACACTATACATAACAAAATAATATAGGTCTATATTATTTTTATACAGTTTCACTTATTTTGCAACTTTTAATCTGAAAAACACTTTCATCATTCAACCAGAGTCAGCATTTATTTCTTCTGGCTTTTGTTCTAGTTTGAGAGTAGATGGATCGACTTACAAATCCAAGAAATTTCTTACTCACTATACCAAGCTGCAAACTTTCCTTATTTTTTTATAAGCTTATTGGGAATTTTATTTATTTATATATTTATTTTTAATGGGATGTATGATGGACTAAAATTAACTTCAAAAATTTCCTCGTTCCTCTCAGTATGAATAGACTTCATTTGGCGCCTAGAAAATGTTCAAATCCAATCTTCCAATTGACCATCATATAATTAAGAAATAAAAAATTAAACTTACCTAAACCTTTGTTACAATACACTTTATGTCGTAAGAATAATAGATTTTTCTAAGATAACCTTGACGACTATTTTTATCAGCAAGATGAAGTCAAATAAAAAGCTTCTGTAATCTGCAACACTGGGCTCATTTCCATTTCAACATGTTGTTGAGAGAAATATTCATTCCAAAATCGTATCGTTAATCTTTGCGGAATTCCACATGTGCAAAGAATTTGACATCAAAGAGCGAAGCCTGAAACCCATAAAATGCGAAAGCATACATTAATACAGCCACTAAACTATTAATATTTAAATGAGACATCGTTATTTGGACCAGTAATTGCCTCAAATGGATATTGACTCGAGAGGCATAAAGAATGGGGTAAAAGCATTCATCGTTATGTGTAATATTTCAGGATTATGTAAGCAGGAAATTGGACTAGGGAATACGGTAAAAGTAAAGAGCAGAAATTTTATAAGTTCTATTAGTATAAGAATTACTGGGCAAACCGCATCGGGAATAGTCAATAAAGATTCTCGCTTTCAGTGAATAATTCCTAATTTTCAGTCTATACACGTATTTCAGAATCGAAGGCAGCAAACTTACATAATAAAATCATGAATAAAGTAAAATCGAACAATCTTATGAGGTTTTTCATGATCATTAAGTTCTTGAATTTATGTAAACATCTCAGATATAATTATTTTGAGAAAAACTTACCACAACAATTTTAGCATTTTTTTGCTAAAAATCTTCCAGAAAAGAACCGAATGCAAGAACATCCTGTAGAGTAATTTCTTAGATGACCTTTGTTTAATTCTTTGTAAATCAAATAAAAGTCATTCTGAAGTATGAAATCAATTTAATCACTATCATCAACATCATATTCTATTACTTCTATTAGATTTATCAGGTGGTGTGCAGCTATCCATGATAAATCCTATGCATATACTAGCTTCCGTTGACTAATATTCTTAATGCGATCCTGTTAACAGCTGAATAATCACTCCTTCATATACTATTCCTAAATTTTTTAACAACTTTAATATTATTTTCTTTAAATATTAGAACATTACGCCCCGTCAACAATGAGGGGATAACAATGTGTGACGGTTTCTAGTTGAGATAAGAGTATTTCCCCATCATTTTTAATTTCTTCATTCATGTCGAGAAATGTCTCCAATGAATCTTCAGTTCGTCGGTGTGCGTGAGCTACTGCATCTAATGCTCGTCTATCCTGCGTCTGTATTAGGTTAAAAAAATGAACATTGAAATTGAAATTTTAATAGGCTAAAAATTGATGAGTTAATTTTTTTCTCTCTGGCTCTACATTGCGTTTTGTCGATTTTTTTCTTTTTCTTTTTGAATTTATTTCTTATTGAAAATCATGTAGAAGTAAATAATGATTATTTAGAATAAGATTAACACCATTACATATAGTTAGATTCGATTTCTGACTAATTTGCGTTTTTTTTGTTTTTTTTTGAAGCTTGGAAAAAGTATTTTTTATTTCCGATGAAAATTACTGTTTTGATTGTCAATTCTACTGGTTTTACTGCTTCCGGTTACAATTTTCTTATTTAAATAACATAAGAGTCCTGTGTTATAATTGAATAACTTTTTATAAAATTATCAGATCAAAAGTATGTGAATACTTCGGGAAGTTAGTTCGGTATCGAAGTCATGGTTTGACAGTGATTTGTGTTCGAACAATCATTAATTCTATCAATAAAGTGGAAATAAATCTTTGAAAATCATTTTAAGTTTAATAAGTGTAATCTGTTTTAACTTTAAAAGGTGTTAGTGATGGCAAATCGAAAGAGCCAGATAGGTTTTAGGGCATTCATAATTCTAGATTTCAGCTGCTCTTTACTGAATTAAGGAGACCGAGACAAGGACCCGGGGGCGAAAAAAAAACACCATTTGCTATTAAAGCCATAACTCAAAAAACCGTATTAAGATTACAATGCAATGTAGATAAAGATCAACTCAATTGAATGCTATATAAACTTAATAAAAGGACTTAGAAGTAAAAGTCGACTATTACATGCATAATTATATCAAAAGCAGGAACTCTATAAATCTCTCACAAACTATGTCATGGTTGCGTATATTTGTTTAATAATAACACTTGTATGAATTCCATGCCATACCTGTATCTTGATTTTTGTAATATCAAGATTCATAAAAAAATGGAACTCGTGTGTGATTGATCTAAGAGAAGCACCTTTTAATTAATTGTAATCGGCAAAATGATCATGTTTGTTTCCTTGTTTGTATTTATAACGTAATAAGTAATCTTCTCTTCTTTTATAAACATGCCACTTTTTTTTCTCTCTCTTTTTACTCACCCTGAATCCTCGTTAGTTGACGCGGGATTCCAGTGGGATTCCGACGAACATTTACAAGATTGATTGGCGACCTTCCATGACTCCACCCAACTCTACGTGACGTCGAATCACGTGGGATATCTGCCAGATGGGAGCCAGGCCAAAAGATAGAGTTCCTTCTGTTGTTTACAGCGATTCATTGGTAAAAAGGAATTCGGAAATCTCATTCCAAATTTTTGCGGGAAACCTATTGTAGTTTTATAGTGGAGAGGCTAATGAAGATGTTATCTTCATTAACTATTTAGGTCTTATTTTATCTCGACCCTTCACCTGAAACTTTCCCGTGTTCTTTTCGTAAATCAATTAATGTAATACATAAGAAACAAGTTGACAGGCATCAAAATAAGAACAATCAAATACTATTTCTGGCACAACTGCTTCACTCGAAATTCTTTCAGCAACTATTTAGTTTCGTTTCACTATGCTAATTAGTATATTTTCATTGCTTCTAAGAAACACAACCTATTCATTTATGTAACTTTTATATAAGCTATTTCTATTCTCCTTTCCTCGAATAACGTCGTCGATTTCGAAAGCTGGGCAATCCCAAACTCTTATCAAGATCTTCTATTGACACAGCATTGACGCTCTCTCTCTCTTGTTTGTTTGATTAGTGTTAGCTGTTAATTTTTTAATTTTGTTTTTAATTTGACCGTTGAAGAAGTACAACTTTGGTTTTGGTTGAAATTTTTAAAAAATGGTTCTTCATAGCAAGAAAAGTTTGCCGATCCTACGTGAAAGTGTAATTTCACAGAAACAAATTGCTTTAATTTCTTGAGTAATGATTATTCTGGAGTAATTTTTTAAAACACTTATGCCCAAGTGCACCAAACTTCAATTAACTTTGACGGCTGCATTGTGGACGTAACTAAAATTAGTGGGGGGTGCTGCTGCAGAAAAATTTTAGACTTTGTTTTAAAATTGTGTGAAAGGAAACAAACATGTATAAAAAGAAATTTATCAAGTTTATAAATAAATTTTCTTTTTATACATGTTTGGTTTCTTTAACACAATTTTAAAACAAAGGCTAAAATTTTTCTGCAGCAGCACTCCCCCACTAATTTTAGCTACGTCCACAATGCAGCCGTCAAAGTTAATTGAAGTTTGGTGCACTTGGGCATTAGGTGTACATTACTTAAAGTTAAGATCATTAAGTGAGTCCTATTATTATTATTATTTCTCTTTTTAGCGACCCATTTGGAAGCTATTGTGATAGCGACCAAAATCGGTAGCCATTGCGTTTGTCCTGTCCGTCCGTGTGTGCCCGCTCCTAAAAAACTTCCGAACGGAAGTTCGGATCGACAAACTGACTTCACCATCGCGTTCACAGACCCAAGCACTGTAGGAATAGGATATTTTCAGGGGCCAACATTCGAGATATCTGACATTGTTTTCATTGGATTTCTGCTATTAGCTTAAAAGTTAGAAAATAACCATCTCATTTCAGTTGTCAGCTACAGCTTGATGAGTAAGATCTCGGACTCATACGCTGAAGTTCGGACTCCTATGCTGGTTGTTGGTTCGAATCCGTATATCTATTTTTTTGTTTGTTTGTTTTTTCCCCTCTTAATCTTCTCTTAATCGTGGACACTGGTTTTTTTTTTTTTTTTTCTACCTATTTTTTTTTTTTTTTTTTTCCTTACGTTAATATATTTTCTTTTCTTTTCTAATTTTTATTATTTTTAATTTTTTTTTATTATTTATGGGTTGCCCTTAAATTTATACTTTAGCACAAAATTATATTCACATGTTGATATTTGTTTATTTCATTACTAATCTTTATTTTTTACTTTAACTCGTGGTGTTTAAACTCCTATTAATGTGTGTGTATATATATATATCTTCTATTCTTCCTGTTGTCTGCTGTGAAATCATTATTATATAACATGGAAACGTAATTGTAAAAGTAATAGCTATTATTCTTCTGCTCCAAACATTTATAGAACCTGCAAAATATTTCCTTCTGAAAAAATTCTAGTTTTGCTGAATTATTTTCGCATTCGAAAAAAATAAAATAAAAAAATAAACTGTTTTTGAATATTTTTTTTTCCGAGCAATAATTATTTTATTTTGTCCTGTAATATTCAAAAGATTTTTTTTACTTGACTTCCTATATGGAAAAAAATGTAGGCTGTATTTTCTTTTTGGCTTCCCATTGCTTTATTCTTTTTAATCACGACATTCGGTGTTTTTAAACAAAACCCATTGCACAAACAACTCCATTTTTAGTTTTCTAAAGCTGTCACCATAAAGTATATGATCCTGTTTACAAAAAGCGAAATGCATGATTGTCGAAATCCGCAGGAAATTTAAATGAAAGAATAAAACTAAAATTATAATAAAAACTCAACGGAATTCGTGCCGACGGCTTTCATGTTTCATATTTTAGGACTGAACTTCAATTGTTTTCTGAATCTTAACTGACAAATGCAGAGGAAGTAGAATTATGATAAGGTTCCGCTGATAATTTTTTTTAAATTTTTTTTTTTAAACTTTCATTGATGGCCGCTGTGATGTTTTAACTCTATTAATTAAATCTCGATTTCAATTTAAATCTTATTTTGTTAGATATAAAAATTTTGTTTTCTATTTTTCTTACGTTTCTTCCTTATATTTTCTAGATAATACAATTTCATACCTTGGCGTTTCAGTTGAAACATTAAAAATGGAAAACATTTCCTGCTAATTTTAGTTTAACATCCGGTATTAACATTGATATAAATCGTAGATTTAATGATGTTTTGTTAATTTGCTGTCATAATTAGCAGATGTCATATAATAAGATAATATATCTTTGTCTGCGAAAGTCATGATGAAGTCTATATAATTCAAAAAAGTCAAAGGAAATTTCCCAAAAAATAGAATAGGAATCTTATATTAGTCAGATCCTAATTAGAGATTAAGAGAAATAGAATTACTTTTATACTAGGTTTTTGCAATTGAAATGCTAGCAAAGCACCTCGGTCCAGACTTCCCTGCATCCCACGTTTCCCAACTCACCCCTTGGACTTCATACAGCATTGAAAAATCTGTTTTTTTGTCATTTATATGACAATTTGATAGCAGTGGTTTTTTTTTCCCCCTTCCAATATATGAATATTGAAAGAGGCATTAAAATCAAAAATTTAGTAAATAAATAAATTTATAGTTTTTGCATTGGTGGAAATATTGTCGTGAATCAATATGAAAACTTTCTTATTCTGAAATTCTGAATGAAATAAAAGTTAGAAAGGGACCGTTTAAGTATTATGTAAGCATTAAGGGGGGGGGGTCAACAAGCTTTGCTTGTTTTTGTTGACAAAGGGTTAAGAAGAGGGATCAGTGCTTATGTAAAACAAGACAAACATGCACGCGAGAGTGTGCGCTGCGCGAGATAGACTTTTTCCTCAGTATTTTCATGTGCACTTTTATATTTAATTTGTTACATTTTTAATTCAGGACTAAATATCAGGAGTTAATAAATAATTCAGGAGTAAAATTTTCACTGTTTTAAGTAATTGTTCAGTGATATTTATTGTTAATGATTTGGCAAATCTTACGTAAGCACAAGGGGGGGGGGGCGCGGGTCGGGTATCTGCTTATTTTTGCTTACAAGGGGCGGAGGGGTCTAAAATAACTAAAAAAGGCTTAGGTAATACTTGAACGGCCCCAAATTAAAATAAAGTGGTAAAAAAATGAAAATTAAATAAAGAGCTAATTTTTAATGCTCATATTGAAGTTTTAGTGTTGAAGTTCTTACCGTTTCAAATAAAAACGCTTGGAATTTCATATCGTAATTACACATTAAATAAATAATTTAATTTATTTTATTTACATGTAATTTTTCATGATTTTGAGCCTTACATGTGTAGATCTTGTCAGTGTGTTTGATATATCAATTAAATATTAGAAAATATGGGTGTGGGTGGAGCTAAGGCGGAAGCCAACCTGCCGCCAGATATTGGTTTAGCACTATTTTGTATTAAGTAGAAGAGATAATAACAAGGTGGAGCGTCATTTGCAAGATGGGCGAAAATGAATCCCCTCCGCTCGCCCTATCTGGGAGGTGGGGCTGTGTACTAACAAACTTCAGAGGTTGACGTGAGATTGCTTAGCTGTTGTTCTGATGGCAGCAGGAAAAAGCAATTTGTCTTTCTGAAATGAACTTCATTACAATAACTAAATACCTCAAAGCCAAAAATATCGAAGCGGTAAAAGAATATGAAAGAGAAACTGTTCCTAAAATGAAATATAAAAAGGTATCAAAACATTTACCCAGATTGACTGTGTTAAGACATTCTATACCTGAAATGCATTTTAAAAAGTCATTTATTTTACGAGGGAGATTTGCCAAAAAAAAATAATCAGATATTTTGTTTGCCTTATTTTTTCAAGCGGCTTCATGTAATTCATGCTTTTTTGCAGCAAAAGACATCCGTATTACTTGCAAAGAAGACCTCTTCAAATACATCTCTTAAGCCATTGTCTTCTGAAATTCGATAGGTTTGAAATGCCACTCACCAAGAAACAGTGTAGCTTACATGAGACTTTTCGTGCCTGCGCTATATTAGGTCTTTGACAGTTGAGTTAAATGCAAGATCAACAATACGTTAATATTGTTATATAGATGTAAGTGTGACACTGTAGGAACAAACGCGCTTTTAACTTTCAGTTCATGAAGTTTTGTTGTTTGGACAAATCCTCCACTGATATACTGAAGTATATCATAAAATGTTAGGAAATAAATAAATTTATTAGCATTTTTAGCTCTGCCATAGTTGATCACTGCCATCTTCCAACTAACAGAACAGCAATTCAGTTCCTCGTGATAGCCTCTAGGCTTCATGAAATATTTTCTTTCACTTGTACCACATCCATCTATATGTAGGTAGCTCCTTTGAAGTCAGGCTAGAGGCTTGAAAACTCGACTTTTACATGAAAGAAGTAGACAAAACAGAATTATACAGCACAGATTTGAAAATATTATATATATGGAAATTAACCGGTTTTTTTTGTTTGTTTTTCAAGCAATAGCATGTGCAGAACATCGCGGTTTCAAAATTCATTGCTTGATTCTGGAAATGATGAGAGATGAATTTATTCAACAATGATTTTAATCCTCAGATAGTGAACGATGTAAAAGGTCTTCACTTTGATAATATATTTAATTTTCAGAAAATAAAAGGATTTTTCTCAAGATGTTAGAGAATAGAAATAGTCCTCCGAATTTACAATTGATACTGATGTAATAAAAGCAGATATTGACGTAAACATTGCATAGATTAATCAACGAAGCACAGTTGATCTGTATTGTTCAAATGAAAACTAAAATAACTACGAATTTAAACAACAACAATGTTTAATAGGAAATAGAGGTAGAGTTAAATTTCGAGTTCTTTGAAGGAAATCATGACATTAGTATATAAATGCAGTAGATTTTCTTTATTTAGTTTTACTAACAATCCATTATTATAATACTGTGGTATTAAATTTAATATTAAGAGTTATTCTTCTGTCATTTTATTATAATAAATATAATATTTATTAATTTAGTTTTACAGCTTTGATTCTAAAGTTGTTTATTGGTGGTGGAAAGGTGTATGTGTTACAACTTTACAGACACAGACGTACGTTTACTAAGTGTTGAATGTCCAGTCGAAAATTAATACAAATTCTTGAAATTGTTCCTGGATTTTATAGGCCCTTAGATTAAATTTTTGTTGTTAAATGCTCCCTCAATTGTTCACCTATACATATAGCTGGCTTTCTTTTCCTCAAATCTTTCTTCCGAATTCCTTAAGACAAAATAGATGGCACCATGTTTCCGTTTACAGCTACAAGATGAGAAAGTTCTCTTCCTTAATGGCATCACTGTTCGCTAATGTAAATTCAGAATGGCTTTTGCTCATTTCATGCAAAGCGATGAAAACCATAACTCATTGCTATCTGCCGAGCATTTGCAAGCAGATTGTGGTCGCGGCTCCCGCCATTTTGTCTCTGGTGAAACATGAAACTTGTGAACTGTTTGGAATGATGGTGGAGTATTATGGCTTCCGGCCGCTCGAGCGCTGTCACTTTGTGCCGACGATAAAAGATGGCGTTGGAGCGATTAAGCTGGCCTTCCGGAAGAGGAGCTTCGCATCAGGGCAGATTTGCAGACAATGAAGCCCCCGGCCGAATCTGTCGACGACTACTGTCCTAACAAAAGGGCGCGTCCTTTCGCTTTCAACCAGATAAGAATAAACAGTGTTCCTGAGCGAGTTAACACTGTCAATGAAGAGCTATAGTAATACTCATTTGGTGCTACTTATTTTAGGATCTCATTAGCTTCACAAATCTCCCGTTTGGACTTAGGTCATCTTTAGGAAACACTGCTTTGTAGAGAGCAGAGCTATCCACGACATATTTTCAAATAATGAAAAATGTATTTATGTTCCCAAAATTCATGAACTTCATCTTTAGATAAATTAAAAGTCTACAAAGAGGAATTGTAAAACTTGAAATACGCAAATTAAGACAATGTGTAAGAATTTGTCAGCAGGGTATAAGACCCCCATTTCCATCTGGTCTTCCAGTTGTTAACATCTCTGGAATCTACGAGCCAGGGGGTAGGATGAAAGAATGGAAAGATAAAGAAAGAGTGGCAAGATCAGAATGATTTCATCTCACGGAAAACCTGCATTTATGTCATTTAGGATAATCATTTCCTCGCTCTAACCCACAGATCTGTTACAACTACCATTGTACTCATGGTATAAACTACTGATTTGTTTGAACCTGTCCTAGAAAAAGTCAATTTAAATGCAATTGCTAATTATTATTATTATTATTATTATTACTATTATTATTATTATTATGTTTGTAAGTTTCAAACCTTGGGTTTCCCCAGCAAAAACAATATGGCTAATTATTATTATTATTATTATGTTTGTATGTTTCAAACCTTGGGTTTCCCCAGCAAAAACAATATGGCGGGTCAAGGACCAAAGCACATACTGCCAAGTGTAAAGATGTGTGCAAGAATGATTAGGGATGTGTGCTTGTGTCCATAAATTTCCTAACTATGCGTGTAGTGTTGAGTACCACAGCCTTCTGCAGTTGTGCATAAGTGTTTTTGTGAAGTCCTAGTGTGCTGAGACTGTGGTGCAATGTGTGAGGCACCAGACCAGTGGCAGACAGAACGATGGGTACAACACGTACTCGATCCTGCCTCCACTGCTTCTGGAGCTCGTGTGCTAGATCAGTGTATTTACTGATCTTGTCTGCGTGAGTTTTCTGCATGTTCTTGCTGATAGGCACTGCAATATCAATTAGATAGGTCTGTTTGTTGACCTTATCAACAAGTGTGATGTCTGGTCTGTTGTGATGTATGGTTTTGTCTGTGTGAATGGGGCGGTCCCAGTATAGTTTATATGAGGGTGATTCTAATACGCTTTGTGGTATGTACTTGTAGTACGGGACCGTGCTCTTAATAAGTGAATGTTTGTGTGCTAGTTGTTGATGAACGATCGATGCTACCTGATTGTGTCGGTGGAGGTAGTCTGTTTGAGAGAGAAGGGGACAGCCTGATATTACGTGGTCGATCGTCTCATGCGTAGTGTGGCATTTCCTGCATTTGTCGTCATGTGTGTTTGCATCGTGTAGAATATGTTTCTTGTAGTTGCGTGTGGAGATGACTTGGTCCTGTATTGCGATCATGAACCCTTCGGTCTCCCCAAACAGCTCACCACTCGTCAGCCATCTGTTCGACGCTTCCATGTCGACATGAGGCTGGCTGAGTTCGTGATGATGTCTGCCATGGAGTTCCTTACGAGCCCATGATTCACGCAGCTGCTTAGTGTGGGTGTCAGGGGTGGTGAGTGTTGGAGAAGAGTTTTCGATGTTCAGGGGTGTGAGGTGTGTGTCAGCCTTGACAATGGCTGAGTGAAGTGAGGAGTCTTCTGCTCTTTGGTGGAAATGTTCCCTAAGTGTATGTACTTGTTTTTCGTGTAGGGTGATGAGGTTGATGAGTCCTCGGCCTCCCTCCTTGCGGGGAAGAGTCATCCTTTCCGTAGCGGACTTGGGGTGGTGCATGTTGTGTTTCGTGAATGTAGTGCGTGTTGCGCGTTGTAGTGCTTCGAGTTCGGTGTTTGTCCATGGAATTATGCCGAACGAATATGTTAGTGTGGGAACGGCAAAAGTGTTGATAGCTTTAATTTTATTTCTGGCGTTGAGTTGTGTTTTGAGGATTTTGTGAACTCGAGCAAGGTATGTGTTCTTCAGTGCATTTTTGATGTTTGCGTTGTCAATGACGCGCGCTTGCTGGAAGCCCAGGTACTCTCCCTGTTCCATGGATTGGATGGCCAAACCATGGTCCAGTTCAAAACCCTCCAAATTCGAAGTCTTCCCACGTATTATGTGTAACTTGCGGCATTTGTCAATTCCAAATTCCATCCCAATGTCTTTGGTGAACTGTGTGGTGGCTTGTAGTAAATTAGTAAGTTGTGCATTGTTTGTGGCATAGAGTTTAATGTCATCCATGTAGAGTAAGTGTGTGATTTTATATGGTGTCACAGTGCCTGTGGTAAGCCTATAACCGTGTTTTGTGTTATCTAGTATATGGCTCAGTGGATTCAAGGCGAGGCAGAACCAAAGAGGACTCAAGGAGTCTCCCTGGAAAATACCTCTCCTTATGGGAATGGGATCTGTAGTGATGGAGGTGTTAAAGGTGCGTAGGTGTAATGTTGTGCTCCAACTCTTCATCGTGGCAGCTAAGAATGCCGTGATCTTGGGATGTATTTTGTAGATATGAAGAGTGTGTAGGAGCCAGGAATGAGGGACAGAATCAAATGCCTTCTTGTAATCGATGTATGCGATATGTAAGCTCCTATTCTTCGCGCGTGCCTGGCGCAGGATTACAGAGTCAATAAGGAGTTGCTCCTTACAACCCTGGGAATTCCTGCGACAGCCCTTCTGCTGTTCGGAAAGAATGTTATATGTCTCGATGTGTGTGTAGATCTTGTCTGCGAGGCAGGAGGTGAGGAGTTTGTAAAGTGTGGGGAGGCAAGTGATTGGGCGGTAGTTTGCAGGTTGCGCTGTTTCAGTGTTCTTGCTCTGTAGGTATGTGACACCCTGTGTGAGGAAACGAGGCATATGTTCTGGGTGTTGGATTATGTCAGTGAGTGTAAGCGCTAGTTTTCCATGCAGGGACGTGAACCTCTTGATCCAGAAGTTCTGGACTCCGTCTGCACCAGGAGCCTTCCAGTTGTGTGCATGTTTTAGTGCTGTCTGTATGTCTGCGAGAGTAATCTCATGGAAGGACATGCAGGGTAAGTGTTCATTGAGTTGCTGTTCCTCTGTTATCCATGGTGCTTTATCATTGTGGGGGATAGGGTTTGACCACAGAGACGACCAGTATTCATGTAAAGCCTCGCTGTTGGGAGTGTTTGTGTTAGTTGCAGTAGAGGAAGATGTAAGGGATCTGTAGAATTTTTTCTCATTGTATTGGAAAGTGTTGTTCTGTTGCTTGCGCAGAGTGCACTGTTTGTATCTCTGTAATCTTTTTGCAAGTGCACTGAGTTTTTGTTTTAGTGTGTCGAGATGTTCCTGAACCTGGTTATGATGATTTGAATGTGAAGGGCGAGTATTTATGTACTTGAATATCTTTCTAACCTGGGACATAAGGTTCTTTGTTTTGTTTCCTGCACAGTATTGTGTGAGCCTGGCTATGTCTCCTCTAAGGTCGCTGATGCGGCCCTCAAGGCGACGTCTCCAAGGGCGACGTCTTTTTATTATTATTATTATTATTATTATTATTATTATCATCATCTAAAGATGCTATGTTCTTTACTGTCTGTCACCTTGCTTTCACCTTGCTTTCTGGTATCTTGGAATCAATAGATTCTAATTTCAATTTTTGAGTGATAGCAGACAAAATCAGCATTCTCCTATAACTACAGAAATGAATTGTTCTCTCTTTTATTAGCTTAGTTTAACATTTTGCTGCCAACTCCTAACTTTTTTTTTTAATTAGACGTTACTCTTCATCTTCTCATTTAATTACTATTTCTTATTTATTATAATCAAAGTTTTCTAATCTTTAGGATGTTGTAGTTTATCATTTTACTTTCGAAGTATCAACAATTAGAAAGTTTTAGTTGAGCAAAGTTCATACTATTCATAATCTTAGTCTGAATATATTAAAAGTTCTATTTTATTTGATATTATATCTCTTAGAAGAACTGTCTGATTTATTTTAATTCACCTACTCGCTCCAGCCTCAACTTCATTATCAAGGTCAATTAGTGGAAGCACCGAGGTAATTTACATCGCATTACTCCAGGCCCACAGCAAATGTGAAGATTTGGACATAACAGGTTGTGGTGTTGTCAACGTGAATTAACAGATAGATCATTGTTCTTTTCCTCATGAGCAGAGTTGACGATATATATATACAGCGAAATTAATACAGAAAAAGTTCATTCGAAAGTCACGGGCAGATCCACTGGAATTGCATATGTTTGACGAAAAAATCCTTTCTTTGGAACCTTAATTTTCAATGTGATGTCTGCAGTTCAGAAACCTTTTGCCTTTAATATTATCCTGCTCGATTCAAGATTTTCGATTATTACATCTCGGGTGCAACTAATCATGTCTGCGAAGTAAAAACATGGTGTAGTGATCTAATGTTTACGGTTGCTAGACCTGATCCCCATTAGTGAGTAACGATTTAAGGTATCCTCAGATGACAATTTCCAATAGAAGTGACCATTAGATCAGACTTTTTACGTATGATTTATCGTCGATAAATAGGATATTAATAAATGGATATTTGTAAATATTTTTTATTTATTTTAATAATAAATATCTAGTATCATTACGGCTATTCGGTGTACATCACAAACTAATTCTTGGCAGTAACTCTCATATTTTTTTTTTTTTTAATAGGCCTAATGATTTAAGTTACTAAATAAAAATTAACCTGGATTTAAGTAAATTTTATTATAGAAATGACTGAATTTTCAATCTGAATTAGGGAGATGAATAGAAGACAATAGCCAAAGAAATAATAAGAATAAAGTTTTTTAAGTTGTGGAAACATTTGCATTATAACTTGAAAAAGCCCTCATAGCTCTTATATTAAACTTTTAAGACATTGAACTAGATATTTTGGAAAATAAAATCATATTGCCATCATCATCATCTTATCTGATATTATTACATTACGTTAAAAACCGAATTCATGATACATGGAATTTAAAAAGCTAAGAAATAAGCGGATGGAAGAAAAACAAGATGAAGGTATCACAGATTGTTGGATGATGACAGTTTATGGACCTTCTAAAAGAACTAGAATTAAAGAAATGGATGTCAAAACTAAGAAAGCCTAAGTTGCTAGATATCTGAATTGATTCAATTAGCAGAACTACATCTTTGCGAATCGTCTGCAAAAAAAAAAACATCTCCTTGGCCGATAGGTAGACATTAAAAAAGAAAAACAAACAAACAAGACAAGCAATGTAGGAAGCATAAGATAATATTTAATCTTTTAAATGTAATATTTTAAGATTTTAATTCGAAAGGATTAATTTTAAATGAGTTTTACTTAATCTTATGGTTCTACTAAGCACACCTACTGCAAGTATCCTATTAAAGAGTTCCGAAGTTTTGAAAAACGCTGTTATAATCATGTTTTATCGCAGTCTACTGTAAAATTTTGTGGGGACCTTTGTCACAAGAATAAAAAGTTTCCTTTCTTTTTAGTTGTAGATCTTCTGATTAACTTTCTCTTAATACTTTTCCTTTTAGTCTTTCCGAATCTGATATTTGGCATTTTAATGAATAAAAAAAATATAATAGATGATGCATCTTTCTTTTTTTTTTTTTTTGTAATTTTAATTAGTAATAAAGAATGTGAATGTTTACGCAAGTTCAGAGAATCACCGTTTGATTGTAGACAACGATGATAAAGATGAAGTAAGACCCGTGTAGAGATAGTTATTATGTAATGCCATCGAAATGTTGTTCTTTTGACACCAGGTAAATTTTGGGAACAAAAAAAAAGGTCCTCTGGTTATAGTCTGATAAACAGGAAAGATTTGTGATCACTTTATTTCCGGTTTAGGTTGCCCTAAATTGACAATTGACTCACATCTGTTAGCAAACCTTGGATTCAGATACTGACCTTCATGATTTTTTTTTTTAAATTCCTCAGGTCCTCGAACACTTAAATGAATCAATTCAGTCATCAAATTAAGAATTTCTGACTAACGCCTCTAATTTCTGGTTGCATCCCCTGAGAACTATTGACTGATAATAACATTCCTACGGCCAATCAAGAGAATATACTCTAGCTGTGTATGTTAATATTTCCTGTTATAATATTCACGATTCATACTGGAAAAAAATCCAGTGCAAAATAAAAGGTCTCTGTTTAATAGATTCACTCTACATAAATCTTTAAGCTAATCTCACCAATTTTACGTGCACAAAATAACAATAAAAATAGGCTGACATCATATTTTTATGAGCGATATGTTGGACTTATGACTGAATTTATTGACTTCATTCTAAAAATTTGAAAATATACAGGATTACTTTAATTTTACAAACAAAAATATCAACGCGCTACAGACTGCTTTTATCTTGATAAAATCTCTGACCTCAATATTGAGTTATGTAATGATAATATTGTCCAACAAACATGAATGGCAAAATTGTTTATATTTTCTTTGTGGTTACTAAGTTTGTTTCTAAAGTTATCTAATGAACCCAATTTCCTTTTGCAACTCTATTTTTCTTTTTCCATATTACGAAAACTGTTCTCCTTTTGGCATTTAATGCAATAAGAATAAGAACGTAATAAATTACGGTCGCCAATTGTATTTGGCGCGAGAGCCATGGTTATTTCAAATCCAAAAAGGCAGCGAAAACTCCCAGATTACGTGAAAGCCCAGTGCTTTCCTTGCACTTACCTAGAATTATGTTCTGTGTTCTTCTTTCTTGCCACTTATTCCGTTTTTGCTGCGCAGGGGAAATTGCGTTACTCCAGGTTTTAGTGAAAGCGACATCGTTCTTAACGCGATTCCCTTCTCTTATCGGACGAGAAGGAATTAAGAGCGGTTCGTCCTCACACCACTCTCATTGCTTTCTGCCGGCGTGCTTTATTCTACTCGAGTACAACTGGTAAATACAGCTGCGGAATAGAGAAACAGGACATTTACTAACTCTGCTTTTTTATTAATGAGCCTCCGTCCTTGTGTCTTCGTAAAAAACATCCAAGACCCTCCTATAATAAAGAAGTTATACATGTAAATATTGTGTTTACCTCCAAGCAGTGTTGAATATTACTGGCATTTAGTTCAATAAATCCCCGGCCTAAGATTATGTGCCAGAAAGAGGTTTAGACAAGAGTCTAATACACTGAAGCGAAATATACTCTCTTCGTAGTATTCGTGCCTTTAAAGTGCTTCAGTATTAGCATATAAATAAAATAGTGCTCTATAACAATTCAACGAAAATTGGCAAAATTTTATATCTCACTAATATTTGTGCTCGGAATAGCTATCGAAGTAAGCTGACTCAGCGCTTTCGCTCAACGACGGTGTAATTTATTTTCCTTAATATTCTACCGGACTTAAAAAAAAAAAAAGCCCGCTCAATAGAATTTGATCTTAAGTTTCCAAATCTTAAGATCAGTATATATAAAAATAAATGGTGGACTGGAGAGTTTATTTGAAGGATATATATCCACGTTTGAAGGATAATAAATGAAGTTGATATTGGCAAGACTGATTAGAAGTTCAGATCATTCTACTGTCTTTACTGAGAATCCTTCTATAATTTTTTTGCTTTTATTTCTTTTTTAAAAACTATTTAATCATCTGATTATTGTTAAATTCTTGTTGAATCCACTGATTGATTATATTTTTTTTATTCTGAGAATTGATACAGCGAAGAGCTACGTTAAGCCTGACGAGATGGAGAACCAAATTTTGATTTTGCTTAAACCAGAACTGACTATTAAAGTGATTACCATTTGTTAAATAATAGTTTTTCTCGTGTTCTTTCCTTTTTTTTTTGTTTCAGCTTTACTTGAGCCTTTTGTCATTAAATTTGGATAAGCAACGGATAGTGGAATTTGGAATTAACATTCCGACACGAATTATTAGTTCATTCTAATTTCATTCAAAGGCTAGTTTGGTTTTTGGCCATCACAGCTCTAACGAAATTAAAGTGAAGAAATTAGCTTCAATCAGAGAACAGTCGGGTTCATTGAGATCAAAAGCACAACTGATATTCATTGGTAATAATGTCTCCAGGCACTGACGTAAAAGCCGATAATAGGCAATGACAATTTTGTGGAAGGGTGGCAGTGCATGCAGATTACTGAGAAACTGATATATTTTACAAATACTTCAACGTATCCTGGAATGACGACAATATATTCAGTTGTTAACTTTGCAATATATTTAAGAAAGTAATTTTTATTAACTTTTTTTTTTAAAACCATTGGCGTAATCAGGACGTAAATATCGGATGGCACAGCATGATTTTCTTTATGCTACAGATTTGTTACAATTTCCTCGTTAATCCGTTTTATTTTTGGCTTAGCTTTCATAACTTAATGAGAAAGTTAAACTTTATAAACCAAATTTTCCAAAGAATTTGGAGAAGAAGAAATATTCTCACTATTTGCAGACAAAAAACTTATTACATCTCTCTTCCTAATAAGTTTTTTTGTCTGAAAATAGTGAGAATATTTCTTCTTCTCCAAATTCTTTGGAAAATTTGATTTTTGAAGTTAACTTTCTCATTAAGCTCTCATTATTCAAAACTTAAAAGCTCTCATTATTCCAGTATGATAAATGGATTATTTCACGTCACATTCTGTTTTATTAGGAAGAGAGATGTAATAAAACAGAATGTGACGTAAAATTATCCATTTATCGTACTGGAACAATGAGAGGTTTTAATTTTTCGATAACTAAGATTCTCTTAATACATGATAACGTGAATAAGAACGAAAAAAGAAAAAAAAAAAAAAGGATTTATTGAAAAAGAATAGTTGAATGTGTTGAATGTTTAAATTTTCTGTCAATATATAGCAGATTTAAATATTTTTATCTTTTATAGTACTAAGTCGTGAATTGGATGAATGGATCGATTTAAACGAAAAAAATTACCTTCTGCCCTCTCTTGATTTTTATCTTCTGCACATTATACCCTTCAATGTATTTTCGATCTATGATTCTGATTAACTTTCTGTCTACGTCTGTAAAGATCTGTTGACGATAGCAAAAACATTACTGGAAGATAAGTTTTTCAAGTCCATTTCTCTCAAATGGCCCTTTTTTTAAATGTGATTAAATGTAGGAATTTTAAGCCATCAACTTCAAAATCTAAAATTAAAATTAATCAGGCGGAATTGTCGAGAAATCAATATTAATATTTTAACAACGCTAATTCATTTCCCAATATTTTTTCAACCCTCCATTTTTACCTAAAATTAATGGCTTTCTTCTTTTTCTTTGTGTGTTTGTCGTTCATTTCAATATTTAGATTGCAATTAGAGACACGATTAGCGTTCATTAATTTTAGTAAACTAAATGTAATGGAGCCAATTTCAGTCCAATTAAAAGATGCTACAATAGAAATGAATGAATAACTAATCGAGTCTAATCAAGAATAAATTTTAATTACCTATTGTAAATCTTTTCTTTTTCGACTAATCTTTAGTGAATCTTTGACTACAAAATTTATATATAAATATTTATTTTTATTTTCGTTTTTTTTTGGTTAATGAAAATATCCAAAGCCGTGCGTTGATTTGCAGGCTGAAAGAGCCGGATTCAGTTCCGCTGATGTAGAGAATTTTTCCTATGGTTCTAGCGTTCTCTCAGTTCTCTGTAAAATGAGGACCGTGGCTTAGACAAGAACGGAAGTGGACATAGGACTAGTCTATCGATCCCAATTAAGAATCGCTGGAGCCTATACTTCAAAGTATTCCATGGTTTGTCAAATTGACTTAATTCTAAAGAATGTTAATTAGGCTAGTTAATAATGGCTTCCATGAATTAATTTTTCATAAGTAGGCTATGTTTTTTGTTATTACTTCCCCATTTAGTTATAATGAAACCAATAACTAACCTACTGCCTTGGCAAAAATTCAGAATTTTGCTTAAAGACAGCAATTACAAAATATGTCAAAACTTTTTAGTGAGGAATCTGTTATTGTAAATTGTTATTGAAAACATTCTATAGTACTTAGGGCTGCTACTATTTTTTTGTTTTGTTTTTTAGAAACTTGATTGAATTAAGATTTACTATATCGACAGTTTCTGTCCATTCTTACGTATAAAGTAACTCATCTTATTCTATTGAACTGACATTCACGAAACTTAATATCTAGCGAACTTCACGGAATTTATTGGCTAATTCCAAATTTGAAAAAGATGGAGGATAAATTTAATGTTCATCAATCTTTCACAGCTAATACTGTAATCACGAAATTGTATTTCCATTGACTATTTTTTTGAAAAAATGAACATGTACACACCTAACAAATGGTATAGTCCTTCTTGTTTTGTTACTGTAAGTTGCATAAACATATATAATAGTACACTAGAGATACCTTCCTTGTTTAATCTTGTAATCCAAAATAGCTTATTTAATTTCCGTAGATTTGTCTTTTCCACGAAATTCCCAACTTCGACGCCAAAACTGCGGCTGGTGCCATTTTGTAGATGATCAAAAGCAGGGATTGCTTTCGACATTTTTCAGAGAGAAGTCTTTTTATCAAACGCGAGAAATTCATTAGTTTGAAGCAATGTTTGGCAGGTGATCAAGGAGAGCACGTACTTTGCGCATATGCAGCGGACCTCGGGATTCGGGAACCCCGATTCGCAGAGCGCATTAAGGCAAATTAACTTTTTGTCCGCCGAGCAGCTGTTTGTCTTAGATTGTTATGCTCTGAATAATTGAAAGGGAGGTCGATTAAAACGGAAGGAATTATGGGTAAAAAGAAAGAAGGGACGGAAAAAAAGAGAGAGAAAAAAAGAGCAATCGTGGCGCCGATGTTTAAGGCACAACTTTCTTTTTTTTTCCTCTGTCCCGCTTTTATTGCTATTTTTTCCCACCTTTTCTACTTATTTAATTTTGTTTGATTCTTCTTTAATCTTATTTTTTTTTCCATTCGAAATTTATTCAGATATTTCATCAAATTTAAGCATCGAAGAAAGAAGGCAAGTGTTTGCGAAAGTAGCTGAAAGAATCTACGGACTATCATTCACGTATCGCGGAAAAAGAACTTTAATATCTGACAGGATTTTTTTGCAACTCAAAGGTTTTTTGCTCAGCGTTTTCTTTTTCTTTTTTTCTTTCCGAGAGAGAGAAAAAAGAAAAAAAGTTGTAGGCTAACCTTTATTCATAAAAACAGGGGTTGAAGCCGCCTTTCTAGAAGTTCATAAGTAATTCAGACGGAGCTTTTTATTTTAATTCACAACCTAAAATGAAATGAAGCAAAATTAAAAAAGCATGTGCTAAATGAAAATTTAAACCTCCATTACTCCTACTCTATCCGGAAACCGCGGTTTCAGTCAATATGGCGCTTTACTATCTGAATTCAGATTTCTTTTACACAATCATTGTCTCTTTAGAATTCAATCCACGCTCTTCTGAGGCAGAAGGTTTTATAAATAAGACAGAAGTAAGATGAATTACTTGCAACAGAAAATTGTAAAGGCAACAGATTTTTTTTTCTTTTTTTTGCTTTGGTCGAACATATTTTTTGCTTTTTTAAAATTTTTTGTTTACTTTTATTATGTTTGTCTTATATTAAGACAAGAAACTTATACTACATAAACTGTTGTGGTTTACAATTGTTTTTGTTTTATAAAGTCGTGAAGACAATAACAATGGAAATTATAATATCTACTGAATAGTCTGTCTTCCTAATTTCCATTCGACGAACAATGGTCAAATCCATGAATACTTAAGTCGCCACATTCTAATTTATTTTACTGAAATCAAAGTACCGTATTTGCCATTACGAAAAGTACTGGAAATGTCATAAATATCGATAGCTGTACAAGGTGGCCGTAAAATTCCTGTACCCTATATTAAGGGAGTACGGGAACTTTCCGGCCTCCCTACGTATTTAGATTATGATGCTTTTCTTTATATAGAAAACAACCTGTAAATCACTTGAATACATCTGTATGGGAAATCTTGACTCTTGGTAGGGTACATCCAATGCACATATGAACCACTTTTTCTTTCAAGAAATCTCTTTCCGTATTTTCTTACTTCGAATCTGAAAGTTTTTAATTCCTTAAAAATTTCTCTTTAAAGATCAAAAGCTAACAGAAAACAAGTTATCATCGTCGCATTCTTAAACATTTGTAACAGATTATCATCAGAAATTGCGTCTGGACTCAATCTGTTTACATTTGGATTCTGTTTTAGTCTCAATCTAAAGATAAGAATAAAGGAGTTTTAAGGAGATTCACTATCAACAGTTACTTACTGATTATATTTGTAATACAGGGTGACTGAGAAATATTAAGTGTACCTCTTAATATTCAATATAATAATAATATACTAGATTCTTTGCCATCAGTGAGAGTTAACGTTTCATTTCCAATACTTCTCTAATGAAATTTCTGTCAAATTCCAGTGCAAACTTCTTCAGAGGAGTCCTCATGAGGCACAATCATAGTTAGTTTGAAATATTCATTCCAAGATTAAACAAGATCAATTCAATGTCTCGAAAGAGCTTTAGGCTAACAAATACCAATAGACTGAGTCTATGAATGTAAAATAGGAAATTCGACTAAGAAACATAATTTTAAAGAGAAACATAATAAATCAGCTGAGGAGGAAGATTCAGTCGAATTGAAGTTCCTGGCAGAATGACTAGAAATTAAAATAAGTATAATAAAGTTTTTTTTGAAAAGTGAAAACGATAGTAAAAAAAATCATGATTTTTATTTCATTCCAGATCTATTAATGTGCTAAAGGAAATCCGCTCTTTTATCTTTCCAAAAAGGAAGAGCATCATTTGTTAACACTTCCCTCTTCCCCTAACTATTAGTATTGGTAGCCAACTCATGTGGTATCCGAGAGATAGTCTTTGTACCTAATTTCGTGCAACGTTGTACAAAGTTGCATGTTTGACCGCTTTTGTGCACAATTCTCTTTATTGGCGGAGGCAGCCCCTCAAATTTAGTCCTTTGGAAGCTAAATTTCATCATAGTGAATTCGTAGTTTCATCGATTAACAGAAAAATCTATTCTTCTTACATAAGTTTACTCTTTCTAAAAGGGAGTCATAAAATTGTAACATTGTAAGCTCCAGGTAATTAAGTCAACAAAATCAATATAAATAAAAAAACGAAAATTTCGGATATTTTGGATTGGCAGAGACTCAAACAAAAAATGGTTCTTTACAGTAATGGAATTTAAGCCACAGAAATAATCTGAGGAATTTCTTTTTTACACAATTAATTCCCACTTAATTTCTTTCAAGAGTAAAGATATTTTATTATTAAATTTGATATTTGAGTTAAAAGTTCTTAACACCATTTCGGAAATTGTATCTTTACTAAAATACACGACATCAAATGATTAAATTTGTTAACCATTAACAACTGATCTGAGAAAACAATCGCTACAATAACAAGGGTTTTCAATTGCTTTTCCTTTATCATTCTAATAGAATCAGAAGCCGCCTTTTTTTTTCTCTTAAGCTTCCAGAGAAGATTTCTTCTGTTAGGTCGCACTTCGCTCGAATGGGGAAAAATAACGGATTTCGATGTTGAAGGGATATAATTCTTTATGTAAAGATGATAGGAGGGAAGGAAGCAAGAGGCACATCGGAGCTTCGAAGATGGATGAACCACTGCCCTGGGCGGCATCGGCTAAGGGCTTTTGACAGCCCTGGCTTTATGGCTGCAGATAATACTCAGTCCTTGCTTTCTGGGTTCAATATCTGAAATGATTTTTAGTTATTTTAGTTATCTATGAACTTGTTTAATAATTTTCTATAAATGTAAACTTTGGAAGATCAAAATTAATTAAGACTTAAGATTGTTTCTCTTTTATTTTTCTCTCCATTTTATAGTAATGCTGGATTGAACTGTAGTTCTCATTATGCATTTGAAAGACTGTTGATTTCTTAAAAAATTTCAGCAGTCGCTTAACTAATTATTAAGAGTTATAATTTTAGTGAACCTTTGTAATAGTCTCATTTCCAAAAATCTTTAAATAACAATTTAATTTAAATAAGTGATAATTTTAACATATTAAAATAGTAAAATTTTAATATTTAAATAATAAAACTTATAAAAGAAAGAGAAATTTTTTAATTATGTCAATATTTAGATATAGATTGTTTATTATATTTAAATTGTATTGCTATTGTTTACAATAACGAGATTAATTATACTTTTTTTTAAAATTACAATCTTACCAAATTTTAAGCTTTCAGTGCTTTAATCATTTCTTTTTGCTTTTACTCACAACCTAAATATCTTATTTACAAATGTTGTCTGTGCTTGAAAATATTATACACAAAACTGGAGACCTTTTTTTTAGAAACTCCACATTACACTCCTTCTCGCATCTGCTAAAATGGCACTGTAGTCTTAGAAGATTACTTTGTGATGTATATCGGTGATATATCTTGATATCTGACATCAGAATAAATTACGTAATGTACTCTTCTTAAGCTACTTGCTATTTATCGACTTCACTAATGGATGTGAATGAAAATAAAAGTATTCGAGAGTACGAAAGCCATTCAGGTTTCAGGTGACTAAAAGCACAGAAAAATTGGGACCCCAGAGGCGGAGGACCATCAAAAAGAAAAAAAATAAAGAAAGAAATCTGGCAACTTTCTTCAAAATGTTTTTTTTTTTTTTTCCTTTTCTTTCATATTTTCTTTCACGTTCTCTAAGGATGAACATTAGACCTCGTAGTGCTTTTTTGGACGGAATGAAATGTGAAAAGTGCACTTGTGTTCCGCTTTTTTCTCCCCTCGCATTTATGGAATGGAATTGTCCTACTCGATCATGGTCTCCGTGCGGGCCACTCTAGATGAAGAGAAGGTGGAAGGGAGGGGGTGTTCCGTTGGCACTGGTTCGGTTGGTGCATTAGTCACGCTGGAGCAAAATACCACTAGCACGAGTAACATCGTCACATTTCTCAATAATAGGAAATCAGATTGTTTTTGTAGGTCGGAGGTCATTGGTGATGGCGAAAGGATATAGTGACAAACAAATCACCTGTACAGAAATATTGAATAACATTTGATTTTTTTCAGGAACTTTGTTAGTCTTATTTAGTCGAATTATTCAGACGTAGAAACTATTCTTCCCAATTTGCAGTATGTCGGTCTGATCTTGTGAATGTAAAATTTTACTTAAAGGTTCACGGAATTCCTAGTATTGAAATAAAGAGATAAGTAAACTTTTAATAAATATAAAATGCTCGAGAATACAACACGGTAACTAACATCTGAATTGAACATAGGAAATACCTCTCTTTTTCAAAATTGGTTTCCCGAAAGAATTAACGATAGATGAGCAATCTGCTGCGTTATACTGAAATAAGTTGTGAAAGTCACAGAATATTATATTGTATATTAAACAATAAAAAGTTTGTTTCAAATGTCAGAGTTTTCTTTGAACCACTCACATGAAACGTTTGTTCATTGAGTGATATTCTAGTGTTTTTGATGCAATTTGATAGTTTTTAGAAGTACAAATTGATCAATACAGAAATTCATTACAAAAATTGATGGTAACATGCTAGGACATCGCTTAGTTATCATAAAATTCCTCTACATTTTTGTTATTCATTAATAAATGGCTCCCTTTTCTAATTTTTAATGGTCTTGATAAATTCATTTTATATAAATGAATACATCTTCCTCAAATGAATTTATAGATATATAATAGGTCAAGGTTTCTTTTTCTTTTTCTTTTTTTTTAATTGCGAATTTATTTATACTTTCTATCTACAAAGATGGTAGATTTTTCTTTAAAAAAAAAATGGATCATTTTATTGTACTACGAAATTGACTTTTTTTTTTCATTTTTTCTTAAATTTTCTTACAGTAAAACTTTACTAAAGACATAATAATCAATTCAACGTTTTTGAAGGATTAAAATCACTACAATAAGGGAAACATTTGAGAACAAACTTATTTTTGATGGTATCTTGTGCAATCCTTATCAGATAGAATCCTTTGTGAGAGCGGTTTTGATGAAGGTAGCGTCGCCGTCAATCACCGCCACAATGAGGTCCCGCGGAATGGTTCGCATCTCTTCGGGTAGTGCACTTTCCTCCTCCGGGAAGGTTTCAAAGGATCCTCGAGCTCATGAATAAGCAGTCTTCATCGGCAGTCGATAGAGAAGCTGTGGGATCGTTAGTCGCTCACTGAGGCAGGATCATCAGCCGAATTGAAAGGGAAATGCGGTGGAAGCCGAACGTCTGTCGGTGCCTTCGAGTTGTTTCTTTCAAGGATGACTGAATTATAGCTTAGAATTAAGAATTTACATAAATATGCATCGATTAGAAATTTTGTTATCCATTCATGAAGTTTTGGGAAAAATAAATTAGAATGAATTCGAATTATTATTCACCAGTTTCTTGTCATCCAAGTCGTCACTGAATTTACTGAAGGTTAATGAAAGAAAAGTTATTTTCTGATCATAGAATTGAGTGTTTTAAGATGTGATGATTTTTTTAAATTGACATATTTATTTATTCTGTAGAATAATCTTGATTTTTTACTTTGTCAGAGAATCCCTTAACTAAATTTTGTAATGTTATTTAATTGGATACGTAAACTTGCTGAGAAAATTTTATAAAATGATTTCGTGCAGTAAACTTTCTCTTTTTCCTGTAATCTTTTACAATATTTTTCAATATTTTTTTTTCTATTTTAATTCAGTTAAAGTTTTACATTTATTTTGTTGTTATTCCTGTTATTTTATTTATTGATTTTTTTTTTAAAGTATTTTTCGAATTAACTTTTCTTTTTCTTTCTGTACTAAATATTAAGAATCAGTAATTTTGATCTTTACCTTAAAGGAACTTCTACATTAAATTTCCATTTCAAAATCAAGCCGTTATTTTTATCTCGCCACTGATATCTGGAACCCCCTAAAATAAGTGCTGTTGGTTCTACACACAGCTACTGTAGACAAATAGATATCAAAAAGATATGTTCAACCACAATCATAAGCAAGATTAGATAGTAAATTGGGTTTAATTAGAGCTTAGTAATTCAGTGAACTATCATTGTTGCTATTTATGCAAAAAAAAGATAAAATAAAATGGATCGAATATAGTAAGCGATGTTGCAGAGAAATGAAACATCAAAAATCAATGTCAGTTGATCACATGGGGACATGTAAGCATCTTCATGAACGAGACCACAGCAATACATATACACTTTGAAAGACACAGAATTCTCAGGGTTTCTACAACCAAACAGCA
The DNA here is from genome assembly GCA_023159025.1 of Thereuonema tuberculata. NCBI lineage: Eukaryota > Metazoa > Arthropoda > Chilopoda > Scutigeromorpha > Scutigeridae > Thereuonema > Thereuonema tuberculata. The sequence goes on along the minus strand of JAFIDM010003189.1, from coordinate 55,539,259 downwards.
ACGAAGATCACCGTGAGGAATTACAAAACTTCTCTGGACTGACGTAAAAACCTGGTTTTGGGCTGTTGGTATTGGACTGATTAATATATCTTAAGTATTTGCAGTCTAATGAAAAACATTGAATGTTTTTGCCACCATGAAAAAGTTCTCGCCCGAATGCCAACTAGAAAGTTTTGCGTTGTTGTCAGGTATAAATTTCAGTATTGCGGGGACTTAATGCTGCGGAAGACTTTAAAACTCATTACTTTGAGCTCCCGAGTACTTGTTAAAAGTTCAGAGCTTTTTTGTTCCATCTTGAAGACGCAACCATTCACAAAGTGAGATTTATATAGAAATGATTGTTGATGTTGGTTGGCTTCGTAAGAACCCGATTACAAATCCAAAGAGACCTGTGGGATGAGACTACAGTAACATCATCTTTGAGATCACGACATTATTAACAACCATTAAACGCCCATGAGTTCTGAAGAAATAAAAAAGGCCGGACACACTCTGCCATGCAGTGTATGTAAAATTAATTTTATTTTTGCAAATGTATTATTTAATTTCAGAACACTTTTGTGCGAAGAAAAATTGTGGCAAGGAAGTCGGCCGTCGTGTTGCTTACCTTAACCTATAATCTACATTATCTAATTAATTTCCTTAAATGAGCACCAACGATTAATAAGTAAATCGATGTCCAAGCGATGATTCCATTGTCCTTTAGTTCGTTAAATGAAAATCCAATTTAATTAGCACTCAAAGGTTGAAGAGAGGTTGATCGCTGAATTCCTATATAAAACAAAATGCCAGGAATGCTGGAATGTCTCAAGAATGTCTCGGATATCTAAACATCCTCACAACCAAGTGAAATAGTACTCCGTACCGAATTGGAAGCAGCTTTGAACATAATGACACAGCAAACTGTCGAGTAATTGGCTTGCTTTCGACTTGAATTACAATGCTTTTTTTGAAGCCCAAAAAGTACAAATTTACATTTGATTGTTATAGTATCTTCAAAAGAAAAATCAGCTGGAAGATTTACAATGCTGTAATATTTTGTACGAATAAGAAACTTTACTTTTTTTTTCCTTGGAGTTAAAGTCATGTGTTGGGATGAAAGTTCAGTAAAAGTACGAATTGCTTAAATTAAGTCCTCATATCAATACGAATCAAATGATTAAATGCTTTTATACAGGAGTATTTCTGTTTAGATTTATAGCTGGGTCATCCTGGGACTGATATTCATTGATGATATCTTGACCCATCAGATATTTTAAATGAAATAAAATGAATCCAAATTTGATAACGGTACTAGATAAAATTTTGAAATATCTTTATAATCACGAAAATCGTATCCACTATTGCCAATTCTATCTTTCGTATATAAAGGTATTTTAAATACTCTAGAAGTACATTGCAAAATGCCAAGTTTTCTTGGCAGTATAATTTTATACAGGGACTCATAAAAGGTAGGTTCTACTTATGAACACAAGCAAAAAAAAGTTCCTAAAAACAACTAAACTATGCACGACCTAAAAATCTTACATAATGAATGCATATATGACTTAATCCATTTGTGGGTTAAATAAGCCAAAACAGATAACCTTGCAGTAAAAAAAAATCCCTATTTCCAGCCTTCCAAACCCTTTGAACCAGTACTAACAGATTGTCCTAATACTTTTTACCTAACGTCTGTAACTATAACGAATGCTCTAAAACTCAAGAAGGTCAAACATTTTTAACAACAACGAAGACTTTTTAAACTTTAATCAGACTAACTGAAGACATCCATTTAAAAACTTCAAATAAAGTTCAAGAAAAAGATGTTGTATTTTATGAAAATGCACGACATAAAGTTCATTAGTAGTAAAGTAATGAAGAAGACAATTTTAATTGTGCTTTTGATATTTCACTGCTACGTACTGAGCAGTTCACTGAAAGCTTTTCACAAATACAGTGGGGGTAACGTAAAGTAGCTGAAGCGGTAAATCACTTGGATTCTTGTGGATTTCTGCCTATTTGCACTGAGTTCTTGGGAGGAATGTCGTCTGGTTAATGGAACAATGCTCTGAGTAGGAGGTATTTTAATTCTGTGATGTAGGTCGGCGAATCCGATGCCAAAATCCGATCCCGCGCCATTAAAGAAGTGGGAGGAGAGTTAGCTATTCTTCCTCCGTCTGTCGCCAGCGATGGTTAATGGGGCGAAAGAAGGGAAAAGCTGAATGTATTGCTTTGCGAAAGCCGTTGCTACAAGTGTCCTTCCTTCCTTCGTCGCAGCTTGTTAGCAATGTACTTTCCTTCATATCATTCTTTTTTTTTTTTAGCCTTGCTACTTGCAAAGGGAGAAACGGATTATTGAACGAGCATATCGGAATCTAACAAACACTAATAACTTCGCCGAAATCGTTATCAGATCGATAAGAAAATGTAATTTTGGAAAACTCCAGTTTTGACAATGATATTTCGCCTCAGTTTTAAGTAATATGCAAATAAATTATATATATCTTCAAGCAGTGACGTGACTTAAAATTTATAATTATTAACCTTAGTTAATCAAGACCTATTGCATTAATTTATATTATCTATATATTAATTAATCACCACACTAAATCATAATTAAAAACAAGTAGGCTATTATGATGTAAATTAGAAGTCATGTAAAGGAAAAATAAATAAGTCTTTACGATATTAAGTTCGTCTAAAATCATCAGTTTGTTAATATTGAAGACTGACACGAGAATAAATTGAGTTTAGACAAAAAGTTTCCTTTTTTTTTTTTTTTCCGTAATGCAATTCTTTATCTCCATTGTATCACAACAAAATGAGATTCTCGCTTAACTAATAAGTCTTCAGGTTTAAGGAGATTATGACGTAAATTCTAGGCAAATTTTTCTCTTGTATTTTTGAGAAAACTTTTTGAGAAGAAATCGGAAAGACAGAAATTTTACGTAAAAATGAAATAATAAAGATCTCCTGTCATAATTCTGGTTTTGCGGGATACTGAATCCTTATTCTCTGTCAAAGCGAGATTGTCGTCGGTAGCGCAACGAACTCACTTCGAATCGCAGAGGCAGAATGAGTGTGTTAATGTGATCAGGGTCTCGATTTATTATTCATCACTTCATGTTAGAAGGAGCGAGTCGAGGTGTCGCCCACCTGCTCACTCGATTGGCAGAAAGACAAGAATCCCAATAGAGAATAAAAAAGAATAATGGAGAAAAACCTGCATTTTCAAATACTAATAAGCTTATTCTAAATTTCATACGACAAGAAATTACTTAGTTATTCAAAAAAATAGTTACTCATTATTAATTCCTTTACATGAAGTTACTTTGTGGTTCTGTTAATTATTAACTCACAACAATTGCTTTTTTTCTGCTTCTACTTTATGAATCTTTAAATATTACAATAGCAATTGGTACTCATCCACATATGTTAAATACTACTACTTCTTGTTAAATACTACTACTTCTTCAATGTAGTTCATAACAATAATGTAAATATACATATTTATAAAGTACAATTCTACGACCCATGTATTATATGGATCGTACAATATATATATAGTACAATTTGTCAAAATTTTAAATCCTCTCGAAAATCAAAATATAGAGGAACCTTCACCGAATGTTCTTCAGTTAATTCTAAGAATACTTCACAATTTCTCTAACAATTACTTTCATTTCTATAAGTTTGGAAAGTGATTATTTCGATATTTAGAAAATGTATTTTCACTGTAAAAATAAAATTTCAGAAACTTTGTCGCCTATGTTTATATTTTTAATGATCTAATGCAAATGAATATATATTAAACATTCCTCATGTTGTTTCTCTTAAATAAAGATAAAAATAGGTCAAGTTAAAATTAGCCCAAATTTCAAATCCAAAGAAACGAGCAATGTAATCCACATCTTCGCTACATTAATTTCCAATACAAAATTTTATTGTGGAGGTATCATAAAAATTACAACTACGATTTCCGAAATTGAAGCAATTATTGAAGAAAATTCGTCATTTTAAAAAATATGTTCTAAAATTTTAACGCATGTACTAGAGCATTCCAAATCAATTAATTTCATTAAACTTTCAGGTTTCATTGTAAATTTACGAAATGCATCATTATTATTTAATGGCAGTCAGTTTCCATGGTTACAGAGGTGTTTATAGTATATTAGCTTCCATTTTGCATTTAACGAGTAGGCCTATAGGATTATTATTTTTTTTTTTTAATGAATAAATAATAATTCCCAATTTGAAATAAAATGATTATAATTAATATAATCAATTAATATAAGAAAATATTAATCAATGTTAGAAATATTCTTGCGTAACAACAATATTTATTTAAGGGACTTTTCACAATCAGTGTGTTGTGGAAAATTATTTGGTAAATTTTCGTTAATTCCGAAATTTAAAAAGAATATCTGCTTTTTTTTTCCCTCTCTCTGTTTGCTCCGTTAAAGTTGGCGATGTTCATTTAATTGAATGAAGAACATGGCGCCTGTGTTTTGTAATATTTAAATGTGGCTCTTTGGCCGGAAGTTTATACGATAGCCCAGGGAATGAGGCTGGGGTGGATTCCTCGGAGGAATGAATTATGAAACGAACACTGTAACTTGGCTGATGGATGTCCATTGCCCTGCACCGCAGCAGTAATGATATTTAAATCAATAAAAGAAACCACGGAATTAAAAAAGAAGGCTAGAGGATTAGAGGAAAGTAGAGCAGCCCTAGTAACAGATGGTCTTCAAGAAATTCTTTTTGCCATATTTGATATTTCTCATTACAGTAATGCTTTTGTGCTGTCTTTTGGAAGTCACATCGGTTTATTTCTTCAGCTAATAAGATTACTTTCTTCTCCTTCCTCTTTTTCTTTCCCCCCCTTTCCTTCAAAAGGAAACTGATCCGAAAAAAAAAAGTTTGGAAAAATGTCTGAAGTCTAAATCTCGCAGCGTCATTTTAGCTGAATTTCTGCATTAGAAACGACTTTCTTTCCAATTTGCACGTGTCAAGAGTTCTTCTATATTCTCTTTGAATTACATAGTTTATTAATTCGTATGCTGGTTAAGTAGGCTAACAAAACAGATAAAAAGATAGTAGTGGATTACGTAATCAGATTATCGGCGTTAGAGTGGTTATGACAAAGGAGATTTACTGCTATTTACAACTTAGCTCTTTGAATAAAATGTAAGATTTAATATGCACGAGAGGACTTGAGCTAGAACAAAAAAAAAAATCATTTTACATAGTTCACTGTACATTTTCTGTTTTAATAGTACTTCAGAACAAATGCTTCGAGATCTGTAAGTTTTCGTCAGCTAAAGTTATCCATTGGATAACAATTACTTACTCATCAAATAAACATTAATTATTAAAAAAAAGAAATGTAGTAATAAAAAAAAAAGGAGTAGTCGGTCTACCAACTATCGAACATCTGGATGGTAAGATCCAAAATAGCTGTACCAAAGACAGTCATAATAAATTGTAGTATTTTTGTTTGTTAATTTTCATTTATTTATTGTGAGTACACGAAGCTCCGTTGTTAGTCGAGTTCAAAATCAAACTGGAGATACACACGGTAGCGTTTTTCATTGCTCTGCTTTGTAAGAGAAATAATATGGGAGGTCTGAGGTTCATTGTATTTTAATGACAAGGTATTTTGGCAGTTCTCGACTTCTAACTTTCTCTAATGGTCGGTAGGTTAACTTCATTACAATAACTTATATAATTTCATTTCCTAGCTTGTATATACTTATACAGCTGCCTAGCATGTAATTAGTAAATACATTGAACATGGATGAAACAGAAATGCAATTTTAATACGTATATCTTCTTTTTATTATATTAATGAAATTTTTTTTATCTCCGATTCACATTAAGGAGCGTTAGAAATATTAAACTAAACTTACTACACTAAGAGACAGAATACGTTTCTATAATGCGGATGTAATAAAAGAAAATACTAATTTAAAGACCCAACAAAACTATAGATTACTTTCAAAAATCTAATGATAGCGTAATTAGTAAAATATAAATTTGAATTGAATAAAAAAAAAAATCATTTCCTTACTTTTGAATTTATATTAGATGAGTTTAAATATGTCTACTAACTCAAAAGTCCATTGAATATTGTCATTATAATAATAATAATATTTTTTTTTTTTTACTTTCATTAAATTCTTTTGTTAGGATTGAACTAAAACAATCCCATCAATAGGTTCGAATACAATAGTAATAATCCTAATAGTAATAATAATAATAATAGAAATAAAAACTGAAATATGCAGAAGTACTTTTATTATAAAACTGCTTGAACTAACCTTTGGTATTAGATTAGTATGGCATAAGTTTAATTTATTATATCTTTTCAAATTAGAACACTTACGGTAATTTAATACAGTCGTATAGAATTTACAGTAATTCATGAGAGCTGTGATTAAAAGACAAATACTGAAGGGATAGTTATTTAAAAGAGACCGTCGTAATGCATCGAAGTATATTCGATAATATTAAGTTTTGTTATAAACGATAATAGGGAAGATAATAGGCCTGCTGCAGTAATCACTGTTGTTCTTTATCTCTTATTGGTAAAAGAGATGTAATTTGGGCAACCACTTTTCGATAATCTACTTGCAAATCCCAGTAGACCAGATGTGACTTTACTGATAAATCGGATGTTCACCTTTAAACAAAGTTCCTCTTTAAATAAACTGTTATCTTTCAAAGTCATTTTCGATGCGTTCATTATTTCAATTTATCATTCAACACGATCTTCTTTTTGATTTTTACTGCATTTTGAATATATTAAGATTATAGAACTAAATAAGCTGAATATATTAATTAAAGCTGCTTTAAAACTTGAAAATAATAGCGGTTATTATATGCAGGATTCTTATTTTGATTATATAACTGATCATAGATTTCCGTTCGAATATTATAATTCTGATCCTAATTAGTGATTTGATATTTCAGTCGATTTATTATCGTTTACAATTCCGTAAACTATTTTTTTTTAAATGTGGTAATTAATATTCATTGGTAACATTTATTATAAATTTATATCTTGCCAAAAGATGCATTAATAATTTACCATTAGTATTTATCTCATTGTCTATCTTGAGGTTAATAAAACTCACTAACAATAAGATACGGGTTTTATTATCATAGTATTTTAATCCCATAATAATAAATTTTATGCTTCGTTATTTATTATGTGTCCGATGTGGTAGAAACACATCTGGTTAGGGTTTTACGATTTTCTGCAACGAACTAACAGTTTCTAACGGATTTTAGTCCACTCGCTCTCAATGCCTACTTAGTCCATCTGTAATCTTTCGTCTTGTTTTGAAAGGTGTAAAACGATGTTTCTTTCTTTATCTAACACACTACAAATAAATAATGTACAGTGAAGTGAAATGAGAAAATTGTAGGAGGAGAGAGATCGAGAACCCATTTACTTAAATATTCCATTGCTGGTTCGTGTTTTTCCAAATTTTCCAAAAACTCAAAAAATTAGCTATTTCTAGTACCATGAATACTTGTCTGAAATGAAACTTAAATCAAGTTTTAAAAGAATATTAAATTTAATCTTTTTTAAAGGAGAACAAATTATCCAGAGGATGATAATTCCGTAGATTTCTCTACACATCTATACTAATATCAATAATGTTGAACAAATCTTCAAACAGCCATTGGGAAACATGCAGTTTTAACAATTCTTACAGTTCTTCATAAGATACTGTAAGGCTTTTATTATTGTAAGTCTGTTAGCGACGCCTTCTTTTGACAAGTGTGGCGTCCTCTTTAAGTACTTTTAATCGTGGCTTCGATCTTCAATAGGAACCGGAAAATTTCTCACCTCCATCTGGGCGGCTTCGCTATTCTCCCAGAGCAATACTGACCACATCATAGTGCTTAGAGCAGCCTTTTGATTGGCCACGAAATTTCGATAGTGCTATTTCCATATTAAATTGGCTTAAAATTCGACTAGTGCATTGTAAGTGATTAGAAAATCTTTAATCGTTTTAAATTTCTGGAGAACATTATTAAGTGGTTACTCTTGATGCAAGCTTTTCTTTCCCTTAAGTCGCTATAATGGTGATTTTTTTTTTTTTTTTTTTAAATATATATACAGTCGGATCTCTATTTAACGAAGTCGCTAAATCCTGAAAAAAAAATTCGTTATATGGAGAATTCGTTAAATAGAGATTCCCCTTTTATTATTCAATATTATTAAAAAAAGTAATAATTTTAATGACATAAAGCATACATTACCTCTTGTGTACTTAAATTTTACTAATAAAAATCTGTTAATTTTGTCTGACCTGGTGAGGTTTTTTTTTTTGAAAAAGTGTTTTCGCTCGTAGTACGTCTCACATCTTTGCAATGCACCAAAAAAAAAACCCTTCAATATTTTCTTCAAATTCTAATCCGCATCGGATTGTTTCAAATGATTTTAGCATTTCATCATACGAAGGTTTTTTTTATTTCTGCATCATGATCATTTCCATTTTCATCATCTTCATCGCAATTCATAGTTGTATTGTTTCAATTTTTCATAATGTCCAAAATATCCGATTCAGTTAGTGTTTCTGAAGTCTCAACTCCAAAATCAAGTGAAAGATAATCATCAATCAGCACATCATCGTTAATTTCTTCTTTTTCCCTCAGCTGTATCTACATTTCTTTCATTTCCTCTAAGGGAATATTAATAATAAAACCATTTCAAGGAGGAAAAAAAAAAAAAAAACAAACTAGATACCACGAAAAAGTTCGTTAAATAGAAAATGCACTTCGCTGTTTGAAGGTTATTTTACGAAGAAATTAGCAAAATGTTCTTGGTTCCAAAGAAAAGTTCGCAAAATAGAGGTTCGTTGAATAGAGGTGCGACTGTATAATTATGACAATAACCTAATATAAAAATGGTTAACAAAAACATTGATTTAAACTAAATAACAGTGGTCTCAAGAATTATAAAACATTATAGTCATTTATTAGGAGAGAGAGAGAGAGAGAAAGAAGACTGTGAAATTGCAGAAATCATTAAAAGAATTAGGAATTAAGCAATTTTTCGATGATTCTTACAGACCAGCGATTCTCAAAGGGTATGTCGCGAGGAAAAAAAACACTAAAAGTGTTTTTCATAAAACGGGACAAGAAGAGAAAATGTAAATTAGGTATTAAATATTTTCAACAATGTTATTTATTAACGCAAGAGGAACAAGTAAATTGTAAGTAATGCAAAATGGAATGGTTAAAATGAATGAGTCGATAATTACACTTCATTTCTATAACTCACGTTGTTTTTAGAGCTTTTGCAATACGAGTTTTAGATCCTTTAGGGCATTGGTTTAACTACAAATAAGTAACAAAAAAGCCGACGCGTTTTGTTCACGCGTTTTTAGGGTGCAGGGCTTAAAGTCGGGCGTGACCTCAAAGTTAGGACGTGGATAATGCCGGGAATTCACCAATTTCAAAATAGCGACCGATAAAACTTTCCTTTTCTGGATGGCACAAGACCTTGAACCTACGACGATGTAAAGAAGTACAGCAAACACTTCTTCAGCATATTTTTTTTTTGCAATAACTTATGTATATTAACCGCTAAAAAAAATAAAATAATAATAATTTTTAAATTTCTAATGTACGGATACCCTTTTCCCACGCAAAACAAATTCAACTTGTTACCAAGTATTTGAAAAATTCTCAAATGATGCGTGAGCAAAAGAGCAAACAGTTTTAATTTTTGTTCACCCTTTGAGAAATACACTTACCCGGTGGGGTGCGCGCTAGAGATAGTATTAATTTTCAAATGGTATCATTTTGTATGGATCATAATAATTCTTCACTTATTGTATTAGATGCATTTTAATTTGATAAATTTTTTATATCATTTTTATAAATATAATTTTAAGTTCTATTTTTTAGCTCTTCATTCATTTGTTTCATTCAGGAATTCTAATGCAATGTTTCAGTGTTGTTTTCTTGTTAAATATTTTTAAATAAGATTGACAGGAAGTTGACATTTGCTCATTGTTGTTCTGGGAAACTTTTAAGGATCACTGTATGAATTAATGATTTATCAGTAGTTAAAGGCAATACATAACCGATTAGTGTATTGTGAAAATTAAGATAGATAAATATATTATAATGAAATTATGTGCAAATTCAAATTGTGGGTGTGTTAAGTAAAGGAAGACGAAATTAAATAAAATAAAATTTGTTTCATTAAAGATGTTTAGCTTAATTACAAATTGAATTAACTAATGAGGCAAAATCCAATATTGAAGTATGTAATGCTTTATCGGAAAACTTCTCTAGCTGGTTTGCAGCTAAATTCAGATTTTAAAGATATTGAATTAAAATAGCATTCATTCTGGGAACTTCGGATTTTTTTTTTTTGTAGCAGACATTTTTGATTTAAACGAAATGTAAAGGCAGATATCTCGAAATATACTACACTATATAGTGCTGACTTAATAGTCATATTGCAAATTGGTTATCCATATTTTCTAATGGTGGTAATCCTTAATTGCTGTTTGTTTCAGTTGGTGTCCAGCAATCCCATTAATTCTTGTTGCCCAACTGTATATATAATGAATGAAAGATCCTCCTATCTGTTGATCTGCTTCCTCCAAGCGCTGATCCCTAACATGTTCTCTCGTTCCACTCATCGCACTGACCCCTTCTTGACCCCGTTTGTCACATAGCGCCACAGACCGTTCGTCACGCGACGGACAAGACGGATGGCCTGCTTCTCGTTAAACAGTAGAACTCACTTCGGTACTCAATCGTTCTTTGCTGTATTTCAGTCCATCATGGTTACGTCTCTTTCTTTTCAAACTATACTTATTTTGCAATGAAACTTAAAGGATTTTAGTAGTATGGGTATTTGGTTACAAAAATACATTGAGAAATACAATGAAATGATAGTCAGAAGTTTGAAAAATACTTAAATATATGGAATAGATGTATGCATACATGCTTAGGAATATCTATAAGTTAACACAAATGATATTAAGCGCTTCAACTATCTATCTGAACTGATGAGAGGTGGTACCTCGATGAAGAAATCGAGTGTTTAAAGAAATTTTTAACAAAAAAAAAAAAAAGCATGAATTCAAAAAAATCTTAAAGAAGAATTTAAACACTACTGGGTCATTCGTTTTTAAAAACTTCCATAAAGTATTTACTTAGATATTGGATAGTACATTTTTTTTTTTCGCTTTCATTTAGAAGTATTGATAATTTCTTTAACTTTTTATTTTATTATACATTACTGAAAGTGATATCAAGATCTTCGCAAATTATCTTTTCGCACTTGGGTTCATTGTGATCTTCTACGACTTGTAAAATTAATTGCATTGAAAGCCTTAACTTAGTTTATGGTGGAATTGTACCGTGAAAAATAAGGTCGTCCATTGCACGCCATTTTCCCTATGACAGAAGACATCACGAGAGCGTGCCTAACAACATTACCTAAAAAAAACACTAACTGACAAAAATTAATGAATGACATTAGAACAACTGCCCTTTTCTTAAAATATTGAAATTCTTTAGTAATACGTTTAATCAAGAATAAAAAATAAATGAGAACAATAAAACTTAAATAGTTACAAATTACGATCAGTTCATGAATTAATTTCTATCTTCGAAAATTTGGAAATTTTGCAATTACTAAGTTGCAAAATTTTACGTGGTTTACGTAGCACAGATTTCTAAATCGAATCTGGGGTCGTATTGCCCGTATTCTTAGAAGTTTTTAAAATGACTTGACTGTGAACATTAAAAACTACATTCGATTACTGGTAAATTTATATTCATATTGGAAAAGGAAAATTGTTAAAGATGAAATTGAATATTTGATAGTTAGTTTAACAATGCTCAGAGCTGCAAAACTTCGAGGAAAAAATCCAAATAAAATTGAAATGAAAACTCGTTGAAATGCAGAAAGTATTAACTTCGAATAAACCAGCTTTCAATTAATAGGATTCTGCAATTAGAAACTAAATTCTTTGACATTCTATTCTTTTTTTTTCATTCTGAGGATTTTGAACGAATTTTTTAATTTTTGTGTTTTTGAAGTAGGAAAATTTTAGGCTTATGATAAGCTTTTTTAATTAAAAATAAAATATAAATAATAAAAGTTAAATTATAAACTTTCTTTTTGAATGTCGTTTTTAGTGTTTAAAAATTAATAATAAAGTAACTTGATGACTTCTTAACACTTACTGACCCGTTTCGGTAGTGGAAGAAGATATAATATCTCCCATGGATAACTGGATAATGAGATTGGAGGCCAGCCGACGCTCGCCCGCCGTTATTCCCAGGAAAGATTAATCCCTATTTCCTTCTCGTTTGGAAGAAGTAGAATCCGGAAATTAAACACAACGTCTTCTGCTATACAGATAAAAAGATAAATTTGTTCTTATTAGAATTTTTTATTTTCACTAGCGTATGTTTTCTAGCTTTGAAATATGTTAACAGGAATCAATATCAATAGTTAATTCAACTGAAAGTATTTATTTATAATGTAATGATTACTTACAAAAATAAAAAAAAAAAATCTTTTAGTAAGTTCCGTTTTCAATTTCTAATTTGAAACTTTGTTTTGTTTTGTGTCGTTGTTTTTTATGATATTAGACTCTCTTAAACTGTTCTTTATTTTCGTAATAAAATGTGAATCATTTTTTTTTTTTTTTTTTCCTCTTTGTGTAAAAAAAAAATCGAGGGCAAAAAAATTTTGTTGGTTGGGGGGGGGGGGGGGGGGGGGGGAAAAAATAATAAAAAAAAAAAAAACAAAGCTGAAGATATGAAGCGAGAGGGGTGGGTGGGCGAACGATAAGAGTCGCTCTCGAGAGATGATTGAATTGTCGCAGAGAGCAAACAGCTGATGTAAACCCCAATAGCTCGACAGGAATAGAGGAATTAATTTCACATTTCTGCCACCGATCGATTTTGTAGATGGAGGGGGAGTGAGAGAGAGAGAGATTCTGTTGCTGCTTATTACGGGCACTGAATGAAACCCAGCCTACAATGGCCAAAGTGTTGGTTATTCGAGGCGCTCGAGTCGTCAATGCTTTCGAATACGGATTTGCAAAGTAAGGAAGGAAGCACTTGGCGGCAATCGTATTTCGAGCACAAAAGCCCTCCGTCATATTTCCATTTACAAACTTTCACGGGCTGTAGAACGACTAAACAGCGAAGGCAACATGAGTTGGGTTTTTCTTTTTTTGGTTTTTTTGTTTTAAACTCTTTTTTATTAGACTCTTAATGTAACTCTATTAAATATTGTATATAATAATTATAATCGATTTTAAATAAACAATTATATTTAAAATTATTACTGCATTTAAATTTTATGAAGACGCATAGATGTTGTTAATATATACTACAGAGCCGTTTATAATACAGGGTGTTTCAAAAATACACGGCATAATTTCAGGTATGTATTT
>JAFIDM010003189.1:55484268-55525423 GCA_023159025.1 Thereuonema tuberculata | reverse complement strand
AATACATACCTGAAATTATGCCGTGTATTTTTGAAACACCCTGTATATATGTCTTCCCTTAAAATATTTTTAAATCTTTTCTGTTTTAGGAATCATCTTTTCTAATTCAGCAGTGATCATTTAAGTAATCATTAATAATAAAAATAAGTGAAAAAACTCATCGGAGAGTTAAAAACAAAAATGTTCATTAATCTTCCTCATTGTTGAATATTATTGTAAACAATTAAAATATTAAAATTAAAAATAAATAAAATATATACCTTCGTCTCGAATTTGTTTTATTAGTGTTTGGGAATATTTTAACTTTTTCAATAGTCTTGCGTTCTTTCATTCCAAATAAAAAATGATCGCGATGACTAGAATGTGGAACACTTGTAATATTCGTATATTTAGAACTCAACAAGTGTATTTGAAAATATCGGAATAAAATGAGAGACATGACACATTGTGTCCGGGATTTTATGTTTGTATAATTTCTGTTTCTTTCTTTTTTTTTTCTATGATCATTGATTTAAAAAAAAAAAAATCAGCAAGAAATGTAATGTAAATCTGGGGGAAAAACAAATCGTGGCTTATTCGTAAATGTGCATGCCAAATTTTAAGAAGACCTGCTCTCTTGATTCCTCTATTATTTGGGATACTTAAGTTTTCTGGAAAGAAGGTAATAGGAAGAATAGGAAAGCTGAATATAAGTTTCAGAATGACAATGAGCGTTAAGACTTAAGAAACGGAGATCACAATAAGCTCCTGCAAGAACTTGAAGCCTATATTCTTTAAAACGTTGCCCTTATTTTTCTGTTTTATTTTTATTTTAAGTTGTGAAAAAAAGAAAAATCCAAAGGTCTACATTTGTTTTAAATTATTGTACTGAAAACAAAACATTATAAATTTTTCAGTTTTAATTATTTTTTATTAAATCGACTTTGGATGCTTAAATGCAAATCCAAATATCAATAATAACTGATTAATAACTAATTATTACTTTAGTTTAATTTTATTATTTTAGTTAAATGATAGCACCTATAAATTAGTTGATTTTCAAATTAGAAATTTTTTGGCTTCGAAATCGACTGGTTTTTTTTTATGTGCACTTCAGGATTTTTTTTTTTTCCGGACAATAGAACTTGTTTTGTTCTTTGTGTTGAACCTCACAGTTTTCTCTTAGTATACTAAGAAATATATTATTTTTATACGATAAAGTTGAATTCCCTAAGGGTTACAGACATTACAAAAAAGACGGATTTGTAATAAGAATTCTGCAAAAAATTTAAAAAAATTAATTAAACTTCAATTCATGCATCTCCAATTTTTAAATTTACCAGAATCTCTACTTTAAAACTATTTTTAAAACTGAATAATTTTTTTTTATGGAATTAATAAAATTCTGATAGTTTTGATCTCTTAATACAATATTTGCCGCAGAATTATCATTTACGTTATTTAGATCCGAAATAAATGCTGGTCTCACAACAAAGCTTTTAATTTACAATTTAAAAATACTTTTAATTACAAGATATTAATTTTTTTTTTCAGTTCTTTTCACTTCCAAATTTTGTAATTTAGTAAAATTTCTAAATAAATATTTTAGAAATTAATTTTATATTTGTAAAATGATGTTTTGGTTATTGTTTCTATATTTCTGAACAGCTCATTTATTTCATGCAATTAGAGACTGCCATTTGCGTCAAATTCACGCTGGCTATACGGTGTGTTCTGCTTGAGCAGTTTTCTTCCATCCATCATTAGATGAATCGGGGCGTTTCCGATTGAGTTCAGTTGTCGAGTCTTTACATATGGAACAAGTGTAACGGGATAAAGTTCACCCTCACAAATTGGAGGATCGATTTCGCGGGAGCATCCAAGCGAAGTGGGAGTTGCCCATTCGGAGCCAATCAAGCCAACTCCGTTCAGATTGAAAATGAACAACATACACTAATAACTTCATCACTTGATTAAAGAACACCTTCGTTTAACACTCTTGTGTGGAGATTAGCCTCATTTCAATGTTTGTGGAATTCGTGTTCTAAGTAGGATTCGGTATAAATTACAGTGGAATAAGAAGAACGAAATTGGTTTTTACTCACTGATACTTTAATGACTAAAAGTTTTTACTTTTTATATCCGTACAGTAGCTAGCTAAGCTCCACTTGCTTTTCCATCCTTCCATCTGTATCTGTTCAAAGATAACCAAGTCATCTAAATCAATGCATTGTGATTTCGAAGAAGTTGGTTTGTGATTTCTTCAATGCATTCTACATTTCTTTAAAATGACTGCATTAAATAAGTTTACTGTCTTGTAATCTTCTCTCTACTAAGGTGGCTAAGTTCAATTACCCTTAAAAAAATACCGTAATAGTTTTATAGGAAATAATGCCAACATATTTAACAAGTTTTTTTGAGGAAGTTTAAATCTACTTTGCTCAAATAAAGCGGGTTTTTTTTTTTAAGTCTTGAAATAGTTTAGAAAAAAATATTCACATATTAATATTGAATATAAACAGTATCACTAAATTTGCATCTTATCCAGTTAGATAAGCTCACAAATACGTAGTTAAATTTCCTGAATCCAATTACTTTTAATCATAGCAAAACACGAGAATTAATAAACAGATTAATATGCTCGTCGGAATCGCAGTGTTGCTTCAAAAGCAAAATACTCACTAAAATAAAAAAAATTCACTAATGAAATATTAGTGAGAAAATTCATGTGCCAGCAGTCCGCCGGCCTCAATGATTATTTTTTTTTTTTTACTTTTGCTTTTGAGGCACCACTGCGATTATTCCTATTAGCCTATTAGTACTTAGATCTCGTTGTTTACTGGTGACTGCTTCTAGCTGATGATCGCCAAAGAGCGTGAAACAGCTGTTCCAGAATGTCACTTGGTAAACAATTTGGTCTCGTCCATTGTTGTAGATCTTCTATTTGTTAGATATCGGTAGAAATCCATTATTTACCTGTTAGGCCTAAAGCTTTTGAAAAGAGTCATCTTCACTCTCAAAATTCTTGACAGAGATCCACATCAAAAAACTTTCAATACTAAAGCGAGACCATTTCTTGCCTTTCTATCCTTCCGAAATTTCAAGATAAAATCCACTGGCTTCAAAGTTATTATTGTCCTCCAAACCAGAGTTGGCCGCCCTGTTTTTGTGAGATCTGCGCATGTAGCATCGATTAGTCTGGTCAGGCACTTCCGTCTGATCTTTTGACAGGAATCCGCCATTGTGCTAATCGCTGGTTACTTATCTTATAAATCGTTAAAATATTTATTATTAGCGATTAGTATTGAAATAATGCTAAATATTAGAGAGAAGGTTTATTTTGCGTTATCAACATGTCAGCGGAGAAAAATAGCCTGGAAGCATTCTTCAAGGAAGAGAAATACTTGCCTCTGTGAAGGGATACTTTCAAAACCTCAAATCTAAGAGACATAATTTATAAATGAAATTCTCTAAATAAACAAGTATTTTTCTACATTACAACTTCTCCGATAATTAAACGTTAGCCTATTATAAGTTAACTATACTTTCTCAGTGAGAACAGACGCCGCGCCGTCGTCCATTTTGACAGGAAAACATAATTGATCAGCTACCGGAAGGGCTGCGCAGTTCAAACTTCCGCCGGCCAACTCTCATTTGGAAGACAATAGGGACGACGAGGACACATATGAACATATGTAGTAAACAATAAGTCTCATTTCCTTTGGAAAATAGGCTTAAAAGCAGAAATACGTTAAAGACACGATAAGACAATCTCTATAGGACCATTAATAGCCGCTAAATTAAAAAAGAACAAAAAAATGTTGAGTGAAAATTCCTTTTGATCCTAGAAAGTGAACGGATGAGCAAGGTCATTGCATGGATTACAGAAGATGTTTGCCTTCCGCTACGTCTAATACTCTGAAGGCCAAGACTTCGACATCATGAAATATTAATTTCCATCTCGATGAGAAGTCGAAGAAGATCTTATCCACTCTCATAAGACTCTGTTAGTTTAAGGTGATGGAGAAATTAAAATTTAAATTTTAATCAAATTTCCAAAAATTAAGAATCTTAGAAAAGCCGAAAGCGAAGAACTGAGTTCTTGATTTGTCTTACCTCGGTTAATAATTAATGAGCAAGATTGAAGATTCTTGGCCTTTTTCTTCCTTTCTTTCGTGCTTTGTTTTTCTTTCTTTGGAATAGTTCCACATATTATTAAGATCCATATGTTCTAGATTAATTTCTCTTTTATTGAAGAGTTATTCGTTATTGATGACTAATAAATGTTTATTAATTTGTCGGTATCACAGTTTACTTCTAAAATTTATCAAACAAAATTTTTGATGAATGAAGCAAAGTCCCTAAAAAAATATATTCTGTAGCATCATTTCTGATTTATTTAGATGAGTTTACTTATCTTTGAATTGCTATACATTCGATCTTTTAAGTCGGGAGCTTAAAACTTTTCTTTTCAGCGTTTATTTTTGCTGCTATTGCTGTGATATCTTTAGAACTTACATAAAATATCGGATAACTGCAGATTATAGCGTAACAAAACAACAGAAAAATAAATAAATAAATAAATAAATCACTAACTTTACGTATTATTATATCAACACATCTGTATGTATTTCTTTTTCTTTAATAAATACAATATTTCAATTGGCCTCCAGCTTTCTTTCTCAAGTTTAATTCATGTTACAAATTTGTTATAACAATATACAACGTTTTATTATCACCTATGTAAAACGAGCACAGAGTTTCTTCGAGGCGCCTGCAAAAGCCTGTAGCGGGATACTTTTACTTTAAATTAACCCTCTTTCCCCCCCCCCCCCCCAAAAAAAAAAAAAAAAAAAAAAAAACAAAAAACAAAACAAAACAAAAAAAAAAACCGGCGATATAATCTCTACGTTGTCTATCGGCGGAAGACGGGAAATTATGTAATGACGATTTCACAAGCTTTAACTCGAATTTCTTAGTAGGATGATTCCAAATAAACAAAAGTCGTTTATTTATGATTTTTTTTTAAAGACAATTCAGATTGGTGGAAGATGTTTGATTAATATTATAATTTTCCGAAAAAAAAACCACAATGTTAATTCTGTTATTTTTGTAATAGATTCTTTGCTAAATTTGCTAAAAGAGAATTATTTTAACGATTTTACGACCAAATATAATCGATTTGAAAAATCTTATCCGGTAAGAGAACCTATGGAAATTATTATTTGCTTAGGCTTCAGTACGGTTATTTACTTCAGATTTCTTGCCAGAAAAGCTTCCGTTCAAAACGATAATTTTTTTTTTTAATTTTTGGATTCTATTGTACTTTTGTAAGACGTGAAACTGAACTGCGAAAGTCATGTCTTTCTATTTATAGATTGTAGTTACTAAGTAACTGCTTTTTTTGTGTGCTGGTAATTACTATGTCGTTAAGAATTTATTTTTTATATCTTTTGTTGTTCGTTTTATTGGATCTTGGTAGTTATTACTCTATGATAAAGTTCAATATCAGATGAGAAAGGAATATTACAAAATATAGTTAAATGAAAAGAATAACATTTGCAATTCCAAGATGATAAAATTTATCTCACCTTTTCATAAATTCGAAATTTTTTCCTAATCTGAGACATCCATTGTGAAGCTACGTTGCTCAAAAATAGTAAAAAAAAAAAAAATTCCACCTTACAAATTGATAGCACACCAGGGATACATTGCTCGGTATTGTACGCGTCTGTGACTTTGCTTGCAGATTAACTTCAGATAAATAAATAAACTGAATTAATAGGGAAAGCTTCTTAGTCTCAAGCCTTATATCAGATTGCGGGATTTTTTTTAAAGCTTAAAAGTGATAAAAAAAAAAGAGAGCGTGTAGTAACATCGCCTTCTACATCATTATTTTTTGATTTGGAGTGCAGGAAGGACTTGATCCCGCGAACCCCTTCCTGCGTAAGGAGGTTTTTTCAAATGTTAGCATTCGCTTCATTATGAAACCGACGGAAGCCATTTTCTCTTCAATAGCCTCCCTGTTTCGATAATGTGCTGCCTCCAATTTCGCCCAAACTAAGGAGTGTAGCTGAAAGCCATGTAAGGCAATAAATAATTCCTGCGGCTCTCGAATGTACTTTCATAAATTATTCATGATTTCTCTGGAGAAATGTTATGCGATTTTTCGGACTAGAATTCGTCGAATAATTGAGAGCAAAAGCTTTTTCTTTGCTACGAGAATTTCATGAAGCTTTTAATAATTGAATAATATAAAATTTATTTATCATGCAGGTCAAAGAAAATGGTATTTTAGCATTTTTATTTTATAAACATCTGAATAATCCTGTGATGTTTTAGGAACAAAAATTGCATTTATAAAATGCCTTAATGATGCAATGGTTTGGAAATTGGGTAGCGTAAAGAGTTCGGGAACTAAATTTCAGATGAAGGAATTTCGTTTCTTTTGTACTTAATATAATAAATTCGGGTACTAATAAATCATAAATGAGAATATATTGTAAATTCAAAAAAGAATTTAAAGAACCTTTTTTTTTATAATACTTTTTTTATTAATTCAAGATAAAATTTATTTAGAACTAATAGTGGCATTGCAAATATACATACATATTCCAATAGGACAACAGAGCTGTGGCAATTCAAACAATCGATTTTCTTACTATTGGTCTGTTTGATAGGATCACTGTCAACACCAAAGCAAACGATGTCAATGCAAATTACAATAGAAGAATGACAAAAAGAAAAAGTAGTAAGAAAAAAAAATCAAATAAAAATTAAAAAATAAAAATCATGCATATTACAAGAGATAAAGCTATATAAAAGGAAATAACGTTAATATTATTAACATTAATATTTAGCATAATATTTAACGACCTTATTTTGAGAACTAATTTATTGCCGCTACGTTATAGTTCGAAAGGGTATGTAGCAAAAAAAAAATTCAAAAATTTTAAAATTGTATAAAGTGATTTTTGATGAGAGATTATTGATTTTAATCATTTTACAATCAATTTTCAATCAGTATAGATCAAGCTTCAATGCAGACAGGCTTTATGCGAATTATTTAAAATTTGTGTAGATAATAAATTAAATTTTTATTTTCATTTGTTCAAATAATTTTTAAATACAAAAGGTAATTATTTCAAATTTTAACAAGTGAAATAAAAATTACATAGTAAAGAAGATAAATAAAAATATGTATATATAAGATGTATGTTCATATATCACTGAAACTTATTGAAATGCGGTTAATTTTATTTTTTTAATTTTTTTTCAATTTCTAATAAATTGAATAATTTTGTTTTTTGAGGATTTAAATTGATATTTATATTTCAACATCGAGTGAATCTGTGCAATTAGTTTTAATTCTTTTGTTCCTCTCCAAGAGCTTGAATGGACAATACATGGTTGCCCTTCAAAAATTTATTAAAGGTCCCATATTTCCACTACTGCTTTTGTAGCCAAATCAAAAATATCATTTTCTCCTAACAAAAATATCGCAAAATCATTTTCAACAAATTCTTTAATAAAACGATGATTTATTGGCATTTCGTTCTCTGCAATAAGTTTAGGTTTTAACATAAATTCCTTCGTATCTACGATATGTAAACATTGGGTCTCGCTATTTTTTTTTTTAGGAATTACTCTGCAACCCAGTGTAAATCGCCCATAAAAAAGCGGGGGAAACGTGGGTGTCGTGCGTGGCCTAGTTTCTTGTTAGGGATATTTTTTTCATATTGTGATTGGACATGAGTAGAGGGGGCTCTTGAAACCCCAATTAACTGAAGGGCAAGAGAGTAAAGGAATTGACGGGTGGGAGAAGAGACTGAAATAGAGATAAAAAATAAAATAACAAAAAAATATTATAACTAAACGTTTATTCTGATGTTTTAAGGAAGTTTTAAAAAATTATGCTATTTTTATGATTGCTTCTTCCGTAACCTTTTTTTTTTTTTAATAAAACTATTTTACCAGATGTGATACCACTTTGGTTTACATTCTAAATAAATAGTTTTTGATAGAATTTTATTTTACTACTCCTTTGATTTTTTCTTTAATTCTTTTAACATCAAAGGATACTATTTTTATAAAATCTTGTAGATATAATTTTATCTAACCTTTCCCTATTGGCATACGAACAAAGATTGATTGGAAGTCGTTGGCATTTCTTGTTTTATTTTTTTCTTTGTTATTTGGTGTGATTTTTTTTTTGTTCCTCTGTGACCAATTAAATAAATCATTTTCCTCTTCCCCTCGTTTCCCTAAATTTTCAGGTAAGATCGAGGCCAACTTTGGCCTCCCGCCAGTTATTGATTAGAGAAGCACATTAAATTTTAGGGCTGAATTGCCTCGTGTGATCGAAAGTGAAACTCTTCGATAAAGTTTATTCCAGTGAAAAAAAAGGAACAGAGGCCTAAAATAACAAAAACAGGTTTTAATATTGTGGAGAAAACTAATAAGTCAACGTGGATTGAGCCTTGTTTTCTAAGGAGAGGAAGAAAAAAAGAGGCTTAGGGAGGTCATCTAAGACGTTAAATTATTAATAACAACGTGGAGGCGTCGTGAAGGTACATAGTGTATATCCGATTACTTAGCAATGTGCATCAGTTATTAAACGATCATCTTCATAGAAAGACAGATCTTCTGAGGTAACACATCTTCAGGGAAAAACAAAAAAAACAAGAAAAAGAAATCTTGTTTAAAATAAAAAAACAAGATTCCTCTTATTCCTACAGAATTTTTTTTGGCATATCTCGTTCCATTAGACGGATAAATATGTGTTTACTAGTCACGTAGTATCAAATTTGAATTGGGAGTTCTTTTTGTTTTTGTCTCGGATTCGAACCCCGTGCTTTGTTTCCATAGCAACCGCAGCCAAACAATATCACTCCCCACAACTATTACCGTCTTCCTTGCCTTCCCCTGATCCCTGTATTAATGGCGAAGCGTTCGTGCAGGGATAGTTAGGCCACCGATAACTTAGTAGAATTCACTTAATAACGGTGCAGATGATGGCCGTACGCGATGGGAGGGTTTAGCGTGAGATGCACCCAAATTAATTTTTCTCCAGTTCTATTTTGGCCAAGTTAATGCCCTGACGATAAAAATCGCATGAATCTATTTATGAAATTGATGTTGTTTTTTCTTCAGTTACAGATTTTTTTTTTTTTTTTAAATATCATTTCTCTGTTTCATTCTGAGTGGGACCAAATAAATAAATTAAAAGGTATTTTCTTTTTTTTTGTTTTTTTAGAATTTAATGGAGACTTCAGACCAGTGTTCAGAAAGGGTGAGTTGTTGATAGTTAATAAGCATGTGAAGCATTGTAATCCTCTTTTTTTTTTCTTATGAATAGTCAGACCCTCTTCCCCTAGATATGCTTTTGATATTTCTCTTATTACTTTTTTATTTGTTATTTTTTTTTTTATAGGGACGACATTTTTAAAATAAAGGACAAAAATTCAATGAGGAGGGGGTCCTTTTATCTAAAATTTCTAGGTTCCAGCGAATTTTTTTTTATAATATGGTCACATTGTGCTCAACGTATTTTAAAACCCTCTTCATCGTTCAGGATAAATAAAAATAAAAAAATCAATCAGAGTTTAAGATTGGAAAAAAAACAGAAAAAAACAAAACAAAACGATCGGGAAATATAATAGTTGATAACCTTTTAGATATTTTTTTCTCATATTGTACGAAATCTTATATTCGTTTAGCTTTTAAATCGTAGTTAAATATTTATCTCTACAAAGTAACTAGGATAATCCCTATTAACAATAAGGGAATAATAAAACGACTGTTTCATACACGATGTCACCGAAAAGACCCCAGGGATACAAATAGGAATAGTTTTTTTTTTTTTCAATTGTCAAAAATGACGTAGTTAATAACGAATACATAGTTATTCGAATTTTATAATCATTAGTTCCACAGGTGGTTCATCAATGAAATAAATTAAAAAATAAAACAGTAAAACGCCATTGTTTACAGGGGCCATCGTCAGCAATTTAAGAATGTAAGTGCTGGGGATTTAATATACGGTAATAACAGTTTACAGGTAACTTACAGATTCACGTTGACTGATTAATTTTTAAATACATAAGAAAAAATAATTAACTAGAATTTAATTTTAATTTAGTTTAATATTTTAATACGTGTAGAGTATCGGTTTAAAACTTAATGTTTAAAACATTACGTTTGCTTTTCATGTTTCTTTTCTGTTGGTGCATCATAAAGCATCGTGGGTGTAATCTAATTTGGTAAGTCTTTCGTGGATCCTTTTTCAGAGATCCATCACTGAAAACCTAATTTCATATGTGTGAGGCATCCAATCACATTAGCCGTTAAAAAACAAAATAAACGAACACATTTTCTCAGGGGGGTGAGTAGATTTGGTTGGATTCACATGGTTAAATCACCCCTACAGGCGTTCCTTTGATTCTCAGTCGAACTGTTTGTTATCGAGAAGAAAAATATGTCTTGATATGTTGACTCCTGAGGCTCTTCTTAATAAAGGACAATTCTGATTATTATGTGAGTGAATGAACATCATCCTGTTTTTCCTGAATTATTATTAGTCATTGCTCAGTAAAAGCAATTCAAAGGGATGTCAATCTTATTATATTGTTTATCCAATTCAGCTATTTTCCTCAGATTACATTTTCGTGTATATTACCTAAAGAAATGGATCAAACTCAGAAGAAGAAAAAAAAAAAATCAGTCGATCGTTTGAACCAAGATCCGAATGTCTCGCCAGCGAAATGCCCGGATCGTGTGGATTTGTGACGAGAATTTATGCCCTTCATCTTTTAACCAGGCCGTATACTCAATTTTCGTAGACATTTCTTTCTTCTTATCGCTGATGATAGTGACAACTGCAAATACATTTTGTCATGTTTTCTAACTAGAAGAATATCATGATTGCAGCGCTAAGAACTGGACTACGTCTTCACGGCTGAGCAATTGTGCTTTGCAGAGAAAACATCAGGGCGGAACTTTCTTAAAGAAATGGCAAACTCAGTTGCCTGAAAACATAAGAAGATCATCTATAAGTAAATCAAAATAAAAATTACGTATATATTAACCATTTTTATTTTCTTAACGTTGAGTAATAAATTACAGTGTGGAATATATTTTTGTGATTATCATATATTTTAAGAATAAGATCAATATTTGAAAATAAGTTTATAAAATAAAATGAATTTTTTTTTTTATCAGGAAAAAAAATAAGTTTTCATGATTACAGATTTCATTAATATAAAATATTTTCAATAAGATCTCAATCAAGGCATAAATTAAAAAGAATATCGCTCACTAAAACTTAAACATAATAATTTTAGTATTTACTATTAATTTATTCAGTCGATAGACTAATAGATACGGGACAGTATATTCAATTTTATTAAATACCGATCTGATTGTAATCTTCTAAAAATAATAAAATAATAATTCTCGAATACTAAGTCATGATACGACTGAGAGGTACTAATACATTCTGACTGTTCGTTTATTAACTTTATTCAAACTCATGAAATTTAAGCACATTTGCGTCAAATAAAGCAGAAAGAATAGAGAGGATTCTTTTGATGTGTCCAGTTCATTTTACAACCTATTACTGGCAATCTCCCTGGCAATGGCGTATCGAGGGGGGGGGGGTTAGAAACGACCTCCCCCAATTGCATCTAATAATGGAAGAAATACAGGATTTTGAACCTATTTTTGTTTTGGTTGGAAAGTTCATTGATAGGTCTGTAATTCTCCTCATCCGAGAAAGGACACAATGTTTTTTTTTTCGATTGAATGACTAGCCTATCACATTCTAAAATCCTAGGTACGCCTATGTCTATGCACTGAAATACGAATACTATCCAATAAGAGCTCACAAAAAAAAATAAATGCTCTGATAGTTTATCAGCCAAGACATTGACACATAAGTACGTAACTATCCTTGGAACTAATTGTCATTTTGTTGAGAAATATCGTATTATACAATAAGAGAACCTAGAAAAATACATTGCAATAGCTGAACCAGTTATATGCAAATGATCATTAACTTTTCCTTTTTTTTGGTCTGGTTTGTTGCCGTAATATTTCTTTCCTGCGTTTCTGATAAAACTAGGAAGTAATTCTGACAGACTTCGTTCCTTTTCTGGTTGTAAAGCGAGAAAAGGATGACTCATTCTGAAGAAAGCGATGAAGTAACTTTACTAGATCGAAGGAAGAACAGAAGAACACAAATCTTATACGAGAACTGAACTTAATTCATCGCTAGACACTAACAAGACTCAGAGATAGGCTTCGTAAAAAATTCCTAACATCCTCATTACTGCTGCAGTCAATTCCGCATGATGAAGTAAATCCACCAAAAACTTTTTATTAGAAAGAGTTTCTTATTATGGGGTTCATTCAAAGACACAGACATAGATTTGTAAATGATTGGTGTGAGACCCAACTGGCTTAACCTACCTATGAAGTCAGATGAAGACTAATTTAAGAAATACACATGTAAATAACAACAGCAATAAAGATATTTATCATAACTCTTGTTTTTTAACAGTCCTACGATTATTCAAGGTATAGTTTGATGCCCCCCCCCCCCATCCCCTAGAGTGATTTCAAAGCTCTTAGTGTGATGAGTCTGTCAATCCATGACTATGCTTTCCCTGAGGAGGAAACATTCATGATTACCATCTGACTCATTAACACTAGAAAAACAACTAACAACGACCTTCTAGATGTAACTTCATCATGGATAGGTTAAAAATGAAGATAATCAATTCATTTCTACCCGAAACGATATCCTGAGTTTTTTAAAACAGTTCATCTCAACTTTAAGGAAATACCACTTTCATTATAGTTATGGTTATAATAGATTGCAGTCGACTAACATAACATTCGAAGACCAATCAATAAAAATGCATTGGAATATCAAATGCAAACAACAAACTATTCAGCCAATATGTCCAGATAAAAAATGTAAAGCGTGCTCACGTTATAACCATCAAATTTGAATTTTTGTAGCCATAAAGAGGATATCTTCTGTCCCTTCTGCTACTGTCAAAACAGTAGATCATAATACAGATACGTACCTAAACTGCTCTACAGAAAGCTTCAAATACATGCAATATGGTTAGAAAGCTTCTTAAGACCGTGTAAATATTAGTTCTAATTAATTTTTGCATTTATTTGTAAATCAACTAACTTGGTTAAGCAACTAGTTTAACAAAAATTAGCTTTTTCTTCACAAATTAACTACGCTTCCATTACCTTTCTAATTAATTTCTCTAATTTTTTTCCTGTTACTTATTTAATTTACAGTGGATTTTACAAAATATCTATCCTTTCAATACCTTCTAAATATAATGCTACGTTTTAGATAGTTAGAAAAGTATAATTTTATTACTTTATTTAATAAAAATAAAGTAATTCCTAAATTCTGTAAACAAATTTAAGCTATACTCAACAACAGCCATAATGATAGAAAAACTATTATTCAACTTTTTAAAATTTAATTAGAATAAAAACATGGTCATCTTCATAATCGCTGATTAACATATACCTAACAATGCATTTAAATACAATTAGAACTTCGCAAAAAAAATCCATTTTAGTATTCTAGCTATTTTTATCTATTCTATCTTTTATTTTATTGTCATTATGTCATTGCTTTTGTTTCTTTCTCCGTTCTTTCGCGTCCTCACGTCTCCAATTTACCTTGAGAGACATTATTTATCTTTTAACATTCACTAGATTCTATTATTGTATTTTTTTTTTCGTCGTCATTTCGTTCCTACTTCTTTTCAATTTCGTGTCTTGTGCAGGAAATCGAAAATTGTATTAAAAGCAGTGACGCTCCGAAGTAATTTCTTTAATTTCTGAAATTGCATTAATTTCAGCTCGATGGTACCAGGCACAGCAATGAATCCTCGGCAAACAACTGGGGAAAGAAGACAGAAATGGAATAATAAAAAAAACAACACAAAAGAAAACAAAAGCGAGATGATGATTTCGTTATTTAAACGATTCTAATCCCACCAGGATTTATTCTGAAATTTGCATTAAAATGATTATCAATGTTTGTTACGAAATTTATTACCGACAAATCTCCTGTGCTTTATTCTTACAGCAAAATACAATGCATCAAATTTTAATAAGTTATATTATGCACACACAATATTACTTATTACATTTATTTAAATTAGTTTCTAACATAAATAAATTCATTTAAATATATAATATTAAATACTATTTAAATACATATTATATTATAACGAAGGAATATAAATATGCTATATTATAAATTTCAATGCATATTTAAATCGTAAACGTTGGGAATGCCTTGTAGTGCTTTCATTAAGTAACGGTTAACATTTTAATAAATATTCCTTAAATTATTATATGGAGGGTTCAGAAGCCAATCAGTGTAAGTCAATACACCAAAAATTGAAATAGGTTTTTTTAAAATTATGTACCAAAAAATAACGTTTGTAAATTTGAAGAATAAACTTTTTATTGAAAGATAACATAACTATACACTTGGAGGAGTGATTTGGGCACTTTGTCAACCGAAAGTATAAACATTAGAGTATGACTTACAGAAAAAATTTCAATTTTAAAAAAAAATGACTTAAACTGATTGGCTTCTGAACCCTCCGTATATTTTATTAATAGACATTTCCAAACTGTTTTTCAAAAACAATTTCAAAGTTTTAGAAATTCGATTTTAAACTAAAGCTGCTGTGGTTACCTTAGAGAAGGAATCAGCTTTATAAATCGGGTAAACAAGGCTTCAGTTAACCTTCGGGAAACCATTCATAATTTTTTTTTCTCAAAATTTCCCGTAGTAGATTACGAAATCATTTACTTCGCTGTAATAACTCTCTTCGTCCAGGTATCCTCCGGAAATATTCCTCTCTGAAATTTTACAGTTGAAGAACTATTTGTAATTTTTTATTATTAACTAACTACTTAGTTTAGAAACAGTTGCGATACGACTGTCATTTGTAAAGAGAATTAACCTACAAAATAATACGACAAGTAAGAATTATTTGAAATAAAAATTAGGGCTTCATGAAAAAAAAAACAACAACATAAAAACAAGAGTAAATTGTGATTGGTAAAAATGTTAAACTTTGGCCTTCATCCATGAAATTAACATTTAAACTGAAAGGTTTCAACTTCTTTGTTAAGATGAAACCCTTAACAGTGAGATTTTAAACTGAAGCTCCTGTGCTTATCTTACAGAAGGAATCAGCTTTATAATCTACCAAATGGAGGTTAAATCAGGTAAACAAGGAATTTCCCGAAGGTTACCTGAAGCCTTGTTTACCTGATTTAACCTTCATTTGGTAGATTATAAAGCTGATTCCTTCTGAAAGATAATCATAGGAGCTTCAGTTTAAAATCTCACTGTTAAGGGTTTCATCAACAAAGAAGTTGAAATCTTAGTTGTTTTTGGAAGTAAATAAATAAATAAATAAATAAATAATAAAAAAAAATCAGATGTGAAAACAATTGGAAAAAATTCTCGTTATTTGTAAATTATAAGCAAACCATTTACCTCAAAACTTATCATTTGCTGCAAATTCATTAATTCTGCATCGTCTAGCTCCAAAGCACAGTACAATTTAAATAATTTAGAAAAGGGATTTCGGTGTAAAATCGATAGAAATTCATTGTTAGTGAGAGTGACTTGTTTTATTTCTAACGCTTTTTTTTGAGGGAATTTAAGTTATCTTCAACGGAGAAATAAAAAAGATATTTTATCTAAAATTGTCTTTAAATTAGATAAGTTTCAAGCAGATACAATCAATGGTTCACACAGACAGTCATCGAGACCTACTGATGTTTCTTAGGTTACAAGAGAGACAGATCAAGCGCCTTTTGCCTTTTATTTGAAGGTGCAAATCGTGAAAACTAATAAATTTACTAATAAAAGAATTTAACAATATTTGAAATATAATTATACATTTTCCTTATTTTTTATTCTTCAGATGGAGACCAAATTTCTATTTAGTAACTTTTTGTTTTTTAATTGAGAGCTTTTCGTTAACAATTCTTATTTTGTTTTCGAAGTTCTGTTGAGATGGAAGAAAAGTTGATCAAATAATAGAAAATCTTTAGATTTAATCAGAAATGAAAGTTAATACTCAGAAATTGTATAATTTCTTTGGTTTGGCTTTCTTGGGTTAAATAATTGAGTGTGTTGCTGCCCCACCCTTTTTAGTTCCGTGTACTCGATCGCGTGGCAAACACGCCAACGAGACTTGGCGGCGGAGTGAGTTGGCGCGTGCCCGAAGAGACGATAAAATATTAATTGGAGCCAGTTCCATTGTGGGGGGAGAGGGTGGACGAGCACTGTTTCCGCAGGTGAGAGGCACAGCGATCGATCGATCGCTCGGAGCACCTGGCGGGACGAGCGCAATGTACAGCACAGAGGGGGAGACGACAATAATAATAATAAAAACAACAAAATTTTCATAGAAAAAAAAAAAATTGAAAATGCAATATAGTCGAACTCTAACCTTTACGCAAACTGGCCTTCAAACTTAATTACAAAGAGTGATTCGATTTGTTTTTATGAACTAAAAACTGTCTTTTTTTTCATGTTTAAAAACTTAAGTAGATGTTTCCTGGCGTATAAATCAACTGATGCCACTCAATATAGTCAAAAATGAACATTGGAAATTTCTGAAATTGCTGTTTAAATTTCATTTTTATCAGTTGCAATTTTATTCTATTAATTACTATAACTATTAAATTAAACATTCATGTACTTTCTTTTGAATATTTCTGGCTAAAAAAAAACCCTAGCCTTTTGGTCTAATACTGACCAGTTGTTTTATGAGATAAAAAAAAAAAAAGCATTTTGTGAAGGGGTCGGGGAGCGAAGCAATAATTTTTTTTTTTCCCTTGAACATAAGAAAAATGCTGGCTAGTTTTTTTTTTTTTTTTTTTTTTCTCCTCCATCAGTTAAATTTAAATATGTATTTTTTGGACCTCTTCTACTTTTTTAAATATATCTTTATTTATTTATTTATTTATTTATTTATTTATTTATTTATTTTAAGGGCATTTTTCTTGTAGCGTCGATGCAAGAATAAATTTACTATTGACAAGAAATTGAGAGATGTTTAAATGGAAAAAAAAAATAATTAATAAAACATTGTTTTTAAAATAGGGGAGAATATTTTTTACATTTTTTTTTATTTTTGAATTTTTTAAAAAAAGCAAAAAATAAATAAAGCACTAAAATGAAATAAATGAAAAGGCGTTGTTGACGAAGTCGAGAACCTTGGCATTTGTTTGTAATTTAAAAGATTAAAATTCTAGGTCATGAAAAAAAAAAAAAAAAAAAATAGGCAAGCAAAAGTAGTCTGTGGGAATCGTTCTTTTTTAAAAGAAGTATTTGTTGCGCTCTAAAAACAAAGTGTTGTTGAATTCCTTCGTGAAACGTCTGCCTTCACTTAAAATGTAAAATTTAGATAATTGTTGCTTGTATAGCCATAAAATTAAAAAGAAAATTAGTATTTTTTTCTTGTCTGTAGTTAAAAATTAAATATTGATATTAAAAGACAATGTTTGGTTCAGAGATAAAGACAGAAAACAAGTATAAGAAAAATATAAACAAAAGAGATTAAACGTTTTAATTATGTTGCTAGGCAACGGAGATTGATAGGTCTTCGGAGATTGTGTCTCAACAATAATTAAAATTATGAAGAAGCAATTAATAACTTAACTACGACATATCACCAAGGAAAGTTGCAATAAATTAAAAAAAAACCGTTAATGCAAAGAATACTGGAAGGGATAGTAGAAGAAAAATGTGCATCTAAATTATTTATTTCCAAAACAAAAATTCGAGACTTCCTTGATCTCGATGTGGCATTTAGTAAAAAAAAGAAAAATCTATTTAAATTCTGTTAAAACTTCTTTGCAAGATGAGGTAATTTCTATGTTGTTCGTTATTTCTCAGTTCATTTCTTTATTGGGAAACGAGGACGAATATAATGTGATGATTAACGTTCAAACGTACGCTTTTCATGCAACTTTTTGGTCGATAGGCTATTAGGCTTAATCGCTGGGAAAGAGCCCTTGTGCCTTTCGCACATTAATTACTAACTAAAGTTTTGCATTGGGGCCAACTCCCAACAAAAATGATGAGTCGTGAGCAGGAGTGAAGGCGCGCAAAATGTTGCTTTAAATCCCTCCCCCTTGAAACCAATGGGCAACTTTTCACGCAATAAACTCCATTTCTACGAAGATTTTAATATGGAAACGTTTAATACGCCTTTCTGAAGTGTCTGAAATACCAATGCATCTACCACAAATCTTACTCTTTCAGTAACCAAACTAGATGGACTTTGCTAAAAATTTTATTTCTTATTTCTGCTTTTTATACTTTCTACTTTTTTTAAATTTTCTTTTTTTCTATTTTTCTAATTTTCATTTTCTATTTAAAGCAAATATGTCCAGTCTAATCTGCAATAACTTTTTTTGTAAATATTTTTTATTAATAAATGTGTCCACGAAATTTCATAAATTTGGGAAATAAAAATGACAAAATTTTGCCTTTTTTATTTTATTTATTGATTTACTTTATTTTTTACTAAGTATTTACTATTTTGAAAATACATTTTATTTGTTATGTTGTTCACATTATAAATATTAAATACAGTAAAATAAAAGTTCTGTAAGGTTTCTGCAGATATATGTTAAGAAATAATGGTACTTGGCAGTACGGAAAACAGTAATATATACTTCCATCCTTAGTTTTGAAAATGACGCAATTGAGAAGAGAAGTTATTGATAAGTCTACAACTGACAAATCAGAGCGAATTTTAATGAAATCGACTTTTTAATTGATTTTCTTTTTTTTTATTATTATGTAACTTATCTGAAGAAAATGTTTAATATTTATTAAATAATCTTAATAAGAACTCTGGACGACAGGGACTTTTGAGTATCAGCATCACTTCAATATTTCACTAAACTTGAAAACTCTAATACGTTGTCATTTGAAACTTGAAACAAATCTTCCTATTTTTATTTTCTGTTAAGAGAAAGTTCAGACTTAAGGGTGTAAAACAGGGTAATAAGATATTTCAGAAAGGATACTTTTTATATATAGAATTTTCTATAGGTTAAAGAGAATAATTTCAGGCTCTAGTAAAGTAGGAAAGATTACATTGAACAGTCTCATGTGGAAAAGAAAATCGTACTTTTATTTTCACTTCACGTATTATATTCATAAGTAAACATTACCGTGAATAAATTATAAATTTTTACATTAACAGTTTTTTTTTTAATTTTCTTTTTTTTTTTTTTTTTTTTTTTTTTTTAATTATTGAAGAAAAAACAGTGGGGATTCGAAAAAAGGGAGCTAATCCCTTTTCCGCCTTGATTACGTATTAAGAGACAACTTAATAACAAAACAATTATCGCCTTTTTTTTTTTTTAACTAAAAAAAAAAATAAATCTTTTATTTACAAGAAAAAATCTTGTAAGTAAATCTGCTAAAATTCCTTTTTGAAATCACAAGAAATCAAAACTGTTAGGTCCTATATGGTTAAATCAAATTGATAAATGTTATTGCCATGAATATTTCTGCTTAATTAATTCTATCTTCAGTAATTTCGTTAATGAATTAATCGCAGCATGAAAAATCTTCGCCCAAATGCCTCGAAAACACATCAAAGTCAAGCTATTCGCCCGTACCGAAAACAACGGGAAAAAAAAATGATTGTTACAAGCGCCAATGCTCTATTAGCAGTTAGTCGCGCGTTTAATCAACCGACCTACATTGAGAAGAAGCGAGACCAAAAAATAAACCAATTTCTCTTCCCGGCTTTGCTGACTGCAAGTGAAAAATGAAGGAAATGATGAATGAATTCCGTTAATATGTGAAATTGCATTCGACTGTTATTACTATTATTACTATTATTCTGAAACTAATTACTTTGTTATACATGCTAATGTATTGATAATAGTAAAATTTATTAACGGTACTTCTTTAGTTGTTTAAACAAAGATAATTCATTGATCATCTTAATCTAATGTATTATTATTATAATAATAATATTTTTTTTTTACAAAATTATTGGAAAATAAGCAGTTATCGCTGAATCCCAAAATATTTGTTTTTTTAAGTTTTTAACTTTTTTTGCATTCTTTTTAACAAATAATTCTAACTGCTACTACATTTGTCTTTAAGTTTAGCTTTGTCCTTGTGTATCCGAATTACATTTCGGAAGATAGGGCCAAATAAATTGGGAATGACTTAGCATTGCCAAGAGCTACTCAGAATTACTGAAATGAAGTGCTTGGCTAGTTACACATCATTAATTGCCTTTTCATATGTAGGCTATAAATATTGATTAGATGCTGATGATGACACATTACATGAAATATTTAATATGCCAGATGTAGTAGAGCTATTGGTTGTCTAAGATTAAATTAAAACATGGGCTGGGATAATTCGCCAAAATGTTAATTTTCTTATAAAACTGATTGAGGATTATTTCCGCTTATGATAAACTTTTTTATTACTAACATATTGCAGTTGGATACATTCAATTCAACAGATTTTTTTAAAGATTTCATTACAAAAACCTCAAAACTGTCGCAATTAATGAATCTTATAAAATTTTATTATATTTTTCATTTGACATAATTTATTTTTTTAATATTGCTATAGAAACATTAATATCGAAAAAACAAGTAAATTAACAAATTCACCGAAAATTCATTACTGTTTTTTTTTTTTTTTTTATTTACTGATTATTGAATTAGGAAAAGATAATAAAAATCACAATACTTGTTTTTGTTAATTATACATAGTTAATGAAAACAATAAATACTTTTAAAATCGTTAAAAGACAAATATTAGTCTTTCTTTATAATTTATTCAATTGAAAGTCCTTTAGGTTTAACGAGAAGATGACTTTTGTCAAAGAGGCATTCGAGGGAAAAAAAAATACGACGGCCTCATTTTGAATGTCTTGTCTATTTCCGGTTTCTCTTTCAAATCAACCGGAATTCGCTATATCGTACAAACAGGAAGGAGATTTCCAATGCTATTTTTTTTTTCAATCCATTAATTTCATATTTTTTAAATTTAATTTTCATTTTAGCAGAAAAAAAAACCACAGTATTTTAATAGATTTGAATTTGAACAGAAATCTCAGTCACCTTTACGTAACAATCCAGAAAGCATTTCTATTATTTTCGGGGTTTAGAGGGAAATATATTTGCACTGTTGCAGCTACGTTATTGATTTGTGGGAAAAAAAAAACCAAAACAAATAAATTACATTTGTTTTCTGAAACCACTACTTTCCTAAAGTAAAGATAAGAAAGTATTTGAGCAAAGAGACTGTACCATTAAATTAACGGATTTAAAGTTGGGAATCTTTCTGGTTCTTCATCTAATGGTTTTTAACCAAATTAAATCTTTAGTTGCATCCTCACTTTAATTCTTTATATCAGGAGAAAGTTTTTGAACTACTGCAGAGACGAGAGATGAAATCTCGTAACAGATCTGTACTGGGTTGCTTTGAAAACTCACGACACTTGGAGACAGGGAAGGGAGGGGTTTGTTGTAGCACCGGGGCCAGGCAGTCAAATGAGTCCGAGCTCTTAAACCCGAAAAAAAAAATAGCCAATCACTGCTAGACTTTTTTTATAATTGAGTCTACATTTTATATAAACTACTTTTCTGCTTTAACTGTCTGCTTAGAGCTATTCTACATTGCAATGCTCGCATAGAGCGAATTTTTCTAAAAAAATTTCTAAACTTCAATTCTAAACTTTTGGTAGAGCTGGAAAAAGTAGATGCTAGTGTTAAATTAATTTACTCTAAAAATAATGCTAATAACAGTGTATGGGAGAAATATGAATTCGCGATGTTTTTGGCTAAGAATCTACGATTTTGACCATAACGTGGGAGGGGGCCCATTACTACATTTGATATCTGGGCCCTGAATTTGCTGTGTGTGTGTGTGTGGGGGGGGAATCTGCTTGTAGATCAAAGATTAAAAAGCCTTAAAAGGGTAAATTTACTGAAAGCTTAGTGCTTAACCCTTACAACAATGAATTCACTGACCGAAGTTTTGTAATTGGCCAAAGATTTTATTAAATACTATACGACGATCTTTCAACCAGACCAAATCTTAAACTATTGATTTACTATATTTTTTTTTCCTAGTTACTATTAACAGCTGAGTTTCTACTCTATTCTACTCTACTAGTAAATCGACAATGATCTTCCGATATTCAGCCAGAAAAATTACTTCCGAATTTCATTATCAGATTTAAAGACAATCCAATGACATTACTTTTCGTGTTTATTCATCTCATACAGAAAAAAATAATAAGTAAATTTAGCGTGCAGGGAAATTATTAAGAAATGAAAAACTAAAGACTGCACAGAAATAAACATTCACGCCTTTGAGTTTATCATCAGAGAGAAACATTTCTTAATTCTTCTTGGTTCTTCATTTCTTAATATTTTTTCTGCACGTTAAACTTGGTTCTTATGACTATTATGCCTTCTAGGTTTGTTTTTTTCTTTATAATTAAAAGCTTTTTTGGTTCCTTACGATCGTTAGGTCAAAGGTTTTTCGTGCTTACTGAAGCACCTATTTTTCATTGTTATTTATTTTGTTCGGGAGTGACTTTCGGGAGCGAAGGTAATTTCCATTTTTTTTTCATTCTTTCTGGGTTTATCATCGAGGAGGGTGAATCGGGCTGATGAGTCCTTAAAAAGGACGAAACGGGCGTTCTTGATTTCCCTTTGATGACAAATTCAAAGGCGTGAATATTTATTTACGTGCAATCTTTGGTTTTTCTTTTCTTAGAAAAAAATAATTATTATAGGTTTTAGAATTTCTTCCATTTTCATTATTTCTTTTCTCATTAAAAATAGAAATGAACAAATCAGCTGTTTATGGAGTCTTTTCATTGAGATATCACGAGTGAACTTCAATCGTTAACTGACTGTCGATTTCAATCCCCAGGGGACTATTCCCTTTTCAATTAATTATCTTTTCCGTTGTTGAGTAAGAGCTTCTCGCCTAATTACTCCATTTACAGTTGTCGGCTATAATTAATTGTTTACGTTCTTGTTGATAACTCATGTATTTACTTACGTTATCTGGATAGTCATCATTTTGTCAGTTCGAAAGTAAACTCGTAATTATCTTAAGAAACATTTTTCATCCTTAAACTGAATAAAGCGTTGGCGTATAATTCTATTAATATTTTATAGAATGAACTACTAATTTCAAAACTATCTTCAAAACAATAATTAGGACAAATACATTCGTTTCAATTTTGAACACCTGGCTCTTCATTAGGATTTTAACATGTAAGTCATTAATAACAAAAAATAGTTAATGACGATAACCCTAATTGTTCCTTTTAATTGATTATTCTTATTTACTTAAAATTATATGTAAAAATCCTTTAGGGTAAAAATAAAGAACACAATTTTAACACTAAATTTTGTGCTTTACATTTGTTATTTATTAAGCAAAATGTATTCCCCTATTTAACTTATATTAAGTATATTTGCAATAAATGGAAAGTTCTTTTTAGAAATAAGTGACTAAATTATATTTGGAATAAATCATTAATTTGAAAGATTATTATCTGAAAGTTTCAAGTTTATCAAATATCAAATATTAAATAATGAAATATTAAATACTGTTTAACAGCCCAACATCTTAAAGAAAAGAGAATCTATGGTTTTATTAACTTAATAACTTAACCTAATAAAGCTACAAATTTAGGCTTACATCACAGAACAATAACGAAAAATTAAGTAAAATTTAGCTGTTTTAAATTTAATTGTCTTTTTAACTAATGAGTTAATTAATCTTCGTTTAACCATTGATAACTATCACTTCTAATAATAAAACAACTTAATGTTGTTAAAAATCAACTTCAAGGAAAATATCAAAAATTCTTTTTTTTTCGATTGTTTATTAACCTCTTAAAAATATTGAAAAGGGGTCAATTAAAAATATTGTTTGAAACGATTAGCTTCAACAGCGCTTCGAAATAATTATTTATCATACTACGAAGGAACTAACAAAATTTTAAAATTCCTTAAAAACTATTAGTAATGATTGATTTAATGTCGACTAGAGTAACATTGTCAGCCGAGTCAATTTATGATCTTATTTTGGGAATCCAATTCATAAATCGAGGAACTAGTGTCGAAAATGGAAGTTCACAATAATTTATCGTTCAATTTTGAATTGAAATAGGTTTAAACTACAATTAGAAAGTGAAGTAGGTCAGTATTCTCTTGAATTTTTGGTTGATCTCAACTAATTACTTCACAGTAAACAACATTAGATTGTCGATTTAGATGATTTTGAAGCTGATTATAAAGTTTAATATTTGTGTATTTATTTTTCCATAATATAAAGGAATTAATGATATTCCCCCCCCCCCATTTATTACACGTTTAAACTTATCTACATTCATGAAAATTAGTTAAAAAATTTGTTCAAAGTTTCTGCTTTAAAAACCTTAATTTTAGTCTTTAAACTCAACCTAATAAATATGTTTGTAAATAATTCGCGATAAAAAATTTGGGACACCAATTCTACAGCTGTAGAATGTGATGGCTTCTATATCAGTAACGTATCATTGGATGACTTTTTTTTTTTCCTTTGCTTCTTTTTAGCCTTGATTTTCGGTGGCAAATAAAGAATGACTGGTTCTCACTGCTTCACATCGATCAGAGCTGTCATTGATGAGAAGGGCAGGCCTCTGTATTCGGGCCGTCATCTATTTGCTTAAGATCTGATTTTGGGGCGAAGTGACAGCGCGAACCGCCCGTCAAAGCCTCCCTCTCGGAGCAGGTCGAACTCATTAGTCGCTGCTGCTCTCAAGAAATGAGTTGGCCGTCGACGATCTTGTCTCAGCTCCCATTAAGACTTCATCGCTGTTAAAAGCCTCTGTTTGTCTCCCCCGCACGTGCTACGGCACCTAAATTGGATTTTTTTTCTTTAAAAAAAAAAGAAAAAAGTAGAAGACAATTTCTTTCTCCCTTTCCTTTTCCTACCAATAGTGATTATGACTTTTGAAAGTAATAAATTTTATTGTGGCCTCAAATGCCAATTTGCATATTTGTAAATCTAAGGATGAATAAACAATAATAAAAAAATCACTATTTAACTACAGTCTACATTAATTCCCAAAATTAAAGAGACCAACTTGTATTATAATTATGCCAGTGTTCAATTCAATCGATATTCTTCTTCTAGTTAATGAAATAAATAGGAATTATTTTCCTAAACGTAGGTGCTTCTCTTTGTTTGCCAATTACCCTGCAATGATTGATAGACAGCATTATTTAATAAATTAATTGAAAATGTTTTGAAATCACTAAGTTTTTTTCTTTCTTTAGAATTTAAATTTAATATTTGTAATTCTTTTTCTTTATTGGTAATTCCCTGTAATATTATTGAAGTCTAGCAGAAAGAAAATAAATAAAAAAAACCAAACAAACAAAAACGTTAAATTTCAAAACTGTATCTTAAATAATTATTCATTGATCAACTCTTCATTGAATCCCAATTTAAGATTGGATTTTAATATCCTGTACAGTTATGAAGATCTTCTAAGATTTTCCTAACTTTATCCGTTGAATAAGATCTTAGGATATAAATATTGATCAAATCATTATGATCTTAGAGGTCACCCTCAACTTACTCCTCGCCATCATTTATTTTATTATATAATATTTATTTAAATTTTTAATGTATTTATTTTAAAATTTCATTAGGAATTGAATAGGAGATGTACATTTTTAAACAGCTAAATATATTTCATCATCAAATTTCTTCATAATTTCATATATACTTAACAGATAAAATATTCCGATTACAATATGATCTTCACAATATTCGTCTTTCTATGCGATAGACGAAATACTGTGAAGATTATATTGCAATCGGAATATTTTATCTGCAAAGTATATATGAATAAATTTAATTCATATTATTTCATTATTAGGTAATCGACACTTTTCTGAATTTTCATAGTATTTTGATATTAATTTGATAACTATTGTAGTTACTTCGATTTGTTGAAATTAAAAAAAAAAATTAAGGACTTTTAATTAGATTCTAATTGTTGAACAATGAAAATTCACATGCAAATTTAATTGGATTCTTATCAGAAATCCAACGAGTTTTTTATGCGAGCTTTAAGAAACTAATATTCTAAAGAAATAGTAATAAAAAAAGTATTGGAATATTTCCAACGAATAGAAATGAAAAAATGAAATCGATTCAGGACAATCTAATAATCTACTGAAGGAAAGATTTCTTAATAAGCCAACTATTTGTTTATTTTATGTTTAAATCCAATAAAAGCATAACAATAGTTCCTCTTATTCAAACTATTATTAAGAAGTTTAGTAAATTTTTTAAAAGTTTTTTTAAATGATGGACTGAGCAAAATATAAGATTATCTTAGTTTCTTTTTTAATAAATTTTCTTGGAAAATCCTCCTGCACTACATGTATTTTCTGGCATATTTCCATTGCATGTGACAAACTTTCGCTATTCTTCATTGCTGTATGAAATAGTTCCTTGTTTAATTACTAGGAATTAAAAGAATACAATTTATTTAATGTTTTAATTTTCGAATAGAGAATACTGTATAGAAAATTACCTGATCAATAAAAAAAAATAATATTCAAAGGTAAATAGCAAATTAAAAAATACTTACATATTTTTTTTATTTGTCCATCTTTTTCTTCACTTAAAATCTGAAAAGAAGATGCTCAATGATAGGAATGAAATTCAGAGTTTAATCTTTTAAATATTTTTTGGATTAGATTGATCCAAACTAACTGACCTCGAATTTGTCCAACTTCATTTTAAGACTAGTAACGAAATATATATATATATATGACTTCTAAGTGCTAAGATTTGTGAGTAGAGGCAGTAAGCTGATTTCTTTATTTATTTGTTTTAATAAAATATTAGCTGATATATAATTTCAAGAGTTAAACATTGCGCTTCACCGAGTTCTAATAAGGAAATTTCTTTATTGAAACCAAGAGAATTAACAAAATTAAGAAAGAACGTATTATGAGTTTGGAAGAAAATTTGTAGAAATTAAAAAAATATTATTTTTTAAAATAATTTTTTTGTAACTTCTGTTTGAAATTTGTTAAAAAGAAATTCCTGTGATTTAGCAAGTATATTGAGTTTTTGCATCTACGATATCTTATTAAGTGTAGAATAGTGCTAAATTCTTTCGCAACAATAGAAAAATATAATTAGAATTGATGTATAAGTTAACTTTAACGTGCTTAATTGAAATGATGTATGGTAGCAGTTTAAAATAAGTAAATAAATACGTATTTACACATATTCATCCACGTACGCTTTAGAAATGTTTTTGTTCATGCATTTTTTTTTTTTTTTTTAAATGTAGGGATATTGAAAGCTGCTTTCATCGTTTTAGATATCTGTATGATTTCTACGTAGCAGATGAAGAACCAATATTGACTAGTTTTGAAGTCAATGTTTGTATTTGTTCAAATATTTACAGTGTTGGAATTATAAATGGGAAGGTATGGAAACACATGCCTATCAGAGATTCCAAAGGTCTGAATCTCGCTACCGAGCAATGGAATAGCAGCAGTTAACACTCATTATCAGCGCTTTCAAACATCTCAAGATTTGTTTCCGTGTCATTGTGTTATATTACCATCGTGAAAGCTATTGCACGCGGGTACTTAGTATGTCCGTTATTCATTTTCATTTACCACAGGATAAATCAGTTTAAATTATAACGATAATACTCACATTTATTTGGAATAAGACAAAAAATGTATAAATCCAAAGTATGACACAAAGTAGAAAGTATGTAAATGTTATTCAAGCACTTTACCGTTTAGATTCCACTACGCCATTCCCTCAACTGTACTCATCTCGATCTCTGTGAATACTTTTCTATATTGTTGACTAATCGTTTCCCATGAAAATTAAATGTTTGAGAGACAAGTTTTTCCGAAGTGTTTAAAATTAAGAGGGGAGGGAAAAACTCGTCTCAACTTTCCCTAGGATCTAATGACGCACAGTTGGACCGCATACAAAGTTTTATACAAATAAATTTTTGACCTGGTTAAAGAGATCTTTTCCATTCCCTATAGATCCAACCGAACGCAACTCTACTTTCTCCTGGATCCATTAGTGTGCTGTGCAAAGTTAGTGGCTCTGGCCTATCCAACGGTTGCATGCATAAGAACGAACAGAAATATCCCCTCTTTAAGAAGAAATATGCTTAGATATATTACTAAATTTTCCTGTTGCCGTTTTGGTTAGTTTCCGGATTTTCATTGTTACATGAACAACATTTACAATTTAACTCAGTTAAGTATTAAATAAATTTCTAAAGAATAATTTATTCTTGAAACCTAAAAATCTTGAAACAGAGCCTTGTTTTCTCGGCGTCTTTCACGAACGCGACTCCTACGTTTAAAACACGGTTCATTGGATTTAAGTTTCATAAACCGAAATAAGAGAAAACATTTCCACCGAATAATTAAGGATCGGATGTCAAAATCTCCCGTCTAGAAACCAACTTTGAAATAAACGAATTAGAGTTGGAAACGTTCAGGAACAAGACTTAAACCATCTGTGTTTTGATATTGATTTTGTTGATGCACCAACTCTTAATGGACCAACAGAATTTGAATATCATCAGAACAGCACCATCTAAGATTACTCTACATATCGCTGATACCTCAACTGATGCAATTAAATATGAAGTCAATATTTCCATGAAACAATCACATGCAATATTTGTGTGATGAAATTTGGAAGAATTGCTATCGAATGAAGAATTTTCTTAATTTTTTTGGGATGTTTTTTAAGTACATTGAAAACGTAAATATGTAAAAGAAGTTCAGAATGTAGAAATTCAAATTAAATTTTTTAAGTTCAATCCTTTAACTTTAACCAAGTACTTAGTGTTTGTTAGTAAAAAAATTCCAAAAAAGCTTGAAGTTTTTTTCATAGTTGGATTTCATTTCTTGACTAAACAATGTGAATTTATTTTTTTATCTTCAAAAAGCTATTGCTTACTTTAATAAAAGCGTTTGAGAAAAACAGAAAACGCACAGTATCATCCCTGTATGTTTGCACGAGGCTTTTCTGTAGATTTATACAGAAACTTGGAGCTAGAAATGTATATTAAAGAAAGTTTATCTATTGTAGATCTTCAGTGTATTCTAAGAGTATCAAAGGTACGATCACGAAACTTGTTAAAACATTAATAACTTGAAAATATATTCCACTCGCTGCTTTGAAGAAAAAGGTAGATTTTTTTTTTTAATATATAAAATTTCCTGAACTTCTGCAGACTGAAAGATTTTACTGCGCTTCGCTT
This sequence comes from Thereuonema tuberculata, assembly GCA_023159025.1. Classification (NCBI taxonomy): domain Eukaryota; kingdom Metazoa; phylum Arthropoda; class Chilopoda; order Scutigeromorpha; family Scutigeridae; genus Thereuonema; species Thereuonema tuberculata. The sequence continues at coordinate 55,496,021 of JAFIDM010003189.1, read as the reverse complement.
CATCTCAAGAAATCAACGGGAGTAAACAAATTAAATTCTGAAACTTTTTAACAATTTAATATTTTCGCCCGTGTAGTGTGGGATTATATTTCAAATTTCTCCACTTCAATAACTCCATTTTTACTTTCACTATAGTTCTCCTTTAAAACGTTTGCATTTCTACATTAAGTGTTAGGTAATCTTTCTATATCATGCTCGAAGAAGAAATTCTTCGAAAAATCATATAAAAAAAGATTCAAGGAATCTTTAACATGAATCTTTTACAGCATCTTAAAAGAACTTCATTGTACTTTAAAGCCAGCTCAAGGAACTTTTAAATTCCGTATATTAGTCTAAAGATTTTTCTTTCAACAATTAATGAGAGACTTGAGTATAACGATAAGTTCGGAGAGGAATACAATAAAATTTTAGAAATTAGATACCTAATAAAAAATTTTAATAATAGAAAAGATGTTGCATATTTTAGATACGGAGGAAAATAATGAGAAAAAAATTTCTTTTTATAAATTCGGAATCCTTTATTAATACAAAACACTAGTAAATACCATTACAGATACTTGAAAATTACATGTAAAAGGAGATCAGAATGTATTCACTAAATTATATATTCAATCCTCTGAACTTTATTTTAATCAAATGTTTTGACTGAATTTCAAATTTTAAGAATTTGAAGGTTATTTATTAGTTTATTAATTTTTATTATTGTGACTGAGTGTGCAGAAAAACAAGGGAATAATTTTGAAATAATGATTAGAAATGATATGCGTTCGACCTTTATTTGAATTTACACATTAGTTTTGATACCAGTTATAATTTTTAGTGAAATTCATAACAATTTCATTAAATCGTTAATTATTTACTCACTTTTTTGAAAATAATGTACGTAACTAGGCTGACTCCCCCTGATAAGTATGAGATAATCCAAGAAGAATCGATTCCCAGCGGTTATGCAAATAGTGATATTTTATTCCTTTTTGAATGAACTCATTATCTGATAGCGCGCGAACAAATAGAAAAAAAGTAGGATTGGATCTTGGGGGATCAGCAGTAGTCCAATGGTTAGCGTTCCTGAATGCGAGGACAAAGGTCCTCGATTCAAATCCCACGCAAGGCAATAAAAAAAAAAAAAAAATATAATCTGACTTTCTCAGCAAGGGAAACTAATAATTAACAATTGCGCCGGACAGACGGACATAGAAATAAAAGATTTTAGCAATGTAGATTTGTCAAAGAATAAATCCAGAATTTGTTGATTTATACTGCTTAAATATCTGAGCTAATGAAGAATATTCTCAATAGTTTTGCTAATTCTTAATAGTTTGTCTGCTTTATGCGAGAATCTTAGTAGATTATATTTTAGTCTATTCTTGTTTCCTTAATAATTTCAAGCATTAACTTGTAATTTTTTTACAATAATCCATTGATTTTGCGTTATCGAGGATAAACTAAATTTATTCTTTCTTGATTCACATACACAATTTGATTCAGTTAGTTAGAAGTGTTGGAAATTTCTAGAATATCACCTTGATATTCTCTTCAGCATTCGTCCAAATTTCTCTTTGGCTCAAGGCACTTGCAAATATAAATATTTTTCTTCCTCTTCTTTCTCTCTGTTGCTTTAAGCCGCTGGCTTATTTCAATCCGTTTAGTTCTCATTTAAAGTATTCTTTCATCTCAAACATGGTCTTCCTGCACTTCTGAATCCAGTCTTTTATCCGTTTGTTTTAGTGCTTCCCATCAATAATTTATTGCATTTAATTAACAGCACAATTCTTTGAAAGTCACTTAGGTTACGAGGACAGTAGACTCACAGCCCCCACGTTGTGAATGTGTGTAGAGCGGCTCTAAAATATTAAATACTAAGATGAATTTAAAGTATCCACTATAGGCCGATGAAGGCCCTTGGGATCGCGGGAGGTAAGGCTCCCAGCGCTTCTTGACTAACGCCACGAAGTGGTCAGCCCGATACCCGCCCGCCTTTAACTCCCGGGAAAGAAATCCGGCACCCATTCTACAAAGGGCTGGGTAGATCCTAGGACACGTTTGGAGAAGAATTCAAATGAATTAACTGGTCAAATTTGAAACATTATTCAGATTTTTTTTTCTTTTAATAAATTTACAAGTTCAGTCTTACGAGATACCTATAGTTACGGGATCTGTCTGTAGGTTCTGTAGAAGGTATAATTTCAAGTTTTTACAGATAACATTCATTTTAGAAATATAATTTGTTACAAAAATATATATAAATTTTGTTGTTTAATAAATATAATAGTGATACTTTAACTTTTACATTTACGTAGCTATATTTCTAGCAGTATAAATATTATTTATTATACAAATAATAAATTATTTGTGATTAGTTTTGATTTTTTTTTTTAAATTATCCATTGCACAATAATAACATAATTCTAATTTTAATAATATAATACAATTTGTTAATTAAATAATCAAATTATCAAATAATAACTACAGATATTTCGGAAAACACGACATTTTTTTATAAATTTATTTATTGTATTTAGATAAGGCAAGGAAATAGGAGTAGGCATTGAACTCAATATTGAATGCATAAGAAATGAAACAAGTTTTAAAAATAAAGACTTGAACAATTCATAAATGTAGTATCGATTTATACGGAAAAGCAGAACGAAGAAAAAATGATTTCGGAAGTGAAGATGTTACGTCGAAGAGACGATTTAGATTACATTTCTCTTTACGAGTCATAAATACGACATTAAACTCTTTATCATAACAGTTTGATCAATAGAAGTAATATTTTCTCAATGTTGGACTGGGGACCCAACGCAACACCCGTCTTGATTTGAGCTCAATCTTTAAACCAGTTTCTACCCGAAAACTGATAACATCTGACTTGTAACACAAGTTCATAGGTATAATAAATCTAAGCTCCTTTTAAATTACATGTTTTTTTCGAAAACTTAAATACATTTATAGAAATATATGAATTTTTTAACAAAAAAAAATGAAGTACATTATCTTTTTAACTTTATTTTGATTGAAATGAGATTAGAATAGTTTGTCCACCACCAAAACGCAATTGTAAACATTTATAAGTAAATAACCCGGTTAGATTATTAGTTTCTTTACTAATTATAATTTTAAGACTCTTTTGTTAACATTTAATTATAGAGGTCCTTGTGTTCTTAATTTTTACATATCTACATTTTCTTACATAGTTCTACACGATATATTTTTTTAGAGGTGACTGAAGAGCACCAAAAAGTGCGAAACAGCTTTCTCAAGGTCTCACTTCTGTAACACATTCTCATTTATTTATTTCTAATTTATCCACTTTATCCTGTCTAAGAATAAAACTTTTGAGTCTTTGATTTCCTAGCAAACGTGCTAATTTCTATCATGTTTATTCTGATCCGTCTGAGTCGTTTTTTTCACATCAATTCTCATTACCCTAATGATAACCCTTATTATCCCAATCATCGCTTTTTCAAGAATTATCTCCAAAATCGCATCCGCATTAATTATTCCAGAAAAGGTTGGATTTCCTTCTTTTGAGATGTCTTACTAGCTAGACTAGAAACTGCGCACATCGACCTCATATGCACCTGGTATCGATCTGAACCATTTGATTTGAAGGTCTAGGCCAATTTGCTGTAATTGTTCTGAGAGAGAGAGAATTTTATGTCGCATTAAATGCAGGACAGCATAGGTAATTCGGGTCTCGTGACTAACATACATCGTCGCCATGATCAGTCAAAGGCGTTGCCATGGCAGCCGACTAGCAAACAACGACCGACAACTTGTTCTCTTTGAATCCATTACTTCCCGTAATGTTTCTGTTGCGTGAGCAAATACTGAAACAGATGAAAACTCAAACCAAAAAGGAAGACTTTCACAAAACATTAAAATAAAACCCAGATAAATAAATAAAAAAAAAATCAATAGTATTTTCAAGAGATGAGAGAAAAGTCAAAAAGTAAACTAACACGGAAAAATATTTAAAAAAAAAAAAACCCTATCTAAATACGAATATTGGTCATGAATTTCGATTTTTATTTTTGAACTGATATTTTATTAAAGTAACAGCTTATTTATCACAACCTCTTTAATTCTTTTTCCTGTCTCTGTTGAACTATGTTATTTCTGCTTATTTTTAAATAATTAATTGTTCTTTAAACCGATTCTAAGGGCAACACCCACATAAAATTAAAGTTAAGTCTGCTTAAAATACATTTTCCGAATGCTCATGTTCGTTCACTCAAAATTAATGATAACTGAACAAGTGTTACTTGGGATACTTCGAGTTCTTGATCGAAAACACCAAAGCATTGGCTAAATACTGAGTAGCGCTTGTCAGGTTTACGTACAAAATAGTGTTTGGATTAGCTTGTTCGGATTATTGTGGTGTCTGAGTAACGATGTTCCAAATAATTGGATTAAGATTGCTGGTCCCAAATCACTGGAAGACGGATTATCGTGTGTGTGTGTTAGTAAAGTTAGAATTCTGTTTGAATTAATCGAAAAATTAGATTATTACACTTTGGAAAAGATTACTAGCGTTGTACAGCGCTAGTAAATTATGGTATATATTATTATAAAGTGTAATTAGCATAACTTTCAAAATTTCAGCGTGGTAAGATCCATATAGTTATACCATACAGTTTCACTGTTTAGTAACTGTAAATTTTAAGCATTTCTTGTAATTTGTCTTTGTTTATCCGAAGCTTTGTGGAGGGATGTGTATTTTTCAGCTTTTCCGAATATATAGTTAAAATTATATTTTGTTTTTGGTTTCTCTTCGATGTATAGTATTAAAGGTCATTACAATCGTTAAACGGGATTTTTACCCCCTATCACAGCTATTACGTGAATATAAAAATTCATTAAAAAAATGGTCTGTATTGGGTCAACTAATGACACTAATCAAAGACTTACTTGTTTCCTAAATATTCTTTCTTGGATAACATTCCATCTATAGTTTTAAACTTTTGAGTAGTTAATAAAAATAAATTGTATAGTTTTCCAGAGCTGTCTGGAAAACTATATAATGATTTTCCCCCGTGTTTAGAAAATAATTTTAATATCCTGTGAAAATGAAACGTACGCGACAGGAATCGAACCTGTAATCTTCTGATCCGAAGTCAGACGCCTTATCCATTAGGCCACCCGGACGCATTCAAATTGTTTGTTAAATATTTTGTTTGTTAAATATTCTTCATTTATTCATCGTCTATCTAAACCATTTTATTAAAAACAAATTATTATATAGTTTCCGTGTGTAACGAAACGCATTTCCCCTGTGTTTAACGGAGGAGAGCTGTCCTGTAAATCTCACATGTATGGCAGGGCAGATCTATTTATGTATGCCCGCATTCGCAATCGTGGGAGGCTTTTTGAGCGAGGCGGTATTTTTTCATGTCCAGCTTTATGTTGCATTGTCGTGTTCACGAAACAGACATCAAAGTATGTGTAAAAAAAAAAAAAAAAAAACCGACTGTCAAGGTCATTTGCTAAATGATGCTAGAATTTTCACTCGTAATGTGACTTATAATCAAGCCTTCCAAATTTATTTATGTTCCTAACAATGCATTCAATTTAATTTGCTATCAGTCGTAGAGGGTGGACAAAATAATATGAACATCTGTGAAACGACACGAAATCTTATTAGTAGGGTATTGACTCACTCATCACTTGAATTACAGCTTGTATCCGACGTGGGATGGACAAATACAAGTCATGCACAATGTTCAAGGGAATACGCAGCCATTCCTCGTGCAGAGCGGTCTCTAGTTCAGAAAGTGTGGAGTTAACAGTAGGAAGGAGGCAGCCAGCATGAAAGGCTTCTACGGCCGTTCTGAACACACAAACATGTCTAGTGGTCTGAAATAATGTAAATGCAAATTTGTCGGACCAAATGAGGTGTCCACTGCTTTGTGTCCATTGTCTGTGCTCGAGGCACTATTGCCGTCGCTTCAACGCATTCCGCTATGTTCCAATGGTTTTGGAATAGCCGCGCTGCCATGACTGTTTGCAGCATGCAGTTCCCGTTGGATAGTTTTGGGTAATACGGGTTCTGGAGATGGGTGTTCATCTCGGAGGTTATCTGGGACAGCGTTGTCTTCTGCTGTCGGGTCACTATTCGCTTCAACGCCTGTCTATCCCTGTCATCAGCTTTGACTTTCACCCACTGTTCTGCTTCTCAAATGAAATCTTATCGTGTTTTGTTAGGCTGTCGTAACAGTTGACACAGTGCTTCTTGCAACACTCAAAAGGTTGGCTGTTTTCGTAAGGAAGATTCAGCGAGGCTCGCTCCAATGATCCTGCTCCAATGATCCTGCCTCTTTCGAAGTCTGACATTCACTGGTAGCACAATTGCCACATGCAACCCGTGCTGCTGCTGATCGACTGATACCTCCGCCTTCATGGACACTAGGTGGCAGACGTCTATTCTCGATCGCGTGACTCTGCTGAGCAAATGGACTATGATCCGTTTTCAAATAGGTGTTCATATTATTGTGTCCATCCCTTGTATACGACGAGTAAATACTCTGTCTAGACTTAAACTATCCTATTTTGGCCACATTATGAGAGCGGATAATTCCATTGAAAAGATAATCATGCTTGGGAAGGTAGAGGGGAAGAGAAGAAGAGGAAGACAACGAAGAAGATGGTTGGAAGATATAAAGGAAGCTACCGGGAATTCTTTGCAACAACTAAGATATGCAGCAAATGATAGATCTGTTTGGAGAGCCTTAGTACATGAGGTCACCAGAAGTCGTAGACTTGATGGAACCTAGCAACAAAAAAAGACTTAAAGCCGTCATATAGTTATCCCTGGCTTATATATGCTAGTTTTATATAATTTGAATTGAAGTAAAGATAACAGAATTCAACGATATCGCTGGAAGAATTCCCTAATTATCTTAAATATGATGAAACAGCTTGATAGATGAAGTTCAAACCTGTAATATCGAAGGAAAGGATTTTGTGAAGTAATCTCATTAATAAGATCTATATATAATCGATATTGATGATTTTGATCCTATTTTGAAAAGATAAGTTGAAACAAAAATGTGGTAAATTGAAAAGCGGGACAAGATCGCTTAGTTTCAGACAATGGCACAACGTAACGATGTTGCTGTGTAGGGACATATGAGATACCTCATCTTTGTAGCTAAGGTTAAATCCTATTTCTTATCCTCACAGGTTCTAAACTCCGTTTCGAAATCATAACATTAAAACTTCTTTAAGTTCAGTAGATTTTTGTAAGCTTTCATCAAGCTTTCTTGAATGGAATTTCATCATCCCAACTTCACATCCAAGGGCTTAGAAATTCCGCATAAACTACAAAAAAAAAAAAAAGTTAAAAAACCAGAAAAAGTTATCATGATTGCAGAAATGATAACTGGATATTTTTATTATCAGCTTTTAATCTGAAATATTGGGAAATTTAATATAAATTATCTTTTGAAAAACAAAATAATATATATTTAGAAGTTAAATTATACCTGCTATTATGCTATTAAAAGCTGAGAGAAACAAAAGCATGATCAGAGGCACATGTCTTAGGCCTCATATCATAGGCCGCGCGATTGGCGTTGTGGCTACAATATTGGCCTCTCACCTCTGAGTACCGGGGTTATCATGTGGGTTTCATGGTGTCGTTCGCCGTGGGCTCTGGCTGGGTTTTCCCGAGGTTCTCCTATTTCTCCTACACTACTTTCTCTCCCTCCATGGGGGTAGCACAATAGACTAATGGCCTCTGTGCTCGGCTTCCCTGCCAGTCACACCCATCACATCATATATCATAGGAAAAGGAAACACAAGCAAAAGGCAGAAAACCTAGAAATGGATAAATGGGTTGAATATAAAATTTCTGGCGGCCTAAAAAATGTATTTGGAAATTGTAGCGCCCAAGATATCTTAAGGAGTGGATCTTTAGAGAGAAGTATTCATTCGGGAAACGATGCTGGTTAATGTGTCTTAAGGGAACAACGCTATCATCTATTAAATGGAATCTTCAGTAACTGAAGCAATTAAGTCTTTTAATTTGGAATCCAATACCTCATCAATTTTCAGAGCCATAAATTAAGTTTGTGTAGACTCGTAGTAAATTCATTCAGTATTCTATGACAAAAAGAATATCAGTCCTGACTTTTGTAATATAACGGACCATCCTTCAACCCCTAAGAAAGCCAACATCGGTGACCGACCCTTCTGGCAATTGCCCAGAAAGTTCAGAGGCTAATCCGAGCTTGGGTGAAATATGTACGATGCTTACACGAACGCTGAATAGCAAATGTAAATTCGGTAAAAACGTTTATGTTGTTCTTCGAAAGCAAAACATGTTCCTTTACAGTTTTTTTTTTTTTTTTTGCAAATTACATTGAAAAACAGAATAATCTTGAAAAACCGCTGGTGGCTGAAGCCGCAAGTCGACCTCCTCGGGCACTCAAATAATCGAAAGCAACATTAAATATCGATCGAACGATTATGCAATTCGGGTTGATTCGTTTCGATATTCAAGTTGCAAGCGTTATTCTCTTTGATTCTTTATATTGACTAAACTTACATGAACATTTCTAGCAAGATGTACTTGATGGTAGCACTTTAGATAACAAGTTGCTCGAGAACGGATTGTTGTTTTTGCGAAATAATGAGTTTTCGAGAAAAAGTTTTTAATCTATGTTAAATTCCAGAATTAAAAGTATCCTGGAGTATCTTAATAGTCACGCAGTCATCGTCGTATGTTTTTTAAGTTACTTAGTTGAAAGCTTATGTATTTTCGAAATTTTATTTTGAACAGGAAGATAATTGTGAAAAATATACTTCAAAATAAACGATTTATTTTTAAGGACACAGTGTTCAGAAGATAAATGGTAAAGCAAGAGAAACTGTTATATGACTGCATAAAATTAACTGAGGTCGTCCTAAGCTTGAATTTGCGTCTGTAGATTAATTCATGTGAGGATCGATGAAGAATTCTGGCGTTAAGATTTTCTACGACATTATGTCAAGTTCACAACGTCATTTCATCAGCTTAAAAGCTTCTTGATCATCAAAGAACATAATGCAACTGAAACAACAAGAATTGTTGAAAATTACACCGGTCTCGAGATAATTACATCTCGCGTGCGTCTCATCCAATAGGCGACTTTCATAATTAGTTTTCGACAAGATAAAAAAAAAACACAAAAAAAGTTAAAAACGAAAGAAAAGAAAAAAAGAAAGAGTAAATTGCGGAATGATTGCATTAGAGATTTATACTAATGGCGCGAGATCTAGCGAAGCCCAAGATAGATTATCAGCGTAGATAGCAAGGCTGAAGGAAATGTAAGGAAAATGTGCTGGAGTCCAAACTGCATTGTTAGAGAAAGTGCCACTTGACAGAGCGCCGTTTAGCTGCCTAATTCACGTTTGTTTACAAGCTTCGTTACATTCACACCTTCCTGCTGGTGAACAAGTTGTTAGAAAAGTAGTAAATTCTTCAAGTGTTACAAATGAGTGGAGGAACAGAAAAGTAAAAGCTTACGATAGAAAAGCGAAGATGTAATATCTTGAACGTGAACTCGAATTTGAGTTTTACGATTCCAAGAAAATTTTTCCCCTTCTCAAAAAAAACTTTTTTTTTTTTTTTTTGAATTTTAAGTCAAGTCAAATTTTAAATTTGAATTCTACAAGCTTTGTAAATTGAAAGAGTAAAGCAGAAACAGAAGCTGTATTTAATAGCTAAGATTCAGTTGTCAATGTTCACTCGAAGGGAAAAAATCCTCAATCATACAGCAGTTATCATCCTTAGGTTTATTTTTTTTCCTCAAGTATTAGTTGAAGTTTTGCAATTAACAAAGAGAATCCAGACAAAAGACATTTTGGCTTAAATTAATCGCTAATAATTGCAAGTAAGCGTTTTAGCTACAATTTTCGTTGTTGTGAATTTGGATTTTTAGTGCTTTAGAAGATACATTATGAAAGTAAGTCAACTAAGTTGTTCCTATATTTACAACTTAACTGATATTCCTTGACTGCATCGCACTTCTTTTCTTAAGGGGAGTTTAAGCCTATTTTCCGGAAGAAAGGAAGGCTTGTGAGATTCCTATGTTTGTGTGTTTATACATAGCCTATTAAATGCCGATTTCGCGGGTAAATCTTTTTGAAACTTGATCACTGTATTTTTGGATAAATACTGCCCAGTTTTTCCATTCGATCTAGTTTAATACTGTAACAGTTTGTATGTAAATATTTTTAGAAATGACTTATTTGTTTTTTTTTGTAGAAATTATTTATCTGTATTTTATTCAGTTTAATCGTTAACCGTTATTTATTTTAAATAAATTTAAAATTTTCTATTCTATTTCCTTTTCTATTTCCTAATTAGTAATGTTCTGTTTATTTTTAAATTTTTTCCGTTGCAGCCATTGAATCACTTTATTAATTTAAAATCGTAATGTTTTAATCCAGTCATTGTATATTTTTAATAAATCTTCCAATCAAATTCTTCATCCAGTCAAATTCTATATGTAAATACTGTAAAAACCAGTGTTTTTCGTTTAATAAATTAATTCAGTTCAGTTCCAGAACTTGACGGTTGTTTTTCCATCTCTTCTACAAACACTATGACAATACTGTGGCAGGATGAAACCGTAATGCTATCATATTTATTTTTTACTAATGTATCCAACTGCTGATACAAATCTCAAATTCGCATACGTTTGAAAATCATTAAAACATTTGCCCAAAATAAATGTTTCAAAATTAAACAAAAAAAAAAAGTAGAAAACGCGGGCTTTCGATCATAAACCCATAAAGATGTTAAACAGAAGACACGTTCCTAAGAAAACTATATTGTACAAAATTCTACTTTTGTGGATAAATTTTTGTGGAAACTGATTTCAGAAAAGATACTTAAGTGTAATTTAATGATGTTGAAGCATTTCGAATAAGCCCTTCAGGCTAGTTTCATTATTTTTGCTTTACATCTTAAACAAACTGGAAAAAAATTTGCCAAGCAATTATCGAGCGAGAACCAAACTGAGAGAAAAGAAGAGATCTTTCTGTATTATCTTTTCTTATCTTTCTCTCCTTTGGGAAATGTCATTGCCGAAGTTGTAGAGCAAGACCAAATATCATAGGCAATTCTTTCCGTTTTTTTCTTTCCCGATTGAGCTTTTAGGCAGCAGCTGAGAAACCAACTCTTGCTTCTGCGAACTTCCAATTTTGCCGAGTTACAGCTAGGCTAAGATTTTATTATTTTTTTTTTTTCTTTCCTCCTTTTTGTCTCTCCCTTTCTTACTCTTTCCTGACACAAGAGTAGACAATAAGATTTGGTCCCAGATTTAATCTTCACCAGTGGTCGTGTCAAAAAGCATTCTCCACTCTTCGTTCTCTTCTTTTTGTTCTGTCTCGCGAAAGATTCATTATCTGCTTTCCAAGTCTTGGCGTGTCTTCAGCGTTAGAAATCTTCTTCTTTCCTTATCTAATCGCACAATTAGAAGCATCTACTTTCCTGCCAACAAATCAGTAATTTTGTTTAGGGGGTCAAATGTTGCTTCGTTTACAAGAGAGATGCTTTAGTAAAACATGATTCATCTTCGCTGAAATGATGCTACCTTTGTTTAGATCCACTAAATCAGACGAGTCGTTTTATTTCCTGAATGTTAGTAAGTTATAGTGATTACTTTGAAATATACAATGAAACAATTGGTAATATCACAAAACCAAAAATAATAAAAAGCAAGTTTAACGTCCGTAATCATTCATAAATGGAGAGAGATACG
>JAFIDM010003189.1:55393855-55484258 GCA_023159025.1 Thereuonema tuberculata | reverse complement strand
AAAAACAACCAATAAATAAAAATAATCTTCTGTTCTGCTGATGATTCTTAATAAGGATCAGACAACTATTCAGGATTCCTGTTGGCTCAGTGTGCGAAAACAATACTTATTGTCCATTTATTTTATTTTTTTCTTGTTTTATGAATTATTATGTACTTTAAGTTTTTGCTCTCAAAATGTTAATGTCAGTTTGTAACATAAATCAATTTTGAATTTGTAGATGTGATTTATATTTATTTCGGCTTCCATCCATTGTTCAGCATGGGGATTGTGGAAACAATACTTCGCCTTCAAAAAGCTTCTATAAAAGTCTAAGTTTCTATTTAAAAAAATGAAGAAATAAAAAAAAAAAAACCCCGAAATAAATTAGAGTACATCATTGCTTATGAAAAAGAAAAGGTTATAGTTTTTACACTAATAAGAGGTGTAAACTTTCGATCTCATCCTTTCAGTATTTTTTATTTATTTATTTATTTTTAAATGAGACTCAGCACTAGAGAAAACGAGAAAAAAAAGGACTTAAAACTCCTTATTATTCGGTAAACCAGTGATAGATTAATAGAGAAAGTCTGATTCTTGATATCTAAGTGAAAATCTCATTTAGGAATTTATAAATGAAACCAAAGTTATTACATTCAAGATTTAGACTAAGAATTCTGGTTTAATTGATAATCAAATTCACTTTCTTATTTAAATTGTTCTTTTATACTGAAAATAATTATATTTTATAATTATAATTAATTTGTTATATTTTTTCTTTCTTTATAGGTAAGTTTTGTTCAAGTATTCCTAAGACTTTTGTGAAGTTCAACAATTTGAGGTAGGAGATTAAGTTAGAGAAGTGAATGAACTTTTATTCTAAATTTAGAGCTACGTAGAATTAAGACGGACGAATTAAGGATTCCTAGCAGATAAATCACTATTCATGGCCGATTTCTTAAAAATTGCAGTATTGTTTCCAAGATACAATTAAAAAAAAAAAAATTGCATTAAAATAAATGTCCTTGAGATATTTGTTTTTTTTTTCTGATTTAAGCTACAAATGCATTCAGTCATTTGCAATTGCAGTCCAGCATGAATTCACACATAACATATTCTTAGGCCATTTGATATTCTTATGAAACTTATCTAAATGCTTATCCAGAATAAATTCAGTTAAGTACATATTACACCTGATAAAAGGGCGAGCTATCTAAAAAAATGTTTAACGTTTAGAAGTAATAAGGGATTTTTTTTTCTGATTTCAAATACTTTCGATCTGATTTCAAATATGGAGTCTATTCTATTGAGTATCATATGAATATTAACATCTTACGAATTTCAGCATCATACAAATTTTGTGTATTTTCTTACCAAAATTAAGAAATGATAAGACATGCATATACTCCCAAAAATGATTCTATTAAGCTAAATCAATTTAGCTTAAAAGGATGATTTATCCTTTGTAATGCCAATAGAGAAATTAAGGATGCTTCATTGTAGAATATACACACAGTACACAGAAGCCGTGATTACTAAGGGTTTTAGATTTCAGAATTTTCTTCGAATAATCGTGCATAGTTGCACAAGTTTTTGTTATCATTTTATATTTTTATGTAAAAATGTTTCCTTAAAAAGTTGTTGTTAATGAAATAAACAAATATGTATGTTTTCACTGAAACTATAGATGTACCAAAGTTTTACTTCATCTACATCAGAGGAAGATGCATTAAGTTTTTTGTAATTGATTGTATTGGCAATGCATTTTGCGATACTTTAGTTATAAAGCAATTGAACTAATATGTTTTACTGTGAATTCTGATACTTCATATTTCGGCAGAACTTCTCTTTAAGAGCGCTCTTCCTTGGTGTATCAGTCCATTTGTTGGGTGTGTGTTTGAAGAGTGTGCAGATGAGTAGGGGAGGCGTTTCGGTCAATTTCCGGTGTTTTCTGGAGACGTCACCTTTCTCTTGTCGCTGAAAGCAAAGTTGCGCTATTGCTTTTGTATAAATAAAACTTAAACGTAGAGGAGGGGAGGGGAGGGTGTGCTGCGTGATGGAACAGTCTTGTCGCAAGGACTTGAGTCACTTTTGGCGGTTACCCCCAGGGGGTGCTCGAGTTGTGTCCACTCTTCCATCCAAGAAGCAACTGGAGACGAGCGCATCCATTAAGTCAGAGCCAGTCAAATAGTGCGAGCTTTCTTGCGGCCAGCCACATACAGCCAACGTTCGGAAGAGTGTAGCATGTGCCAATCTGCCTCCCACACCAAACCATTTATAACCGGCTCTTGTTTACACATTACTCTTAAGATGTCGTGGTTGGTTACAAGTTCAACAGACATGCAGATCTCAAGAAGAATGAAGTATTACAAAGAAGTGAGGAGGACCGAAACAGCTGTGGCCTGGAATTTTTTTGATAACGATTAGATAGAATAGAAAGGATTACTCACTAAATAGTGAATACAAAAAAGAGCGAGTTAACGATGGTAAATAGTAATAACCAGTTCATTATTGAAACCATTTATTAGGTGGTTTATAATGGCAGTGGTAAATGCTTTCTTTCTGTTTAGATCATAGTAGTAAATATTATAGTACGGTAATCTATGCGAACGAAAATCTGCCTTAACGTTATTGTTGGGTTCCTAGCACTGGTTTCAAAAAATTTGAAACTTACATAGGTTTCAGTTCTTTTTAACTGAACTTTTACATCGGACTGCTGTGGTTTAATTAGAATTATCTATTCTAATGGAAAAAAGGAATATATTTATTACAAAAGCTTGATAAAATACAGGATATATTAGTTGGATACGATCAATTTGGCATACGGTAGCCACAATCAAATGACCTTGTCAATTTTCACTTTCACCAGCGCTTCGGCGATTATGCGTTCGTTCTCTTTGGGAATGATTGTGATGTGTGACCCTTAAGCAGCATGTTTTGTTGCAACAGAACCAGTATCTTCAAGTTTCTTCTTGAATGCAGTCATTCTTTCACGTTTCGGAGAAAAATCATATTCCTCATCAAATAAACGTCTTGCTGCAGAGATGTTGCCTGCCATTGTGAATTATCACGTGGTCACTAATGCGCGTTCAATGTCACGAGGTACTCGTACTGACGTGGCCACTAACGCGTGTTCAATGTCACGAGGTACTCGTACTGACGTCAGGTGCATGCCCACTGTTGACACAGACGGAGCATTCCGGTGCCCGCTTTGTATTAGGATACTATTATTCTTGTGAAAATATATAAACTACTGTCGAAAACGGCTTCCAAGAAGAAGTTACCGGGTTGATCGGGTCCAACTGTTGTATGGAAATACACGGGAAAGGGTTTGCTAGCCGATTAACAAAATAACGCACTGCATCACGCAAAATATGACTGAATTTTTCTCGTTGTATTTTCCAATCCCTTCAGTTTAGTTTTTTTTATATTTTAAAAAATATATATATTTTTGATAATTTATAATTTCTTTCCTTTATTCTATTTATAGTATTGATTAACTGTTCATTATTGTACAGTTTTCTTCTTCTTCTTCTTCTTCTTCTTATTATTATTATTATTATTATTATTATATTTTCCGTCTCTTTAAGAATGATGTCTGAAAAATTATGAAAGCTGCTTAATCTTTATTTCTGTAATAAACGCTTATTGAAAAACAAATAAATTTATTCTTTATTTGTGTTTTGTTTAGAAATCAGTTACACAAAATTTAAATTGTTCTTTTGATTGAAATAGCGATATAGCGTAGTATTTAATATGTTTATTTTAAAAGAAAAACTATTTTGGATTGAATGGCCCAGAAATGGCTGTTTTCCTCATTTCTTTGATCTACATTTGTTTTGTCTTTTTTGCCTCCTTTTGAAAAGAAAATCAAATTTCCGAGAATGGTACTTAAGTGGAATTTTCTTTGTTTAATCCTCTTGAGAGACAGTCACTGAGTGAATCAATACAGCAAACATAACACAAAGAATATTCCAATGCGCAGGAACCACTACACTCTCTTCGACCTATCAACGACTTCGGGGATTTACGCCCTAAACAAAATTTAATTGCTGCGCCTTCGTGTAAATTGGAACGAGTCCATCAATTATGTTTCTAAACTTATGAGCTGTAATTTCGCTTTTTAAAAGAAATTACTTCTGATTTTAAAAGAGTCGTAAAACTTTTTCAAGTTTCTTTTCTAATTCTACTGAACTACACTTTCTTAAATATCTAATCCGATCTACTTTGTTGACAGCTTTGGATTAGGATTAAAATAGAAAACACTTTACGTTGTTTAATTGACTGTCATCCTTACAAAAAGCAGATCAAGTAGGAGAGTAGATTAAAAAGTTTACTCACAACTCAAAAGTAAGAAAAAAGAAATTTTGTGTAATTAAGAAATTTTGTTACTGAAAATTGACAATGCACGATGATAGTGTCAATTGATATATCACTTTCGAATTAGAAAGGATGGTATATTTCGTATAATCACATCGTATAATCGTAATAAGTTTGTCCATCTCTGATAGAAAGAATAATCTGCTGTTTCAATAGTGAAATGAAGTGAAATTAAAAAAAAAAATACATAGAAATTTACGCAGTGTAATAATGATGCCAATTATAATTCAACTCATTTCTTCTTCTTTTGATGCAGTAAAATTCATACTACTAGGCTGTGTAACACGCCAGAAAACTGTCGATACCTGTACTTTTTTTTTTTGCCATTCTTGCTGTCACGCATTTTCAAGTGAAAAACCAGTGATGTGGTGTCGATCTTAAACACTAACTAATACTGAATATAGAGTATTATGTGATACTGAATTTTACAGTTATAGAACTTATCAGCAACGCTTGCGTTTGTAACAAAATTAGTTTTTTTATTAATAGGATTTTTAAAGGTTTTTTTTTTTTTTTATCGATTCGTAAATGAAAAATAGTAAAGTTTCAGAATATAGGAATATTTTAGATTGGTAGTTTAGCTACTTTGAGCCAACTTAAAGAAAATCAGTTTGCCGTTTCATTCACACTGATGGTGACTTTAAGTTTTGCAAATGGCCGCATGTTTAACGTTGTCGGTAAGACATTGGCCTCTCATCTCTGAGCACCGGTTCGGTTCTACGTAGGTTCACGATGGTGGACGATCCGTGCTGGACAGTTTTCTCGGGGTTCTCCCATTTCCACTGCAATTCTCTCACAGCATTTCTCTCCGTCTGTCGTTATTTCTTTGGGGCTAGCACAATAGATTAAAGATCGCCGTGCTCTGCTTCCCTGCCACCCACACTCGCCCCACACACATCTTTTGTATAGTTCTAATTTATGAGTTTTTCTAATTGCCAAGCAATTATTGCTTCTTTTAATTTTCAGCAGTTTCCAATTACTTTATTTATTTATTTATTTATTTATTTATTTATTTATTTTGTTTTTTGTTCGTATTGGCTTTTTGAAAAAGTTACTAAAATCACTTATACGACTTTGGCGTTTTGCACAAAACGTGTGAAACTCGCTGTAGAAAAACGAGGAACAGCGAAGGATTGCCCGGAGAAAAATGTTCCCTGTAACTGGCAGATTGCACTTAAAGAATCGTAAAGTGCCAAAGCAGTGGGAATCGACGTGTTTCATCGTATAGATTACATCGCACAAATGTTGCTGATAAGGCGCTAAAATAGCATTCAATAAAATCACAGAATTGTTTTAAATAAAAAGGAATTTTTACGAGATGGAATTTTCTTTTTATTTTTACCTTATTGAATAGGTTATGACTAATGGCGTACTTCATTTTTATTTGTTGGACTATAAAACAATTTTACTTTTAATACTATCTGATAAATGAAAAGTTGCTCTTGAGTTTTAATATTGACTGATCATGTAGTTTAAGTCGAAAATATTTTTATAGAAATACGAATTAAGACTTCTTTTGTATCGAAATGATTGACAATTATAGTTTGGTTTAATTAATAGAAATACTACTTATAATTAGAAAGACTCATTCGTAGTGCATAGAGTTTCGAAATAAACAATTGAGATTGTGGAATAATTTAAAAATATGGATAAAAATATATTAATTTATTCTCAGAGTCAGAGTAGATAACTGGTATAATTAAATTCTTTTAATATTAATGTTGCTTTTTAATGAATAAAAATGTAGACTTTATAATCTTTACTAAGTTCCTCAGAACTTCTCTTTGGTTAAGCAAAAAATATCGATTCCAATAATGTTCCTTGGCTGGAATATTTCTATGGTTCTGAAATGATTATCTGAATTATTTCTACTTACAGTTTCCATATATCGTTACATCGTTGAATGATCTGCGTTGAAACCATAACACGAATCCAATATGACGTAGTCTTTCGATGAAATCCCCATCTTGAAGCAAAACAGGTTATTTAAATTGATGCGTAAAGTTATGTTAATCTGCTATTAATTTAACTAGATTAATGGGAATCTTGGTACACCTTAATCCAAAGGTTCACATTGTACATATGCTTAACACTTTTGTGTCTTTCACTGTGGCAAGCATGGCGGCTCACATATCAACATCAGAACTGCACTTTTCCTTCCTTTTACATATAACAAAGGAAGATAACACCGCAGATAACAATTAATATGTGCAAATTTCTTTTTGTGCTAATCATAATGTCATTCTTTGATTGTTATCTGTTTATGATTGTTTCGTTCTTTTGAATGAATTATTACTTCACCATAATCAGTTTCACTTTAATAAATTTGCCAACAGAAATTATTACCACTACACTATC
This sequence comes from Thereuonema tuberculata, assembly GCA_023159025.1. NCBI lineage: Eukaryota > Metazoa > Arthropoda > Chilopoda > Scutigeromorpha > Scutigeridae > Thereuonema > Thereuonema tuberculata. Next base: position 55,477,541 of record JAFIDM010003189.1, on the reverse strand, counting down.
AGAATAATTTCACAGAGATAACGTAAAATAAACAGATTTCTAGACAAGTGATCTCTGGGTAGCCTAATGAAGCTTTTAGCCTCGTAGTGAAATAAGCAATGGAACGAAGCTGAGGTGAAATGACGTTGTCCGAAGCTAACCTATCTTTACTTTTGAGAAAGAACCTTTCTAAACATCTCACCAAATTTAAATGTAAAAAAACTACATTTAATACTAAAAGCAAATTTTCGAAAAGATTGCGTCTTTTCTTTCTCAAGCCTAAAATAACATTCCAATTTTAGGAAGTTTCTCCCAATTTTAGGAAGTCGCGTACAGCTTAAAACCCGACTGGAAGCGAATAATCATCAAAACATCTCCGAACTCTGACGGCATTTTTAGGGATTGAGCCCGTGAAGAATTTGATTTGACGTTTCGCAGTCTGAGCCTATCATCGAGGGTAAATCCGACTGTGATTCCTAACAAGGATGAAACAGCTGTCCCAGGTTCCCATCGATAATGGTTCAATGTTTGCAAAACCCTAGTTAAGTACACTAGAGGATTTCTTTTTTTTTGTTAATTTGATTCTTATTAAATCGTCAAACGCTGTAGCCATTTGTGAGGAAGCTCAGTTCAGGAGACAGACAGAGAAGGTGCCCAACTTTGTGGCTCATTTGCAGCTGCGCAGACTGTGAGTAAGGTTCTGTAAACATTTGCGCTGAAAAACAAATTCAGGAACTTGGAAGCAAATTACAAGCAAATAAGAACAGTAAAAAGTTTCCAAAACGAAAAAATCTTCCTACTTTTTTCCTTTTTTTTTTCTTCCACTTTCTAAAGAAGACGGAAATTTCTTGGTGTTCACTTTCAATCTTTCTTGAAAATGTAATATCTAGGAAGAATTTCTTGACTGGAAATGCAATCAACTCAGAGGTGGATGAACAGCATTTCATTTCCGCTGTCGTGGTTTCGCTGTCCGTTTAGCCTTTAGTCAAATGAATTCCCCTTCTCCTTAGACTAACGACAGCGTCTTACCCATAGGACTGACCAAACCGGAAATGATTCTTTTGCTCGCGCCCGTCAGTTTTGATTTCATTAATCTTGGCTGTCTGCTGATGGTGATTAATGCTTGCTCGGGATCATGGGCGAAAATCTGCAATTGCAAAATTTGATCGTCATCAACCTCAAAGTCATCAATTACGCGAGGCCGTGCTGGAAAATCTACCTTCGCACAAATTCGAATCATTATCTGGGAAATTCTTCATCGGAATGAAGTACGGCGCGAAAACAGAAAAGGTATCTCATTATCCACGTGTCAATATTCACCACATCTGGGAAAAGTTAATTTCACGTTCATAACCGAGCGGCAACACGTTTCATTGAACCCTCTGGCATTCTTCTTTTCGTAGAAAGGATCTCGTGAAGAACTTTACATTGTGTTCTATATCTTTAGATAAAGACGTAAAGATGAATTTGTTTCAGTGATAATGTTTAGGAAATTTAAGTAGGCTTTTTAATTGACTAAGAATCTACAACTTTTTATTTATTACGTACGAATACAGCAACATAATAGGAACGCAATGGAAAATGACAATTTACATTTTTGCTTTTTTTTTTTTTTAATGTCCTTCATTAAACATTAACTTTGCTAATGTAGCGTAGATAAAATTTGGTGAACTACTATCAGAAACAGAATGGATAAATTAGCGTAGGAAGAATCTAAGACAAAAGAATGATATCTATTCTGTATTTCTACATGTCTCGGAAATGGGACTAGAATTAGGATGGTAATGTCGTAAGATCGATAGTTGCGCTAAGAAAGACAACTTTACATGATTAAGAATTCTTAAGCCGTTAGGATTAAAAGCACACAATGAATCAATTAAGTTATCGATTGTGGAAGAAATTGTGAGAGTCGTAAAGAATTAAAAAGAGACATTGTTATTGTTTGCTTGTTTTTTTCTTATTAAAAGATAACAACAGAGCAAGACAATATTGTTACTGATTCTCAGTCGCACGCAGAAAGATTAATTGTATGTTTTTTCTGTCGATGTTAAAGAAAATGAAAGAGATCAGATCAGGTATTTTGGATGGCGATAGGACTAAAAGAGGCTTCGAATAAGAAAGGAGAGGAGATTCCTGAAAATGCGGAAATAAAGAATTAACCCCAATTAGTGAATTATTTGGGTTAATGTAAATTAAAGAGAAAGAATTCAGTACTCCAGATTTATCGAAGTAAAATGTATATTAATAAAACAAGAAAAAAAAATTATAAATTTGAAGGGATATTCTTTATGAAGATTTAACATTTTTATGTTTGGCATCCAGGACAAAAAAAATCTAAGAAATAATATTCAGGTAATTAAAACAAGCTTAAGCTGATTCTAAACTAACGTTTGAGCTAATAGTTTGCCAAGATAAAATGGATCATGATCCAATCTACAAAGTATAATCTATATTTTCATAAATAGAGTGTGATTGTAATCGAAATATTGAGATTAATATATGTTGGGCGAAAATTCAATTCACAGCTTTAGATTAACCAAAAATATTTTTATTAAAATTTTATTTCTCCCTAATTAAATGCAGAATCTGCTCTAAGCCAATTTTGAAATTTTATAGAAATTCATTGTTCTATTTAAATTTCCAAGCAAACAAATAACCAACAATTATTATTATTATTATTATTATTATTATTATTATTATTATTATTATCATTATTATTGTAGTATTTTTTATAATAGTATAAAATTATTATTAGCCGTTTTTCTAAATTCTATTAAAAGAATTTGTAGATTTCAATCGAGAAATATTTTTACATTTCCTTCTAAAAATGCCCTAAGTTGGTAATCGTGTTCAATTATAACCTGCAGAATTTCTGATATATTGTAATATTGAAATCTTTAAATTGTAATGATTTATAAATTAAATATATCTTAATTACAGAAAAAAAGTGCGGCATCAAATTGATTCTTGTTCAGTTCTTGCGATATTTATTTGAGATTCCTCCTGTGTTGAAGCGATTTTCAATAGTAAGCCTTGGAACGCAGTCTTTCCAGTCGTTCCTTTTGATTTGCTCCCTCTGATGCCCAAAGGTGAAGAAGGGTTTTGTCTTCGACCAACTGACTTTGAAACGCGATGTCGTGAGACCAGTGCACCACCTTTGACCTCCGTTTTACCTCCCTCCGGCAAGTCCCACTGGTTCTATCATCAATCAGCTCCATCTATTTTTTTTTTTGTTGTTGAAGGAAGCCGTCAGAGTTCGATGTTAAGTCACATATATTTCAAAACAACTCGTGTTATTACGAATATTTCGGTCATTGATTTTAGATATTAATATCTTCATGTAAAATCATTTTTAGTTTATCTAAGAAAGTGAAAAGCCTAAAACTTTTAAATTGATTTCTTGAAGCGTGTCGTATTTTCTGGTACGAGATAATATATCTTTCAGTTCAGCGCTTGTCGAGAAATTTTCATATAAAACAGAAATTTCCTTGAAAAAAAACATTAGAATGCGAAATATTTTTATCCATGACTAAAAGCAATTGCATTTATACTTCATTATATTAAAACATGCACAAATGAACGGATTAAAGATGCTCTGTTAATTATTGTAATTAGATTTTTTATATGTTAAGTATATGCAGAAAAATATTGTTTATAACTGTTGTTTGTAGATTTACTTATGAATGAATATACAGTAATATACATTACAATAATTTACAAATTCAGGAAGATTAATTTATTTTAAATTGTTTTCTCGCCATAGAAAAAAAAAAGAAACATAGACATATAAAAATGCGCAACTTATAAAGAAAGAGGCTTTAAAGTTCTGTTACGATTTTTTTTTTTATTAAAACATTTTGAAAAGATGATTGATGTTCTTTTGAATCAAGTTTTTGTTGCTTAATTGAAAATCTCAACTGAAAAATCTGTAACTAGGAAAGTGGGGTAATTTCATTTCAAGCAAGTTTCAATTACGATATCTCGAGGACTTCCTGAGAAATGAAGAAGAAAATATAGAATTTAAGCGATTTGAAAAGGTTGATACAAGTAATCGCATTCATTTAAAACTCAGTTTCAGATTCTTCCTCAGCGTTTGTTTCGATCCAATTAACTTGCGGTTTAAATAAAGTTATTAAAATTTGGCGGAGGAGGGAATGGCGTGGGAGTATCATCTTTGCCGCTTCTATTTCCCTCCATGGCTAATAGCGATGACATATTCGTCTCGTCCCTTCCAATGACACTCGGCTCTGTACATCATGTGGCTGTCATCTCTGTCTTGCCTTTACAACTTGACGGAGATCCCGAGATGAGCATTTAATTAGAATTCGGCGGCTGTGAGGGAGGGCCCGTGGCGAAATTCACCAGAAGCTTTCACAGATTTTTGCCCGAGTCTGTCAAAAAGAGTGATTGTGTCGGAATCCACCCTCGCACGGAATTGACACTGTCGCAGAAGTAACGAATTCAAGCGAAGGAAACACTATTGAAACATGGATCATAAAGTTTTACATTTGTCTTTTTCTTGGTAATAAATTTAATAATGTAGTCTTGACTAGAGTAGTCCTAGTCAAGATCTGATCAAGGAGGAGAGAGATCTCTTAGAAAATAAAAAAAAAAAAAAGATAATAATGTATGTAATGGATGTAACGTTATTATTTACATAAGGAAAGAGGATCGTCAACAAGATCTTACGATTTGTGCCCCGTGCCAGAATTAGACTTTGTTTTTTCATTCTTATTCATGTATTTTTTGTGATTACTTAAGATCGTATCCATCCTTATTTGTTACTATTGCTCATCCTATCGAAGAATGAAAATAGATCTAATTCATCAAAGTAACAATAGATTATTATTTAGTAATTTAAATTTGTACTCAATGTTTTGTAACCAGTTCCTTCTATTAATACATAAGGTTTAACGTGCATTAATTGCAACATGAAAAACGGAAAAACGATGAAACTGCTCTTTCGTTTGCTTTCACGCCTTGAGTCGTCATCGACGGCAATTTGGGACAACTGTTTCGTCCTTATTAGGACTCATCAGCCAGATTTACCTTCGATGCTCAAGCTCAAAACGCGTGAAAGCCTGTGGAACCTTCTCCCGCTCTCGGAAGTGGGACCCGCAAAAGCAAACAACAATAGAAAAATTGCTGTGATCAGTACAGCGTAATTACCTTGGCCCGCTAAGCGGGGTCCCACTTCCGAGTAGGATTCATAGGCTTTCATGCGTTCTGAGCTTGATCATCGAGGGTAAATCTGGCTAATGGGTCCTAATAAGAATGAAGCAGCTGTCGATGGTGGCTCAAGGCGTGACATCAAACGAATTTGTGCATTTTTTATCATTTTTCAATTCCTATATTCTTTTCACCGCAGATAAGAAAAAAACACCTTCTCCAGATTTATTTTCTGAAAACTTTTTTTTTTTTTTTTTGTCGGTACCATTCTTTGTTTTTTAATTTTTCATTTGAAATAATTCAATATAAAAATTACTAGCTCAATTTGAGGAATAAGCTGTTTATTTTTCCTATATTTTTTTAAAAAGTGAGTTTTAGGAACTTTAGTAGTGTTCTATCGAGCGGTGACGCTAATTACGTGCTAAGAGCAGCCACTGGTGATAGTTACTCTTGTAACACGTGTTGAAAGTCCTGCTGATGAAATCTATCGGTTTATGGAAGTGTGGCGCGGGAAATGAAATGGAGCGGATGATTGCGTAATAACAAGCCACAGATAGGCCGACCAAGATATCGGATAAGGTGTCGGCTTGTTTACAGATCAATTACTTTTCTTCCGGTGGCTTCGAGCTTATTATTATCCCAGTTTGGATGAGACGCCAAAATTAATTATCTTCGCTATTTACATTGTTGCTAATTACAGCTAGTCAATCAAACCGTAACATTGGCCAGTCCTCTTTCGGATGATTCAATCAACAGAAGCCGGAGATGTAACACCGGGTTGGCTAAAAGAAAAACTGATCTCGTGATTTAAAAGTTTATCCTACAGTAATTATACTCTTGCACAGTATTAAAAAAATAATAACTTATCAGTATTTTTTAAATCAAACAGATTTGCTGCTTTGCTCATCAGCAAAGGCTTCACCTTAATTCAAACTCTAAATTTCAATATCTCTAATATTAGGCCTACCCTTTTGTAAAGAAAAATAAAAAAAAAAAAATCTTTAGAAGAAAAGTTAAATTAAGACATTTCTTTTTTAGCTTGTCTTTTAATAAGTAATTTATTTTTATATTGTAAAAGTGTTTTCCGACCATAAGTTAAATTAATGAGTTAAATTCAGGATAATGAAGTTTCATAGAAGAAAACAGTAACTTTGTCTTTTTTCTTTTTCTTCATTGAATGATTTGTATTGTCTTGTCTTGAACATTTAAGGTTTAGACATTGTTGTCTGTTCCTAAGCTCTGAAGATGATTTTGCTCTCTCCATCTTGCCTTTGGGCATTGAATGATTTTTATTATTTTAATTAATAAATAATAATAGTATATAATATTATTAAGCAGAAATACACTTAACTTTATAAGATTAATTTAGATTATTGTATCTGTCTTTTAAAATTGAAATCTTATGATATCTAAAACTAGACTTTAAAAAAATGTTTAAAATTTCAGGTTCAGATTTCCTTCAGTCAAATGGTATCGTTTCTAAAACAGAACCATCGGATGTTACGTCGCATGAATTAATAATTTGCAGTTGTCAATCTAAATAAAATAACTGAAACTCATTATTAGTCAACAGGCAATTTTTTTGTAAGAAGCTGAAAAGATATTAACAAGTGAAAGTATGAAATGCGAAAATTGTAATGTTTTTGTGTCTTCAGCCCCGAATGCGATATTTAAACTATTTACGTTGACAATTTATAGATATTACTTAATACTGATTGGGTTTTTTTGGTACAAGATGAGACTTTTAAAGAAGCAACTAGAGCAAAATAAATGCTTTCCATGCGATTGTATGAAAGTCAGCATGCCATTTACAATGTTCTAAAATACAATTCCAATTATTTAATGTTATTTTAGTGTAATTATGAGCTAGGAATATTCACTCTGTGTTAGCGGTATCAAATTCGCGAAAATAAGCTTGTTTCAGTTTGACAAACTATTATTTTCTTTTCTCAGTTGTGAAATCTTTATTCTCTCAAGAACGAACATTCAACAATAAAAAATCGATGCAGGAATGAAGTCAAGTGGATCTTACAAATGAGTGGTGTAATCCCACCTGTCCTTACTTAGGCATAACGGGCTGTCAAAATCAATTAGAAACCGAATTCAAAGAAAAGGTTGATTATTTATTTATTTATTTTTATTTTTTTGCGAAGTAGAGGTGGAGTTGGAAGTTTACTATTTAAGTCTGTAGAACTTTTTTTTTTTTTTTCTTTGAAATGTTAATGTTTGTAGATTCACTTAAAAATAAATAATTTATAAAATAAATAATTATTAGATCATTTTAAGTGAATGTATATATATTTATGCTAGGGATCGTATTACAAAAGATAAGCTTAAACCAAATTTTGATTATATCTCTAATTTGGTGCAAAATTTTAAAATTGTCAATCTTAAAAACCGATTTTATGTAAATTTATACTATATAAAATTTTTTATCCTTCAATCCGACCATATTCAGTTAATATGGGATTTCACATCTGAATTGAACTTTTAGGGTAGTTCAAACTATCCTAGCATCCCGAAAAAGTTTTAACTGAAACATTGAAATAGCTTCTTTATCTATTATTGCGGAATTGTGCCCTTTTTATATCTTCAAATATAAATGACAAGCTTTAAGTGTCATTTTTTGACAACTGTGTCTCATTTTCATTAAAATAAAAGTTTACTTTAATGTTTTAGAACAGCAATAGTTGCAATTCGGAATGATTCAGCAGCAGTGATAATATTTTAGGTTTAAAGGTTTTTGAAATATGAATTCCAGGCATATAAGAGAGAACCTGAATTCAAAAGAGAAAAATTCTGGACTTACTAGACAAAGAACTTCATTCTATATGATAAACAGAAAGAAATAGAAAGTTAAGGCCAGCTGCTGAGAGATGAGTGGAAAGTAAGTAGACGAAATTCACAAGGTTCTTGGACTGTCTCGAAGCTCTGGTTGGTTGGGTGACAAAAGCTTCAACAGCCTATCGCTGCCTATTGCTGTTTTTGTCTCGATTTTTTTTGGAATATGCTTGACTCATTAAAAAGATATTTTTTATTATCTTTGCAAAAGAATACTTGTATTCCCTGCTCTTCAGTGAACTTGAAGACAAATAGATTTGGGTAAAGTCACTTTGGTTGTCTTTTGATGGCTTTTTTTTTTGTCGGAAAGAGGATGCTGTGAATCCTCCTCCCTTGAGACAGTGCTCATAAACCAGGCTTGGCTGTCAGGCGGGGTCTGAATGGCGGATTACCAGGTGGTCGTCGTGAGGCTGAGATGATGACACTCACAGAGATGACGGTTGCCATGAAATTTTCATAAGCCCGGGGTCTTCTCCTTTCCTCCTGATGGTTATGACGCTGGCAGAAAGGGAATGGCGGGAACCTCGGTAATGGCACTTTCCGACCAGAAGTCACCATATTTTCACAAAAATAAAACTCGAAAAAGAAAAAGGAAAAAAAGAAGAAAAAAAATCAAAGTGGGTATTTTTCTGTCTTATGTCTCGGACGTATCATAGCGAAAGGATTTTTTTTTTTTTTTTTTTTAATTCATGAGTTAAAGAGAGATCGAGAAACAGAACAGATTTTTATTTTGATATCTCATTTTCTAATAACTAATAGTTCATTTGTTTTTGTTTTTTTAGTTACTCGTAAACTTATGATAACGGATACATCAAAAAATAATTCTAATGATCAAATCTTTAAATCAAAATGTTCTCAGTTTATCACAACAACCTGGTCTGGTAATATTCGTAAGTTTCTGGCAAGATATTATTGTTAATAGTTTAAATATATCAATGACTCAAGCCTAAGTACTATAATATTAAGATTGATAAAACTTTTAGGAAAAATTCTGTTTTTCACTTCTACATGTTTTCTGATTTAGTTACTTTGTTTTAAATATTCTCATTTGTTTAGTTAACAATTGCAAGAGATTTCTTAAGCAAATTTAATGTCATAATTATTTGAAGAGCGTTCCAAGTCGCGGAAATGGTGTTGGCAAGCCTTAAATATATCTACAAGCTGTTGTTCATTCCCGTTTGTTGAGAATTTTGAGGAGAGGCTTCATTCCGTAGTTTTAGTTTATTTTTTAAAGTTAATTAAAGTTCTGGCTTTTCTGTATAATATAGTTCCATTCTTTATATTTATATGAAATACTTATAATGTTTCGGAATAATTGTAATTCAGTACTGTTTCGATGATGTCAATAGCAGAAAAGAATCAAGATTTGCAGGAAAAAGTTTTATTGCATAAATTTGAAGTTGTTTTATGAGCATTTACGGGCTCTTTGTTTTTTTTTTTGTTGTTTATTTATAAAGAATAATTCCTAAAGATCTCCTTAATTAAAGGAGAAAGGGGGGTGGGTCAGGCGAATCAAGTTCATGTTACAGAGGAAGTATGTGGAGAGATAGAAGTCCTAATAAAACTGGAAGAAATAGGAAAGAAGAAGTTATTCTGCGTTTCGTGTGTACAAACTATAACTCAGTGAAATCCACCTTTGTAGGGTATCTGGTGTATCTGGTTTTTTGAGTTGCTGGTCGTTGACTGTGATTTCGTAGAGCTCAGTTTTCAACTATTTCCTGAATGAGAGTAAATGAAATTGATCAACCAGATATACAGACCTCAACCTGGGAGAGACGCTGTACAGTGACTAATTGTAATTTATCCCATTCAGAACTCTCCAGCAGCTATGCTATGCCTTCATTGATGAATGCGGAAATTTCTGTTTAGATCTTGCAGTTAGCGTGACTCGTTGTGAGAGTTTGGATTCCCTATTAACTATCTAATTAGATGAAATTGGATATTTCATTTTGAGCTCTGTAATCTACGATCACGAATGTGTAAAATGCTTTAATGCTTTTATTAATATTTAAAAGTATTGCGTATTGTTTTATTCTGTTATCTAAAACATCCAATTGCCCTACATTCAGTTATGTTACTTATGCTTATTAATAAAAAAAAGTTTTGAAGGTGTGTAATTTCAAATGAAATTTTATATTGATTGAAATATCAATCGTAATCTACAATGCAATACAGACATAGAAAGAGAATAATACAAAATGCCTTAATTTCTGATGGAAGTACGTCATTTAAATTTTATAATGAATAATGTTTTCAATGACTGATGGCATCTAAACAAATTAATAAAGGATAAAGTCTCTTTGTTGACTGCAGTGATTCTGTTTGAGTTGTTCTCATTAGGAAGTAAACAACGCTCATTAGCTCATTAGGAAGTAAATAAAGTTAAGGGAATATTAAAAATATTCATCAGGAAAAAAGCTCTTTCAATGTAACATGTAAACAGATCGGAATTTCTAAAAAGAATTTACCTCCATTTATTTTTAATTGATGTTATTGAAAATATTTTGAAGTAGGCAATCTTTGCCCAAAACAAACAGACGAACTTATTTCTGGAGTTTTATTATTATTTTTACAGTTAAACTAAATGAAAAACAAAAAAGGCAAATTAAAAGAAAACCTCTTAACAAAAACTGTTTGTAAATGATAAATTTACGGAAGAATTTATGGATAATTCTTTTTAATTTGTAACGACAAAATGTAAAAATAAAAGAAAGTAAAAAGTCTCAATAGAAAAATCCTGTGAGATTTTCATTTTAATTTAATTTTTTAAATATAATTAAAAGTATTTTGATAATCAGTGAAATGTAGATTTTTTTTTAAGTTTGAAGTGTGGTTGTTCTCTCTTTATCAAGAATAGACTAATTCCGCAATTGGTTGTTCAGTTTTCCAATAGAAAAAAAAAATATGTTACACACTGTTTGTGTGAAATATTTCATACAAAAATCATTCCGGAATATGTAAAATACAAATTACGGTGACTCTGTTTCCTTTAGAAATTAGATCGCTCATGAAAACATTAAAGAATCAGCATGCATTTGTTTCAATATATTGTTATTGAGGAAAACGTTCCTATGATCAACTTTAGGAATTGAGATTTAGAGGTTTTTTTTTTCTTTTCCTCGTCTGGAATGATGCAGTTTTCTGAGGCAAAGGACAACAAGCAATTTGCATAAACTGCAGCTCGTCTCCTTCAAAGCCGTTTGCTTCGAAATGATAGAAGCCCAGGGAAGAGAAAGAAGAAAGCGTTGTGATTCATGTCGGCGCACACGAATGACGAATCAATGCTAATGTGGGCTTCCTTCCTTCCGAGAACGATGCAGCCGCAGATAAGGCACTGGTCGGGTCAGACTCGATCTTGTACCCGTCGAGGACCACGAGATTAGGAAATGCTCTAACAGGACCTTCGCTACCCAAGATTAGGGCAGTAGAGAAAAAAAAAAACCACCTTCTGGCTGCTACGGTTTTCTCCAAACTTCCGTCTTTGCCATAAACCAAATCGTAATCTGCTTAAAGTCGACTGCGCATTACAAAGAAACAAGTCTCAGATTTTTACGGATCTTTTGAAATATTTTTTTACAGTTAAATGAAAATGAAAATCATTAAGCCTAGTAAAAATTTTACAATTGAGAATGTAACACTTTGACTTTAAGCTATCCAGAAGGAGTGGGTGGATGTGATTGAATGCTGTTCAACGATATCTGTAGAATCGAAATGAATGAATTTTAATAAAAAAATAATAACAGGCGTCATTTTACTTTGAAATAAAACGAATTCTTGGGAGTAGAATCAAAATCCTTATAGATCATTATATTAATTGGATAAACAAATGGCGATTATTAATAGAAGATTTTAATAATGAGTATTGCAGTGGCCAGAATGATACTTTTATTAGCATCTTTACACCTGGAGGAATTTGAACACAGTCTGAAATATGGTTCACCCACTAAATTGAACCTTTCCAATCGCTTTGCAACGACCTTAAGGCATTCTGGCACCAATGAACTGATTGCAAAAGTCTGTAAATGTTTTGTAAATCTTTATATCTTAATCTGCCCCGATTATTCCAAAAACCAAGAAGCAAATTTTCTTTTTTGTAAAGTCGAAATTTTATCTCACTTGTTAAACTCTAATCTGTATAAGGATCTTATGTGTAACTTTTATGCCTCCTCCCCCTCAAGCTAATTAGCTTTTTTTTTTTTTGCATTTGCTCCTGATTCTTATCTAAATGCTACAAATAGACTCAATTAATTACCATTTATCATTAATTAGATAACATGTTAGATTAGATAGTCAATTAATAATGAAAGCTTTTTTTTTTTGTATTTTTTTTTTATGAGCACGATAACTCAATTAATAGTGCACTGAAAGTTTCAAATTCAAATTTATTTGAATTTAAAGAGTTTATCTGCCCAAACTTGGTTACGTTTTGATTTAATAAGATCGATTTTTAGTGCACTCTAGTTTATTTAAAGAGCAAGAAGCATTATATAAATAAATTTAACCTATTTAACATATCCGGAAGTATTCACTATTAATTAAATAAAAAAGGAAATCTTACGATTTCAGGGTTTCTTTAGTTTAATTTCCAATACTGAAGTTATTGAGTTCGTAAACCCAAACTTATTAATCTTAAATTGATCAATTTACTGTTTCTATGGCATAATTTTACTAAATTGTAGGTTAAAAACTTAAAGCATTGAATGAAGTAAATTAAAACCAGATAGACTGATATCTTATGTTACTGATTCGATCAATAATGAACGTCGTTTTCCTTGAATTTCAAAGAAATTATTTGATCTCGAGTTTTACTAGCTTCCTTTATCTTACTTTCAACTATTATATACGCTGGAGATTATTTGAAAATGATGGTCTTTTAAGTTTTAGTTGCTCGCTCCAATTTTTTGTTTTGTTTTCGTAGCTCTTTATATCATACTTAACTTGTGAGTCGTTGCCGCCATTTCAAACGTCAGGGGCCGGTGTGGCATTTACTGATTCTGACGCATAAATACGGATAAAATCCCTTCTCGGATTAACCATCCTGGCGTGTTTTCACCACCGGTAGATTACGAGAGATTTGTAGGCTTTTCAACTGTTCGTTCGATGGTGGTAAAGACAAGTTGGTAGTAGTGTTTCTCTAGGGCAATTCTCGTAGCCACTAAATTCGCCATTTAGGTCAATTTGAAACAGCCAAGTCCTAATCCTTTATACATTTGGTGAAATGTACAATTGTTTCTGAATGACATTCGATGTCCATTCGAAATTAGTAATTCCTAAACCCGTACCTTTCAGTGCTCATTATGCTGTGTGTGTGTGTGTGTGTGTGTGTGTGTGTGTAGAGAGAGAGAATACAAACACTAAATAATTTACAGTCAGTTTAGAGTGATTCAAGGAACATCAAATATGTTTTAAAGAACTTTGGAATTTAAAGCAATGTACAGTGAAAATAGGTAACAAAGTTAATATCTTTTAATAGTTTGCTCTATTTATTTAGGAAATAATAGAATTAAAAAGAAAACAGATTGAACGCAAGAAATTAAAAGCATGGTTTGCCCAGGATGTGTATCAATTTCGATAACGACAGATGAACAGGTTGACATCAATAACCCGACACCACTGGGAATTGTGGGATGAACGATGCAAATATTACCCTTGAGATACGGCGTATTACTGATAGTTTGCTTAAAAGTCTCTAAACAATAATAATTATAAAACAGATACCTACAATCTATAATCTATAAGATATCTATATTATTGTAGGGAAGAAAGGACAAAAGATATAAATAAATGAAAATCAAGTGGAAATGTTAATGAACTAAATAGTCAAGAGTGCAAATAACAGTTAATGTAGTGATCTATTTAACAGTAAATATACGGCTAACATCTGTTGTAACTCGTAATGAATTCATTGGGAACGTTGTTGTATGTTACTGGAGGAACAAGTTCACTGTTTATTTCTATCTCCCCTGTTATGAAGACAGCAAAAAAGTAAGACTAAAAAAAATAATGAAGAAATCTATATGTAAAATTAACTAACAGCAAATAAAAATCGTTATAAATATATCTAAATGGATATTATCTATATTATAAAATATCTCTATATGGAGGGGTTGGCCTTCTCTTAAAAATTATCTCAGGGATCCAAACTATCTGGACTTCCAGAGTCGATTTCTTTGATGTCATTCATAAGATGGCAAGTGATCAGAAACATCTTAAAATTATACAAGAACTGGGCTGAAGATAATCAACTTTTGAAGCCATTTAACTGCTTGAGATTCTTTTTTGTAAACTTTGAAATGTCTTCTAAGCTCTTTCAACACCATAAGAAAATAATTGGAAACATCTCGCTCTTCTTGCAATCTGTTAACATTCAAATTAAGTAACTGATGTTAAACATTTCTGATTATTTACCATGACGAAAGATACGGATTTTTTTCCATTAGTATTATGTTTATATTAGTAAAAAAATCGCTAATGTTAGGAAAATTATTTTAAATTCAAATTGTCTGTCTGTGATAATTATTAATGTAGAATAATGTAATGTTATTTTGCTTGGCCCAGATAGACATTTTGTAACTGTTTCTATATTATCAAGATAGGTTTGCTTCATTCTACAAGATCTCAATCCATTACGCTCAATCCATTCATCTTTTATGAAATTTTCATTTTTCCGTTTGCGTCATGGGATATCGAGGCAAAAATTTATTCTTGCTTGAGGCTGCAAATGTCGTTAATGGCGTCCGGCCATCATTAACTTTCCCTCGAGTGAAACAACTTCACAAAATCGTTTCATTTGAATTTTATATACGAACGATTCTTTTCTTTTCTTTTGAATGGCAGGAAGAAAAATTGGAAAGCAAATAAATTTTTACAAAATGCCTTTAAACGAAGTCGAACTTGTCAATATTGCCAATGATAAAAACATTGATGCAAAAAGATGCTATTTTGATGTTAAAAAAGAAGTATAAAAGAAAAAAAAATAACTATGTGTGTATGTATATAAGTTTTTTCTTCTTATATATACAGCTCTTTTTTTTTTGTTTTTCTTATATTCACTGTCCGGCCACTTTATTACATACTACCTAGTAGTGTCTTGAGCTTCCTTTAGCTCTCAAAACGGCCTGAATTCGTCGAGGCATGGATTCCACAAGATGTTGAAAACTTTGTTGAGGTATTGTGTACCATGCAGACATGAGTGTGTCACGCAGTTACTGAAGATTTGATGGAGATGTAGGCCTGGAGAGAACAGCCCGTTCCAGCTCATCCCACAAATTTTCAAGCGGTTGAGATCCGGGGACTGAGCGGACCACTGCAGCAAGTAAAAAAAATCATCGTCATGTTCCTCAAACCATCCCATAATGATGGAGCTTTGTGCACCGGCGCATTATCCTGCTGGAGGTAGCCATCTGCATGAGGATAAACTATAGCTGCATTTGGTCAGCTACGATGTTTAGGTACGCTCCAGCATCCTGACGTCAATTGATTCAATGTGAGCCAGGAAAACATCGCCACACCACGACATCGCATCAATCGGCTTGAAGAGTTGTTGTGTGAAACAGCATTTGTGCGCATAGCAGAAGTGTACCTAATAAAGTGGCCTGTCAGTATATATATAAGAAAAAAAAAATTGGAACAGTAATCATGGAGGAAAATGGAAAAAGCGTTGACGCATAATGCGACATTAGTATTTTATTCTTTACCGAACAAAAACCCTTAAACCATTCGGAAAAATCCTTAAACCATTCAGAAAAAAATGATAGATACAAAACATTGATGTATATTTTTTGAACCTTATTTTTTTTTTTTAAATCTATCATTTACATTATAAAATGCAATAATTTAACTTTGTTATTCATTTTTAATAAGGCAAGCTTGGATTGTAAACAAAATTTGTCAATGTTTTACTTTACAATGCAAGATAGAGACAAACCGATTTCGGATTCGGATTCCCCAGTGCAATGTCTCTTAAATAAAACACAAAAAAATAAAAAAATAAATAATACTCTTCGGGATGAAAAGTGTCCATTTTCTACATTGATTTGACCTATTACAGTTTCATAGAAGATCGGAAGCTTAAGAACACAGAAAGAATTCAATTGCTGTCGCTTAGTTTTAACGATTTCAGAACTTTTAAAACTCAATGACACGCTTTTACATAACCTAAGTCCATTGAAATGCCATCGTTAAGTTCACTTCATTACTTTTAATTTTTTTCATTAATGCTTGCATGAATTTTTAAATCTTTAATTTCAGTGTTTTATTTCAGTGTTTCTAAAGTATTTTAATTCGTAAGAATGATTTTTTTTTTTTTTAAGATATTTTAATATCCTTTTTTTTTTTTTTCAATTTAATCACTTTTAAGTTCTAAATTTTCACTACAAAAAACTATCAGCAGGTTTCTGAAAATTCTGATTAATGACACACGGAAGTTAAAGACATTTTTTTTTTCAGTTCTCTGAAAGCATTTTCGTGTCTTCAACTCTTATATAATTTTTCAATCTACTTATTTTGTATTGTTGCCTGGCAATCTCCTTCTTTCTCTTTGGTTTTTTTTTTTTCATTTAGATGAATGAATTTTCTATCAAAGATTTTCATTAGTTAATGAAGTAAAGCAATTATGTGTCGTCACGTCCAATCTCCTAAATAATAAAACGAAATTTTTAATTGTAATTAGGTTTTCACTAAGGAAACACAATGACAGAAATTCATACTTAATTATCATTAAGTAAACATGAAAGGTTCGCCATTTGCTTGAGTTAGTTTCCTATACTTTCTTAGATTTAAGCTTTTATTTGCAGAAAACGGCACTTGTAAATACATTTTATATTAGAAAACATTGTATTTTTTTGATAAATTTTATTTCATTTATATTGATAGTGCTAATTCTCGTATGTCACCATTTATTCTATTGATAGTGTTAATTCTCGTATGTCACCATTTATTCTCATGGTCCTGATCTTCCGTCCTGGCTTTTTATTCTTGAAATTTTTGTAAGAATTGTTACTCGAAACTCAGAAAAACGAAAACGTTTGCAATCATATTTTTCATTATCATCTATTTTAAATGTGTTTGTATGGTAGCCTAGATAATTTAACCATGCACATTTTACGCACGTTACACGTTTTATTCACCATTTGAAATTAATGAAGTTTTGAAATTAAGGAGAATAAAACTTGAATGGAAAAAAAAAAGTCTTAATAAATGATAACTATTCTCTCGTCTGTAAGGAAGCAATTCGTATTTGAAATAGTTACATTTTTATGAGAAGATTATGTGTATATTTGTAAGAGAAGTAAAGTTGATGTATTTCTGTTATTTAACGAGATATTTGAGGACGACTGGCACCTACGAAGTTAGAAAACTCTCGACACCTTTTAGGCTTGAAGAAGGAAGGAAGTGCTTTCAATGTCAACTACCACAATTAATGATACAGCTCAAGTGTGCAGTATTGTTACAGTGGAAAATGAAGGAAGGGAACAAAAACAATAAGAAAAAAAAAATAAAACACCACAAAACGAATCACCATTAAAGAAAAACAAAAACAAACGAAAGTCTAGAAATTTCATTGAAGAAAGTGGACTCGTAAGAGTCAAATGATTTTTCTTATTGCTGATTTTCTTGTGGACACAGCGAACAGGTGAATGGCTGCGTTGTTCTTGGTCTTCTCCCCTCCTCAGAGTAAGATGGTTCAGCCCAGGCACTTGTCTGTCGGTAGACCATTTGTTCCGCCACGTGCCGGCCACGCTTCACTCCCTCCCGTGCCCCTCTCCAAGGACTGGGCGTGGTGCTCTCTTCTTCCCTGCACAAGAACGGTACTCCCTCACTCACCGTCATCAAACAGTCATTAAAAATTCCTTATCTCAACTCCGAAATACGAGGTTCTTTTACTTAAATGAATAATGATTATTAAATATATAAATATTTATATATAAATCAAACCATCAATGAAATATTTAAATAAAAATAATAAAGAAAATTCATGAAATCTCGATTTTTTTTTAGTTTATTAATTAAATTAAATCATTAATTTTAATTCATTAATTTTACTTAATAAATTTTTATTCATCTGTACAATTTCTTAATTAATTTTCATTAAGCAAAAAGTCCCTGAATAAATTTGGAATAACTTATTTCGATAATCGATTTTTCGTTAATTAAACTTAAAAAAAAATGTAATTAAAAGATGATTTTAATTTCAGCTTTTATTAAATTGAATATTTATGTCTTCAATCCCCAGCCCTAATTAGTTCGGAACATCGACAAATATATAATAATTTACACTAATTATTTTTTCAATTAAAAAAAAAATGGCAAAAATATATTAAATTTAAATTACGTTGTTTTCTTAAAATCATTTACGATGATTTGAAATATAATATTTTAAAGAATACCACGGGGCTTCTATTCTAACCAGCAACTTGATTGCCTGCAATTGTTAAGCGATTTAAAATCCATTTAATTAAACTAAATGTTTTTCATAGCTTAATAAAAATTTCAATTTGAAATTCATGAGATCGCATTACTGGATCACTATGTAGAAAGATTTTGTTATAAGCAAAGCATTTTGTTTTAGTTAATGAGTTGGTTTTGTAATTTTTCATTCCAAAGAACGAAACCTTGTTTCGTAAATTGAAATATGGATCTTGTTTTTTATCTCATAATATTAAGCTTAAGCAAATTCTATATCTATAATTTTTTATCTTTCTGTTGTTAAAATTCCCAATTTATTAGTTTTCCTGGATTGTTTATTTATAAGGCTGTTTCTTTCTTTGTTTTCTATGTAACCAATGTTACGTCTATTTTTTAAAAAAAAGCAGCAGTTTCTGAAAATTGGAAACTTTTCTGTAATGAAATGACTTTTTTTAATTTTTATTTTCCCGTTATTCGTGACATTTTGTTTTCTAACTTCTTCTGGGTCCGTTGCATCAAACTTTTTTTGATCAAGTTACAGGTTTTTTGTGTTATTGTACAATAGATCTGCAAAATTAACAGCATGAATTACAGTAGTTGTGTTTC
Organism: Thereuonema tuberculata; assembly: GCA_023159025.1. Classification (NCBI taxonomy): domain Eukaryota; kingdom Metazoa; phylum Arthropoda; class Chilopoda; order Scutigeromorpha; family Scutigeridae; genus Thereuonema; species Thereuonema tuberculata. The sequence goes on along the minus strand of JAFIDM010003189.1, from coordinate 55,458,539 downwards.
TAAGCCGTTAAGGGAGGGTTTGAAGACATCCTTAGATGACGAAAGACAAAGATCGACTACGATGTACAGGAACTTGCTCTTTTGAACTGTCACCTGTTGACAGCGTGTTTCTCAATCTGATCTCATCAAGTCATAGACCTAGCAGGTGACCGGACGCAAGAGAGCAGATGAATAAGAAACAATTAGTTACTTAGGATAACAAAAAAAAAATTACACCTAAGAAACAAGACAATGGATATTTTGACATAATGGGGAATGGAAAATTAATACATTCCTTTGTTTTAGTTTTTTGTTTCAAAATTATCTGGAAGTCTACTCTTGTTATTTTAAGTAAATATCACGAGTATAAAGTAATTTTTTCATTTGTAATCCTTTTATTACATAAATATTAAAATAGACACAGTTCACTATATTTTGTGTTAGTTTAAATCTCAGCCACTTTTATACAGATCAAATGAAGAATGAAATGATTAGCAGAAACAAAACTCAGTTCAAATTTCAAGATTTAGAAATAATCCAAGCGTCTTTGGTTACACTTTTTAGATGCAAAGAAAGATTGAAGGAAATAATGATAATTTTTTTTGTAAATTCGAAAGATTGCAAACTTTTAATTATTGGTTATCGTAAGTGGTTAGTGGTAAATTTTTAGGAAAACATTATTAATCTGTTTTAATGGGGCCAATTGATATCTAGATAACTTAGCAAAGCTAACCAGGTAATAAATTAATTTTCTTAACATAAAAGCAATTCAGTTTACACACTTATTTTGATTTGACTAAAGATTATTTTGTAAAGTGTTATTATTTTTAAGACTTTGTATTGGTTCGACAATGTATATAATGCATTTCAATCATTCTGAGCTTTTAAGAAACATATTTTAGGAAAATCTTGGCGCACGGTTGGCTATGGAAAATTCTGTTATGAAAAGCAGAGTCCAATCGTTCATTAAGGAAGAGAATGCTTAATAACTACTAAGCACGCTGTTCCTCCAGCTTAATTTTCTCCTCGAGACATAAAAACTACCTAATGAGGACATCTTCAACGCAAAACCATCGTTGGGCAAAAGACCCCCATCTGCATAACAGCAATTTCGTATTTACGCACTTGAGTGCCCTCGTTGAGTTAAGAGAGCCACGTAAAAACTATATATATATATTCATCGTTACAAAAGCATAAAAGGGTAGGATTTATTTTACTTAGATTTACACTGAAGTAGAATGATCCACCAATCGGTTGGTCGAAAAGAAAGTTTTTTTTTTAAGCCATAAGCCACATGAAAGAATTGGTGCATGAACATCTGAATGTCTTTGGTCTTCATTTTGAGCGTATACATATTTAGGATAACAGTTCTTCTTCTTGGCTTTAAAAAAGGGCTAAAGAAGAAGAAGAAGAATTTCTGGCTTTAGGCCTCTCCCTCTGGGGGTGGGGAGGGTATTGATCTAATCTCCCATACTGACCAGGTGGGTTGGCAGATAGATTTAGATCTACTGTCAAGTTTGGAATAGATACTGAGGGTTTTTTTCTGGGCCTTCCTCAGCCATTATGAAATTATGGAATGATTTCAAACCGGAAGAGAAAGTGAAGAAGAGGCAGACATAAACAGGAAAAGAAATAAACATCCATGCCGGCGTCGGGATTCGAACCCGGGATTCGTGAGAGGCCGGTGCCTAGACCCAAGGCTATGCCGGAAGGGAAAGACAGAGGTTACCTGAATAAATGTTTTCCTGTTTAAAATCCAATAGGAAGAAGCCTATATTCTACCCAAGAAAATTAATAGATGAAAGTAAAACAAAGCTCGTGAAACTCGAACCCAGACTGAGCTTAGAGATCACATGTCCGATCACTTGGCCACGAAGAGAAGTTTCAAATTATAGAAATTGAAAATAATTTGCAAAAATTGCTATTGATATAAAACTTTTAAAATATAAATCTTGTTATATCAAACTCAATAAAACAGATAAATCTTACAGGATTCTTGTAGTCGGTACAGAATACGTACCGACTACAAGAAAAAAAAACAAACAACAACAAAGAGTAAAAGAAAAGTTACATTGAAGATTTTTCAAATTTTCTTTGTCAATGATATTTATATTTATGTTTTATATTTATAATTATAGACTAAATTTGACTTCTCATCCCTTACCATCAAAGTCTCCTGAACCGAATGGACAGAATTCCCAAATAAAAGATTAGCTGTCTCCTTCACATCCAGTGAAAACTATCCAATGGAATAAAAAAAGTTTTGTTGCAACTTATTACTGAATTGTTTTTTTGTTTTTCAGTTAAGTTTATTTTTGCCATTCAAACAAAAACGAAGTGCACTAAAGCAACAACAATTGCTTAGTTAGGGAGTGTATAGCAGATCAGCGACTCAAAGCACTAATTAAAGCACCCCCTTTTCTTTTGCGGCGCCTTCTAAAATTAATCTTGCCTTGTTGGGATCTCAGGTCTATTAATCTACTTAATCCACGGGACAGCGAAAACTCGCAGAGGGAAAATTAAATTTTAACCCAGCTAAAGGACTCTCATCTCCATCCTGCCATCACAACCAAATTGAATTACCAAGTGGCGGCCACAAACGCTCTACGGTCCTCTTCCATAACTCGATTTTTATGCATAAACGGGAAGAGCCGTTTAGACTCTTGTGTTCGTCGCTTCTCCATATTTAGCCTACATTCCTCGGTTGGGATAATAAGCTCAGAAGCACATAAGCCACAATGCGTACGTGTACATCTGAGTGTCGTTTTTTTTTCCCCTTTCCATCTCTCTGACTCGTCCTCGCGTTCCTGCACAAAATGAAGCCGCAATAACAACTGTTTATTTTCTTTGAAGTCTTACAAGAGTGAGCCACACATACCAGGACAATTAGTTACCACCCAATTGAAAATATCGCTATTTCCATTTATTCAATGGAATATCTGGAAAGTATATTGAAGTTACTGAGGAAAAAAAAATTAAAGACGATTTTTTTTTAATATATTTAAACTTTATCTTTTGAAAAAATCAAATTAAACAACTTTACAGTACATTTTGATTATGTGTTAAATGATTACTGTCGTCAAATTGTGAAAAGCTTTGGTATATTAAATTATTGCGAATTTAATAATTATTTGCAGTCTTTCATTTTTTTATTACGGTACATTAATAAATTTTAGATTGCATAAATGAAAAATCTTTGCAGTTTGTAAACGTATAAAAAAAAATAAAATGCTGTAAATCCCTTATATATGATTTATTTGTATCTATTTTAGAAAGTTTTTTTTTGGTATTGTAAATGAACATGAATTCAAACAAAGGAGTTTTCAATTTATTATTATTAGTTCTTGCGAGACAAAAAAAATGCTTCTCTAAATATTTAAAGTACTTACAGTTTACTCTGCTCACACAAGAAAATTGTAGAATTAGAAATATTTTTTACCCTTTATATTAGTATTAATGTTCTTAAATTTAACCATGATTGGTTCTTTTTTTATTTTTTTATTTGTTTTCAGCGACTTATGTATAATTCATCCTATACTGCAGTACTTATTAAATAACTATACATTCAACTGTAATAAAAATGTTATTATCATGTTAAATAAAAATAATAATGATTCCTATTAAATCTACGACAAAAAAAAAGATAAAAACAAACCATCAACAAGCATTGTATTAATAATCTTCGACTTTATCAAGAAGTCGAATTATCAGGATAGCATTTTTATGTAAAAAAAAAATACAGAAATAGATCATATCATGATATATTAAAAAACACAACCACAAAGTAAATCATATATGAACTTTATTAAAATTATTTTCATATCGTGTGCTATTACACCAAAAGACAGGATCCCCACAAGGGGAAGGTCAGTTGGTCCCTCCGCACCGAGGCCCGGCCGTCAAAGGGGCCCAGGCTGATGTCATAGATAGTATATGAATTAGCCTGTAACTTCTAGGCTTTTTTTGTAATTAAGTCTACAATTTATATAAATTAATTAATTTACTCTAAAAACAATGATAATAACTGTGTGCGGCATGCTTAAAAGGAAGTAATATGAAATCGCGTGGTGTTTTCACGATATTAACTAAGAATCTATGATTTTAACCATAGCGTGGGTGTGGGTGGGAGGCCATTACTGCATTTGGTACTGGGCCCTAAATTTGTTGTGGGGAGCCTGCCAAAAGGATTATTGATATCAGCTTATCAGTAGCATTAATTAAATATAAAATTTCAAGAAGTGCATAAAGAAATCCATCCAACTTTCTTTTTCTTTTTTGTTTTGTTCGGTTTTATGGTTTGCCTAATATTAAAGAAGTTGATTTTTCTCGTACGCACTGTTTACTATTTATTACTGCTGTTTGATGTAACATTCCGTTACATCGCTTTTGCTCTGTGATCCATTTAGAAAATTCTTGGGATACATTCTCAGTTGCTTCATTTTGTTTTTTCCCTTTGTGTTGGCTTTTCCTATTTTGCCGCCAGATGGCACGAAATAAATGAACAATACTTTCGAAACGAAACAAAAAAAAATATTCAAATCCACTTTGAGAAATCATCATTGCTATTAAAGAACACGGTGGTTACACATGCTGCTCGTCAAAAACATTTCTGTGAGCCATTTACTTTTGCTGCTTAAGGAAAAGAAAAATTCCCCTTGATAAAAATGTAAATAACGGTGAAAGCATGGCGCGAATGCGTCCCAGTTGTATTGCAAATTAAAAAGGCCACGATAACCCCCTCGCAGACGGAGAAAAGGAGTCTTTACTTTTTTAATTTTATGTGAACGTCATCAAAATTGTTTCTGTTGGTAATTCCTGTGAGAATGGGTTGCTGTTCTATTACAAAGTTATCTCTGCTTGTTTTAATACGGTTACAACTGGCGCCCTCTTCACCAACATTATTAACATCCATAAAAGGTTTGGAAATGGAGAATAAATTTTTTTCGAGAACAATTCTGACACTCCGTCATATTAAGGAACTACTTAATCGCTTAAACCTGTCATCAAAACCCAATTTCTAATTTTTGTTTTAATAAACGAAATCCAACTTGTCTAAGATTTACATTCGTTTTATGTTAAAGAAAATAAAATAATTAAAAAATTGAAAATAACCAAAATACTCTTGACTTGCTAATGCTTCTTTTTTTTTTTTTAATACTGTGTTGTAACTCAGTAAAATTTAAATGAAATATTACTAATATAAAACCATTCAAAAAAATAGTAGAAAGCCGTTACGATGGCGCTTTCTAACAATGTTGTTTCTTCTGTCCTCGCTCTATCTCTTTTTTCCATATCTCGCGCGTCCCGGACGCCTGCATCTTGCTCCGCCCTTCACTTACACCTTCCCGGTGAGGCGCCCCCTCACCTCGTCATCGGGACCGCATTAAGTCACTTCTTTCCACGAATCCTGTGAGTGGATTTTCTTCTACCGTACTTGTACAGCGCCGTCCTTGCTGCTTTCATACGGTTACCGCATACGGCGGGGATGCGGCCGCGGCCGTTTTTGAGCTCCTCCCACCATATGCGGCGACCGCAGATTCTCCAGTCCGGCTCGGAAGTTTCAGCACCCGGCGTATAAGACGACCCCCGACTTTTGAGAAGATTTTCCTGATTTAAAAAGTCGTCTTATACGCCGGACAATACGGTACTTACCTATTCTAAGAGGAGATTATGATTTTTCAATTTCATATTTACTTCTCCTTTGCCTATCATTTATTAGACCACCGTTTTTAATATTTGCTGTTACTGTCACTGATGAAACGATTGAGTATTGTAATCTTATAATCTAGATTACTAAAATCTTTTATTTCTCTGTCTGTCCGGCGCAGTTGTTAATTATTAGTTTCCCTTGCTGAGAAAGTCAAATTATAAAATTTTCTTTTTATTATTTTTTTATTTTTTTATTTTCGCCTTGCATGGGATTCGAACCGAAGACCTTCGTCCTCGCAGTCAGGAACACTAACCATTGGACTACTGCTGGTCCCCCAATATCCAATCCTACTTTTATTGTATTTGTATTTGTATTTGAAAGCGGCGCTATCAAATAATGAGTTCATTCCAAAAAGAATAAAATATCACTTTTTGCCATAACCGCTTGGAATCGATTCTTATTGGATTATCTCATACTTGTCAGGGGGAGACAGGAGGATGGTCTAGTTCTACATAAGATCAATGGCACTGAGTTTCTGTGTATTATCTATGGTCAGTTACCACAAGAGCCGATTAGGATGATCAGTTATTGGTTTGATGTTGTGCTTCTCCTGGAGGCAACTGCCTACGAAATGGATCTCGCGTTACATTGCTGTAACGAGTCTCAAAACTTGCGGCTGTTTCCTTCAATTTCGTTTTATAATTTTTCTCCCTGAAGATTAAAAGCGAGCGTAATGAAATTCTTTTTAGGAAAAAAAAAAATATTAAATGGTTCGCTCTATTTCCCCTCCACCCTTTACTTATTTAATTAAAAGCTTAAATTTATTAAGATTTAATAAATTTCCTCTTCTTTCTTCCTTTTCTTTTCATTCAAGAAAACATGTTTTCTGATCGACTCTTTTTCTTTTAACATAGTTTGATATCTTTCAAAGTAATTGATTTCGTCACGCGGTGCGTTCAAGGCCAAGTCTTAATACACGAAAACGATGATCAATATTGCTTCATTTTTTTTTTAATATACAGAGGATTCAAGTAATCAATTAAAAACAGTTGTTTGAAGTTAACTCAGCTGAATATATATATATAAAAAACAACCTAAAAACAGGAAGAGAATAAAAGAAGAATCTGAAATAGAAAATAACAAAAAATTAAAAATTCTTATTCAAAATGTCGGTGATAACATAAAGAAAATCCAGAAAAATTAAAGAAAAATTCTTCTGCACGAACGTAATATTAATAAACTGCTCTGTAACTTTTAATTATAATGAAACGCGAATGATAGGGAACAGTGATCTCTTATAAGGCGGAAACGATATCAATTTGGGAAATATATTGATGTTATTCTTATAACATCAACAAGAATTTCTGATGAATGGAGTAGGTCGAATATTACAAGGTCGTTCCGAAAAGCTCAGACGGAATAAAAAAAAAATCTAGATATTTCCTGTCTCCGGTACGATTCTTCTACTATGTCTTCCAAAAGCCAACATCAGAAGGAATGACATCAATAACGATAGATTCCTTCAATAAGAAAAGTCAATAGCTCTACTGTACTGCGTGTTGTGTCACCGTTAAAAAAGTTGGCGAGCAGGATAGCTAGAATCAATTTAACAATAGCCTTTTCTTTTGCAATAGAATAAAATAAATAAAAAAAAAATTCCGAATTCTTCGGTTTTACTAAAGCAACTGGCATTAAATTTTATTTGGTGCTGTGTTTGTCTTCCTATTACAAGACAACACAAAGAAAGAAAAATTGTTTTCACTCTTAACTGATATTAATAACATCTAATCATTAATAAAGCTTAAAGAAAAAGTTTTGCACAAAATAGGTAATGCTAAGTATTTTAATAGTCAATATTTTTTTAATTATTGTAATAATAATAATAATAATAATAACAATAATACTTCAATATAATTAATAAAAATAAAGAATGTAATTAAACTGTTCTAACGTGCAGGTAAAAACTAATTAACACAGAGATCATAATGCACCTTTTACACATATGTTAACAATTGAAATTAAAATACTGCGCCGTTTCAAAGTTCCAGTATTCGAACGTTTTTGTCAGACAAAGAAAAGAAAATAAAAAAACAAAAAAAAAATCTTGGAGACGGAACTGACCTCCAAATGAGCATGGAGGAGGACATTTGGAGGACAGTTTCGTCTCCAATATTTTTAAATTCATTTTTGTTTTCTTTGCCTGACGAAAAAGTTCGAATACTGGAACTTTGAAACGTCGCATTGTTTTAATTTTAATTGTTAACATACGTGTAAAAGGTGAATTATGAGCAATTTGTTTAATTACTAAAGAATGTAGTTTATATATTGCATCCCACAGTCGTTTTAAGAGCAAGCTTGGTTATCTTAATTTTTTTCTCTCTCTTTTTCCTTCTATTCGTTTCAAACAAAGAAAAAGTGTAATTTTTTTCTTGGATTTTTTTATTTTATATTCCCGAAAGAGAATTCGATTTTCCGAAATATGTTGACTTCGTCGAGATACGATCTGTTTTGCTCCGTTGAAATTTCCGACCCAGGAGAGGTCAGTCAGACGGCCAGTTAATGATTGTTTGCTCTGTTGCCTAGGCGACGAGCATCATAAATGATTACTTGGCCATTTACAGCAAATGATTGTTTGAAATGTGCACAGCCATGACGACAGTGTAACGGTGTATTTGTTGCATCTGAATCAAAATTAAGTTTAAAAAAAAAAAAAAATTAGTCATGTAATAAAAGTGGGCGATTTCTAGGGGATTGTTTGCCTTGAGATAAGTGACATTGAAATATAAAATCGACCAAGTCGGTATTTACCTTTCTTTAAAACTAGTCCTCAAAGGAAGTAAATATCCACGAGGTCATTTGAAACCAGAGCTCAGGGCAAATCGATTTGGGAGAGAGCGCTGCAGACGAGTAAGCCTACGTGATATTGAAATGCGGAGAAGTCATTGCAGGAGGGGTTTTGTTTGTACAAGCATGAGTTTACATTAAGCCAATGAAAACACTAGAAATAAAATTGGAGAAACTGAACTCTTACACCGTATTTCAAATGATAATAAAGGCTTATACTCAATAACACTATCGACCTAGGGAAAAGGTACATTGCCTGAACAAAACTACATAAAAAAAGGACTTTTTTTTTTTTAACAGACTGACTTGGAAGATAAAACAAGACATAGCTGGTACACCAATTTTCGAATTCACGCATTTTAGCAATAAATAAGTCCGTAACCTTCCAGCTTTTCTACGAATTTAGTATTTTATTTAGCGTGATACTGACTCTTAAAGGTAGAACTGAATCTTATGGCCCAATTTCTATAAAAACCAAGCCTACGACATTTGGGAATGCTTCCCTACTGTTACAAATTCAGCTTTGGACATAAATGATTTTTGAGTAATTGTGATATTGCGTTTTAGCGGCAACGTATATTGATAGTTTTTTTTTCCTCCTAGCGTCTATCTATTTGTACTAAAATCTTCCATCCCATAGCGATCTTCTTTTTAGAAATCTGAACTGTAAAAATTCCAGCTTCCTGGGATAGGTAATTTTCATGTTATCTAAGATAATCATAGACGAGCATTCTAAAGCTGTTTTGCTCTTATTTATTTTTCTCTCCGTGTACATAATTGGTGTCACAAGTTATCACATCTTCATTGTCCCATTGTAGGTGAAATAAAGTATCATTAATAGAATTCCCTGTTCCCTATAACCGTACCGTGTGCTAAGAGGACAGTGTGTCTTGCAAAGTATAAAAATGAATAGCAACATAAGTAACTGAAACTGTGCTAAAATGGATGAGTATTTACTGTGGAAAATTTTTAGGCTTTTCAAATATCTTTCAACATGCAATTTGTTTAGTAATAGATTTGGTGAAACATGGAAAATAAAATCAAACCAAAAATCGAAAACCTCTTACCGAGTAAAACAAAACTTTAAATTTTTATTGTATCCTACTTACGAATTTTGGCGTGTTAAACGAAAAGAAGCAAAAACAACCAATTTTTGAAAATTATTTATTAAAAAGAAAATTGAAAAAAAAAAGAAAAAAAAAGACTATAAGCGTTTCTAAAATTTGGTATCAAAGTTAATATGATAAGCATGTTTAGTCTTAATGAATAGGGCAACGAAGGTTTTAGCATATCATTTATATCTCGAAATTACGCTGCAGTGTTCTAATAAAACTGAAATGAAAATAAATATAAATGGGCTATCCATAAACTACGACACGCTAATTTTTGTTACTTTCGACCCTCTCCCCGTCACACTTTGGCACAGTCTTGTGAACCCCTCTCCCCAATATTACGTCACAGTAACAAGCTAACCCAACCCCTGATTTAAATTAAAAACTAAAACATTTTTAACTGTTTACATCATATTCAAGTATACTCCCGTTTGAACTTTAAAGTTTAATTCAGGGCTACACAACCTTAGAATTATCTGAGGGCCAATATTTTTATAAAAGTTCTGATGGAGGGCCGCAGCAGCCCATCATAAACAACCCTTACTATATTTTACTAATTAATGATTTGATAATGTCATTTAGAATAATGTTTATTAATAATACATTAATTTACATAAATAACTTACTAATTAATGATTTGACAGTGCCATTTACAATAGTAATTAATAATAAATGTAATTTACATAACCTTTAAATCGCCAATAATGCTCTAGTTGTGTTTGATGCCAACATTCCAATACTAAAGTCTGAGACAGTTGCTATTGCAAGTTATGACATTTTTGAATGTATAGTCTGTTGGCAGCAATGGAAAGGCTCAAATTTCATTTTTAAGTTTGACACTACTCGGCAGCAGCAAATACAACTTGAGGGCCGCGGGTTGTGCACACTGGTTTAGATAATTGCGGGTGTTTTAATGAATTTCTTAGTACGTATTTTTGATTTAAAAAAATGCGCCTAAGTGAGCTGTAAAGTGAAGTCACATATTATCTGCCTCCCATCCTCCCTCCTCATACTTTGTCAAGCAATACCCCTTCTTTGCCCCCCCCCCCCAACATATGTACGTAGTTTATGAACAGCTCCTATAAAGAAACTATGAAGGATTAAGTACATTACATATCTAACATATGCCACTATTCCTTATTCAGTAAACATGGAAAGAAACTATAAGAACTGAAAAAAAAATGCAGCTTTACACCACCGTTCTGTTTGCTACGCGAAGAAATTATTAGGTTTGAAAAGAAGTTTGACTGTGTTCATAATTGTAATGAAACGAGTTTATTCAGTGTCGAACAAGAGTGTGTTAAGTTGACAAAAGCATTGGAATGGATGGTAGATTGTTCAGATTATATTGCGAAGACAATGAGAAAGAACCTGTCGTAGGAGTCTAAGAGGAGGTTTCTCTGGCGTAATCCTTGCACAGTAATGAACTCGGCAACGCTAGGTTAAGGATAGACGGCAGTTGACAACGTTCGCGAAGACAATGGGCAACAGAAGACGATTGAAGAGTGGGACGTTGATGTGAATCAGTCAGTGATTTTAGTAGCAACACTTGATTATACTTAATTAAACTGCGTTCAGTATAAAAATCTGTTGACCAGTAACATAGTATCATGTTAGTGGTCAACAGATTTTTATACTGAGCGCAGTTTAATTAAGCAACAGAAGCCTTTATAATAACGTGTTTCATTATTTTACGGATAAGTTAATGCAGCAATAAGTTAATCACTTGAGTAACGGACAATGAATAATGAGACATTACTGCTTAATTGAATTAAGTAATTGAAATAATCAAATTTAAATGATGAAACAACTATGAAACTGTTTTCGAGAATTTTGAAGAAATTTTTTTTAGAGCTATTCTTTTTGAAAGCAATGATTTTTGTTTTCGGGTCGAATGGTTGGGATATAAATCGGCTAACCTCAGAGGCGGCGATTGTGGTCTTTTGCCCTAGCCGTCAAAAACACGAGCATTCTCCTAAACTATATGAATGTAACACTACTGTAGAGTTAACTATAAGAATAAAATTCAAGAAGTGAATTATTCCAAAATTCCTACGCATCAACTTTTCAAAACAATTCAACATTTCTACTGTAATTTTATTTTAAGATAAGTTTAACATTAAAAAAAAAGTAACTTACAAAATTTACGAGCAGCTCTTGATGCAGACAAAAGCTTCCAGAATTAGTAAAAACTTGCAATGCATTTACCTCAAAGTACTTAATGAATGGCTATACTATCAAACAGGATGCTCGAGAGTATATATTTTTTGTAATTTCCAAAAAATATTCGAACGTAACAGTTCCTTTCAAATATATCACATTGTCCATCCTTCAGAAACTTATTAACTCAACCGACTTTTCCTGAAACGTACTTAAAGCGCTAAAATATTTGATTTCAATAAATTTTTAAATTTTCAAAAATTTTGGAAATTATTAAAGATTTAAAAATTTTTTTACAGACATACAAAGCAGCTTCAACACTATTCACTTTTGTCGTATTCTCAATTTTTTTTGGAAATAAGTGATTCCATTTTCTAGAAATAAAAACAAAACAAAAAAAACTAAGCAGTATTAACACAGGATATTTCTTTTAATTTATAAACTAACTAACTTGCAGAACTTCGACAAATCAATGAAGTAACTTATTTAATGTAGCGAATTAAACAGAACGAATTGTCAACGTCTTCATTTTTCAACGGAAACAATAAAATTAAAATAATATTAATGATATCAATTCGAACAAGTTTTAGCGTAGAATTTTCAAATTGAGTATTAAAATAATACGATTAAAATACGAGTGTGTAACGTTCATACCAGATAAGTTTAAATACAGGATCTGCTGCTTTTCAACAATAAACACATTTTTATGTTTTCAACTATTTTCTCGAGGTGCATTCCACAAAATCCAATTCAATTCGAAAGACTGAAATCGATTTCTTATTTCTTTTTTTTGTCCGAGAACTAAAAAAATAATGTGAATCTTTGTTTCGGAATGTGAGACGAAGATCGGTTCATTTTCTTCCATTAAAATTGATGGAAAGGAAAAAGGAAATTGAGAAAGAATTCTTAGCAGATTATGAAAAATGCATCTGGAAGAAAGAGTTACAACAGACTGATTCGAAATTTATAAAAAATGGTACATTTATTTACAGCAATTAATGGAGTAAATAGATATAATACGAATTTCTGCCTGTGTAAATTATAATCAGTTAGCATAGTTGCGTAAGACTAGTATTGCTAAATGTCAGGAATATAGAAAACATGAAACAATGAGAATCATCTTCGGATGCAGATGTTATATAATAGATAGTAAACGACAGGTATTACAAGTGGACATAAAGGGCCTCACTATAATGTTTTTATCACTAATGGTTCAGTAATATCATCCATCATTTTATTACATAAATTCGCTTTCAGTTTCATTTAATGATGACAGTGACGTTTGTTTTCTTTCTATTAAGTCACCGTAACAATGAATAATCACATATAAAATTTATTGTTATTGTAATGTAATTAAAAGACAGGTCAGTATCTTGTTAGCAACCGAACCATCATCTCAATTTTAAACGACAACAAACATTTTACGGTTGCATTTGTTATGGCTTAAAGTTAGATGGATAAGTTACTATTACTGTCTTTTCTACGTGAATATTACTTTTAAATTGGTTAAAAATAATTTAAAATAGATAAATTGGTTAAAAATAATTTAAAATAGATAAATCGATTACAAAATTTAAAATCTGAGTAAATATTTACGTTCCAACGCTATTTATAAGATTAAGTATTCCCTCTGGCAGCTACCGTAGATTTCGGTTTTGATACAAATCATCACTTCATTATGAGTCAACCGAAAGAACTTAACACTGTAAACCCCCTCTCCGTCTTCGCTTTTTTTAATAGAAACCACAGAAGCTATTAAGCACTGCCAACATCATTTTCCCGCACAGTGGTGTCCTTGTCCTTTAGGGTCCTGGGATAGCGACATTACTCAATCCAATGCTGCACTTGCTGTAATTAAACACATCACTCGAACAGTTACAAGCCCTCTTCAGATTCACTGAGCAATCAGAAGGAAAAAAGAAACTGAAGGAAAAAGACTTCACAGGAAACAAAAAGAAAGAAGAAAATCTTTAGGAGCATTCTCACTTTGACGTAAAAGCTCTAAATCTTTCTTGGTTAATAAATGTCAACCGTAGTAAATCTCTGATTTATATACTAATTACTATTGTAGCTAAACAAGATAATTGAGAGGCAAACTTTCGGATTGTGACAACAAAAAACAGTTGTACCAGAATGACAGTAAAATGATTGTTTGTAACGAAATGATAGTAAATTTTCAGAGTTGTTATGTAATCAGAGTTGTATTAATCATTTTGAAGCGCTTAACGGATTTAGTTTCATCGTCTGCGGAGTTCACTTTCTATTCATCAACAGGGAAATAATGAATATTAACATTACATTTTAAAAACTTCATTCTATCAGTTGTTTCCTTCCTCCGAGGCATTGTAAACATAAAATTTCAATACCATATTGTACTAACTCGCGTGCAAAGATCGGATGTGTTTTAACGGTTTTATTTTAATTATGTATTTTTATGAATATTAATTAATCTTAGCCTGATAAGTTACAAGGTTTTTAATAAAAATTTACCCCAATCTGAAAGTCCTCATCTCGCTATTCAAAAGAGAATATCAATAAGAGTTTCAAAATAGACAGCTTCTCACTTTTTACAGCAATGAATGTCTTTTATCAATTCTTCCAAAGGTGGAAGCTTGGATTGTAGTTGGTTCGTATAAATAGAATTTTCATTCCATCAGACTGCTGCTCACATGCCGTATCATTTTTCCAAATTAAAAAAAAAAAAAAAAAAACTTTCAGTCATTCCAACTGAAGTTTGATTTTTTTTTGGTTATTGCTCTACAACCAGGGTTTCAAAAAACCCCCCCCCCCCCCAAAAAAAAAAAAAAAAAAAAAAATCATACGCTAGGGACCTCTGATAAGAATTTCTGGTTGACATCTAGCCTGATTACTCGATGAATGAGTTTGTTGCTCGCGATCGGCAGAACCGTCTTGAACGCAAGTTGCCATCAAAGACCGATATTAAGCGCCACTTCTCATTTCCGATAGTTGACTTCACTAGACCAACAATTTCCCAGTTTTGAACACCGAAGAGGTTTCTCCCCTGCTCCTACTCCCTACCAATCTGAAATTTACGTTACCACCTTTCCTTTTCGGTGGGAACTTTTTTTTTTACCCCTTGAGATGTAATTTGTTCTTCGATAAATATCCTGTGATTTTCCAGCGAAATTATGACATTTCTGGAGCAAAGAGAAAATCAAATTTCATCCAATAATTAACGAAATCATGATTCCCTGTCTTTCTGTTATAATTAATAGAATAAGTATTTGAAGTTAGTCAACAAATACTTATCTTTTTATCGGGAAAGACGGATTGGGCTGATGAGTCCCTAGAAGGACGAAACGGCCGTTCCCAATTCTTTCCGATAAATTGATTCAGAAAGGCAATTTAATTTATTCAGATGCTATTTTTATTCTTATTATGGTTTGTTTAGGGGCTGTCCATATATTACGTCATTTAAAATTAGGGGGGGGGGGGCTGGGGGTTGGGGGGGGGGAAATTTGCCCAAGGGGGGGGGGGGGGGGTCTTGCCAAAAATGACATTACCACTTACTAATCTGAGATGATCCCTAAAAAAGTTAAATGAATTCAACTGTGCAAATGCTGTCTACTCCATATATAAAAAAAGTTGTCGTGTGAATCATAAGAAGATTTGGTTTGTATCATTATATCATAGTGCGTGTGATATTGGAACCAAAAATCATTCAATGGAATTTCCTCGTTTGTACTTGCCATGTGCACATTCTGTGTTACTGAAAGAAATCGCAACTTTTATTACAAGTGCTGATCTGCCTATGGGAATAGTTGCTGATAAGATAACGGTAAACCATCGTAGCAGGCATATTAAAGGATTGAGAATTCCAGGTTTTGATATTAACACAAACAATCTTTTTCATTCTATTTATCTGGAACATAATTTTGTAAATGATTTTTCTGGTAAAGGCTTATTATCTAGCATCCTTGAAACCCTTCTTAAATTTGGTTTAGATGCTCAATATGTGAGAGAGGACTTAGCTGTAGATGGGCAGTTAGGTGTTGCCAACCGTATAGAAGATGAGTTAAATTTGAAAAATATTCTAGCATCCTGGGACATGATGCACCGCATTGAGTTAATGGAGAAAAATGCTGAAATGACAAATATTATTAATAAGGCACATAATCTCATACTTGAATTTATGAAGGAATTCATGCAGGGGTTAAAATATGAAAAGCTGATTAATAGTTCAATAGATTTTGAGGAAGTTTTTTATCAACCAAAACTTTTCAAATCAATGAAGTTTACTGCTTATTCAATGGAAGTATTTAATACTTTCATATATGATTATAAATTTTTTGTATGTGCTTTAGAAAAAGATGTCTAGCAATTTGCATTACGTGATAATTTGTTAAACAAATCCATTATATTCTATATACTTTTGTTAGCAGATTTGTATGGCATTTTAGCTAAAACTTCTAAATGGGTTCAGTCAGTTGAAATTCTTCCTTGGGATTATGTAAGATCAATTACTAATTTTCACTCAAATTTAAAAATATTTATGAATTACATTGAAGCAATGTCCGATTTAAAAACAGTTGTGATTTGTGTCAGTTCTTGGAAAAAATTCCAGATTTATTTTTCAAATATTCAAAAACAGCTACAGAGTTATTCAAATTTTGCACTTACCAAGGTATGCCAATACCTGATGAACTTGTAAGCTCGAAAGTATTAAGATCAACTACTTCAGCTAATTATCATGAAGAGGAGAAAAATCAGCTGAGTTCAAATTTTAAAAGTGATTTAAAGGATTTTTATCAAATTCATCACAAACATTTTGGAAAAATTTGATCATTATATCAAACGAAAAAATGAAGGTATTAATTATGTGATACAAAAGGCTGGATGTCTTTTTAACTTTGATCATTTGATATATCCTCGATCGGATGTTTCTGGAGAACATTTAGCATCTACGTTCACTTCTGAGACATTCTCAGAGTATATCAGCGACTTTCCTTTTAGCCTTACAAATATTGATAAGGACACTTTTTCCTTTGAATATAAAGAGCTATGTTCTTCGATGCAGCATAAAATATCTGAAAACAGAGATGAAGGATCACTTTGTGATTTACGAAAGCTTTTTAAGTTATCTATGATAAGGCTGAAGCATAAATTCCCCCTTATTCTAAACTTTTTCTCGTTTTGTATGTCAATCCCTGTGTCAGAGGCAATATGTGAGAGTTGGGGGTCAGTAATAAGCAATGTGATGGTAAAAAGATCAGAGATAATGATGGCTCATTGGAAGACATTGGCACATCAGATATGCATGTATTTATTATGCTTAATGGTCCTGAAAGAGGATGTAATCAAATATGCAAATTTTTGAAAGCTGCATTAGTTAAAAAATACGGGATGTCATACTTTCATTTTAAACATGTGTCTACAAATGTTGCTTTTAAACATGCTGTTACTTCGAAAGTTAGTAGAATTATTAATGATTCCGATAAATGCTTACCATGTTTTCACTGTTATATAATAAATAATTTTGAAAGATTAAACTGTGTTTAAGTTTCTGGTATTACTTTTCTCTTAGCTTGCATTAACTGCAATTTCAATTTTAAACTGTATAAATATTTATTTATTGTCTGCATGTGTTATTGGTCATATATTTTAAAATGCAAATTTTGCTTTAAAATGACAGTAATTTATTATGATAGTAAACTTGGCTCTATATCGTTCGAAGTTGCCCGAAATTTTGGATTCTGAAACTGGTGCTGCAGATTGAAAATTCTGCTACTGGGGACAGCGTCACGGGCAGGCAGTTAATGTCGAGTGGGCTGAGGTGGACGTGGATGAGCCGAGCTCAACAGGAGATCCTGTAGCGAATCCCATGCCTGTGATTCAGAATTTGGAGGAATGGGTGAAGTCCCAATGGGAAAATACAGGCAGTGCCGACATGCCGATATCTTATCTCTTTCTCCCCCCATCCCCCCTCCTGTCGAAAATTCCATTCCTCTCCTAGACCATCTGCCTTTCTATTGGCTATTTTCTATCCGACTCAGAAGGTTGGCTTTACCGAAATGTATTTATGGCATGGATCCCACTAAACGAAAACGCAATAGCGATGACCATAACAGTGAAAGTGATGAAGATGGGGTGATCGAAACTTCAGAATAAGCAATTCCGATGCTTTTGAATGTTTTGCTAAAGGGCTGATGTGGTTGGAGCAACAGACTGACTCTGATTCTACAGAACTTATGCTACTGAAACAACTTCGGGACAGAGCGGCTAAACGACGTCAGTCATGCTTACGGCAGAGCAAACCTCCGTTTAAGCCAATGTAAAGTATGTATTTATTTATTTATTTATTTCTAAATTTAAAATTACAGTCCTGCTAGGTTTTCAAAATGAAATCCTGTGATGCAGGTGCTGAAAGTATAAATAATTTATATTTGTAATTTAAAAAGTATTAATCATATAAAATCATATAAAAATTATATAATTACGCAATTATACGAATTATACTTAAATTAGATTCAATTATATAATTATATAAAAATCAATATATCACAGAAATATAAAAAGAAAATCAAATACAAAAAGAAAATTATTATAAATATCATTCATTACAATCAAATTTAAGGTTCCCAAATTATTTTTTACTTATTATTCTAATTACAATTTCTTTCTTTCAATGTTTATACTGTATAACATTACTGTATAACATAATGTTTATACTGTATAACATTAAAAATTTCTAAATCTAATTGTGAAAATAAAACTTTAAATAACAATCTCTCATGCCAAAATTATTCAACTAAAAAATATATAAACAAAATATCAATACACAAGACCAAAAACACACAAAATATAAATATAATATATGTAATCAAAAATACCTAAATATTCCAGATAATTTCGCCAAATATTATTTTTTTCAGTATTTGCCTTTTTAATATACTTATTTTATTAAATTTATTTTGTTTTAATTCATTTGTAATTTGCATAAAAATTTTTAATAGAATTCTATTTTTATTTCTTAATCCAAAGTTGTTCTTAGGATTTTCATAATATAAAATCTTTATTAATGTATTTCTAGTAATATTTTCTAAGTTATAATTTCTAATTTGATTTCTAATTTTATAAAAGTTATTTATTATTAAAGAATATAATATTTTTTCTTTTGGCATCAAAATTTTATATTTTATTCTTATCTGTATTTTTTCATTCTTTGTTAATATACAATAATCTTGTATTATGTAATTCATTATTTTATTTAATATTCTATTTATGTTATTAGTGTCTGTATTACCTAAATGTACCCAACAACATAATCCATAATTTATTAATGAATCTATAAATGATTTATATATTAACATCTTGTATCTTATAGAAAAGATACCCTTTATATGTTGAAACATATATATTAATGAATTAAGTTTATTTAATATATATAAATAATGTGTTTTCCAAGAGAATTGATCATTAATATATAAACCTAGATATCTAATTGTTTTAATAATTTCAATATTTTCACAATTACAACTTTGGAAGTTTATGTCATCATCGAATAAACAATTATAACATTTGTATTATGACATTTGTATCGTATGTCATATCAACATTTACATTGCATTTTCTGACTTGTGTGGTATCTATTGAACAAATTTATTGTTTATAATTATGAAATATTAAAAATACCGCATTTAGTTATTTTGTAGATGTGTATATGTTTAAAATCCAGTGTTAAATTTTTTGCGGCCTCCTGACGGCCATTTTTAAGTGCTCTCTTTTATCCGGAATTTTCGATTTACCGACGGAGATCCGGTCCCGACCACTTCGGTTAATCGAGGTTCTACGGTATTAAATAAATAAGTACCTTTACAATTTTAATGGATTTTAATTGTCGAAGTAATCCATCACATTTATAGCTTTTAGAAAATGACGTCATTTTGTGAGAGGGGGGGGGGGATAAAGAATCGGCAAAAATCGATGACGTAATATAAAATATCGATGGCCCCTTAGTCAGCAAATGTTTACTATTTTTTTTTCCTAGTTGGCATATTGTAGATGACGAAGCTTTTAATATTATTTCCTAAAAGTTTTTACCTCAGAGCATGTTTGAAATGATTTGCATTTTCCTGATTTTTAATGTTACTAATATGATTTCCTTATTTCTAATGTTACTTAAAAGTTAAGGACGAGCAACAATCAAACAAAAAAAACCACGTCTTTTTCAAAATTCGAGGGTTGACGTCCTTCAACTTCCTATCGCATAAAAAAAACGAAAGAAAATAGGACTATTTTATATATTTTGAGATTCGAGGGGGATGGGAAAGGGCACATCCCTCTGCCCACCCACCTCTATTTACGCCCATGGTAAAGAAAACGGACTTGCAACTATTCTAGGCAGGTTTCTTTTTTCCTGTTCTCCATTCCCGCAAAAAGTTTAATAATTTTGCGGTTCCAGCCTCTTTAAGCTTAAAATTTTCTTTACAATTCAGAATGATAGAGTGAATGGTGTTTTCAGTTTCATCCATGTTGGGCTCATGATGGACTACTCTTTCTCTTTGCTTTGAATTGGCTTGTGAAAACGACATCCTCATACTTTCGAAAGCAGAATCATGAGATGTACGGATGTACAGGGAGAAGACCGTCCTAGAAAGTTCAAAACTACAGTGTGCTGGAATTTCGTTTTATTGCATATTTACAAGACATGTCTTCCTTAATCTGAAAAATTTCAGGACAAATATTTTAAAAGCAGAAATTTTCTCCGACTTGTTTGTAAATGTCTTCTAAATAAACGTGTGTTAAAAATCACAGTTAGATCCTTAGAATATCAGAACACTTAGAAGGCAGCATATCGTTGAAAAAGTCTTTGAATGACATCTACTTAAATTTAGACTTCATTCATATCAAAGGAAATTTATAAATCTGAAAAACTCATTATAACCCTAGATTTGGCCGCAGGCAAAGAACATTCCTCCACTCTCTTCTTCAGTAAAAGATTGTTATGATTACATACAATAACAGTATATTTATTTCTTCCTTGGATTTAGGGTTAGCATAATAAATCTATGAGGGATTAATATCAAACGCGGTCAACGTCATTAATTTCACTTTTACGTAATTATATAAAAATGAAATTTAGAGTTTTACAATGTGCACTTCACATTAAAACTATACTACTATTATAGGAGTTAAATAGTGTTTTAAAACGTTAACCTTTACAACAAAGATACAATAAATAGTTGAGAAAGAAAAACAAGTTTCAGTAATCACCTTAAGCTTTCCATAGAGTTATTTTAGAACTCTACAGTGTGTCTCATAAAAGTCGTAAAATTAGTTTTTTTTATTTTTTTTATTTTTTACAGTGGTTTACCATTTCCCACTTTCTTTTTCAATGTTTAGTGAAATTCTTTTTGAAATAACATATGTTTTTTTTTTATTTGAAAAATTATTGAAATTCTTTCAATGAAACAAAAAAGAAAAGATCGTGAGGAATGTAAGCGTGGAGCTTCTCTTCCTGCTGCGATTCGAGTTTCAAAGCCGTCTTTTCAACCATTTCACAGGATATCCTTTTCGCCATTGTGCGCATTCGAATAATAGGGGAATGTCGAGGTATGAATTTGGAGCATTGAATGGGTGACGAATGGGGAGGAGGAAAAGCATTTCCTGTTTGCTGTCGTGGGAGACTCACGGCGCTGCCATCGCAGTACATCACCCACAACTTAATCTAGCCACAGGAAGAATCTTGGCCATTGGTCGGCCGAGAATACAGTCATTTGCACTTTGAAATTGCTTGCTTACATTCAAAGCAACGCTTGCCTTTAGGATTTCTTCTTTTGAATGCTAGGGTTTGAGTGAATTGCGAATATTTAACATTGAAGGAATCAGTCAGCTCGGGAGAAAGGATTTTTCTTCTTTTTTTTTACTTAAAATCCCACGACATCACTGAAGTTCCTCGTGCAATTTCGAATTTTGAATGGGCTGCATCTATTGAATCAACAGCAGGATGTTTAACTTCTAAAACTGAAATTTTTCTCAAACAATTACGCGATTGTAGAACTTTTTGTTTGTTTGGAAACTATGCTGCAGAGAATACTGAAAATAAATATCAATGAAAAAGTTAGGCCTCTTTTTATTTTTTGCTGGACATTGACAATGTTAAAGCAAAAAGGACAGATCGGTTGGACAGTTCCATCTCTACCTCCCACAATGGAAATCTATTGCATATATTACAAAGTAATATAGGGGCTTCAATGAAGAAAGTAGTTCCGATACATTCGGTTTACAGTTTAAAAAAAAAATGATACAGTTTGTTCAGTATCACTTGGTTGCATAAAAAATTCAGCATCAAAATGACAGAGAGAAACTCAATCTTTCCTCCTCTAATGGATTGATTCGAACAACTTCCTTGTGTTTATTTAATGTTCTCTTCTGTGTTGTCGCTTTCATTTCATTTCACAATTTTATCAGAAAAAAAGCAAGAATGAAACCTATTATTAAGTTTTTAAAATTTAAGATGATAATGTTTGTTACGAAGAGAAACGATCCTTGCAGCAGATTAACATTGTGGCCGGGAAGTTCCCGTACCCCCTTTTTTTGTAGATGTTCATTTGAAAGGAATTTGGCTATTATTAAAGAAACATTTATAGATAAAGTCCTTATGGGTAATGGACAAATGTGAGATATTTAGGAAGAAATAATGCATGGCATTTGAATCTTGGCCATGATTCAAACTCGGACCGGAAAAAAATGCTTATTTCCACTGCTTGGCATTTGCAGAATGAGGATACAGATAATTCTGTTTTATAAGCTTATAAATGAAACATCCCTCATGGAGATAACCTGTAGAATAAATTAATTAACGTTGTTGTAGAATTTTGTTTTATCTTTTTCGGTTAATGACTCACTCAATACCTGGGAAGTAGCTCGATCGTCTTTTAGCTCCTGTTTGGCTACGCTTCAGCTTGGCTTTGAACTCATCCACTGCGAAGCCCTTCAGAGGCAGACTAGCCATCCGTTGGTGCTGTCGTATTGTTGCCGTAATCACGTCAGCCGATACGAGATAATTGGCCGAGATAACGGCGATGGTGCTGAAGCGACTAATGACTCAATACAACTGTACAGCACTGATAGGCCATGGAAAACGGTCTTCCAGATATTAAACTGATTGGAGACAAGGAACTCGCGGCCTCCTGTTAAAGCTGATTGAAACATGAGTGCTTTCATTGAAATATATAGAAAATAAAATAACCATTGTAATAAGGCGAAATACGCTAACTTTGACCTGGACTCTCTATACGATTTAGTAAATAAAAATTAAAAAAAATCTTATTTAAACAACAAAAGTGAAAACGTCGTTTCTCATGGTAGTCTTCTTCCTGAACTATCTACTATTCGTTTGCAGAATTAGTCCATAGTCGGTATTCAAGTGGTTGATATCAAGGAGCGACTTTAATGTGCATATCGGAGCTTTCCTTTCGGATTAAGCAATTAAAATAATTAATCGTAAGTGTTAGGAAACCAGAAAGCAGATATACGATAGCTTTTTAAGCTATAGAAATGACAAAACAATTAATGAATGCATCTATTAAAATACGACAAGAATCTTACATTGCGGTGTTTATAAAAATATATCTTAGCGTTGTGCCTTCGTTTGTTTGCCATTTGTAAAAATACATCTTTTTTTATAAGTATACACAGCGATTTTAATTTAGTAAGGTTTTATTTTCTGTGGAGTAACACAATCATATATTTTACAAAGATATATGAGTATATGGATAAGATTTCCTTGGTCAGTCGTTGGTGAACGTAATGATGTCCATTTCTAAAACGTTTTTTCCTAATGAACTTCCATAAAATTTAGCTACAAGACGCAGAAACCATGATTTCTCAGTTAATTACCTACCTTCATGTTCTAGTCTTTATAGTTGAGAGAATTAAACAACGCGAGGACCGATTGACTGGTGATCTATCGCAGCCGTGGTTGACCACCCGATTATGTGATTCGGCCGATCTCTGGTCGACCATAAAGCAGTCTTCCATCCATTCAGATTAATAAAGATATCAATGTATGTCGGCGTTCGAAATGAATGAACGTTGAATTTATGACAGAAAGGAGTTTGTACATTTTTCAAACCATACGTGAAATTAAAAGAATAGAATAAAAAGTTTTCTACTAATTAAAAATACGATTCATCTATTGCCTTTTTTTAGTAATTAATTTAGCAATTCACTGGTTAAAATATTTATATCTTCTATTTTGCTATTGACACATACTAAATTCGCAATAATTATGGGGAACAATTTCAACTTTTCGGGGCAAGTAGGTTTTTAATAATACTTAGGTTCGTTGCAAAAAAACTCGAACAAAAACATTTACTTTGCAATTTTAATGCGTATATTTGATCATCCTTGGTTTTGAGATAATTGAAAAACTATACTAACAAGTCTGATAAATGTAAATGATGTATGATAATACATCGTGACCTGTTATCTTATGTAGTTGAATATCAAAAGCTAGACTTACACTTAAGAAGCTTTATATATAACTTTTCTATTGGTTATTTTGCACTTAATTATTGTCTGCAAATCAGATGGATTTACTTTTTCATTAATTTATTGTTATTATGGTTTAAACTTGTTAGTGAAATGTTCATTATTTCTATTAATGTCTGTTCTAGTAATTCTTACTGTTAGTAGCTCCAGTATTTGTATTATGAAAAAATTAGGTAAATAGTTGTAAATAAATTAAGTAAATCATTCGTTGTGCGAGTTGTAAATTTCTGTCAATGTACAGTTTATTCAGGTTATTTTCTATTTATGATGTTTTACCTTCGAAAATTGATGTAAAGTCTGCTTCCAAAGCTTCTTACAACTATTAGTACGATGACTTCTCTTCTATTTTTCACCTTCAGTTTATTTGTTTAATGGAATGAGGCGTCGACGACTACTTGTATATTTCTGAAAGTTCTCTGGACGGCAACAGGTAAGATGAGCTCCTCAAAAGTACCAAAGGGTTTTGGAATTGTAAGACGTCTCTTGGCTATCGACCCGATCGTTGCTTTCTTGTCGGCGCTCTTTCCTCTGGCGTTTGCCTGTGTGGATTTATTTCGTAATAAAAGCAGCGATTGGCCACAAAGTACTCAGAGGTAAAAGAGACGGCCAGAATCTTGATAAGCATCAGCGAAGAAGTACAACGACCACTAAAACTCCTAGGAGAGAAGAAATGTATAACCTCTACCTCCGCAGGATGTCTCGCGAATCAGCGTCGTGCAATTGCCCAATCACCTATTTGTTTACTTTTTAAGTGAACTGTGTCTTGAGTTATTCTACAGAAGCTACATCTGCGCTCAGAAGGATAAAGTATTTATTTTTAATAAACATACCTTTCTATCTAATTAATTAGCAATCTTAACAAATTATAAGAGAAATAATCCTGACTACATTTTTTATGCAGAAATTTATTTTAAATAGCGACGACACAACGCTACAGGAAGGAATTCGCACCCTGAGCTGTCACCGGGAAGAGACTGGGAAGAATCGTTTCGTCCTTTTTAGGACTCATCAGCCAACCAAACTCCACCGATGACACTCAGAAGGTGCGAGTGGTTAGTATCCTGGGTCTCGCTCCCGGGACGTCCCCCCGAAGAAATCCTAACCAAAAATTAAATAAAATACAAAAAAACAAATATTCCTTGTTCTGCAATCTGCTAGGCAGATTTTTTTACCTATTTCTTGATCTAATCAGGTACGTTAAATTTCTCTTCATTTTAAATAACTTGATTTTTTTTCTTCTTTTTATTCTTCTCTTCATTTGTTTCTATGTACCAATAGTTGCATAACTAACCAGATTAGAGAATGACATTGGTACTTACATACAGAAGATTTTATACTCTGTATAATCAGAAATTCATTATTAATTTTATGACTGAGTGTTGAAAACAAACAATACAATTTTTAATATCTACCAGTACTTTTATTATTGTATGGAGAAAACACAATAGCATTGTAATGATGTTTTAGCAATTTTAAAAATTTAGATTATTTAACACTGAAATTATTCTCTCCAAACTAAATGAAAACAAGAAAACTACTGTATTCTGCTTTTCTTTCTTGCACAGAAAATAAGTTGAAGTTGCAGAAACTACTGCATTATGGAATTTGATTGTAAACATATCATGTGTAAAATGTAGAAATGTAATACAATTACTATTCGACACATTCATTTTTCTGACAGATCACTTTTACACAATCTTGTATTTATTACTCTTTTCTAACTAAATAATCTTAACAGAAACATTCGAATTTCGATCATGTAAAGGGGAACTATTGGAGGAAACATATCCACCTTCAAGGAGAGAAGATAGATAGTTTTCTCACCTTAACAGTCCTGGAAAACAAATGTAGGTTTAAGTTAACTTTTAGCTTTTGTGAGGTAATACACATTCCTGCTCTTTTAGAAGAATTAGTGGTTTAAACAATTCTTTATTAACACAATAACTTCTTGTTGAGTTTTCCCAAGAGTATCTTATTTCTTGTTCTAATTTTCTAAATGCGGCTTCTGTAAGCGCGCAGTTAATCCTTTTAAAAGAAAGGTGACGCAGAGTTAAACACGATAAGGCAGAACCTTCTGTGTTTACGGGATAATGCAGAGGAAAAAAAAAAAAGAGACAGAAGGAAACCAAATAGAAGGACGATATTTCTGGGAGGCTTTTAATAGAGGAATTCTCCTTCGCTTTTACAACGTCGAGAAAGTCGATAAGCTCTAATTTGTTGCAGGTATTTTTTTTTTCTCGAGCAATAATTGTTCTTTCGTTTCAATCGTATTCTTCATTTGTTTTGTTTTCTCATTTCGGATTCCGAACCAGTCGTCAGATTCCGCCGCAACATCAGCGCCGACAAGGAGCAGCCACTGGAAACATAGCTACCAAGCGAAACAAAAGCAATCTCGTCACGTCTTCGATTGTTTTATAGTTCTTCGGTTGACAAGAGAATGGAAAGGTTTTTCTCGGCGGGAGAAATTCTGTAATGAAGATAATTGATGCATATAATTTGCGTCGTAATTGTAGGGTGTTCCACTAGTTTTTAAGTCGAAAATATTATTGATTATTTCATCTTAACGGAATTCTTGTTGGTCATATTTCACGATTTTAAAAGATAGAAGGTTTTGATAGAATGAGAGAAAAGAATGCATGTTCAGAAGATCAACGAGGGAAGTAACTTCCATTATATACAATAGTTACAAGAATTAACTATTTTATTTATTATTTTGATAATAGATATAATTTTGATTAGCAAGAGATTATGCAAAAAAAAAATTCATTTCTTGATAGTTCAGTTAATGAAGTTTAGCTAGAACGAGATCTTTTTAAGTTTCGACTGGAATGCGTAGTATCTCCCCCCCCCCCCCTAAATAAAGGTGGAAATCGTTTGAAGTTCGCGCGCGAATTTCAATCTGCTTGCATTTGTCTCAAATTGGTCACAATCTCAAGTCGTTCCAATATCATTAATTCATACCCCTCAATAAAGCTTAAAGCTATTCATAAGTCTGAAAGTTAATAGTTTTCTTTAAGATAAATGAACAGATTACAGAATTTAAATTAAATCTCAAACCTGGATCGCCCTTTTTCTTTTATTTAGTCCTTAAAGAATAAGGACTTTTTATTCTAACACATCGTTAGTAATTGATTATATTAATTGTAATATAGGAACAAGTTATTTTTAAAATGGTTAAAAGTAGGAAATTTATTATTAACTAAGTGATTGAAGCACTATAAATGAATTATGTTGTCACTATTACTTCGATAGTTAGCAATGAATGTTTTAAATTTAAAAGGAAAGTTATTATTTACCAAATGAATTGAAACACTATAAATCTATTTTATTTTCTGATTATTTCCAGAGTTAGTTTGGTGAATGTTTCAAATTTTAAAGTGATATTCACTTTAAAACTTTTTACATTTTTAAAATGCTGACTTTGTTAAAGAAGATTGTTGAGACCAAGCATTTCATAAAGACAACTTGTAATCTATTTCGATGCCATCTCGGAATTCAGTATAAGTCCCATGAAGAACCTCTTCCACTGAGTATAATCATTGCTTTAGTCTGTTTCAGAAAGCCAAACAAGCTATAAACCCTGCTGGAATTCTGCACTCCGCCTAGATGTGCATGCTTAAAATATATACTACAGGCAATATTAAATTAAGTGTAGATGGCTATTAAGAAAGACGATGAAAAGAAAATACCTGTGAGATACGAGCGTGAACAACTTATTAAATCCAAATACGATCCTGAGAATAAAAACTTCAAACAATGGACTCCTGAAGAACAAAATTACATTCCCAGTATTTCTATTTTTAAGCCATGATTGCCCTTTTAATAATAATAATAAAATAATAATAATGGTAAGATTGAATAACTGCTTGATACAGGAATCGATAGAGCTCAAGGAATTATTTGAATTTCACTTCTTTTCTACTGTCAGAATTGACTGTTATGAGAATTTGTGAATAAGTATTTGAAGTTTTTTGATTTAGCATTGCAATCTAATTTCGATTAAACTATACAAAGTTAATGTTTGCTTTAAGTTATTTCTTTGTTCTCTTGATTGATAGAGAGCTGCTTTTGAGTCTACTATCATAGGCTTATGAAATCAGTGTAAGATATGTACAGTATGTGTTATTCTTCGGCTTCTAATTTTGGACCAGAAAGCGGAATTTCCTGAAAATTGGCATGAATATTAATTACCAAGAGACACTTAGGAGCTTAAATTTGAAAATTAAGCTATACACATTCCTGTCAAGAAATCTCTGCTCCCGGATGTGAGAAAGTTTCAGAGAAAAATATTCTCGACGTCTAACAATTCACTCATTGATGGGGGAAACGTTGAATTTCTGTGATGTCAAGAGAAACAATCGTTGCTGGCACATGGCAACGTAATTTTGTTTTGATTAAAATGAATTGATTTGGTAGTTTTAAAAACAAAACTGCAAATTTACTGAAATTTCAGGAAATCTAAGATAAATTGTAATCGGCTGTAATATAACTGTTTATCTTTGTATTAATTCTCTTGAGTTTAAAAACAATCAACGAAAAGCAATCTTCAAAATTTAGCAATGTGTTTTTATTTTTTATTAAACTCTTTAGCTATGTTTTAAAGAAAGTAGGCGTTAAGTTATTTCAAGAATATCTTGTCTGAAATACTGCAATAAAATACAGAGGTACAACAAAAAAAGAATCTTTTAGCCAATAAGAATTTTTAAGCCGAAAAGGGACACACATCAAAAATCAGCAACTTTACAGGAAGTGACATCATATCATGTTTCCTGTTGATTTTTGTTCGCGAGGAAGATTAATATTCAAAGAGAGAGAGAGTCTATTTGTATCATCGTATTTTACGGTTCGCCAGTTCAGGGCGTTGCAAACCCTCCATTCGTCAATACCTTCTCATCACTCCGAAAGCTTTTCTTTCTTATAGAAACAAAATGAAGAAGAAGAGTCTTTTATAACAGATATTAAACGTGGAAAATACTGTCCTCTACAAAGCGGGAAAAAAAAGACCTTTGTTGAATTTCACTGCAGGAAAAACCTACAGACATTGGAATTAAGATTGAATAGTTGCCTTTTTTTATTACAAATGAATTGTATGCAAAGAAACAAACATGTATTTTTTTTTAAAGTGATAAGTAACACTCTAACGATAGAAGTTCGGAAACAGTTTTCACGACCTACCGACTGTTCCCGTCAAATTGCAAGGAAAATATCTAGTTAAATCTTTTGTAAATAAGACAGTTGGTTTCCAATTCAAACCTTTTGGTCTGGAATTTCGCAGCCATTCGGTAAGATCTTGGTGTTATTAAAATGAAAAGTTGAACAGTAAGATGTTTTATCTTCTTTATTTATGGTAAGGGTTTACAACCTAAACTGTGTAAACTTTAATAATTTTCCGTTGTAAGTTATTTTAAGCTCCATGATTGGAAATTTGACTTGATCCTTAATTTTCTTGTGGATTTCGTCGATGCAGTCTTCCTAACACACCCATCCAACCAATACTACTATCATCCCTCCCATCTCGTTATTTTCTCTTCGTCGCCTTCTTTCCGTTTTCGCGCCTAAAAGAATGTGGGAAATCGATGGATTCTGACTTTGGATGAAGTAATTACGGATGCGTCTGGACTCGGTTGTCAAACATCAGTGCGTGGGTGTCGATGAAAGAGTATTTGTTTTAGCTTTTGGTCAACTTGAATAGACGAGGGAAATTGGAATTTTCATGAGAGCGAACCCTCTTCTTCTTATTACTATTCAGAGAGAACTCAAAATCGGATCATAAAATTTAGTTAATTCGAATAGAATTGATTTCAGTCGAAGTACGGTAAATAGCAGGACTACTACCACTTTTGCAATAAGTTTTTCTTTCACTTTTATTCACTGCCTTGTTTTATGGATGAAATCGTTATATTTACGAATTGGAACAGATTGAAACATTTATTTTAATTTTATAGTTCCATTTATTTTTGGGCTTTGCAAGGAGAAATTAGACTCTTAAAATCAATTTGTTTCCACACTTAATAATTCTTGAACCAGTGGATGGACCTTCTTGAAACTTTTTTTTGTGACAAGAAATCTTTTCTACTTTAACAATATTGTATTTGATGTTTGTGGAGAGATTTGCACGTTATATAGACAGGAAATTAGACTTTCTATTTAGCATTAGAAGCGAAGTAATGAATTTGCATCGATGTCTTATAGTGCATTGCAATCCATTTTAAATTTGCAAATGCTTTGATTTGAGTAAAGGAAGGCGACTTTAACTATTTGGGCATTTAATCAAAATTTTACTCAAAAATAATTATTGATATTCGAAGGTATTGTAATTTTAGAAATTCATAGATTTTTACCACTTAAGAAAAAAGAAACAAAAAACAAAACATGTTAATGGGAGAAAGGCCTAAAATTGTTTGAGAAATTTCTTGTTTATTTTTAACTTTTAAATCCTTTACAATTAATATACGCAAGGCTATGACATAGGAGAGAATGAATTAGAAAAAAAAAATACAATCAGCCCTGTTATAAATACTAATTTGTATTTAGAGCTTAATGTTGATTTTTTTTTTAATATGTACTAAATACATATATTTTGTTTTTGGGTGCAGAAATATAAACATTATTCTAATCTCTCACTTTTTATTGAATAATATTGTTCTTCTAGCATCACTTCTGAAACAGTTTCTTTTTTTTTTCTTTCCGAGAATGGGGACTTCAGATTAAAATTAAAGGTTCATCTTTCCCTTTTTTTTAGCTACCCGAGAAGTGTGAAGTAGAGACTTCCTTCTTCTTTTAAAAAAATAAATAAATTGCTTTCTCAATATAGTTGAAGCACTCGACATATACAGGCAGTCCCCATATTACGAACGAGATAGGTTTCCTGAGAACGTTTCGTAAGTCGGATTTGTAGGTAACTCGGATTTCTGATGAACAATGCATGTACAGTAATAATAATAATAATATTAATAATAATAATAAAAACTTTAGTTCTTGACCCGCCATGTTGTCTTATCTGGGAAACCCAAGAATAGAAGCATGTAAATAATAATAATAATAATAATAATAAATCTCACAGCTCGTTATTGCATAAATCAATAGTATATACTGACAATAATCTTACACCATTAAACCTAAAAAAATAGAGCTCCTCAAACAACAACCAATATAAATATCACTCATCTGAATATGAACTATGGGCCCAGAAGGAACTACCTGGACGTAATCTTAATGATCTCAACCAACCATATGTGGATAAAATTGCGTCAAACAAATGGCTGTCATTGGGTGAGGTCTATGGAGAAACGGAAGGGTTCATGATAGCTATACAGGATCTATACAGGATAGCTATACAGGATACAGTTATCCATACTAAAAACTATGCGAAATATACAGGGTGTTTCAAAAATACACGGCATAATTTCAGGTATGTATTTCCCACATGTAGACAATCAAAATAGTTCATTACAACATATGTCCGGAAATGCTTCATTTCCGAGTTATGGCCTTCACAACATTGAAAATCACCGGAACGTTTTTCGTTCCGCCGGTCGTTGCCATTACAGAAGATGTTCAAAATGACCACCTCCTGCTTGAATACAGACCTCACATCGATGTCTCAATGACCTGCGAACACGATCCCACACTCCAGGAATGTTGCGTATGTCCTCAGAACGTGCCACAATTCGATTCCGAAGGGATTCCAAATCAGGCACCGGAGACGAATAAACCAATGATTTTAAATGGCCCCACAAGTAGAAATCGAGAGGGTTCAGATCAGGTGAGCGTGGAGGCCAAGCAATTGGGCCACCTCTACCTATCCATCGATCAGGAAACGTTCGATCCAAGTACCGGCGAGCCGTACGACTGAAGTGTGCAGGAGCGCCGTCATGCAAGAAGTGAGCGTGCTGACGATCGATCAGTGGAGTGTCGTCATAAACATGAGGTATGGTGTTTTCCAGGAAGTTTGTGTACGCCTGCCCCGTAAGTCTGTTTACAAGTACATGGGGTCCAACTAATCGATCACCAATGATACCGGCCCACATGTTGAGGGAGAACCGCACCTGGTGATGAGATACAACAGTTGCATTTGGGTTTTCATACGCCCATACATGCTGATTGTGGAAATTTGTTATGCCATCTCGTGTGAACTGTGCTTCCCTGTATACTAAAGGACAGCAACTTAACAGACGATAAATGCAGAAGATGTTTTCAGGCTCCAGAAGCACTTCAACACATCATATCTGGCTGCAAGATGTTAACCAACACAGAATACCTCAATAGATATAATCAAGTCGCAAAGATCATTCACCAAAAACAAACCCACCCAACACAGATTAATGGATAACTATGCACCATATTATAAATACAATCGAGAAACTGTGCTGGAAAATGCCTCATACAAACTTTATTATGATTTGGCGATTCAAACAGACAAAACCATTCCCAATAACAGACCAGATATAATTCTAACTAATAAGCAAATTAGAACATGTTATTTGGTGGATATTGCAGTACCACTTTCCCATAATGTCAAGAGAACAATAGCAGAAAAAGTCACCAAATATCAAGAATTAGCAATGGAACTAAAGAGGATTTGGACTATGGAACAGGTTTATATAGTGCCCATCGTGCTACCGGAGTAGTCCCGTAACAAATTCAAAATAGTCTTAAACACTCCATCTGAACCACACACACACACACACACACACATATCCTTTCCTGTTCCACCAACTGTGGGTCTAGGAATTAACTAAGCCTCTCCACCTCTCCCTGTTCTTCCAAGCCTCTTCTCTACATATTCTTTCCCATGGGATGCCTCTCTCTTCCAGGCTGTGCTTCACATCATCCAGCCATCGCTTACGCGGTCTCCCTCTTAGTCTCTTCCCTCCTTCTTTTAACTCATGCCAAACCTTAGGAGTCCTACCATCTTCCATTCTTTTCACGTGCCCGAACCACCTCAGCCTGGAACCCAAACTCATATATTCAGTTAGAAAAGGCGATAATAATCTCAACTTGTCATATCACAAGAAAATTTCTAAACTGCACTCAATAGTAAAGAGTTACTCTGTTAAAACCCGTACCCTATACTTAAAACTTAGTTAACACTGAAGAAAATAATAATAATAATAATAATAATAATAATAATAATAATAATACTGTAATAATAAGTTACAGAAATACCGTCATAAGAGTAAATAGAAACTCACAAAATAAATAAAAAAAGTTATGACGAAGTAATGATGTTCGAAAGCGACCGTATAAACAATGAGACTAACTGCTAGCATGAAGATACTGCGCCAACGAACCGTTTACGCCAGGCGCGGAAGAAACTAGTTCCGAATTATTAATGTAATTATTTAATTACAAATTATCCTTATGGGGAGGACGTCCGTAAGTATGGACGTTCGTAAGTCGGGTCGCTCGTAACTCCGGACCTCCTGTATTGTATAATAATTTCTTGTATTTTCTACGTAAGAACTTAAATATCGCCTGCTGTTAAAAAGAAACACAGAATCACTGAATATCATTCAAAATTTTTTAATTGCATAAATCGGGATTTTTTTTTTTAACTTATTTTAAATTTAGTCGTTCGCCTTTATTTTCGTATAGAATCGTTAGTTAATTATTGGCCATCAACTTACGTAATGTTGAAACGGCTTTGTTTGAAGTATGAGATTTATCCTTCCTATATATTTTTCTCTACTCTACTGACGAAAACTTGACCCCAGTGGCATCAGTAAATCAGAGAAGTAGAGACGGAGAGATCGATTGGATGCGGAGGTTGAATGGAGAGGGTCGATAGGGAATCCGTTTGTGCCCTTGACCTCGCCGTCACCCCGGTCCGCCGTCCATTTGTCACCCGATGCTCCTGCGACTCGTGTGTCATCTCTGGCAGTGCGAGAGGATTTGTCGCTTATTTAACTCTTGCTCTCTAATTGGATCATGGCTATTGATCGAACAAATTCAAGCGGACCAATTCAACCGTTTATTAGTACTGTTTCTTCTTCTTCTTCTTCATCTACTTCCTTCATCTACGAAATTTTTCTACTTTCCTCATATCGAACTGAAAATTAAATTCGTGTGAATAATATTTTTTGTCTTATTATTTATTTTTCATAATTTTATATATATATTTCCTAATAGGAAAATATTAGGATATATAATATTATAATAGGACATTTCCCATCAACAGGTTTTAAAATTCTTTGTTCTAAGTAGAACATTTGTCCCTTAAAATGCATCAGTAAAAATAGCACTGATTATATTACATAATGCATTAAGATTATTATACATTTGAATATACATAAATGTATGCTTCCGTGTTGACAAACTCAATATACATTAATGTTGGCTAGGATATGTTATAAATCATAATATTTTAAATTTAAAGGGGGAAAAAATCCAATATTTTTTTCTTCAAATTATTTTTAACTTCTTAAATTTAACTGCTCTTCAGAATTTTTTTTTAGTTGATTAATTTAAAAATAACTCAATTTGCTTTGTAATTAGAGATCTAACTATAGTTTTGAAGAATGTGAAATGTATTTATTATAGTTATTATCAGCCGTTTGCTGTTGTTCACTTCATGATTGAAATATATTGCGAAAAGAAAGTGTTTTCAAGAAGAAAAAAAAAACTATTTGAATTCTTTTTATTATTTTTGTTTTGTGGAATTTCTTGTTCTGCATTCATTTTATTATATAATCTTGTTGCTGACAATAATGACGTTTTTTATTTTTGTTATCTTAGATAAATTTTGTTACAAACACGAACTAAAATTACTTAGTCAACTGTAGTCAATAAAGTAAATATGAAGTAGGATTAATCTATATTAACTGTGGAGTCACAAGAACAAATCTAATTTTAATTCTTTGCATTTTTTTTTGTTTGTTCATATATTTTTTTTAATTCTAACTCCAACAATAAAACATATTCATTTTATAATGACAGCGAAATCAGTAAATAATAACTAATTTTTTTTTTTTTTAAGTTATACCAAAACCATTGAACCCTTGCGTTATCCTTTAGCTTCAACTAATAATGTAGAGAATAATATTAATAAAATATCCTACTTATTATTAATAAGAAGTAATAAAAAAAGTATCCTAATCAAAACGTAACATCAAATAATATTCTTGAAGGACATAGTCTTGTAAACTGAAAGAAACGAAATTTAATTCTATATTGCCAATAATTTTTGTAGCTTTGTTTATATATCTAATGGAAAAGGAAAAAAAAAACAACTAAAACGACCAAACTTGGTATAACAATTCTTTTATAACGAAAGGAAGAAAAATCCTTCATATATTAACATGACATCCCAAGGATTGGACCTGGAACTTGTTTGCTTGAGTTTGATTCCACGAAGCATTTTTTTTTATTTATTTGTTATTTGCAAATTTCCGAAGGAATATGACTATGCAGTGAAATTCGTATCCTTTTGTTCACCTACAAATTTTCTCATGCGGTTGGACACAATTTGCTGAATCAATTGATAATCAATTGTAGAGATTCGATAAAGTACGAAATAAGAGCTTACTATGCTTCAACTAGTTAAAGCTTGCATTAAATGGAGGGAGTTCTGAAATGATCTTATTCAGGTTTGAGGGTGAACTTCCAACTGCTACCACATGGCAATATAGAGTCTTATGTGTTTATTATTCTATTATCATGAATCTCTTAGCGCTGTTAAACGTTGAAATCTATTTGTAGACATAAAAGTAAGTGTACTGTGAATCCTGACAAATCCTCGGAGTTTTGTCTTTAATTAACAACTTGTAGTTAACTACCATCGCCCAAAATCTCAAATAAAATTTACTGAAATGAACTTCTATCGGGCATTCTACGAATAACTAAATATATGTAAATGCATATTTAATTTCACAACTTCATTTTTTTTCATACACTTAGTAAAAGCAGATTAGTTAATCTATAAAATACCGGACATTTTATGAAATATACTTCCGCAGTCTTTCCAATTGCTAGTTGTTCTATCTAAGAAGGATCAGGTAAATTTATTATATTTGGAAAATTTCAACGAAGATGATTTACAGTGATCTGAAGATTTGCTTGTATTTTTTGTTTGTTTGATATATTTTAAAATAGATTGTTGAAAAGGATAAGTGACTTAAGTAGCTTTATATTTTGAATATAAATATCACTTTACAGTATAAACTCGATATTGTAAATTATTCCTGTCTATTCTTTTAGTGCACAGGATTTGATTCTATCCGAACATCTTGATTGTATCGGATTGACTTCGACTTAACAAGAAAATGCAATCGAAGAAAACTTATTCACTGATGTTATCATCTGGTGGAAAATAAAGAACAATCACCAAAACTTTAGATTAAATCGCAATATGTAAATTCTTGATCAAATAAATTTAAAATTAAATATTGCTTTGTTTTGACGATTAAAGAACTCTCCTATAAATCTTTGCCTCCAAATTTTTCCGAAATTCTACTTCAATTACTTCATTAATATTAATTCATGATAAAAAAAGAGTAATTCCGTTACTTTCTCAGGTAAATTGCGTCAATGACAGTTCCTTCTTGCTTCGATTTTCCCACTGCTTTTCATTTTGCTGCCAATTGGATGTTACATCCACAATTACTTACTGATGGAAGATGCAGCATTTTGGATTTTTGTTTGTTTATTTCAAAAGCCAATGTTTTGTTTGTTTTTTAAAAAAAATATATATTTTTTTTGATTAAGGTGTTACGACCTTCCATTTGGTCTATATTCCTGGGCACGCCTCGGAATCCTTGATAACAGCAGGCTTTCCTATTGTATTGTAATTGTTTTGTTTAATCATCTTTCCTCTCACTTGTTAAAATAAGAGTATTTCATTTAAAATTTGTTGTTCTCTAAGATTTAGGTTTCTTAAGTACTTTATAAAACTTGTAAACTTTTGAAAATTCTACTAAATAGGTATAAATATTTGTGTTTTTGTCTGTCTTGGTTGTTATTGATTTTCTTTCGTAATACAGAGATTGTGATAAGACTTGTCATATCATTCTTGTTTTATGACAGAAAGGGTTGCAGATGTCTGTGTTGAAAGACATCTTGAGAACAAAATAAAAAAAAAAAAAAGAAATACGGCTGGAAAGGAGCGGACAGGCCTGCATTAGGAGTTGAGGAGTGTGGCTGCGTGTGAACTACCATTTTCGTCAGCTCTTATCAGATACAACTGACGGTTGCTCGACAGCTCCGTTTTCGGAAGCAAAAACCGGCGCCGTTAGTCGCGCTCTGATTGCTGCGACTCATCCAAATCGAAGAAAGCGCTCATTTCTTACCGCTCGTGCATTTCCCTTGATTCGTTATCGATACTGTGAGTTAGTAGTGTTATTATTATTGTTAGGGATTTCAGATTGGGTTAGTTAAAAAAATATTTTAACATATCTAGACATAAATTAGTATTTTTGTCTTAATCGTTTATATAGGTTTATTTTTTTTTTTTTTCATAGATTAAATATTATTCTGATGCTCTCATCGCTCAAGGCATAACACGCAAGCTTTTGTTTTATTTCATAGTCTGTTGTTTGTTTATAAGTTGAAACTGGCCCACACCTCTCTACTCTATGCAAATTACATCTTATACGGCCATAAATTCTTTCACTCGTTTATCATCTGTGTTTGTTTTTCGTAGAGGGCGTTTTCATATGATCTCACTGTGCCAGTGTGCAAACGATGGCGTAGCTGTTTTTGCTATGGGTGAGGGATGTTCAGTAAAATAAAAACATCTATCATTTAATAAAAAAAAAAAGAAAAGCTACGAGCTTTGTTTTAGAACAGACCGTTAAAATCTGGACCACGACAGTTCACGACTCTTTTTGAATGTCATGTCAGCTCCATAGTTTTGCAGTTCATTGACTTTACCAAGATGGCTTAAAGATACTGAAAATCGAAATAAAAATATCTGGATTTGAAAGAGATTAAGATACCGTTGAATACGATTAGATAAAGGAATTCTTCATAGTTGAGGTTGTACGAATTCTGAAACCACCAGGAACAGGGTCTCACTGATGATGGTCTCCCATAGAACAAGACACTATCGATCCAGACTTCGTGCCAGCAACATTTACAGAGCCTCATTTGAGGTGGAATCAACGACATGTTGAGGGATTCAGTTTATCGAAACCTCAAGTTGTGGCTAGGTAGATTTTTAAGTTTCTAGTTAGAACCTGTTGCAGAAAGAATTTTAGTTTTTCGTAACAATTACGTAGATCTTTGCTTCGTTTTCTGAGATATCACATGACTCTATGTCCTGTAAAAAAAGAATAAAAGAGAAGATGGTGGTTTCTGCGGGATGAAAAGTTACAAAGGATGAAAATTGAAATTTCAGTCTATTCAGCACAAGGAATTTCTTAAAGAATCGCAAATGAAAAATATAGAAGAAAATAAATGTTTAGAATTGCATAATCGACAGATATAGAATGTTCGTTAGTGTGCACTGTGGTCTGTTTTTAAATTGCTTGAGATCACTATGGGATTGACGTATGATTTCCTTCTAATAGGTTATTACACTAATGAATAGGTAATATTCTTTACCACAGTGATTTAGCATAAAGAAACTGTGGTCGTGGTGAGCTACCAAATAATGGTCTCTAAAATTCAAAATGGTTTTGAATTTCCTATCCTATTACTGTAGCAAACCTACAACTGTTCAGACTGTTAAAAAGCGATTGTAAACTGAAGTGGTTCTATTTCGATAGATGGAAAAAGCATTGATGAAAATTTTTCTTTCATGCTTTGAGCTTCTTGGTGATGAAGATAAATATGATGATAATAATACACAAAGACCATAAATTCTTAGCCATAGGTAGAAGATATTTTCTGAAGATGGCACTACTGCAGTTTGGATGTAATTTGTCAGGCATATGCTTGGAATGTGCGTACCTTGTACAGAAGCTTTTTCCGGATATTAACTGACCTAATCTATTAGAAGACCTTTTTTTTGGCTCATGCTATCTTAAGTGATTGTTTGCGATTGTTGTTCCTTATCTTTTCCGAAATGTGCGAACGTCAAAACATCGTTTGGGGGCTCATGACTTTCTGCGATTACAGCTAATTAGGAGTGCACTCATTAGCGTCCCCTCCTCCGCCCTCCTGATAGGCGTCACGTGTCGTTTGCAAGACAAGCGACCATTCATCAATCGCGTCATGTTTCGATAAGTGCATCTTGTAGACGGATCAAGAGAGGGCGCCATTACCGTCCGATGACATTGCGTTTCGCGTGAAATGAAGTCGTCGTCAGTTGGATTTTTCATTAGTTCTGGTCGTATTTGAAATGGATCTCATCTTTCAGTGACATAAACCATTCATCAGTGGAGATGAGCTGTTTTCAGGGAAGAGAAAATTGAACGTTACCGAATTATAGTTATGCTGATAAAATCTATCATTGTGTTATCTACGCTTGAAATTTAAGACCGGTCTCAGCGTTTATTCACGTTATCTCAATTTATTGAATCACCGTGATACACTTTTTAACTTTTCGGCAATAGATTTATTTGTAATCCAGTTTTAGAATATATAGGTTACGGGTAAATCAATAATTGTGAACTTTGTCATAAACAAGTAATCTTTGCAAAGTTTCTATAATTAAAAAGTTTTTTGTTTGTTTTTACAGCATTAAGAAAAAAAAAATCATAATTATATACAGATTTAATTACATACTAAATACATAAATTAAACTACTGGTATCAGTTTGAAGCTTAGTCAAATCTTTATCCCATTATATTAGTTTCTTATTGAATTAAATTATTAATTATTATTATTACAGGATTTTGGAATAGGAGGGCTGTGATAGTCTCAGTCATTCAGCCAAAACGTTGTGTCCTTTCTAGGATTGGGAAGGGAGGTTACAGAAACCGATGAACTTTCCAATTAAAAAAAAACAGGTCTAAATCTTAGATTTCTTTCATTTTCTGATGCAATTAGAGGGTTCTGACCCCTCCCCCTGTTTTTAGTGAATTAGACCTTTACTGTGTATTTTGTAAACTTCTAATATTCAGCAATGGTCTGTAAGTCTCTTACAGGTGCTCGAATTATGGTCATTATTTCAACAAAAGGGGCTTTTGTCATTATATTTTTCTTTTTTCTTTTTTTTAATTATGTCATTGAGCTATAGAAAGAAAAAGGAATGTATTACTGAAAATAGTTACCAGTCATTCTTCTCCTAATACATGTAACCTTTGCTTTTCATTTTTTTTTCAACAAATCCTCTCGTAGTAACAAACGTAATTTAAGTATGGTAATAGATGTGTAGACTTAATTTGGCTGAGACATGCGTAGACTTATTAATTTTACACTGATAGACGATAGGTTTGGATCTTTTTTTAACGGGGAAATTCTGCCTGAAGAGGCTGCAGGATAATCACAGCGAAACTAGTTGTTTTTTTTTAATTGTAAATATATTACATTTTTATCTTGTCATGTTTATATCAGTGTAAAACATAATTTCAACGTATTATCTTCCCTTTATATTTATTTCTATTTCAATTCGATTTTAACTTATCACCTTAACTATTATATCGAAGGCATTCTTAGTTTCTACCTATAAATGGTATCCGAACATTGACAGCGAATGTAATGTTTTCCTCAGTTTTTCTAAAACGGGTAGAAAGCACAACGTGGTAAACGAAAATTAAACATTTGATCTAACATTTCTTTTTTTACCTCCATTAATACGAGAGAAAGAGAAAAGAGTAGAATAAGATTTTAAATCGAAATACTCGTTTCCAAGGTTGATTAGAATATGAATCTCAGAAGATGAATCTTATTAATATTCGTAGGAAGCAGATCGGGCCAATAAAAAAAGAACTGTTGTTTGCCAAAATCTGTCAAACAAAATTGGAATTAAATTGGCGGCTACTGAAAATAACTGAAAATTATTTATTCTTATTACTACTGAAAATAGTTGTTTAACATAGCATAAAATGCAATTAGATTACATTATGATATTGTCTGTGTGTAGCAGAGAAGCCGAACACCTTAGATCAATTGTGTTATTTCACGGAAACGAGGACAGACGGAGGAAAAGATGCAGAAAGAATGATGGAAGAAGAGCTAGGGAATGGGAGAACCACAAGAAAATCTGTCCAACGCGGATCATCCACCACGAAACGTAAACATGAGCATAGCGATAGATTTTTTGAATATAAATTTAGAATGCTCATTATCTAAATGACTTGAAAAGTTGTTTTTTTTTAACTTGACTCATCTTTTTTAGATTGTACCAAAAGATGGTTGCGCCAACTACACCTTAATTTTACTTAGAACTTAAACAGTCACTTGTTATTCTTGAAAAATTACTTCTATTACTATTCATAAGTTTATCAAATTCAATTCGTGATAAAAAGTAGAAAAAAACTCGAATGATATTGATCTTTCGTTTTTTTTTACTGTATTTCGTTCTATTTAAAGGTTATATTGATAGATGAAATTTTTATGACGTAACTTACGTCAAGTGAAGTAAATTGGGAAGAGAAAAAAATTGATCACTGATGTTTATCTGTAAGAAAACTGGCGCCAACGAGATTTACTGTAATAGTTTCTGTATCAAATTAAGATATTTTTTTTTCTTTGAGAACTGAACTTTCAGCTCCAAGAAATGTCTTAAATCATCAGTCGCTTACAACCGTCAAGAAAAACGTCGCCAGATTATGGTTCTAATCTTTCCGTCGATGTTACTTAGCGTCAGTCTTAGATCGATACAACTATTTCACTTATAATTCGTAAAAACTTCACCGTTTTCTCTTTCCCAGATGGAAATGATTATTATATTTTTTTTCTTCTTCTCCGTCTGATTCAAACACAACAAAGCGCTTTTCTCACTCAGGGTGATCTTGATTTGATTTCCCGCTTTCTGGAACCCTCTCGATCTAATTGAGATTGACTGAGGAAATGGCGCGGGGGCTTCAGGGCATTGTTATTACTAAGATTTTTTTATTATTATTATTATTTTAGTTCTTGGAAGAAAAATTATAAACATCTAAAAAAAAGTCTTATCCAGAGGTAAAAACCTAGAATATATTTTTAAACTCAATTTATCAGCTTAATTCCAACATACTTCAAAAGTAAAATTACTTCGCTGTATTGCCAATTCCTTTGTTCTTTAAACAGAAGCAAGTATTAGTATATAATAATTTTGCTGAATCCTAGGAAATTACAGCAAATTTAGAATTACCACATTCTTAACAAAATTAATTAAAATGAACATTCATAGAAATAAGCTAAAAGAGAATTGGGTTAAAAGTTAAGTATAAATTTGCTTGGAGAGGCTTTGATAGTTATATTCCCATCGACTTCAGTGCAATAATTAGAAGTAATTAACTTATCAAGTTTCAGAAATTTGGTATTTTATGTATAAAAAAGGCTTTTAATCATGCTTTACAATAAAATCAGAGCTCTACAGTATTTGGTTATCTGGTTCTTAAAAATTTCGAATTTAAAATCGATTGAACCATCCCTGCGGTCCGTTCTGACCTTTCATCCAACAACAGCCCTGATTATAACCCTAATTTGAATGAGACGATACTTCTTTCCCTATTATTCAAATTAACGCACCAGCCTTAATGACCTGCTAGATATCTCTCTGATTTTTCCAGATCTTTATCAGTAAGCTATTGCTTTCACTTGATAGCCACGACAATGGTGTTGTAATAGCTTTAAATTACGATGAGCGGAAAATTAGAATAAATTCCGAATGAGGAAGATAAATAGAAACATTTGCAGGCCAATAATACGGCTGAAGTCCGTGAGGCCACAACCTTCTGCGGCAAATATCCAAAAATGGTTAGCCGAGATTTCCTTTATATTACTGACTTCTTTTTCTATCTTGTAGTTTTAAAAAAGTTTACGTTTATTTATTTTTTGTTTATTTTTTCAAGCTTATATTCTTAGGTGAGGAATATATTAAAAAAAATAATTCGATCACCTAATAAACATTTCAATAAGATTTTTAATTGACTTCCATTATCCCCAACTTAGATATTTAGCGTTAACTTAGATTGAAATCTTCATATCAAAATTGAAAGCATAGGAATTTAGAATACAGGGTTTTAAGATTTCTACAAAATTTCTGTGATTGGTCTAAACACCAAAGAATAATGTAAGGTATCAAATAAAAAGACAAACTGCCGACATTTCTTGTGATGTTATGATTTAGTTTATACTTATTGTATGAATAATAATAAAAAGCGTAACAAAACTTCAGTCTTTCTATTCGTATAATCAACACTAAGAGAGAAGTAAGAATCGAGTTGTGAGGATAATTTAACAATTAAAAAGTTTGTTAATCAGCTGTCAATGCCGTACAAACTTAATAGTAAATTGCAATCTTGTATCTACACTTCCATCCATTGAATACGGTCTCGGAGTGGAAGAGCATACGAACCTAATAGCTCTACTTATCCAACCCTTATACGGTAAACAACATGGCGTGTAAGGATATTCAATCCACTTGAAATCATAACGTTATTAGGTCATTTTGGTCACTCTTTTCTCAGAAGTCGGTTTTTGTATTTTCTGAGAAAGAAGTAAGA
Organism: Thereuonema tuberculata; assembly: GCA_023159025.1. NCBI lineage: Eukaryota > Metazoa > Arthropoda > Chilopoda > Scutigeromorpha > Scutigeridae > Thereuonema > Thereuonema tuberculata. The sequence continues at coordinate 55,414,743 of JAFIDM010003189.1, read as the reverse complement.
GAGTAGGAAAGTAATCATCTTGAAGTTCCTGTGCTAATGACTGGGGTGGCAACAAGAGCTCTCCTCTGTTGTAGGAGGCTGCTGGGGCAGTGATTGTTCCATTACGTCTGTAGAAAGGAACACAAAGCAGGAAAGTTGAAACTACTTTCGTTATTGCTATGCTATTTTTGGATGATTTCATAACGCTCTTCTGGAAACTTGTTTTTTGTCTCGTAAAGCCGCACTGTGTTGACTTTAAAAACACAAATCTTATATGACCTCTATTGGCAACTGCGTTACTTCAATTCTTCCATAATCTCATTCTTTTCTAGACTACACTGTTGACAGAACAGAAAAATAATTTACCAGCCGATCTCAGCGTTAACCAAACAGAAGACTAACAATTATCGAAGAGTATAGCGAGTTTTCGAGGGCGTTCTTTAAATGAAAACACTCTTTAAGGCAACTCTATCCACGTTACAGTATGAACAGAATAATAATTTTCTAAATAAAGCTTTCATACTTTGTTATATTCGATAGTTACTACTTTATATTGCATAAATATAAAGTAGTGTTCGAGTTTTCATTGTATCCTTTTTTTACCAAATATTTTTTACCAAATATCATACCAAATCAAGATAAGTGATACTGGAAAAAAGTTATTTTTCAAATATTACTTACTGAAAACTGTTTTCTATTGTACTTATGTTTAAAGTTTTGATAATTAATTTATGTTAAAATTCTGCAATGATCACATCTAATCATACTTGTAATTTACGGCTGCTGAATTCATTTAAGGTTAAGGTCTAATCAAAACGGGATTCCTTACATTCTTTTGTTATCCTTTTATTATCTTAATAAAAAACATCCTTTTTATTAAGTTTTTCGTGTGATTCGAGTTTTCACCTTCTTAATAAAAGGATGTTACTCAGCCTAAACATCCTGAGGCTGAATGGCAGGTTGTTTAAAACCTTTTTTTTTTTAATGTTCATCTAAAAAGCCATCTACAGGAATAAAACAGTGAAAAAGATAGATATCAACTCCAAAGATGCGAAATTCCATCCAGTTAACACTCCATCCGTACGATGATGCGCAGGGTTCGTTGATTGAAAAATGAAGATGGTCGTTTCATTGCCAGAGCGAAAAGCAGATCTCTGACATTGCTCGATCTCTAATTTGTCTTACTCGTTTGAACAAAAAAAAAAAGAGAGTTTAGAGAGGATGTTCAGATTTCAGTTCATTTTCGTGTTTCTGTTAACCTTTATTATCATCTTTCATTCTTCGCTGTCGAATTATTTGCTAAATCATTCGTTCTTATGCACTTTAGGGGAAACTGAATTAGTAAATGAACTAAATACAGTTGAACTGGAATTAAAAAGACGTTTTTAAGTATTTCAGAAACGCACCACTGCAAGTGTTCCACTACTTATTGTAAGCTTCAACGTAATTCGTATTTATCAATGACACTTCTACATTCCTTGAGAACTTAAAATGCTAGTTACATTGAGATATGTTAGATTTCGAATACATCTTATAAACACTTACTGTATAACTTAGTTATTCTTGTTTAGATCTAATAGGTTTTATATAGGTTTTTAATAAAACATAATTACTCTTGAAAAGAATATCCGTTATATCAATACTGTTTATTTCTTATCTTTCTGCTTGAAAATTAATGACCTTAGGTCTACTCTTTCTGCGTCTTTAGTCTCTTAAATTTAAAAGTCCGAAAGGAAAGTAAATTTGAATAAGTTTATGAGTTTTCTTAAGTTTTCAGAGGTTACTCAATACGTAGAGGCAGTCAATCACTTTATTTTTTAATAGTGGAGCAAAAAACAAACAAACACGTATTTGCTGTGACTGTTATTTCCTTATAACATTTTTACTGATCAGAATTTACTGATGAATATTTTGTTACAAGGATGACTTTATTAGACTATATTCATTCAGGAGTAACGAAGGGAAGTTGTAATAATTTAGGAGAAAATATATCATTGGAATAACTGCTTCGTAAACTCTTAAAGTAGTTCAAGTGAAAATAAAGTTACTTTATATTCCTTGAAGAATTAGATGAAATATCATTTGAAGAAAAAAAATGGATATTATACTGTGATCTATGTTGGTGATCTTACATACGATGCTTCTATCTGTCTCTATCACTTCTTTGCAAAAGAAAAATATACCAATTAAATAGTGCTTGAAATAATGTTAAATTTTCAGTTTATTTCGTGCAAAAAAATACATTATAAGGTAAAAATATTATGATTTTTTTTTTATTTAGGAACTGAGAGACATTGATGATATTAATTGCATATTGTTTAATTAATATTTGTCCTGATTTCCTTATTTCATCGTGAATGAAAATAATAATTTCCAAAATGAGAGCGTTCAAATTTTCTCATTTATAGTGTTTCCTGAAAATGTCCTCATTTTGGGTTCTACTTCTCTCTTAAATGCGTCAATTTCTCGTTCATTATAAAATGCATTCGAGCGAATATAGTGGGAGGCTTTTTTTTTTCCTTCTCTTTTCCGCTTCTTTAACAACCCCCGAGCGACTCTTGTTGGATCCCGTGCTTTTACAAATCGGAGAGGTGGAAAAGCCAGTCGAGCGAATGAGAGGGGAAACCTTGCCTCCTCCTGCCGGCTTCTGGCTCTGAAAAGCCCGACGGCCTCGTGGTTATCGCCGCAACTTCTCCTCAGGTCATCGTCGCTGATATGAGAGGCAGATCGCTGAACAAATGATAATGGAGATCACTTGGCATAGAGATAACTCTTCCCCTCTGCACTGCTCTGCAAACTTCGTCTTATTCTTAAATACACTGACATGTCAAAATTTGTTTGAAAGGTTGAATAACATTTCACATTCGCTTTCAGGGTTACCTCAAATGAAAGGTTCTAGTCTTTTACCTAAGGAAGTTAGCCTCATAAAATCGATATGTCTGTCTATGTGTCGTGTAGGGAAGGGTGTGTCTCCTAATAAGTTGTGAAACAGCGAATGGATCTTTCTGAAATTTGATGTGAATACATGAAAATAGTTACACACACAAAAAAAAGGGATCTAGGTTTTTCGAAATTTTGTGCATGACTGTCTGCTTTTTTTTCTTCTTAGTGAAAGTAACAAAAATTCATTAAACATTATCTTAAACATTAGATAAAGAATGAATTCTTTCATAATCCAGTTTTCATTATTAAGCTGTATCACAATTCAATTTTATTTTGATATTTAAATTACTTTGACTTAGAGGAAGTATTTGCGTATTTTTTTATTTTTCAGCAAACATAAACATCTCAGCTTTGTACTTTTGGCAAAAGTGCATTAAAATTTTGAAATTTCACTCAATTGCATAATTAATAATAACTTTCAACGATTTCATTGACAAAAACTATAGTTCGCAAATATGGAGACATTGTGCATTGTCTCTACCATAATGAAATACAAGTCTCGAGGTTTTAAAATAGGTTTTAATATCCTTGAGGAATTTTTTTTTGTACATCGTAAGTAAGCCTTCTTTACCTTTTTTTTTTCAGTGTGACTCATTGATTAATGTGAATGAATGTTTTGGAATTACAGTAATGGTGATAAAACTATAGATTGATAGTAAGTACAGTCAAACTTCATTTTATTCAAATTGCAATTTATAAGTCTTCTTCTCGTGACGTTGTCACCGAGGCGTTGGCCTCTCACCTCTGAGCACAGGGGGTTCGGTTCTCATGTGGATTTCGTGATGGTGAACGATCCGCGCTGGTTAGGTTTTCTCGGGGTTCTCCCATTTCGCCTGCACTTCTCCCACCATACTGTCTTCGTCTTTCTCTCCGTCTGTCCTTATTTCCGTGGGGTAGCACAATAGACCTTCAGGTCGCGGTGCTTGGCTTCCCTGCCACCCACTTTTACCACAATCAAATCAAAAATCAAGTATTCCTCTTTGAGGAGAATGAGATATTCATGAGTTTGAATGGAATTGCCAAGCAGGGACATAAATAATAATCAAGATGAATCTTGAAGATTTATTTTGAAGGGTCGAAAAAGAGTGATAAGATTCATTCAAAAAGATTACCGTATATGCTCCAATAAACGCCGAGTCTCTTATTGTCGCCGGTCTCAAATAAGCGCCGGGCTGCAGAGGGGACACTGTCAAATAGTAGCCGGTCTCTAATAGTAGCCGGGTCTTTGATATTTGCCTACCGGTACTAGTGTAAGCGTCCGTATCTTTATAGTCGTGCTATACCTTACGGTACATTGCCTTACAAAATGCCGCCGAAACAGTCATTTGACATTGCCTTTAAGATTCACGCGGTGGAATACGTGAAAGAGACTTCCGGTGAGGCGGCCGCCCGTCATTGCGGAATAGCAGCGAAAGGTACAGAAAGACATTGCCATTTATCTTTAACAGTCTTATGTAGCATGTGAAATTCAAATAAAGTAGCTGCTTATAATATTAGCCGGTATTTATATGTAAAAATATTGCCTTCTGAAGGTTTTTTGTTAATAATGGCCGGCCTCTAATAGCAGCCGGTCTCTATTAAGCGCCGGGAGCCGAGGGTAGTCTTGCAAATAAACGCCGGGGGCCTCTATTGGAGCATATACGGTACCTAAAATACAAGAAGTAAGACTTTGTAGAGCCGTCTTTGCTTTCGACCGAAGAACTTGTAGATTCGGTTGCTCCATCAGTCGTCGTTGCACCATCTCTTCGACTGCCTTCCTCGAATTAGTCTGCTAAACGGATTGGTTCCGGTGCAGAAATCGAGTTCGGGTCAGTATTGTGTGGTTTTGCAGTAGCGAAAAGGAACGACTTAAGAATACAGACGGAAGATTTTTCTTATGGATTTTTTTTTTTCAAATTTACAGAGTTTCTGTTATACTCACAGCGAGTGAAACACACCACAACAGTACGAGTAAACTACGATAAATTGAGAGAATCAATTACAAGTGTTCTAGCTCGGTGTAGTCGGAAACAAAAATGGCCTCTTACTCTCACTAACAACACTTTAACCTCTACAATGGAGTCTACTTGAGTTTCGAAATCTCATTTTAAAGGTTTAAGTATAATGTACTGATTCACATCCAAGTTAAAAAGTTCTTTTAAGCAATAACTCATAAGCAGCATGATTTGAGTCATTTATTTTTAACTTTATGAAAATTTTGTATTGATTTTATTTTGTTTTCACAAAAAAAAAATAAAATGCAAAGATAAAGTTGTTGTTTTACGGATTACGTTAACCAGAAGTTTTTTATTTAGAAAGTAGTAGTAAAGTGCTTAATTCATATCGAATCGTTTTATTTCTGATGAAATGTAGAAATAATTTGATACTTACATTTCAGACTTATATTTTTGAAGGTGGTAAAAAGAAATTATTCTTCAGCTGATTGTAATTTTATTACCTCGAAATTTAAGTAACAGTAAATTTTTGATGTAAGATTTCTTCAGGAGCTAAATTGATTTCTTACGTGTCCGAAATTCTTTCTTTTTTTGGCCATAAAAAAATATCTCCACCATCCACTGGCAATTTATTGCTTCACAAGATATCAAATATGCATTACAGCGAAAGGTTGGGCTTTAAACAAAGAAATTTAAGATGTGTGAAATGGTCTTCCAAATTACTTCTTTTTTTCACCCAATTAAACACGAAATTAATAGGCCATTTACTGCTGCTGGAAGCGCTCTACCGAAAATGAATCTGCTTTTATCTAAGAGTGTATTGCAGTTTCCTTACAGCTCTTCAGTTAATTTCTTTTGATTAATAAGTAATAGTACAGTGTTATTACAGGTTCTCTACTGATGCTTTTTGATCGAATGCGCATCTGACGATTGGCAACAACTTTGGCTAATTGTAGATAATACTTTGATGATTTGTTATTTCTTCCGTTGAAACAAGAAATGAAACAGCAATTCAAGGAGCTCTCTTTTGGATTCTCTTTCATTTCAATGTGTATTTTATTAAGAAAGTGACTCTAAACCTTTCGAATGATAAGCTGGCAATCGAGAGCTTTGATATCGTCTTGCTATTATTATGCTTTATTTTTATTAATATTGCATGTTTCGGCTTTTCTCACAAGTTTATTCTTAATATGTGTTGATATCATTATTGAAAGATTTCTAAACATGATATAAATAACTGTTTTTGCACTTAATTGTTTTCAGAGGCTATTTATCTTCTGTAGCTCTAAGTAACATATCTTTCCTTGCTTCAGAAATATCGAAAGCCATGATTTCATCAAAATACCTTGTAATATTCGTAAATGCGCTTAAATGACACTGCTCTATCAATAAAGATGCTGCCATCCTGCAATGTAATGGACAGTCTGAATTAGTGTTGTACAAAAGAAAGGCTTATGTACAGTTTTCCAAACCTTCTAGATTATGTTACACGTGTTAAATTACATTTTATTACATGATTCTGTTGTACTAGATTGCTATTGATAAAATCTACTTAATAATCTTTACATTGGTTGAGGAGGCAGATGTTTCAGATGTGCTGTATGTTTGCAATAATAAAATAATACATTTTGCCGCTTTAGAGTCTACATTTGAAACGAACTACTTTCATATAATCTTTGATTTGACCATAACGTGGGAGGAGGTCCATTACTGCATTTGGTATCTCGGAGGGGGGCGTTTAGAGGCCTATTTTGTGAAACAATTATCTAGTCATTATTTCCTGAAATCTCCGTAAGTACAATAAAAAAAGGAAAACGTGCTATCTCCGTAAGTGTTTACGAACAATACTCATATTTAATGCCTTAAGTATTCCTAAAGTAATATTAGTATATTATATACTTTAGTACTATTGTAAGCTAATTAATATTTAATATCTGTATTTCTGTAAATTTCTGATATTTATACATTTTAAATTTGAAAATAACAATTAAATTCGTTTAGATAAGCATAATTGGATGATTAATAAAAAAATAATAGGATGAAATTTAATGAGATAAAAAAAAATAATAAATTTTTTTTTTAATGAGATTAACCTTAAAGATTTTTGAATGAAATCTTAGAATTTGTACATTAAGTTTAGTAACGAGATTAGTTCATTTCATTGTTGTGAAATCTAATTAGTCTGTTTTAATGAGATTAAAATGCTTTGTTGTGCCATAGTTACGCAGCAACAGGAGGATTATCTTTTTTTTTATAGAAGAGAGATTTCATTTGTTTTTCCTTGGAAAAATCTTAGAAAATACTTCTTCTTAATTATTGTTGACGGATTGAAATCAACAAGCATTCCATCTCGAGAAAAATGTTTCCTTGGCTTAATAAAGAATATTTCAACACGGAACTTGAAAGACCATCCACGCTAGGCCATAGTAGAGTTTTCTAAATATTCTACTAAAAATAGCTCAAGAAAATAATAGAAAAAAAAGGAAAATTCATTTGTAAATTACAGCAGCAATGTTTAAGACATTTCAGAAAATTTGGAATAATTTTAACTTACAAAGAAAGAAAGAAAGAAAGAGAGAACGCCATTGTCAATCTTGATAATTTAATATTTCTCTTAATTGAACTACATTAGTTTAAAATTTGACGAATGTAAGTGAATTTGTAAGTGAATGTAAATAAATCATCATTAATTGCTTATTAGAACTTTTATTTAAACTAAATTCTATATTTACAAATGGTAATTTATTGGATTCCATATTTCTTCCTAAAATTTCTTATTTTTTTATTATTATTTCTTACTTGAGATGTAGGAAGCAAATTACTATAGAATTGATGCAGGGATGAAATCTTCATTCCTTCTAATGTAAAACAGTGTATACTTCATCTAACACTGGGAATTTAATTTCGAAACTTAATTGAATCGTCCAATATTTAGAGACTGAATTCAAATGAAGGCAATGAATTTAAAATAACCCAAACTTAATATTTCCGCGTCAGTTACAACCACCGCCATCTGGCAAATAAGTAGACTATGTTATTTTCATTTACAGTGAATTTGCAAATTGAATTTTTGTTATACTCTTTTTTTTTTTCTTCTATTTAAATGTTTTTAATCTGTAACATTAAGAGTTTTTTTTTTTTTTTTTTTTTTTAAATATTAGCAAAATCAAGTCAAATAGAAATCCATAAAAGTCCAAATTCGAATAAAAAAGGAATTTAGTTAAATTTCTGAAATTTAGATTGATTGTTGCATTATTGAAGATGATGTTATGTAATATTAAAAACTTAAAACATGCATAGAGCTTGTAAAGTTTCCTTTCGAAAATAACTTAGTTATTCTCAAAGGGCATTTTATTTAAAATAATTAAAAAAAATTAATTGATAAACAAATTTGAGAAGAATTGAATAAATTTAGAGATGATGATAAAGTTTTGAAATAACTATTTTTGAAAAATAACAGCAGGAAAGCTTTGAACATTCTGGAAATATTGGCCACTAATAGATGCTATTAAAAGTAACTTCTTAATGAAACAGTAAAAAAAAATCCTTTTTTAACATTTTTTGATACTAATTGACTAGTGACGAAAAAAAGGTTTTCTTTTCTTATTCAGTAATCTTACTTTTTCTTAAATAGATGGAATTCTTTTAATTACGTTAATAAATGTACTTTTCGTAATGTCTTTGCAATTGTTAGAAACGTTTTTCCAATGATACTTTTGATGTTGGTTGAAGGCGTTTGCCGTCAATCTGCTTTGGTGATCCTTGGATATCTGACAAAGACAGACAGAGGATTGATCTAAAAAAAAAGTGTAAAAGAAAAAGAAAATAGAAAAGAAGGGTAAACCTCTGCTACTTCGTTTTGCAGCAATTCTTGATAAAGTCGGTTCTTGGAGCGGATCGCGAAAACGTGCGCAAACAGCGATGGGGCAATGGTCCGAAGACAAATCAAACCACCGATCTGCAATGGAACGTCAAGCGTTCGTCCTGTTTGTCTTTGTTGGACCCATCTCCCGCACTGTTGACTCTTATCACATCCCCCTCCCGTCCTCTTCCATTTCAGCCTCCCCCTTCTCCCTCCGAAGACCCGAAAGCTTTTCCCCCGAAAGCTTCTGCTGCTGAAGGCTACATTTGGTGCCACAGTTGATATCGTGGGTGGATGTCTTCTTTCCTTCACGACCCTTTTCCCTTTCCTCAGTCTCTACAACACTCACCCTCCAGGGAATCGGCAATGGGTAAATCCAGTTGCAAAGAAAGTCAAAAATATTCTGGAAAGAGTGAAAAAGAAGAAGAAAGGTCTGGCTTCGTTTGTGGAAATATTTATTTATTCATTCTTAACTGTCTACATTATAAATATTTAGAATTTCATTTTGACACCTAAAGCGAAAAAAAATTTGATTAAATTAAAAAGATTTTTTTCTGTAATCGCACCTTTTTTTTATGGTTAGGCTTAGGAAAGTGTTTTAACTTCCATTATCTTTATAGTTCGTTCCTAGAGAAGTCATTTTACATCTTCAAAACTGACTGAATAATTTCAGAAAAAGAAACATTTAAAATCCCATTTGTATCAGGCTGATGTTGGATTTTAAAATATCAGCCTTGTATATTCCAGTTTCCAAATACAAAGAGGCTTTTCGGTTTAAATCCTGTATAGTGTTTTCACGGATTTAAAAAATCTTTTACGGAAAATAGACTTTAGTAATTTGTTTTATTTTCATGTGGCATATCTTAAAAGTATATACTTACGAAAAACGGTAAGCTTTGAATTTCTACATCCTTTTTCAGTCTTAACTTTTCGTTGTTTTCCGTTCCTTTGTAATATTGTTCTCGATTCTCTTATTTCGTTCAATCACTGTTGTATTTTAAATAAACTCAAAGGTAGGATAATGTTCTCTTTCTTTATTCAGCTGATCTAGACACTGATGGATCGATAGATTGGTTATCGCTCTCACCTGAATTTTTCGTCAGCCTCAGCTACATTCACGGGGCGTTTTTTTTCCTTATCAAACAGAAGATGGAAGCCTGAAAAGAAATAGCTTTTCACTTTAATTTGAAATAACTTCACTAAAACTTCACTACTTTATTAATATTTATTAAGACGCAGGAATTTATTGGCCCCTGAAACTACAAAGAAATACACATTTGGTAGAAATTCTATGTCAGCATAAAAAGAAAAGGTAGTTGTATTAAGACATAAAATACTATAATACTATTGTAATGTGCGCATATTACCTGCTTATATACCTTGGAAAGATATGTATCAAATAGTATTTTAACTTAGGCTTAACATTTTTGTCATAGTTGAGAAACACTGCCTAAAAATCCTCCATATTTGTTTTATACTGATGTTTGATGTAAATGGCACACGTAGGAAAGATTCCAAGGACCACAAATATAAAACTACCCAAATTCTGATAAGTCGACAACATCTAAAATCTAGTAATTTTATCATTTGTTAGTTGACTGAAAATTAGAAAAGGGAGTGGGAGTTGAGTGGGAGTGAAGAAAACTTACGTACTGCTTTCCATATAGATATTCACAAAGTTGGCACGCAAACTAAACTTTTTCTTAATCGATTTCTTACTTGCAACTACACTTAATTACTGCTTTAATTTAACTGTCTCAGTAATGAGGAAAGTAGTTTTGGTGTGAAATTTTCTTAAATTTCTTCTAAGCAACCAAATTAAATCCTTCTCTTCCCATATTCACCCTCGGGGAGAAACGCAGTGAAAGCTCTTTAATGGCTGTGTTAAATTCTGTTACCTAATTCCGTGATGCTCCAGTCTAAGTAAATGTTGACTGTTTTGGCTGCTAGTGAAATTTCTGAGAGTTCCTTACCGCTATCATTCAATTTTTATTTCCCTACTTGAATCAAAGGTAATTTGTGTTTTCTTAAACTTTTCACTCAACAAACCAAAACAATCTTTCAAAAAGCATGTAAGACCCTAAATCATTTATTTAAAAATTACTTTGAGCATTGAAATTTCTTGTCTTTTCAATTTAAAGATAAATCAGTGCTTTGTAACTTTTTTACACAAAGAAACCCATCAAATATGTATTCAAAAATTCTGAAGTATCAATTGTACAAATACATTTGTATATCAGGAAATTTGTAACGGATATTATGATTCCATTTTAACGCTAAAATTAATTGTGGAAGAAAAATTTGTTGTTGATTAAGTTTTAACTATGGAATTATGGTTATTTATATAGCTTGAAATATAATTATATATATAATTTACCTAAATATTGCTATTCCAATTTATTTAATTTTAATAACAATGGGTGAGACCAAGTTGTATACAAAATGACATCGTGATACAGCTGTTTCACGCTAATATGGCGATCATCAGCCAGGAGAAGTCATCACTTCACAACCATGTTGCACGATTTTTAGATGATTTTCCCGACTGTGAATCTAAGAGCGGGAATTATACATTGCTGTAAAACCTTTTCGTTTGATTTTTTTATTATGGAACAATATTAATTTTTTTCATTGATATGATGGAACAATATTGGAGAATTATTAAAACCTAAAACTTTCATTAGCGTATATATGAAAATATGAAATGCTTTACGTGTACAGGAGTTCATTGAAATCATGTATAAAGCCGTACACCTGAATATGTTTGCACAAAGATAATTCATATTATCACTAATCAATTTCATTAGTAGGCTATATTGACAATTAAATGATTCGATTCGTTTACATTTAGCTGCCTGTGGTTATTCTTTTGTAAGAATGCTTTGTTTTCTCCTGCTTGGCTTGATTAATAGGGTTAGGGATTAGGATTTTGTCCTATCCCCGCGCGATGTCGTGATTCTTCTTAAGCTGATGATCATCTTGGAAATCACGGACTCTTGTCTTGACTCATGCAGATTAATGGAGTTGGGGAAGCAACCGTCAAACCAACTTCTTTCTTTTACGACCAAGATCACAGCGGGTCGGAACCACTTGGGAATTAATCCATTCCAATGGCCATTTCAAGAATTTCAGAAACTGCCACTGATTAAATAAGATTCAGAAAAGTATTTTTGGGGATTAACAGCGATACTGAAAGACTGCAAAGCTCACGGAGCCCAAAGAAAGTTAATCTATCTTTTTTTAAAAAGAATATCTATTTAAGTCAATAGATTAAGTCAATATATGTTCTGAAAAAGGACGAAAAAAACTGTATTTCATTGTTTTAAATATGGATGACATACTTGTTAGGAATGAATACCATTATAGACTTCCGCAAGTAAAGTCATCTTGAGAAAAGGCATTTATATTTAAGTTACATACAAATTTATTTATTTATTTTATTAATTTTATTTTATTTACAAATATGTAAAAATTTGCAGTTTTTGCATGATAAATGACGAAACATTGACATTCAAAGTCTTGATAATTTGTTTTAAATATAGAAATGTTCTATGTTTTAGTTTCAAGAATTTTCATTATTACCAATTGTCATATTAAGGTTTTTGAAATTATGTTCACGCAATTCTTTAATATTTATTCGATTTTTGCCTTAATAATCTTTTTTTGTAAAATTCTATGTCTCTTCAATTATCTTCACAATTCTCAGAAAGCTCATCTTTGCATCTGACGATTGAGATCGTTTTTGATTAACAAGATCCATTCAAAAATAAGAAAACAAATGAGTCTGTTTAGTAACTGCTTTTTCAAAAAGCAAACAAACAATCTTATTTGCATATTTTAAATAATTCATCTTTTATTCCGGACTTTCAGGCTTGTTTGAATTTGGAGAAAACGTGTTAGTAATTCTCGATGTAGCAATTTCTGCGTTGACATGGCAACAGATTAAGTTGACACCTCTTCATCATCAACCAAGCAAAACATTACAAAACGCTTAACACTATCTGTCTTTTCCACCAGAGATTTAATCAGTCATTGATATCACATGTATCGATGGCATATCGCAGGAGGGCCATCGGCTGTCATTTGCCAGACGCCGTTGCTTGGCAGCCATGCTCCCTCTGATAAGTGTCTGAATGGCCGTGTTATGACATTTGGCCGGCCTTTGTTAACCATCACTCGAATGAGCAGCAGCACTCCCACCGACAAATTACCTTTTAGTTATGGTGCCATCGCGAAATTCCTATTTCAACAATCACTTAATGGGAGAAGAGAGAGAATAGCATTTGTAAAACAACGCAGAGCCTTCGTCACAGTTAGCGTTAATTGTTTTCGAAGCAGTTCTATGTTCAGAGATTCATGATAGGTAGAGTTCATACATTATTTGAATTTTTGATAACGTTTTCCTTTGTATGCTAGTTATAACAAACTGAAATATAAACATTTTAAAAAATGTAGATTTAAAAAGAGAAACATCAAAATATTGACTGATGTCAATTCGTGTATCTATTTTATACTTCATTCATGATACTAAATTGTTGAAAGAAACATTTCAAGTGCACCAATATTTTTTTTTTGAAAACTGTAACGAATTTATCTTTTTTTTATTAGATTTAAGAATCATAATTTAAAAATGCCGTCCGATATAGCCTTGTGGTCGAAGCGTCGGCTTCCCATGAGGCTGATGCATCGGGAACTGGATTTGAACCAGGCTCCCGCATGGCTATTTATTCCTGCGTTTGTCAGCCTCTTCTTCACTTTCTAAATTCCAGTTTGAAGATATTCCATAATGGTTTCCTGAGGAAAGCCTGGAAAACCCCCTCAGTATCTTTCCAAAACACCTGGCAGTAGGTATAACATGTACCTTCCAACACACCTGGTCAGTGTGAGAGATTAGACCAAATACCCCTCATGGGGAGGAGGAGTTTGAGGCCTGTAGCCAGAAAAGGCTGTAAAAAGGGCTGAAAAAAAAATAAAAATGAATAAAACAACAATAAAGCCTGACCAAAAATTCTCCAAAATGATCTAATTATAGGTATTTTCGGAACATAACCTTTAAGTTCTGTGATCAGATTTAGGCCTTTAAAGTCCTAAATTTTAGAAAAACTATCTAATGTAGATAAACACGAATTTCAATTTGAGGAAACAAACATTGTTGAGTAGTGGTGATAAACATTAATCACGTGAAATGTGGTTTTTAATGTTGGTTTTTGTAATCTATTTGATATTAACCAAATACTAAGTTTGTAACCATATTAGTAAAGATTATTTTTATATCTGTAATTCTGCCCATAATAGTTGCATCAAACATAAGACAACCTCAAAAGACTACTGTTCAAATAAGTATATTTTTAGGAATTGTTTTTGAGATTATAACAATAAGATGAAAGAAAAGAAATGCTAACACGCAGAATACATTTATGTTAATGCATTTTTGTGGTGTTGAGAATCAAGCATTCATATCCATTAATTGTAGTTTGTTAGACACTTGACTGAAGATTCTAAATTGATATTCGTGAAAATTAAATTTCGTTACGATTTAAGAAATGGACAATTGCTTCATTTCTCAAAATATTGAAAAAATATTGAGAAACGAGCGCTTCTTGTGCTTCCTTTGATTCCTTTGAATTCTCCCTCTAAATCCCTGCAAAGTCGTAAACTCACGTCTTTCTCTCCCTCACTTGGTTGAGCTTCGTCTGAATAAACAGCCGATGAGATTAACCCCTATAGAATACGATTCGCAAGTTTTATTCCATTTAATGTATGAAGTTCACAACATCATGGATAGGAATGTTTTTATGTAATTAGGAAACTGCAGCCTTTTCAACTGATTCAGGAAGTATTCTTAAAGGTTATTTAAAACTTTTTAATTTTGTTTTCATATTGTGTATAATTCATATTGTTTATTCCAGAAAAAAAAAACTGTTACATTAGCTCATTTAAGTTTTTTCGTGTTTTATGCAAAATTTTTAGTAGATTAAAGATTGGTAGGGTTTTATTTTTAGATCATTGAATTTAATTGTTATAATTTACAGCGTAGACAGAACACTCACCGCAACAATCCTAACCAGTTAATGCCAATATAGGATTAATAACGTATTGTTGGTTCGCTAGAATTAATTATTGAACAATTAAAAAAATTAAAAAGGTTAATGTTATCAATAATGGCTCGTGCGCTGATAGTGGCCAATTTTGAATACTGTGGTCATTAGTTGATCATTTTACCAATAAAGATGATGCAAATTTCGTGCCTTTGACCTCATTTGTTTTCTTACAATACCATCAAAATGGCGTTTTGTTTCTTAGCCAAGAAGGGGAATTTAATATCTTGTCGTTCTGACTTTATCTTACATCTGGAATTTCCTAGGAGATAAGTTTTCTTTTTCATTCTATTATTTTATAGAGACGAGACCTGTCACTGGCTTCCACCATTCCTAGAGATTGCCACGAATTAATTTGGAACTCTGCCCTTCTTCCATCATCATATCGTCTTGAAAAATTTAACGGAAGGGACGCGATTAAATCTCTTTATGGCCACAAGGCCTGGCTATCCATCTTGACTCGCTCCCTTATTAATGCTTGTGTCTTAGTCCGATTGCCCGCGGTCGTATTCCGACGGGAGAAGCAACGGGAAAAGCATTTTGTAATAACGTCGGTCTTCTGCGGCGCCCCAGGTCATCTGCGCGTTCGGTCCCTCGTCCATCGTAAGCTCATTGGCTTGAAGAATACGGCCACATGGCAAATGGACATCACTTTATGAATGTTAGATCCAGATGGATGAAATGTTTCCCATCTGCGTGCCTCTTGAAAGACAAACCCACCTCCCCCACCAATCAGACGAGACTGTTCTCTTAATTGATTATTGATCTGACGCGTTACATCGATGCAAAGGGGAGCTGTCCATCTCTGTGTCGGTTTCAAAGAGGCCAGTGTATGTACACGATACGAGCAACGTGTAAACGTCAACTGGGTGTGATTAGCTTTAAGCGAGGCAGCAGATAAGAAGGCAGTTCATAAAATGCAGCAAGAGCCACATCATTTTCCGCTCATCAGACGAATTACGGCTTAGGGAGGAGTTTGTGTAAAAGCTGACATCATAATCTCCGAAAGCAACACGCGCTTTGTATAAATGGATGCCTATGAAAGGAAACATTTAGAGAGAAGATGTGTCTGCTAGATCTTATTTGCATTGAATATTTATGATTTGAGTTTGTTTTGACAATGCTACTTCCAATATTCAAATATTTAAAGGTCACCGAATATTTAGAGACAACTTTCAATTTAATGAGTTTTTAAAAATTAAGGGTTCTGGTTGTTCTGACGTTCTAAGTAGTTTCGTCTAAAGACATAATCACTGAGAAATAAACGTAAATATCAGATTGATATAAATAAATTCAAATGTAAATGAATCTCTGATTGATTATATTTGTGTAAAAGATTCATTTACATGGTGAGAATGGCAGTTAAATCCAATTCACATTGTTATCTATAAAATAGCTTGTTTATTTAATCGTAGATTAATGATTAAAAAAAATAAATATCAAATGCAACTCACTACCAAATTAAAGCAACTACAAAGAAACATTAGTTTGATATTTAAAAATTGCGTAAACCATTTGGTTATGAGGGAGGAAACTATTTACAGAACTTAATAACATACTTCGAGTTAAGAAGAAGAAAAATATATTTGTGTAAATAATATCTTTAGGGAACACAAGTACCCTAAAGTATCCTAAAAACCCTCAAGATCTTTTAATATTGCGATATTCCTAATTTTTTTATTCAAGACAAAACAAAGATATTACATTTTCTGGTTTTGATGTGACAGAAAATGATTTTCTACATTCTAACGTCAAGAAAATTTTAAAAATTAAAATATGTAAATTTTTAAAACCACCAAATTTCATGTTAAAACAAAAGATGCCTACCTGCATTGTATCAATCAGTTTTAACAAATATTTGAATATCAAAACGTTGGCTAGTAAACTTTGAAATCTTTTTCATTTTGAATTTTATTAGTGAAGGAAGGAATTCAAAAAATAAAAAAAAGGCCCATTTCCCGCAAACCCCTTTGAGGCTTTTTTAATTATTGGAAAAGCAGGGGGGGGGGGGGGGGTTCAAGTTTTGCTTATTTTTGCTGACAAGAAGAAGGGAGAATGCTTACATAAGACAAACAAGCATGTTTTTCCTCAGTATTTCATGCGCATTTTTAGTATTTACTGTTAATGATTTGTCAAATCTTACATAAGCACGGGGGGGGGGGGGGGGTTCTGTTTTTTTTTTGTTAACAGGGGGGGGGGGGGAAGGGTCTGAAATGACTAAAAATATGCTTACGTAGTACTTAAACAGCCTCTTGTAATATAGTATATTTATATTGATGGAAACTCTGAACATGGTTGCAAGTCGATTGCTTAATGCTGCTAACTAATAAAAATGGAAAATAATATTATGAATATTAGAAATATCAATAAAGAAAAGTTGCATTTCATTTTCAGTTGCATAAGTTTTTGCAGAACTTTGACGACTTAATTTTTTAGACACAAAAAAGAAACTGTGTCTAAAAAAAAAAATCTGAAACTAGACATGGATAATCACTTTTACAGTTGAAGAATTAAATTTGATTCTAAACGAGATAAATAATAGAAAAGTAACAGTCTCAGATGGCGTTACTGGAAAATTAATGAAGTATCGGAGATCTAACGCTTAAAAATAAGATTTCGTTGACTTCTCGATAATTATGCATTGGTGAACTCACGTTGTGCAATAAAACCGATGTTTAAAGAGCTCGGTGGTAAATTCTAATTCTGCATAAAAAAATATCCTGATGATAATATTCAATGTAATGAAAATATCTGGTACATTCGCTTACTTTATATTAATATATCTTCAATGTTGGAATACTTGAGTAAATTCAGAAGTTGCATTTGCTTGGATAATAACTCTATTCATCGTGAATTTGTTAAAAAAAATAACATTGCATTAATTTGATTAGCAAGTAACGTGAAACAAGGTTTCCTAAGTATCTTGTTACCACATTTTGTAATTACTACTTTTAACATTAAGCAGTAAAAAAAGGAAGTTCGGAAAAAAATTTGCAATAAGACATTTATATTATTTATAATGCTAATTATCTTGTAGGAGGTTGACTCTAGGTTAAGTTTCTAGGCTTGTAATGGTTCCGTCATTAAGAAAACCAGTCATTATACTTTCTTTTCAATAATATTAAAATACCAGATTAGTGAATGATTATTCGGAGTAAACATGTATACACTGCATGTATACACTGATGGAAATTAAAAATTGGAACGACCCGAAGGAATTAATATCGGAATACCAGTATACACAATGTGAAACATAATGGAAGACAAACAACATGATCACATGGCCAACATCATCGAAGTTCCCTATGCTACCACAGATGGTAGCAAAAGTCATTCGAACGCTTATACAGTATGGAATCATTTATCAGTGCGTCCATGCACTGTTGAGTATTCTTTGAACTATTATCAAGCCTGGAAGATAGACTCGTGCCCCATTTGAGCAATTATCGGAGTTTAAGAAGGGGGGGGGGCAATAATGACCCAGCGGGAAGCAGGATGGTAGTATGTCAAATTGCGGGAAAAGATTGGACGGGATATGTCTATAGCGCAGGGTTGTTGAAGGTGGCAGAAGGATGTGGAGACTGTGTCCGGACATTCCAGATAGACGACTGCACTTGAAGACGGCACAGACGCCGCAGGTTTGCTTTTACAGACCGAATAACAGTAACAACCATACCAGAGCCCTTTGTTACCAGGACGTCCATTCGACAATTCGCAATGTTGTCTTAGAAGCAGAACTACATAAAGGAGTTTCTTTAGCATAATTGCCTTAAACTTTTCGCTGCCGGATAGGTAGGGAGTGGTGTCAAGAATGGATTGATTGGAGGGAAGAATGGGCATGGTCTTCAGTGTTCAAAGCCGCTTAACTGAGAATGAATAATGGCCGGGTAAATACATGACGGAGACCTGCAGAGAAGCAACTCGCAACGAGTATTCGGTCGAGACATATGGGTATTAATACAAATAGTTTGGGTATTGAAGCTATTGTCTACAATGCATGTCTGATTTTTGTGGAATGTACAGTGACTGTCCTTTCGTACGTTCAGAATATCATCCAGTCCTGATACCTTTCCTATGCGACATGAAAAGTCGCTATTCCAGTAGAACAGAGCACATCCACGGCAGCTCTTGTGACTCAACATTACATACATACGACAATCTTTAGATATTTGAATATGTGACTCTTACGTTTAAGCAAATTTGATCCCCCCATGTAGTATGACGTATTACGATCTGTTTGTGACAATACACTTTACAACTTGACTCATCTAAACGACCTTCGAAATTTCGACTTTCTGCCATTACTCCTTCTGGGTGTTACCTTAGATTTCGGTCAGTGTATTTTCCTTAGCTTCAAAAATACTAAGAAACGAAAGTGGATAACATACAAGCGCAGATAACAACGCAGTGAAAAAGAAGGTATCTACAACTAAAACTGATTCATGAGTCAAGAAACATTTGAATTGAGAAGATGGCTGTGAAGTAATGTGATACAAAATTGAATATAAAATACAATATAAAAGATCTATACTGCATAGAATTAGAAATAAAAATACATTTACAAATATTTATAGATTAATTTTAGACAATTTCGTACTTATCTGCTCTTTCTTTCTTTCTATATTTATTTTGTAGAATAAGATCTTAAACACGTAATAAATTGCTGTAATTAAAGGAAGATTAATTACTCAGTTTTCCTCACTCGAAGATGGTCAGAAGATGGGATTGCTTTTTCGCTGAGATGGCGTTGATTGTAATGTTTTCGTGGCTTTCTTTTTTTCTTCTTTTTTTAGTTCGTCGAATTTACTGAAATCAATCAACAATCGCAACTCTGCGTTTTACCTTTTTTTTTTTTTTTTACTTTCTTTTGACTTCCCAACTCAATATTTCATTGGCCGGCTTCTTTCCTCTTTAGCTCTCCCAAACCTCGACTAGGAAAGAGGATTTGTGTCTCTGCACAAAATACAATTTGAACTTGACATATTCATTCGTCTTCAAGTGTAGTTTGCCGATGGGTATCTTAAAGGGAATATTCCTTATTGTTACATGTAATGTAGAAGCGGGGGAAAAACTACAAAAAAAAAAAAACAAGTGAATATAATTTTGTGCTAAAGCATAAATTTAAGAGCGACCCATAATAACAAAATTTTAAAATAATAATAAAAAAGGAAATTCATTAACGAAAGGAAAAATAAAAAAAAAAAAAAATAGAAAAAAAATAAAAAGAACATTAGAAAACAAGAAAAAAAATCCACTCAGACTCATAGAAAAAAAAAAGTAGATAAAGGGATTTGAACTGACAACATTCAGCACATCAGTCCGAGAACTTACCGATAAACTGAAATAAGATGGTTGCATTTCTGACATTTAAGCTAATAGCGGAAATTCAAAGAAAACAAATGCCAAACATCTCGAACATGGTGGTGGGGGGCGTTGGTCCCTGAAAATACTCTATTCCTACTGTGTTTGGACCTCTGAATACGATGCTGAAATCGATTTGTCGGTCCGACCTTCCGAACGGGAATTGTTAGGGATTGACAGACAAGGACGGACGGGCAGACAGAACAAACGCAATAGCTACCGATCACAGTAGCTACCAAATGGGTCGCTAACTTAGAGTCCTTATAAATTTTTACTAAAAACATCGCAGTGATCGATATTGTTTTTAATGCCACTATTTAACGAACGCTTTTCTGTTCTAGTCTTTAAACAAGCATCTTAGTCGATAACATTAAAATAATTAAGTAATCGACTAAGAGAATTAATACTAGTATATTTACTTAGCATATGTATTTGTATATTTCTTTTTAATATTTAAAATTCTTTATCATTAAAAAATGCATGTATTAAGAACATAACATTTTATATTTAGATATCAAAGTAAGCAAGAAAAATCTATATTTATCTTCAGTTTAAACTAGTGAAGATTTCCTAGCAGTGTTATTGTGCAGTGCTGTGAAGTTCTACAATTTTAACCCAAAAAAAGGTAACAAACGAAGGCACAATGCTAAAAAGAATTCGCACCCTGAGCTGTCACCGGGAAGAGACTGGGACGGACCATTTCGTCCTTTT
>JAFIDM010003189.1:55357809-55393845 GCA_023159025.1 Thereuonema tuberculata | reverse complement strand
CCCCGAAGAAACTCTAACCCTAATACAAATATTCCTTGTCCTGCAATCCGCTAGGCACAAAAGGAATTAAATGAAGGCATTAAAGAAAGCAACGAAGCCACGTGTTTAAAATGAAAAGAGATTAAATGTGCCTGAATAATTCCAAAAAAGCTAACAAACGAAGGCACAACGCTAAAAGAAGGAAGTCGCACCCTGTCATCGGTGGATATTGACTGGCTGAAGAGTCCTAAAAAGGACGAAACGGTCGGTCTTAGTCTCTTCCCAGTGACAGCTCAGAGTGCGAATTCCTTCTTTTTGCGTTGTACCTTCGTTTGTTACCTTTTTTGAATTCTTCAGGCACGTTAAATCTGTTTTCATTTTGATTTTAACCCTATTTGAATTAACATGTGACGAATCTATTTAGTATTTAATAAGCATTTAATATACAAAACAGTAACAATTCTTTCGTCAGTTTGATGAGCAAATGTTAAATTTCGAAATTGCCATTGTTATTTATTATTATCTATTTATCAAATGTGTGTTGCTTCATCATACTTATTTGTATTAAATTAACCTAGTTTATTCATTGAAGGGTTGGTAATTACAATGGCTCTCCAAAATTCCGAACATTGGAGATTTTGTTTATCACTTTATAAGAGAAAGTTCAGGATGTACAAAATCTCTTAAGAAAATAAACAATTTTAGAATATAATAAGAACGAATTATAAGTTTTAGTTAAGAAAAATATATATTAAAACCTGGTGATTAGAAATTTACTTATTTCAATTCAAATTCAACTGCTTAAAGTATTAAAGATTAAACAGACGACAACTGTTTTCCCCTTAAAACATCATGAAGCCATTGAATCGTATTGTCTAATGATTTAGATGTTCATAAAATTGCTGATGACGTTAAATTGGGTGAACGATACCAACCAAATTTTATTATCTCGCATTAACGATTGGATTTTGTTTTCGATCATGACATCGTAGCCGCTCCAATCTGGCAAAGCAATGAAATTTGGACTTAATTTATTTATTTGAAATTACGATATAGAAGATTGTAATTTATGGATTGAATAGACATTATCTGCTTATTTCCTGATGAGCAATTTATGGGAATATTCGCTTCCTAGTTTATATAGAGGCGTAAAGTAATCTATGTAATCATTTTTTTTTTAATAGAAGACCTTGATTATTCGAAAATACATTTCGTAATTGGATTCTTTGTTTGAAATACAAGGGCACTTGCTACTTATACTTGCTACTTGTTCTAAAATATTCTTTGTGGTACGTATGGCTATTGTACGACCACAGCCAACCATAAAGTCTGTTTTAGAATTCTGCAATAGTTGCTACATTCTAACATTGACTTTGATGTTTGCTTTCTTTAGTTAGAACACAATAACAATGACTATACGTTGAAGAATCTAATGAAAAGAAAGCATTTAGTTAATTGTCAGTCGTCTAACAACAGTCCATAGAAACTTGAAAGTAATTGTAAGAGAAGGAAAAAGATAGATACTTGAAAACGAGTATATTCTCCATTTATCACACACTGAGGCTACTGTAGTATGGAAGTCATTTAAGTTATATTCTTCTTTTAGACAACCAGTATATTTTATATCACTACTCATTGCGAGTGTGAATATAGAAGAACAGCTTAGATATAGAGCAATGTTAACCAAAAACGCAGGAGTAATTTCAACACTTGTGGCCAAATAAAACTGATGATATTTAAATCAAGAATGACGGAAAGATGGAAATCTCCATTCTGGGTTGTATCAATTTCGTCGAATCGGAAAAGCCTCTCAACTATGGCTCTTGTGAAAGATTAAAAATCTCTGCAAACCAAACTGTTATTAATTCTTACGCAAATTAATTAGAAACAAATAAGATCCAATAGAAAATGTAAATTGATGTTTAAAATTTATAAATCGCTTTTAAATCATCATTTGCAAAAACGACTAACGCTGGAGATGTAGAAACATTAATTAACTGTCATTTCAATATTGAGTTGGTAAGATTTTAATCTTAATCATTACTGTAAAGAAAGTTATTGACAGTTTAGATTATAACTTAAAAAATGATTACTTTCAACCAAAATTCTTCTCAGTTCCTTAAAGTATTTAAAGGTTGCATTTGAAATGTATTTTTTTTTTAATATTTTTCTTTGTTTTTAAAGTCGTGAAAACATGAAAGGTATTTTGTTTATTTTTTTCAATTAGCCTATCGTAGTAACAATTTCCTTTTTTCTGAAATAAAAATATTGAAATCATTAAAGTTACCTACAACAAATTAATAATTTAGATTTAGTGTTTTCGGGGCACTAGAATAGTAGGCGGGGATTATACGGATTAGTAAGTGGATTATTGTTATCCATTGTTGGATATTAATAGAAATTCAATCATTCACTTTAGTGAATTTCGTAACAAGGATCATCACGGAAAGATTTCAAACACAAAAGTTTGTTCCTAATGATGCTTTGGAAGGTTCTAGAATGTTTTAACCTATTCAGGTTTCAAAAGTTTTATCGCCGCAAATACTTACGGACACTGACACATACGTACGAGTAGCTTGATTGACAAGTTTTATGAGAAACATTTTCTTTGGAAAATAGACTACAAAAGAATTTTACTTGGGATTCTTCAATTATTTTTTTTAATTAAAGGAAACGTAATCTATTTTGTACAATAAAAGTCTAGTAAACTCTAGGGGAAAAAATTTAATAATTTTTTTTTTAAGACTTGGTTCTTCCTCTTCTTCTCTTCACTCCCTCAAATAATAAAATGAACTGAAGGCCTTTTTTAGGATTTTCCGATCCCTTTTTACATGTGGTGTAAAAAAAACCCGGAAAACTTGTAGAGCCTACATTTTTTTAAATGTTATTCAATTTTGATAACCTAGTATTTAATTCAAACTAGAAAAACTGTTAAAGAATTGTCTATTTGAAGTCTTTGGTAAATGAATATTTTATTTCGGAAATCTCTGTATAATAAATGAATGCAATATATGAGTAGATTACAGGGTGAATATCTTCGGATATACAAAACCTTATGTAATCTATGAGAAAATAATTTTTAAACTGGGCCTTGGATTACAAACAATTTTCTATGGGAACTCAATTATAAATTCTAAATAAAATCACCGTGTTCTTCAAATATTGCATTCCTTTGTTCAATAAATCTTAGAAGTATAGAATGCTTATGTAATTCTAAGATAACTTTGTTAGCTCATCATTTTTTAATTTAGAAGAAAATTCCGATTAGATAACTAAATAAAATGTAGACTATCGTTAGTGAATAAAAACATCATTCTATTAATAAATGTTTAATTAAATATTTTTTATTACTGTTTTATGTCTACATTGAAAACTTATTAATTCTTTTTCTTTTTTTCTTTCTAGGTAAGTGATCATTTACACTCAATATTAATTGAATTGGAAACAAGTTATGTGGGTGAGTAAACAAAAGTCGTTTTTACAGCTGTTTCAATGCATTAAAAATCTAATTTGAAGATGGAATGAGTGGATATTTGAATACTTAGTTTTATTTTTTGCCATCCTTCAACGGCCATTTTGCTTTAAAAATATCCAGAGCTAACTTTGCTAAAATAAAACAGCTGATTAACTTTAAGGTAATATAATATGTAAATCTTGCAGCTAAATAACAATCTAGTAACAAGATTGAGGTACTTTTTCGTTAAAGCGCTGAAACCATTTGAGTTTGAAAAGATTTCTGTTCTCCATTGGAGATCAGACAGATGTTAGACAGATCCTGAGTGTCTTTCGAAAGTCTAAGCAATTTGCAAGACAACAAAATCTCCATTGAATCCAGAAAGCAACAAAAGCTAAAAAAACCGAAGACTGAATCTTTTCAACTGAATTTGTGGATTGACAGCCAATCAGTAAAAAATTGTTTTCATCAGAATTGTGTATAAAATCTATAAACCGTTCACTTCTCAATGGGAAGAATGAAACCAATAAATTAGGACAATTCAAATAATTAGTCCAGAGTCAATTTGGAATCTTGATTTCGAAGATGTTTTCGTCTGTCATGAAAATGAACGACTTGGTTTTGGTCAAGGGGTTTTATTGTTTGTGATGCCTTACTTCCTGCAATTTAATCTCTATATAGAAATATAGAATACTTACGTAATTCTGAGATAATTTTGTTGGCTCAATTTTTTATAAGATAGAACAATTATCGATGAAGGAGTGAAATATTGGGACCCGTATCTTTTCTGTCCGCAAGTAAAGGGAATGTTTTGAGAGGATGTCTAGTTTCCCGTGGCTTCTGTCCCAACGTTCAGTCCATTTTTAGTACACCTTCAGCAACCCTTCTTTCGAAAGACACTTCAAAATCGCCTCCGAAGATTTGTTGCATTTCTTATTGCTGGAAAATCTGCACCCCCACAGGGATTTCTTTAGTTCAGGAAACAGCCAGAAATCACAGGGAGCGAGAACTGAACTATAAGATGGGTGGCGAAGTACCTGGATGTTGTGTTTTTCAATAAAGTCAGCGACATTGAGAAAAGTGGGGGTCTGGCGTTATCGTGTTGAAGGGAAAAAGTCCAGCTTTCAGATGCGGACGCTTTCGATTCACGTGCTCATGAAGTTTTGTCAAAACACTGACGTAATAAGTACCATTAATAGTTTTTCCAGACTCCATTGCGTATTGGGATATTATTCCTTCATGATCAAAGAAGACTATGATCATAACTTTTCCCGCAGACTTTGCAGATTTAGCTTTCTTGGGTGGGGATGGGCTTTTCCATTCTGAACTCTGTTGTTTCGTGGTGCAATCGTAGCGGTAAATCCACGTTTCATCAGCTGTGATGATTTTCTTAAAAAAAATTGTCCCCCAGAATTCGGAACCGTTTCTTCCATTCTGTACAAATTTTCATCGTAGAAATTTATGGTCAAGGGTTAACAACCGTAGGATCCAACGAGATTAAACAAGACGCATGTTCAGACACTCTACAACGATGGCTTGAACACTTCTGCATGATCTGTGCTAGTTGTCGAAGCGTTATCTGACTATCTTCATAGATGATAGCTTTTCCTGTGTTGACGGTCACCTCCGTTGCTGACGTGCTCGGACGACCTTTTATCTGAATGTCTTCCACGCCTTCCCTCCCTTGGGAAAATTCCTTATGCCATCGGAATAGACTTGGCAGTGACATTACTGCTTCACCGAATGCTTGCTGTAGCATATGGTACGTTTCTGTTCGAGATTTTTTGTAAACGAACGCAAAATTTAAAGCGTAACTATGCTTTAAAGTTGCCTCCATTTTTGCAGTTCAGCGGCGAAAATCAACACTACGAACTTCGAATGCCTGCAATTCTGTAACATTTAAGTTAGCGCGACGCACGCGCCCACTAATATTTAATAATGGTTGCACTTCCTGCATGTGATATGCATTTCACTTCCAAGTTGCTAATTATTTAAATAAAAATTCAGTCTTATTGCTTTTTGATCAGTCTCGTACTTTGAAAGCATATTCTTGCAATTGATTTTTTTTGGGGATTGATAATATTTTTTCATTGATAAGTAAAATTTATTACAATCCTCGCAGCGGTTCTTTAATCTGCTGGAAACTTATCATCGACTACTTTCGTTACTATTAATGGTGCCCGTTATTCAGGAAAGCAAACGTTCTTGCTGATGAAAACATATCGTTTCATTGACGAGTTGAAATTTTTTTGTTTTTCAAACGATCAACCGTTAAGAATAATCTCCCTGGATTGACTGTTGATGGCTTTTTCTTGACAAAGTTTTGAATGTGAAGCAATAGTCGCCATTTTTTTTTTCAGTTTGTCATGACGTTTGTCTCAACTCTCCTTTATTTTATTAAGCGTTTTTTTTCCTTAATTCCATTGTTTAAATTTTTAATTGAAATATGTAAAAATATTTAAAATATTTTCATTTTCTTTCAATTAAATTCGTTTTACAGAAGAAAATTCTCTTTCAAGGGATTTTTTTTTACTATAACGGTATTTATATTACAAAAAAAAAAGAAAGATTGTTTTGATTCCTAAGACGTTCCATTCGTTATTACAAGATCTCTTTGGAAAATGAACGTGAAAAAAAAATTGTAGTGATTTAGTTAATTGACTTTCCCGTATCTATAATTAATGAAAAAGAAAAAAAAATCCTATTTCGCTAATAGATATCAGTATCGATTATAAAATACTTTCCTCCAACCTGTTGAACCCCTTAACGAAATAAAAAAAAATAACAACCATAATATCATAAAAAATAAAATGAAGATTAGATTCAGTTTCAGTCTAGTGATTTCTACGTTCCTCGACTTCTGCTTCTTAAACTGAAGAATGTAGTACTTGAGTTTTTGAACAGTGAAGGCACCTCTTGGCGAAGAGCCAGCTTTCATAAGAGGTCTTGAGCAGATGACACAAGACATCGAACGCGTTTCTTCTGCTAAAGTTTCATTTTTTTTTCCTCCTCCATCTACATGTCTTCTTTATCTTCTTTTCTCTCCTTCACCCTCCCCCTCCCCTTAGAAAGTGAGTCGCCCACAGTTAATTATTATAGGCCATCGATTTCCCGAAGAAGACAAATCCCACGAGGTGAAATCCCTCTTGTTTGCCTTGGAGAGTACTTTATAATGAAAGGACCCGTTTGTTTAAACTTTGCCTTCTAAAGTACCAACTTCTGACGAATCCTAACATTCCTTTTTCGAAAGTCGTAGCGCAAAAAGCTTTCGACAGCACAAGTTAGTAGCCAAGATTATTGCCGAGATTTTTTTTAGCCAAGTTTGAATATTAGGCTTTTGAATAAAATTCAGAATTCTATCATTGGCAGATCAATTATGCTTTTATGGCAGATTTTTTTTTTTTAATAAGTGTATATCCACTCTTACCAAATGGGTATTCAAAACTTGGCATGCACTCCTACTCTTGTTACTTACTCTTGAGTTAGAATTTCTACTTCGGCTAAAAGATACACTTACAAAAGTTTTTGTAAGTGTAAAATCTCTTAAGGCTATTCCTTTCACATACGGAGACTCATTACCACAAATTATATCGAGCTCATACTTGATAAATCGTCTTCTTTGAAGTATAATCTTTAAAACTAATTAAAATTTTAAAAAAGCCTTTTTTTTTTTAATAATATAAAAACCTTCAATCAAACGCCAATTTTTTTCAATTATTATTACAGAGCTAATAATAATTTTCAACTCTATTAATCAGGATAACGCATTTATTCGAGAGACAAAAAGAAAATTGTGGGTTATGCATTACTGATTCCATGTATGTTCAGCGACATCTACTGCAAAGCATCGTAACTATTATTTTAAAATTCTGCAAAGCAAATAGAGAACAAGATTTTCAATATTTTATTTTTACAAATATAATCCATATCCAAAAGTGCTAAAAAGAGACAAGGAAAAGAAAATGCCCTGGTGAGGAAAACATATTGCGGATCCTGTCGTTTTTCGCTCGTTGCAATTCTCTTCACCGTCAAATGGGACAAACTTGTAGCAATAGCCGATCTTCTTAATAATTCAGAAATACATATTCCATCACCCTGACTCTTAAAATAGTGGAAAACGTTCCAAACCTCCAGCTTCGCTGTGAAGGCCTTTCAGTAGTCTGTTCTTATGATGCTGCCATATTGCTTTCTGTTCCAGGATCCGTTTTTTCCAAATACGGTGATTTTTCTTTCGCTGTGCCAATAATAATATATCTAATTACAACGCATTTCCCTTACAAAATAAAGTATTTGTTCTAGTTCAAAAAAGAAACGAATTAAAAAAAGTGGACGTCATTTTACGTATTACAAGTTTAAAGTGACATTTTAAGTAACGGTCATCGCTTATCTATTAAACACCAATGATATGCAGACAAAACAGAGAGATGCTTAACAACGTAAACTGGTAGGAGACTGTACCAAAAAAAGGTTCCTTAAGAAAAAGCAAATATTTTCGATGGTTTTGAAATCCTCACTAGTGTTATTTCTGTGTTGCGTCCAGAGTGGTCCCTTGATAATTTAGCGTTAAATGTGTTGAACGAATGGAGATTTTGAGTGACTAAGTTTCGGAGACTCAAGAAAGGATTCTAATTAGTTTAGCACGTTCCATTGGTCCCTTTCCAAAATTTGATTACTGTTAATTTGTTGAGTGCCATGCATTTTTAAGGAAAGTTAAATGCACTTGAAAGTAGCCCTATTAAGAGAATTATATATTTATAACGCGTCTAATAGTGTGTTAATTAAAATGGTATTGATTTACTTGATTGTAATTGAGGCTGAACGAGTATCTTATAAAGATAAACAAACCAAGCACTGAATTTTTTTTTTATTGTATATCTTTTACTATTTATGAAAGCTTTGAATTGTAATACTGTTTACACGATGGAAAATTTAAACTGGGAATAAAACAAACAAACGGAATTTTCTGTAAACACTTTATGAAAAAATGAATCGACGAAAACATATTATTCTTAAGAAATAATCCCAAGTTGATAGTTTTTAAGCAACTTATTCCTGCAAAATATTTACTTTTTAGATATTAATTTCAAAGTTTCAACACATATCTTTTCAAGAATTTTTTTTATTATAAGCCTTAATAGTAAAATCAAACTATAAGTTCCATACTTACTTTTCAATACCCCATTTTAATAGTCATATTATTAAAATTAACATATCTTCACACTAATTAAATATTAAATATAAACAAATATATTAAATTGAATTAAATATATTTTAAATGTAATTGATGTGAAGATATGTTAAAATTAAACTACGTTACAATCACTACTCGCAATCACGAATCCGTTCAAGAAGGATTTCTTTTAACAAGGGAGGGGATACTTGATAAGGAACCTCACAACAGTCGGGGGTTCGAAACGTACGTCGTACTATTTTAATTTTTTTATCTTTGTTTATGTGCTTTTATGGTCGGCATTTAGTTAGTTAGGTAAACTATGTTACATTCAGCTCGAGTCAAAAGGCATTCTTCTTTCAATATGCTACATTATGTTTTCTGTAAATACATATATATAGAAAACATAATGTAGCATATTGAAAGAAGAACGCCTTTTGACTCGATGCCTTTTGAAATAAAATTATTCAATTATATATATTCTAGAAAACGATCTTTTGTGAATAATTTTATTTTTAGATAACTATTCTGTCAATTTGATTGTATTAATAAGAAATTGTAAAAAAAAAAGTAAAAGAAACAAAAATACAATGCAGAAAATCCTAAAAAGTTAGTTAAAAAGTTCTAATGAAGTAAATTCAAGAGAATAGACTTGAGTTAACTTTTAACTTTCTTCAACTTTTCTGTAATGATCGCAATTAGACAGAAACGCCTGAGGAGAAGCGTTGCAATTCGGGTGACCAACTTCTGTCAATTTATGTCTAAGGTAAGAGATAAGAATGCAGATGTTGTTGTCATCTTTCCACCCAAGCTTACAGCAATTCTCGACTCGTGACAAGAAAATTAAAAAATATATAAAGAATTAACATTTTTTTTGTGTGTGGAAGATTTTAGGATTTTTTTTTTGTAAATAGTACCTCCACACGCCTAATTATACTAGGACAGGGATGGATGTTAAAGGAATAAGTACCTTCGCAGGTGTTTTCAGTGACAACCACGTCTGAATACGAATCAACACCGTAATCATTGGAAGCGTCTCTCTCTGTTTGTGTGTCTGGGTTTCTTCTCTCTCTTTTTTTTTGGTCTGAGTTCCTTATTGCTGTGATGGTATTCAGATCTTCCTTCTTTGTCTCACGTAAGCATCTGCTGTTGCAACCGCAGCTGATGGTCTAAGCCGGACGGACGGACTTCCAACCAAATCCTCTCACAGGAGGGAAAAGAAAGACAGGAGCTTAGAGCAATTGTTAGTTTGGTTTCAGATTCCCACACCCACATCCATTGACACAGTTTGCACAGGGTTTTAACGATAGTTACAATCTGATTAACTTCAATAAAAGGCGGTTAGGATTTTTCGATTGAAACAATAGAATAAAAGTATAAAGGTTTAAGAATGTAATATGGATAATCGCATAATATTAAACAAATAAAAGATTATGTGTACAGAATTAAATGCAGATATTAAAGTGAATTTTTGCTGATCGTTGAATAAACAAAGTTGTTAAATATAATTTTGGTCAGTTCTGTTTGCTCTATATTAACAATATGATCTAGCGGCAAAGCTGAATTTGGCTAACGTTGCAGAATCAAGTAGCCTGCGCACAATATCAATATTGTTAACAAAAGGAAAAATGGTAATAAGGTAAAGTTTTAAATTAAATAGAAACAATGATTTTGTTAAAAAGCAAAATTTAAGGTCCATAATAATTCATAAATTAAGAAAACAAAACCACAGATGGACAGTAAATGTGCTTTCGCACACTGAGCCAACATCAACGGGAATCCCGAACAGCTGTTTCATCCTTATTATGAATCATCAGCAGAATTTGATATTTGGCTCTGTCTGCGCAAAAGTTAAAGGGAAACCATTTTCGCTCCCAGGAATGGCCACCGAGAACAAGTTAAATTTTGCTATTCATTGCACTTATGATTTTTTTTGTTATAATTAAATTCCTTAGTACTTTTCATTGAAAGAACAAGCGATTAATACTGTGGATTTCACAGGATTATCTTTTATTTGATTGTTTTTTATCTCGGGGGCCATTCCCTGAAGTGAGAATGGTTTCCCTTTAACTTTCGATCAGACTGAGCCAAACATCAAGGGTAAATTCTGCTGATGATTCGTAATAAGGATGAAACAGCTGTTCAGGATTCCGTTGATGTTGGCTCACTGTGCGAAAGCTTATTTACTGTCCATCCGTGGTGGACTTGCTTTACTGATTGTATTTATTTTGCAAAATGAATGATAAGATAAAATTCAAGCAACCAAAAGGTAAGAGCTTTCAGTGAAATTCAGCCTCAAATGAATGTGATATTACAGAGTCTAATTAATTGCAGATTTGTTAAAATAACAGGAAGGCTTAGTTCTTGTAAAATACTTTTTCTTTTCAACGTTCAGCTTAAAATAATGTTATTAAGCAGAGAAAGGAAGGGAAGAAAAAAGAGCAACGGTAGGGAAGTTGAGTTGGAACGTTCTTATTCTTTCTCCCTAATAACTCAGGAGTCCCGATTAACGATCGTGTAGAGAGGAATTTTGTGAGAGTATAAAAGGCGGGGTTCCGAACCGTTTTGTTGAATTGTTAATCGGTAACGAGGGCTTGAGTTGGGGCTTTTTTTAGTGACTCGGTTCGTTTCACGGCCTGGGTTTTTGATTTGGCAGACCGACCTGTCGTTAATATTGAGCGCCCGGCTTAAAATTGCACCGTTTCCTCGCTTCAAACTTTCGCCATCCAAGCAAAAGCACTGATAGACACGAAGGAAATTGAATGCTCTTTTAATGAATAATGTGGTTTACGCCAGAAATTGCCACCCCCACCTTCGTTCTTTCCTCCCTCCTCCTCTTTTGCTTTATCGGAAATCCTGTTTTTAACCAAATGTTTCAAGTCGTGCTTTATTAAAAAAACTCGAATCGGGATTCGAAAAAAGATATCGACGGATCACCAGCCAATCCTCAAAACAGAAAATTCAAATAAGAAACTATTATTATTAATTTCTTAGCTCATTGAGAGGAGAATTTGAGACGCTTTTTACCAATAATTCTATAGAATTAGGCGAAGAAGATTCTATTTTATAATTATTAACATTCAGATTTTTCAAAACTGTTTCCAATATGCTTACTTGCTATGATTGTTTGTTGCTTGTATTATATAGATATTTTTTTTCAATAAGAATGAGAATGAAGTATTTGTTTGCTGGAATATTTCCATAATGCGAAACTTATTTAAATTTTTACAAACTGAAGAACTTTTAGTCAAGTTTTTTTCAAATATTTCGAAATTCCTACTTTTTTTTTCTTCAATTTTTTCAAACAGTAACTGAATATAGTTAAAGTGATAAGACGTCGAAAATAATGAAAATTAAAAGTTCTTGAAAAATGAATATTCCATTAGGTAATCGTTAAAAGCTTAGACTTCACTGGAAAAATTTAGTGATTTAAACCTTGGCGATTAAAAATTTAAGATTTTAATATTTATTTCTTTGAGACAATTGATAAAAAACCGTCTTAAAAATAAAAAGACCAAACAAAAACAGTTCATCAACATCTGTAATATCTTTTAAGAATAATTTTACTTATAATTCATTTCCGATTCCTATACACCATTGTTAGGCAGCTAACAATAATACTGATCAATGTTTACTTTATTAGATTACCTTAACAATGAATTTGAAATTACCACTATTTATTTTGCAATGAGATGTAAAGTGTATTGATAGAGTTGGAAAAATTGTGGATTTCACACACATTACAATAAAAAAAAAGCACGAATATATTTATAATCAAATCTTCTCGACCGGTTTTGCTGGCGAGTCCACTCAGCTTCTTCAGGTGATTTACCACTGTTTATTGTTGTGACAGTCTAATGTAACAAAAACAAAACAAAAATCAATATCGTTGTTAGTCATTTACGAGTCTCATAGATTCAGACCTGTGAACTATTCTTGAATATATATATATATGATATATATATTTTATTTGTGCAAGCTTTCATACCCTTAATTCAGTAAAGTGTTCATTAAATTAAGTCAACAAACAAAAATCATCACACCACAGTAAAAATAAATGCATTTTTCGATTAAGTATTTATGTGGCATATTTAAATGTATTAAAAGAATTGGTGTTGAATGATTTAATTATATACAATCGGACCTCTATTTAACGAACCTCTATTTTGCGAATTTCTCTATTTTGCGAACTTTTCTTTGGAACCAAGAACATTTTGCTAATTTCTTCGTAAAATAACCTCCAAATAGCGAAGTGCATTTTCTATTTAACGAACTTTTTCGTGATATCAATTTTTTTCTTTCTCCTTGACATGTTTTTATTATCAACATTTCCTTAGAGGAAATGAAAGAAATTTGGATACAGCTGAGGGAAAAAGAAGAAATTAACGATGATGTGCTGATTGATGATTATCTTTCACTTGATTTTGAAGTTGAGACTTCGGAAACACTAACTGAATCGGATATTTTGGACAGTGTGAAAAATAAAAACAATACAGCTTTGAATTGCGATGAAGATGAATATGATGATAATGGAAATGATTATGATGCAGAAATCAAAAAAACCTTCGTATGATGAAATGATAAAATCATCTGAAACAATCCGACGCGGATCACAATTTGAAGAAAATACTGAAGGGGTTTTTAGTGCATTGCAAAGATGCGAGACATACTATGAACGAAAACACTTTTTCAAAAGAAAAAAAGAAAACAAAAAAAGCCCTCAGACAAAATTAACAGACTTTATTTGTAAAATTTAAGTACGCATGTGGTAATGTTGCTTTATGTCATTAAAATTATACCTTTTTTTTATTGTTTATGTATTTAAAATCTGTTTTATGTAGTTTAAAGTAATTTTAAAAGGTGAATCTCTATTTAACGAATTTTCCATATAACGAACTTTTTTTCGGGATTTAGCGACTTCGTTAAATAGAGGTCCGACTGTATTTAATACAGTGAAGTAAAAATATGATATATAATTTCACTTTATTTAACTCTTCGCTTAAAATATTTGGATATAAAATTAAAAGTATTCCACTACAGGCATTTATGGCTTTAGGATGGGAAGGTAAGTTTTCGGCGTTTCCTGACCACGGGACTAAGTTGAGATCGGGTGGTCAGCTCTTTCTCGGGAAGGAAACTATTCTATAGAGGGCTGGGTGGGCCGTAGGATCAGTCTGGAGGAGAATTTAGCGAAATCTCCGACCATATAGCCAAGGATTGAATCTTCCAGCCCAAAGACAAGCACTTGGTACCGATCCCACTAATCTCTAGAAATACAATAAATAATTTTGAAAAACTGATTATTTCTATAGTAAACTTACACTCACCTCCTCAACTCAAAAGAAATAAATACGATATTCATACAGATATGGCGAATTTTCGGAATTTATTTCGTTAATTCCTTTTACTAGCCTAACGACTCAAAAACTGTGGAAACAAAGGAAGTTTCCACAGTTTTTGAGTCATTAGGCTAGTAAAAGGAATCCCACCCAAAACACTTCGTGTAAAATAAGTTGCCAAGACTCACATGTCATAATGCTTTCACTGTTAAAAAGATATGAGATCTCATGTAGAGCCAAGCCCCTAACTCTACGAGGCCTAACTCTACAAGCCCCAACTCTAAAAACCCTATATCTTGGTCAAAAAGTATGGCTTGGCCGTTTCGTGGCTGTCACACAGACAATCCCATGGAGTTATGTAAAGGATATGGAGTATGCCAAGGCACACTTTTTGACCAAGATAGGAGGGTTTTTAGAGTTAGGCCCCCTTGCAGAGTGAGGGGCTTGGCTCTAGATGAGATCTGATAACTTTTTAACAGTGAAAGCGTTATGAGCATCTTGGCAACGTATTTTACATGAAATGTTTTGGGTGAGATGAAATAGTTCCATGAAACGGCCAAGCCATACTTTTTGACCAAGATATAGGGTTTTTAGAGTTAGGGCTTGTAGAGTTAGGCCTCGTTGAGTTAGGGGCTTGGCTCTACATGAGATCTCATATCTTTTTAACAGTGAAAGCATTATGACATGTGAGTCTTGGCAACACCTTATTTTACATGAAATGTTTTGGGTGGGATTTCATTTCTTTTTGTAAGATGAGATCTGATAACTTTTTAACAGTGAAAGCGTTATGAGCATGTGAATCTTGGCAACTTATTTTACATGAAATGTTTTGGGTGGGATTATCTATTACAACTAAATTTAGTTTAAGATTATTTAGAAAATGGATTTTTTTTCAATACCCTACTTTTCTGTTTTTCTATTGGTCAACTTGTATATGTAAGCTGTTTGCACTTTGGAAGAAATCACATTATTACACAGTATTATTTAGGCCGAAGCATTGAGGGTACGTCGTATTTCAGATCTTAATAAAATCCAAAGTATAAAAGCTAGATAAATGAAACTTAGCGTATTTCATTAGTATGGTAACTGCATCTTATCCTGAAAATTTGAGCTCTCTAGTATTATCCAGGCCGAAGCTATGAGGGTTCGATAATACATAACCAGACCCCCCCTTTATGAGGATTTGGAATGTGAAAGTTACGGATTTCTTAATTTTTTTGTTGTTTGTGTGCTAATCCTAACCTGCATACCAAATTTCAGCTTTCTAGGACTTCAGGAAGTACCCTAGAGGTTTTGATGATCATGAGTCAGTGAGTGAGTGAGTGACGGAATCGACGTATTTTAGGTATTAATAAAATCCAAAGTATAAAAGCTAAATAAATGAAACTTAGCGTATTTCATTAGTCTGGTAACTGCATCATATCCTGAAAATTTGAGCTCTCTAGTATTATCTAGGCCGAAGCTATGAGGGTTCGAAAATACGACGAAACACTTCCAGAAAAGGTACGTAGTGCCCTTCCTGCCTTCGGCTCGTCTTGGCGGGGGCACTACCGTGCCCCCAGATTAACGAAATAAATTCCGAAAATTCGCCATATCTGTATAATATCGTATTTATTTCTTTTGAGTTGAGGAGGTGAGTGTAAGTTTACTAATTATGTACACAAGAAAGAGAATTAGAGAGATTTATGGAATGATTATTTCTTTGTTTTCTTAACTGAGGCTAGTAACTGACGATTTGTTATATACATATAAAAAGTTTTAAGTTTTTATTTCTTTCACATTTTTTTATCTATGTCTATTGTATATTGCTAAGGTTGTTGGGAAGCAACATACAATTCTATGCAATTCGATATTTTTCCAAAAAGTTCAGCTTAGGGTTTCCAATTTCATGAAATATCGAACATTCGTTTGTTTCAATCCTATTTCCGAGATTCATTCGAAGATGCGGGTCAACCGAAAGAAAGAAAGAGGATTGAATGTCGTCCCGCATCTCTGTCTCTCCATCACTTTTATTTCGATTTCACGGATTTTCTGTTTTACAGGCGATTAGTCAATTTTTTTCCCTTTTTATCTGAAAGAAATTAAGGTAATTAGGACCATAACTTGGCTTTCGCTTTTGTCGCTTCCGATTTTAAAATTCATTATTCTCTCTCTCTAATTCCCTTCATTAACTGAGGAATCGTATCCTAAGAAATCAAATAAAATTGGACTTTAGAAACATATTTGCCTAATTTTACTTTTCTTTAATTATAATAATTTATGAATGAAGATTAATGTGTGTAAAAATGTTTAAAAAAAATGGCCTGACACACAATCTATTTTAAAAAACATTAAACATATTAAAAAATATTAAACCAGGTTTCGACAGGATGCGCCTGTCGTTTACAAGTGTAAACAAGTGTCGAAACCTGGTTGTGGTTTTAAAATGTTTAAGGGTTTTTTAAAATAGATTGTGTGTCAGAGCTTTTTTAATCATACCCAAACATATTCATAATAATTTATTATAATAGTTACATAAAGAGTAATTATGAGAATAAAATATAAGGCTTAACATTTCTTTAAAAGTGATTATTATCCACCATATCTCAATCATTGATGTATCTCTCCATTACACTTTTCTATATATCTTTTCTTTTAATTTCTTTCTGTTTCTGAAGCTCTGTTAATATTGATCTCCAATTGATATCAGTCAGAGAGTAAAATCCACTGAAATTTATCATATTCACGAAGATGAGAATTCGTTTGTAATAAGCACTTATTTATACAACATTGATACGTGATTTTTTTTTTAAAGTCAATGAATTCAATACAGTGGTTGGCGATTTTATTAAATGAATTCAGACATTAATAAAATTAATTTAAAAAAATAAGACGATTTAAGAGAAATCCAACTACCTCTGTAAAACGCAGACCCAAAAGATATTAAAAAAACGACAAATTCAGGTAACATTACATTAGTTCTATTAGATTGCTATGTATTCTAGATAAAAAATTTATTTTCTAAATATTATCCTTTACGGAAAAAAAACAAACATACTTTGAATAGAAATGATTCCCTCACAATTTCGTTCAAGACAGTTTGAGAACACCCTACAGTTTGAGAACCACTGCCATACGTCAGGTTTAACACAATTAGCGCGGATTTGGTTGACTTCTACACTTGATATCTTTAATATTTCTAAGATCTCCTGTACACTGTAACAAGAAGTGGACAGTGGCATTAAAACTAACAGTGTACGGAATTCTTATTCTTGTCTCTACTGTCCTCCAAATGAGAGATGGCCGCCCTGTTTTTGTGAGATCTGCGCATGTATCATCGATTAGTCTGGTCAGGCACTTCCGTCTGATTTTATGACAGGGCGCCGCCATTGTGCTAATCGCTTGTTACTTTGCAAAAGAGCATTGTATTTATAAATAATATATATTTATTTATTTATATAAATACTTATTGTTAGCAACTGGTATTGAAATAACGCTAAATAGTCGAAAGAAGTTTTAATTTGGCGTTATCAACATGTCTTTCTCAGTGAAAACAGACTACGTCGTCCATTGTGACAGGAAAACATAATTGATCAGCTACCGAAAGGGCTGTGCAGTTCAAACTTCCGCCGGCCACCTTTCATTTTGAGGACAATAAGTGAGTTTCATAGTTTCTAAACAGAAAATCTGTATATATAGTTATTCAATTCTTTATTCTAGACCAGCAGTTACCCGACTCTCAAACACCCATACATATAAGATGGGTCTCTGTAAGATTAGTTGATATCCACTGACTTTCTATTATAACTTTCTACCGAAACATCTAGAACTTCTTCATATTGTTTTAAATCAACCATGCAGTTTTGCAAACATTTTCATGGGATACCATATTAGCTTGGTTTTTTTCAGTTTTTTTAAAGACACTGTTATTTAGTTACTAGTATCATGTTCTTATTTAGTTTTCGAAATAACTATTAAAAAAAGTTTTATTAATGTTAGTGTTGGTTGAACTGTAGTATTAAAATCGTTTCTTTTTTTTTTAACAAGAAAACATTCAATTTGTTTCACGTAAAATTCAATCTGGGGACCAAATCGGATTCGAAGGTTTTGCGTGTCCTGTGTAGAGTGGAGGAGGACTTATCATATATCGGTCACTAGATTGATCTTCAGTTCAAGCGAAACAGAAAGAAAATTACATCTGAAGAAGAAGAAAGACAGACGTTCAGCACAAAATAGAATCTCTAATTTTTAAGATTTTCTTGAAGCAGAAGAAAAGAATTGGAAAAAAGAGAGACATAGTCGATCGAAACCATATGTTCTTCTTTAGAAGCTTTCCTTTAGTACAGAGATTGGTTCGACAATTGGAATGGAAGATATTTTGTTGAGTAGCAAATCTCTTGGCTTGTTCCTTTGAAATTCTTCTTGTAAACATAATATTGGGATGAAACAGTCTTTTTCTTCAGAAATTTTCGAGATGCACATGTAGTCTCAAATCCTGAAGGAATGCAGCTGGATTTTATTAATTTTTTTTTAATTTCACTTGAACTGACAAATAAATATTTGTAATGAAGAAGAAGTAATACAAACATTAACAATATAAGTTTTGGTGAGAAGAAATGGAGATTTAAAAAGTAAACTATACTATTTCTACAAAGCTATAAAGTATCTTTTTATTCAGTTGTTTATACTGTCTATTGGTTTATTTTTACTGTAATTGAGAAATGGATTTTTTATAAGATAAACAAGATAACAAAATAAGGCCAATAGTAAAAGAAAAATTGGAGATATTTGGTAACATTTTACACTTTAATGTAAAATTTTATTTTTTATTTTAAAACCGAAAAAGAGGTTTTTTTTTTTTTACTCATTTGTTAGAAGTTAGAATCCAGTTTCGAATTGACCCGGATGCTTCAGATAAAAACTGAAATAATTAGTTGAAATTTGAAACGATATTCATAACTCCTTTTATTATTTGTTCTTCTTAATTGCTTTCTTTCATTGCCAAAAAAAAAAAAAAAATGAGTTGCGGTTAAAGAAATGCAATGTAAATTCTTACTTCATATATTTAACATATGTACTTCGATCATTGAAGTAATTTTTTTTTACGGAAAAAAAGGTCAATTACCAGAAAAACAATTACGTGAATATTGAGCATTCGACTATGTTCAAGATTTTTTCTTTTTCTTTCTTTCTTTTTCTTTTTTTTTTTTTTTTTAAGAGAAGAAAGTTTCTGTATTTTACCCTAATTTATTATTACTCTTATTATGGATTTTATTTTTTAAATCAGATTTTCCTGTCAAATTCTACTTAGCCAATTTTCTTGAATTTCACGCGGTTCATAAAATCACTCAATATATAAATATACAGGGTGTCACAGATCGTCTGCATAAGCTTCATACCACGGGATTCCTCATTAAATTATTCTTCAAAAAAGATAAATAACTTTTTTTTGACTGGACTTACACTTTTCGAGATAATCGAAGTTTTCTGGAGCCGAAAAAGATGATCGAAAAGGGGCGATCGAAAATCAAAACTTGACAATATGAAGATAAAAATTGGCCTCGACTGACTTTCTTTTAGTGTTTTTTTCTGAGACTGACGAGTATTTAAAATAAAACACTACGTCGTTTGACTCCATTTTTTAGCTACA
This sequence comes from Thereuonema tuberculata, assembly GCA_023159025.1. NCBI lineage: Eukaryota > Metazoa > Arthropoda > Chilopoda > Scutigeromorpha > Scutigeridae > Thereuonema > Thereuonema tuberculata. The sequence goes on along the minus strand of JAFIDM010003189.1, from coordinate 55,374,274 downwards.
AAAAAGCTACTTGCATTAAGTTAATCCAACCCACGCGCCACGGTTCAAATGGTATGACTCTCCGAGCACAATCGCCTCAACACCAGTATGAGGCATAGCGAAGAGCAAGCGCATTTGATGTCAGAATTGCTTTTTACAATTTTCTTTAAGCAATGATCGGATAAGTTGTTGTTATGAAAATAATCTACAAAATGTTAGCTTTCAAATGATACCAAGAATAGTTTTATCACCGAATCTCCTATCAAGAAAAATAATAATGTTTCCTATGTGGGAACACTTTTCGATCATCCCTGTATATTTTCCCTTTGCCTCTTGTATTATTTTCACGAAAAAAAAAAAGATTCAAAAGCGCAACAATGTAAGAAAAATAGCCTTCAATTCATCAGGAACTACTTGTTTATTTTCTAAAAAGGAAGAATTAGTTCGTGGGAATCCGAACAGACCTAATCCTTTTATGACCACAAACCTGTAATAAGTATTTGTTTCTTGAAGTACTCTTTGAGGAAAAAAATCATTCAGTGCTTTTACAAAGAAATGCCATAAAAATCAAATAATGTATCTCCTTCAGAGAAACCAAAAATCGATGGAATCGTAATCAAATAAATAAATTTGCAATTGTAAACATTGCGTACGATTTAATTGCTTTCATTTGGAAGACAGAAAACAGGCAAACTTATATTGATTTTTATTGGATGCAATTATAATTTCTTCTTTCATTGATCTTTTCCTTTAATTACTCATCCCAGACTAATTAATAAACACTCTAATTAGTGTTTAAAGTAGATGATTAATAAATGAAAACTGTACAATTGATCAAAACTAAATTCTTTGCCAAATGAAAAAACAAAAGAAAACAAGCAAATTGTTAAGTTATTAATTGAACAACTTTTAATATTTTTCGGAGAATTTGTTGCTCAAATGTTTTTTTTTTCGATGAGTTTAAGTTTGCCTAAGGAAATGAGCTTTACTATGAATATAAATTACATAATAAAAGTCGCATTTATGCTTAGGATCTACCAACATTTAAAAGAAAATAATGACATATTCACACATACACACATACATGTATATATAAAGTTTAAATAAAACACGTATTTGTATCTGATTTGTTAGTTTGTTTCTCTTCCTGATGAGTCTTTCTTTGTCTTTCTTTCGGGTGCCAGGGATAATAAATATATTTTTATATATTTACATTTTGTGTTTGATACGAAATTATATCAATAAAGAAGGTTTCTGAATTTGTTAACTAAATTTTATTTGCAATCTTAAACATGTTAGGGTTTGTACAGTGTGGCCGGGAAGTTCCCGTACCCCTTAATTGGTACTCATATTTTAAGAAATATTTACATATTAAGTGTCCAATGCGTCTGTGTGTTCACCATCATGTTGTACTCACAAGTTCATATGCCGCCACGTCCTACTTGACATTTTTTTGAGCATGTCCGCTGTGATAGTCCTCAACTACATTGCGCAATTCTTCATTTGTAGCATAATGACGTTCAGACACGTAGACCCTTGATGATTCCCCACGGTGAGTTGTGAGGCGTCGTGAGATCAGGACTTCGTGGTGGCCATTTCAATGGAGCTGACGATGCTGGAGTACCTTGACCAATCCAGCGTCCTGGAAAATGTTCATGAAGAAACCCACGCACAGTAAGTGCTAAGTGCGCAGGTGCCCCGTCCTGCTGTAGTCATACGCGTTCCATGATACCCCCGTCTTCAAGCCGTGGGATTAACGATGTTTGTAACATGTGTAAATAAGTTTCGGCATTAACATGACCATCATAAAAATATGGTCCAAACAAATAATAACAATATTAATAATAATAATACATAATAGAGGGTATGGCCACACTGTAGATAAAGGGCTTGATTCTGCTGTATCCTCTTTCACATAAATTTATTAGAAATGACAACTCATAGGTATCACATTGTATTCAGAGAAGTAATTACTAAAATACACAAAAAAATTTAAAACAAGAAAAAGACATGAGTAGCTAGTTCCAAGCACCTTGCGATGTCCTTTCTCAAACGCCACTAAGGATCAGAAAAAAAATGTATCGCCTTATAAAGGGTAAAAAAACCAATCAAAACCATTAAAGTGGTTGAGTCGATTGTGATAAAGGCAGGAAAGGTTTAAGTCAAAGGATACAATTTTTTTGTGTAAATTTTAGTAATTATCTCTTAAGTTTAAATTTTATTTGCACACTTTAAACCTTTTAACAAAAATACACTACATTTGTGAATTAATAAGCTTATTTCGAAAAAAATATAATTAATAATGAATGGAATTAATTGAAATCACTAAGTTTATTAATTTCAAAATAATTCACTGGCCTAGTGTTTGCGATGTATACTGGGATTACGAATGTTTTACGACTATAAAGATTATTATAGCAGATAAACACTACATTATCTGCAATTATTTTTACATAGAATTTAATAGAAGGATTTAGTCTTAATAAAACATCATAATCCATCTATGACCTAAATAAGCGTTTTATTAAAGTCTTATTAAAGATTACTAAAGTGCTTTTTAAATTTTTAAACAATTTAAATAGATGTTAAGAGCTAATTTTTTTTAATGTAAATTTACTGTTGATTATCGTTATTAGGTACCGTACTACTTTAAAATACGGTAACAATGCATTTGCTTCGAATCTACTTTTGAATCAGTTTGTCTAAAATATGATGGGTGTGAATGTTTCATGACTCAAGTGTTTCGTTTAATATCTTTTAATCTTATTTTTGATTTTGCTTTCGTTGTTCCTTTTTTTTTGGTAAATTAGATGACCGACGAAATGTTTGAAAAAGATATCTTGTGTTCACAACTGACAAGTTGACATAGTTATTTCAAGCTAGTTGAAAAGTGGCTCTCAAAAAGTGGCGATAAAACCATTTGTATTAGTAATAAATTACAGGTTTAAAGATTAAAACAAAATAATAGTAAAATTAGTGTTAATTGATGTTTTCACAACTATGTAATGTAACTTGACTCTCTGTAAAATGAGGACCTAGTTTCTTTCCATGCGAACTTTGGGTTGATTACCCAACTTCAACTACCTCCGATGATCATTGGAGCCTCTACCTTCTGCGCTTCATGAGCAACATAAGCTCCAATACGAAATACCTACCTACCTGAATTAAAAACAGCCTTTACCAATCATTAGTAATAAAAAATACCAAAGGTTGTATATGTTGATATTTTTATTATGCGTTTTTTTCCCCCTTAATTTATGAGCTCATTTACATGAAAGCCTCCCATGTTTTACTTGTTTACTTTTACACTGAGTTTGCTGTTATTTTATTTAGAAAGATTCTATTTCGTTTGCTATAAAAAGTATTTTGCCTAAAAGAACAAAGGCTAAATATTCGTTAAATGAGTGTGTTATAAGTCGTTCCTCGATTCGATCCATTGGATGTAATTCGAAACCAGGAGATCTATCTGTAGGTAATTGGTGTATCGATAAATAATGACAGGTCGCCTATAATTAAATCATTCAATTTAAAATCAGAGTAACAATTTTATTTTGATAAATGACATTTAAAGTTGTAACTCCGCTAACATAATTACAGAACAAACAAAAACAGGACATTAACTATAATTACTGAGATTGAAGCCGTTGCTCTACCTTGCTTCCGTTGCTCTGTAGGGCTGATTCGTCTCGCATTTTTTTATTGATTTGCCAATATTAAATTTTTAGTTCGAAAATTAGTCAATAAATGATAAGTTTTGCCTGGAGTAACCAAAACTAAGACAATTTAAAATAGTGGATTAGAACTTTGTCTTAAGACAGCGAATTCGAAGACAAACAGTTATATTTTCTTTCCTTCTTCTGCCTCTACCGATCCCAGATCTGTTTTCACGTACAGATGTTGTTCATATTTCATATTAACATAGATATCTAATATTTAAGATCAATTCCTGGTCACTGGAATGACATTCCAAAGATAAGGGGACAAAAAAAAACGTTCAAACAACTAGATGCAGCTTTTCAATGGCTTAAATCGGGTTCATTGCCATTTGGCAGAAGAGAAATTAAGTACACTGATGTGAAGATGTGGTTTTTGTACCTGTACAAATCTTCGTATAATTAGAACAATTTTCCAAAACTGTCATGAAGTTTGTGAAATTAAAAAAAAAATCACTAAGCAATCGAGATCCGAACTAACCTATTAATAGTTTTATACGATGGCTTGTTTCTAAGTTTTAGGGGAATTGTTTTCTGTTGTATAGCCAACGCAACTAATAATCGATAAAACTAAAAATCGACTGCAAAAAAATCGATTTTGACTTTTTTTTTCAAAGATGACTCTTCAAAATTGGTCTTATTTCCTGTTCCTTATTTATTTCTCGTAGTATTTGCTAATAACTCGAATTTACTTATAGCAAGATGTTATTACGATGTAATAGGAATCGTATCATATTATTTTTATATCTTCCTCTTTAATTCTTGGAGGTCAGTTGCACAAAATTATTGCAGAAAACTCGATTTTCGAGGAATGTCTGTCATCTCCTTGTAGAAAGAATTGCTTTTTAAACATTTTGCTGTAAAGTTAGTCCTTTAAGCCTTGAATTTAATATTATGCACGGTTTTTTATGTCGTTGTTGAGAATGTTAATAAACTGTAGCCTAATTACTTTCATTGCTTAGCGTAAGAATTAAAATCAAACTCCTTCGCAATATCTAGACCTGTCTGTCTGATAACTGCGGAAAAAAGCTTTAAAAAACTTGTAGGGTCGATCAAATTCAGTGGGCATTTCTTTTTCCTTTAAAGTTATAAGGTTACTGTCTCATCTATATTTATGTCTTCATCTTCAAAATATATTAAAAAAAATGTAATTCATACTAAAGTAGCTGGACAATCCCAGTGGGCGAGAAATGTCTCAAAGGGAATGTTGTACAGAACCCTTATTAAATATGTATTAATGCAGTTTACTCATCATTTTGAATATCTATCCTCAAATGTTTTCGATCTATCACGATAGATAACTTACTAACTTCCCAACCATTTCTTTGTGCAAACTAATTCACCCTTTCCATTCATTTTTTGAAGCATATACAATGTAAACTGCAAGGACTGTAGCAAGAGGGATCAAACTTGCTTAACGTAAGAGCCACATACGATAAACTTCAGATGTTTGAGAGCAGCAAGACGTGAAGAAATAAAATGCTTACGTTGTTATTGTTACATATACATTTTTTACAAAAGTTTATGGAAATATTTAGGAATATATGTAATTAGCCGCGCTGGTGTGGTCGAGCGGTCTCAGGCGTCGGTCTGTCGTGAGATCAATGTGCCAGCGCCCGGGTTCAAATCCCGGTAGCGAGCATGGATGTTTCAAAAATTTCCTTTCCTGTGTTGTAGCCTCTTCTTCACTTTCTCTTCGGTCTGACGTCATTCCTTAATGGCGTCCTGGGGAAGGCCACGGGAAACCACCCCAGTATCTTTCCCTTGTAATTCTAGGGAGTCTGCTAGGGGTTCGCCGTCTTGGGAACACTAGCGCTCCCTGGAGCACGGATGCTTCGGCAACGAAGCTCGCACTTCGGTGCGAACCGACCACACACACATATGTAATTAATAATATTTTTGCATTTATGTAGTTTTTTCCCTCGGAATTAAGGTGTCGGTCTGACCATCTACTTCAAGTTAGTCCCGTTGGTTATGGAACGCCGGATGACTTCGCGCGATCCCAAGGGCCCTATAGGTCTTTCGTGGGATATTTTAATAATATATGTACAGTAGTTTTTAAATGGTAATAATGTAGTAGTTTCAGTAATCACAAAATACATACATATTTGCATACATATTCAAAATATATATAAATATATATATATATATAGATCTATAAGGGGCCGTTCAAGTATTACGCAAGCATATTTTTAGTCATTTTAGACACACACACCCTCTTGTGCTCACGTAAGATTTGCCAAACAGTAAATACCACTGAACAAAAAATTAAACAGTCAGAATTATATCAAAGTTTTAACTCATGCATGTTTGTCTGTCTTATGAAAGCGTTGCCCTCCCCTTTATCAGCAAAAATAAGCAAAGCTTGCACCCCCCCCCCCCCCCCGCCCCTTGAATGCTTACTTAATATTTGAATGGCCCATAAGGGATCGTCCAATAATCACGTGATGTTTTTTTAGCAACTTTTTAACCCCCTCCCCCCTGGTGATACGTGGTGAGGTTTTAGACTACCCCCCACCCCCTACCCAAGATCACGTACATTTTTTTGGTACAAAGTATCAAATTTTCAGAATACAATTTTCAGAAATTTTCTTTAAATATAAGTATAACCTAATTTAATTCTGGAAAATTAAGCACCGTGATAAAAATGTCCAGACAGACGTTAAGGTTGCAGGTTGTTACCGCTTTTCGGTTTAGAAATCGCGCGTTCAACGAAAAAATAAATACACGTGATATCTCACTACACCCCCCCTCCCCCCTCGTGATTTTTTTCCGAACCCCCTTTCCCCCCCTTTCGAGCCTCACGTGATTAATGGACGATCCCTAAGGATAAATCCTAACTGCTAAAGATGCTTCTATTAATGCCGTTCCACTCAAACGTAAGGAAAGAAGACAGCTTCAATTGTTTAAAAAAACATTAATGCTTATGAATGCTTAAAAATACAGTTTAACCTAAAATGCAATTAATTCTGTTCATCTCTTGAAAGGTTCCGGCTTTCAGTTTACACTGCAGATAAAAATTTACGTGTAATGTACAAAATCATTCCTTTTCTTATTTATTAAATATTTATTTAAAGAAGTGTGAAGAAGTTAAAATAATAGAATATATAATATCCCTATCCTTAGCTTGGACAAGTACGATGTAATTTATTGAAAATAAAATAATAATAAAAAAAAACAACTCCTTGTAAAATCTGATCACTCTTTCAAGTTTCCGTTACAAAAGCACTTTTAATTAACATACACGATTAACTCCGTACTTTGATCGGGTTTAAAAGATAAGGAATTAAGTACATGAAAAGATCAAGAAATTTAGATTATTACCAAATGTACATAAAGTGTTTAGCTTACCAAAATCAAGCATTGCTTCAGTTGTATTAGTTTTAGAAAATTTTAAGAAATGAATTCAGATAACTACATAAACGAAAAGTAAGCAATGACGGAATTATAAAAGTATTAATTATTAAAATATGATGAGAACGCTGTAGTTGCTGAATCGTTAATCGCACCGATACGTACATAGGATTTCTCTGGAAGATCATATCATTGTCTCTGAAGTAAGTTTCAATCCATTCTCTAAAACAAGTGATTTGTGTGTAATACAAGGCCTATGATCCTTTTTAAGATAGTTTTTACATTGATGTCTGGCAACTTCCAATCTTAAATTTGTTGATTAGCCAGTGTGATTTTTTTGGTGACTACATTCACAAGAAACTTTAGTAGATTAATAACGGATTTGTAAAATACGCTATCTGTAAGACAACAACATGACTTATTTATGTCAGAATCAAATGATAAAAGTTACAAATAAATATATGACACTTGAAAAAAAATTAAAAAAAAAAAGATTTGCCTGTTGTACTAAATACAGTTAAAACACAATTGCTTGAAGTGCTATTGAATATTCTTCTGTACTTATATGCTGCCTGAACTTTGAACTATAAAGTCTCCTAAGATTTCCATTAAACATGAAAAGTTAAGCTTGAATTACTTCTTCCGTAAGTACTATAGAAGTTAATCAAATGTAGTATTTTTTTATTTACTTATTATTTTACATTTCGTTTTTGGAAAGCTCTTTGATCTCTTACGTTCGTTTAATTTCGTGTTAATGAAAAGGAGGGAACTGTATTCGTTAAATCTCCGCATCAAATAATCAAAAACCGAACCATTAAAGCTTTCCATTTGCGAAATGATGTTATTCTAAATCACTTATATCTGAAGCACTGAAACGAATAAAAAATTCCATTTTCTATTCTGCCTGATTGTATTAGAGGAAAGCAAATTCAACCCAACATCTTCAACTGTTTAAGTAAATTAAAAGGCATAAATTGTCTTGAAAAACATTAAAAACACTTTAATGGTAATAAATGGTTATTTACGTTCGTTGCTTACTTAGTAGTAATGCAGATGCAGGTCCTCGTTGTGCGAACGCTTTCTTATGGTTTCTGCGGTTTAAGTTGAAATTAGAAATGTTTCGTTTGTGCATCTGGTTTTGTAGACATTAAGAATTGTTTGGTAAAAGAAGTTCCTCTCTTTGTTTCTCGTTTTGTTTCGTTAATTTGCTGCTATGATTCCTATTACCCTAATGTCTTTTGTTTTAATTGTTTTTCTTTTTTTCAGCCTTAATTCCTACTTAACTCTGACTGTTCTCTTTTCAGTTCACTATCCAAAAGACTGAAACCTTCTTCATTAGTAGGATTAATTTCTTTTCTGTATAAAAACTGTTGAGTTTATGATTGCTTTTAAGAAATTTAAATGGAGAAACGTAACGGCGTAAAATGAAAGCAGACCAACCAGCCAATTGTTTTCAAGCCTGTAAAGAAAATGAAAAGAAATGAAGTGAAATTATTGTAAATTGCAACTAAGAAATTAGATCAACCAAATGTATTAATTTCATTCGCTTCTGAAGTTATTGGAACTTAGAGGTGAACTTACTGAGATATGTACAATGGAATTTGTACATATGGAATCTTCAGAAATAGCTTGATTGTGTGCAAAATCAGATATCAGTTTGATTGAAAAGAAGGAAAAGTAGCAGAAAAGCGTTTTCAAAAAAAATGTTTGAAGTTGAATAATCCATATTAGAATAATTAAAAACAGTGCCTTTAGAATTTTTTTCTGCCAATTTTTTTTTATGGATAACAGAACATTTGACTCAACAAAAGAGTTCTCTGTTCAACTCATCCAAGATAGTTCAGAAAGTTTTAGAACTCTTCTCTTGAGCCATTTGTAAGTAACGGCATAGAAACGATTATATTAAATTCCTTGATTTATTTAGACACTTAATTTCGTCTGTTATTGCGAAAGTTGTTCCAGCACGGCCGAGTGGTCTGGACGGCATGAGGCCAATGGAATCTGGGTTCGAATCCCGGCGCGTGGCTTGAATGTTTCTTTCTTTCTTCAGCATTTGTTTCTCTTTATAAGAGGCAGAGGTCTGACTGTCACCTTAAGGTGTCTCCTGGATAATATTATCCAAACGACAGTAAAGCAATATAAATTCCCATCGTTGAGTGTGTCTCTATGACCAGTGATCCGAATGTGGATCCGGGAATAAAACAACAACATTGCATTGCTTCAAAAGTCTATTTTACTCGAAATCTCATTATGTTGCCTAATGTCTGTGATTTCTCCTAATAAAGCGAATTAAATTTTTAAGCATGTCAAGTCAGTTTGTGAATGGAAATTTTTGAAATTTTGTATGCAGATTTACCAATAACACATCTACCTTTTCGAATTTAAAAAAAATCACCGTTTGGATTTCCAGAAAAAGATTTGCATGTGAAGGAGACAAAAATAAATCTTTTAGAAAAACATTAGCAGCAAAACAAACTTTGCTCTTAATGATGTGGAAATAAAGACATTCAACAGTGCCTCGAAATCATTTTAAATTTATTCGTGTTTAATCACGTTAATTGGATCTAGCCTACTTAGTATTTGTGGATTGAATCGATTTATCGCATAAGTACATTCTTAAGGCACCCTTTTTGTATTTGATAGATTGTACGTTGGTTGCAATTGGGTTGGTTTAAAAATTATAAAGACTAAAAAACTAAATAAATAAATAAAGACCCCCCCCCACGTTTTAGAGAAAGTAGGTTTTGAGTTTTTTTCCGAACGTCTTGTGTTATTTATGTACGGAAAAAGAGCTGAGTTGTTAGTTTATTTTGGGTGACTGTTTCGCCTGTATATCTTCATTTGGTGGCTTCCCGGTGGGGCTTCTCTTCTGTAGCTCGTTTTGTCTCTTTCACACGAGACTTAATGAGGCGGACGAAACCTCTGATTGCCTTGTGCTGTCACTGCAGCCTTCATTACAGCTTTCGAGCCAGTTTGCATTAGGAAATATTTTTCTTCAACATGTTTTTGAAGAATCTAGAAAACATGGGAAATGTAGTTCATTAAAAAAAGCTACTTTATTTTTTTTTTTTTTAATATTGATATTATACTATGAAATTTTTATTCAAGTCCTAACAGAAATTTGACACGAAAGGTAGTGAGTGGTAACTAACATTTAGAACGTGTGGGGAAATAGATGTCAATTTAGTTCCATTGAAAACTTAATACTCTATTGTATTACCACTCTTTGTTTTTATTTTTACATTTCCAACGAATTTGAAAAAAAAAAAAATGGTATAAAATTAGTTATTCTTAAGGTTGATTTTATATTTCAATTCTAGGTTTTCATTTTATAATATCTAAGGACAAATTGTTTTATTTGAGGTTGCGTTTTTGAATTTCAACAAATTATTCTTTTCTTTATAATAGAAAAGAAGGGAAAAAATTAAGGAAGAAAAAGAAGGAAATTTAGACGTGGAAAGTGATTTCCCTTGACGGTCTTATGACAAAACTAATTAAAATTTGCGATTTATATAATATTTTTTTCACTCGGCAATTTTTTTTTAAAGGAAAATGCAAAAAAGTGTAAAGACTTAAGAAGAATAATTCAAGAATCTCTTTTATTTCTGCTTTTGAATTCGATTGTCTGAATAGCATTTAAGTTTTAGGTAATTATTAGGGTGTTCAAATAAATATAGTCTTAATGTAATCATCTAGCCTATATAAATAAAAATGTAAATGTTCGTTTGTTCAAAATCTTAAATCTCCGAAAGTTCTTCACCGATTGCTTTGAAATTTTGACAGAACATTGCATTCGAATACGCGCGTGTTTTTATCTATCTATTATGTAGATGTCTCACCTGTGACAGGTAAAAACATGCTTTTTTTGACAACCCCAGCTGCGTGGCAGCAACCCGTAATACACCTGAGTTAAGCGGAGAAGGCTACAACGGGATGGGAACTCGTATATTCTCCGATCTCGATATTAATTTGCTAAATAAATAAAGTTTTTGTTTTTAATTCTGTATACGCAAGGGTTCCGGAGCGAAGCGACGGTACCTGGCTAGTTATAAATATAATTGTAATGTCTTAATCGTGAACCGTTGCTAACAAACAGTGGAAACAAATAAGATTCATGAATATTTAAGCAGGATTACAAATCAGAAACGAAAATTATAATAAGTTCTGTAATCAAAATACGAGATACAAACAATTATTTAAGGTAAAGTCCTAAATCTCTTCTGACGTTTGATATTCCAAACAATTAAAAAGATATGTTAAATATCTCGATCGCGCATCTACCGTGGTAAGTGTATTTCCCAAAGGTGAACTACCTTGAGATTTGTGAGTAGTATTTGTTAATAATATTTTAATATTAAAGTTTGATATTCAGCCATCCGAAGTCAAGCTCAGTTTTAGCTGAAAAATCAAAATTTACAGCAATTATCCACGTCACAACTAAGAGGTCGCGTCCGACTTCTAAGCACCCCACCCCCCGCGTTAAAAATCCATGAACATATGTTCGACTTTTTTGTTACTTATTTGTAGTTCAACCAATGCCCTAAAGGTTCTGAAACGTTTGTGCAAAAGCTCTAAAACCAACATGAATTTAAGGTTGTGAAGATAGAAAAAATCGTCAAAAAGTAGAAATAATATTGTTACAATATTATAATATTATAAGATTGTTATACAGCAAAACCCCGATTATCCGAGTTTCCGCTTTAACCGAGCTGTCAAATATTTCTTGGATTTTTTTTTTCGCAAATTAATCTTCGTTCGTCTAGTCATATGACCCCTTCCTGGAATCGGGGAATGGTTTCGACACCAAAAATCTTGGGTTATCCTTAAAAAAAATGGCGAAACATTGCTGCAGAAAACCCCCAAAATAATGTAAAACAAAAAACAATTACGGACTTTTTTAAGTAAAAGAACTCTTTCGATATGAATTGCATATGGTGTATGTGTATTACTTTTGTATTTGATAAAATATACATTTAAACCTAGACGATTTATTTTATTTACAATTTTCGGTTATCCGAGTTAGTCTTGGTCCACGTTAACTCGGATAATCGGGACTCTACTATATTTATACAGTATATTGTTATATACATATATCGTAATTTATAAATATTTACATGTAATCGTGGAAAGAAGAATTTGAGTGGCATATATATTCGTGATCTACGACCGTCATCGGCATTTATCACAAGATCCCGGGGTCATCTGTTCTGGTAGGGGAGAACGTAATAGTTCATCAACAAAGTAAGCATGGGCATTACCCACGGAAATTCAAAGTATATCCACTGAATTTATTACCATCACTCTTAACATTTATTATTTATTCAGAATAAAACGTTGTGATGGGCTTCTCCAGACAGTGTCCATCAATGGAGAAGAAAAGGTTAAAAAGAAAAAAATCTCCTTAAATGAAAAATTTCAACAACTTGGACTTGATGATATCCGACGGACCTTAGATAATCTTAATTGGTTTGACAATAATTGTTACTCTGTCAAAGAAAACAGAAAAACAAATTCTTAAAAAAAAAGGAATTACCAAGCAGATTTAAATGTAGTCTAAATAAAATTTGCTGAAGTGTTTTTTGTTTTTCCTAAAATTTTCCTAAAATTTCCTAAAATGTTTCCTTCCAGAAATAAATATATTTTTAATGATTAAAAAAGAAAATGAAAATAAAACTAATAATAGTTTTTAATAGAATAAAGATTAATAAACACAGTTCTGTTCTGTTGAAGTAATAAATCCATCAAGGCTGTAAGTAAACTTCAAGATGTTCTACAAATAATGGCCTTTATTTTTAATCTAGGAAAATCGATGGTCAATACTCTTGAAATTGGATTCTATGCTCTTGAGTAAAGGGAGGAGGATGGTTCTTATCGTTGTTTCTTACTTTTATCTTCCAGTGTTTTGTGGCGACAGTGATTGCTTTGGAACTCAAGTCGACACTTTCCTAATTCTCAGAATAAATAGTTTCAATCACTCTTAATTTGTACTAAAATACTATATATATATTTCAATCACTCTTTTACAACATTCGTAGAGAAAATAAGGGTTAAAAATTAAAATTTTAAAGGAATTATCAAGTCGAAATAAACATTTCCATTTATATGAAATGAACGTGACACCAAAACTATTGATAATAGGAAAATGTAATTATAGATTATTAACCATCAAATGTTCTGAGATAATATTGATTTTGTTGTTTTTTTTTAATGGGTTTTTAGTTAAGAAATAATCATTTTTTTTTGAAATTCCAGAATACAATTCAACGCTATTCGTTTTAGAAAATAAGGTTTTTTAAAAAAATTTCTATACTTTGTAAGCCTATAATATGAGATCCTTTTTGGTTTTGGTAGCAAGCGAATCAAAAAAAAAAGCCACCCTTCTAATTAATGATTAAAGCCGCCGTAATCCCAATAAATTATCTGTTAACGATAACGAGATTTTTTATTTTAATGAAATACAATTTGGCTCCTTTACAACTAGTCTGGGATAAAAGCTCACGATTTTCACTTTCTTCGTCGTACAGAGGAACTATCTGATAACAATTCCGCGCTGAACCAGAATTTTACAAACTTTGCAAAATACATAGGATTTTGTTGATTAAAAAAAATGAGTTATTAATCACATTTGGTTGATTAAGAATATTTTTTTTCAAAATAAAGTGATAGAGATTTATTCTTTATTTCTTATCCAGCCAAGTGTGCTCTGTGATGATTCTTGTAAATATGTAAAAAGAACATAGTAAAAATAAAATATTATTAGAAAACTAGCCGGGTACCGTCGCTCCGGAACCCTTGCATAGATAGCATTACAATTTTTTTTTTTATTTATTTAGCAAATTAATTAATCTTCGCTTAACTCAGGTGTATTGCGGGTTGGAGCCACACACCTGGGGTTGCGCCACACACATTTTTGCATTTATCTGCAAACGCAGAAACGTTTGTGAATGACTGATAATATCGTTCGATAGAACTTTCAAATACCAACATTTTCTCAATATAATGTTCTCTTCCAACTTTTATACTTTTCATTTACATTGAGAAAAAAATTGACCCTTTAAAAGGCGTCATCTTGGAAACCAAAAACTTTTTTCGAAAGATTTTTGTAGCATTGTGTTTGTCTTAAAAAGATCTACATTTTATCCATTTGCATGACCAATCTATCTCTTATAGTTCGGTCACAGAATTGGAAAAATGACAGAATGACAGAAGAATAACGTTTTTATATAATATGATAAAATAGTTTAATAAACGTTTTGACTAACAAATATATTTAGTTCAGAAAAATCGATTACTTGATGTTTGACTTTATTCTCTTTATGTTCCTGACCTCTATTAGATCTTAATAATTGCATATTTCAACGGAAAAAAGAATAGAAAGGAAAAAAAAATTCGATTTCGTTTTCTTCCAATTCTCTTTGTCGAAGAAGAAAGAAGCCGCCTTTGATTTTCTGCTCGCTAATCATCCAAATGTTGTTTTTTTTTTTGCTGAAAGAGGAATTCTTCTTTCCTCCCCCCCAATCTTTGAAATGAAAAAAAAAGTCCTCCCACTACGTCATCTTTTATAAGATTCCTTCCTTAGCAGACAAAATCGGCTTCATCCAATCAGAAGAAGCAATCCAGTAGGAATTGCTTTTGTAGGGGTTCAAAGACTACCAAGGCATCGTTTGGAATCAGACTAACGAGATTGTGAGACGGGTGTGGTTCGGAGGACAACAGCAGACGCGCCTATCTAATTGCACCCTGACTCATCTTAGCCTCACGTTCTGTGATCAGCGGTTGGCTAAAATGGTTGTCACCCATTTAACAACTTCACACGAGCTTTACTAGCAGTGAGATTCTGTCTAAAGACCTCTGCTGGCATTTTTTTTTGTTAATATTAAAGAAACTGAGAAAAGCAAATGCGAGCTGGTTTTTCTGTCTCTTCCTAAGGCTGCAGCCGCCATTACAGCTTGGGCGTTGTCCCTTTGTGCATTCAATTATACTTCCGATTTCATTAACGAATAAAAGGATTATGCTCTAATGGAACTACTGAAATATTTAAAATTCCAAATCTCATTAATCAAAAGTAATTAGTGTCTGAGCTGAAATTTTCTTCTTTTTTTTTTTTTGCTCCATTCGGATTCAACAGAAATTTTATTTAAAAAAAAAATTAAAAGATACATTAAATTGAAGTATCTGCTTCAGATACGAAGAAGAATTTAAAACAAAAGTAAAGCAAAGAAATTGTATTTTAAGCAGGTGTTTCAAACCTGCTAGACCTTTCATTATTTATCTAAGGATGCAACCGATGTCAGCTTATTAACTTTTGAACCAAGGAAACGATTTCCTTGAAAGATGACGTAGATAATTTCTACTCAAAAAATAATCAATTTATTTGGGAATTTTTCGTTTCGACCAATTAAATATGTCGCTGATATGGAAGCGCTAGTTCTTGTAGTCACAACCTCAAATGGCAGCTAGAAAAAATTTAATATACTAGTAGGCCTAGATACTTAAAATATTTTAAGGTTCAGCCTGCATACAGGCATAAAATTGAGAACACGAGAATGTCCAAAGCTTTCGCCTCACTTCGACGAGGCTTCCTCGGTGGATATTCACCTCGTCGAAGTGAGGCGAAAGCTTTGGACATTCTAGTGTTTTCAATTCTATGCTTGTGTGCAGGCTGAACTTTAAAATATCATATTCAGCACACGTATAAACCCAAGTAACTTAGTTATTTAAAATCTTTACCTTTTTCTCAGACATTTTCTTAAATATTAATAGTAAAAACAAAGAATGCAAGTATCTTTATAGATGTATGTAAAGTGATAGTGACGACAGCAATTAATTATTTAGTTTATCTCGAAAGTGAAAAAAAAGCCGCAATATTTAGAATTTTTTTGTAGGTTTTTTTTTTTTTTTTTTTTTTAATTATTCCTCCTTTTTTACATTTGCTAGAGATTATGCAAAACCAAGAGATGGATTGACAGCCTAACCATATAGCTTACAGTCATGAATTCCAATCCGGTAATGAATCTTCAGTTCAGAATTCTTTGGGTTTTTTGTATGAATTCCTTGAATTATATACGCTTTAACGAATTCTGTCCTTTTTTCAGTCAAGCTCTGGATAAAATCAGAAGGGAAAAAAAACCCCTCCTGATTCTCACAGAGACTTTAAGTAGATATGATAGAATTGGAAATGCTTGCTAGAAAAATAGCGACTAAAATAGCGACAAGGTTAAAATCTCGATTTTTTTTTTTCTTCTCAATCCGAATGCAAATAACACCGTTTTCTTGGGACCTCTGTTTCAGATCCAAACAAAGAAAGTACAAAACGGTAAACATTCCAAATTATCCATGAATACGGTGTGTAGTAGTATCAAATTAAAAAAGGGGACAAAACACACTAAAGTAAATATAAATACATTTATAAAATTCAT
>JAFIDM010003189.1:55247250-55352809 GCA_023159025.1 Thereuonema tuberculata | reverse complement strand
CTTTTCCTTTGTATTTTGAGGTCTTTGTTCGGTTTGTCTTGTCTTTTGTACTGGATCGACAAAAGCTCTGGCAAGTCACGAGGTAATGATTGTAGTAGCACCTCGATCCAGTTCTATCTCGTTAAAATTCTTCCTGGGATCAATAATGGCGGAGTGTTGATTCGTATCCAGTCGCTCCGACACTCAATTACCTGGTGTTCGCCTGGGTTATTCCAATGTCACGCAATGGGTAAGTGGATATGAGACTATACAATCACGGTAATGTAGATATGAATCATCGTGAAAGAAGACTTGGAAAAATTATTATATATCTTCAGATCGAGCAAGAACTACCTAAGTATTTAAGAACCATAAGATGGGCAAGTTTTGAAATATCTAGTATACTTGTATTCAATTCTAACATCAAGGAAAGAAAACAATTATTATCTCACTATGAAATTGTAAGAGAAACTTCGGCCTATTCTTATAAACAAGAAGCAAACTCGCTCATTTTTGTATATTTATTTCATTTTGTGTTGACTTCAATTCAACCTGTTGATCAAATCAGCAAGTATTTAGAATTTTGGTTTTAATTAAATAATTATAAAGATCATTTTATTAACTTATGCAAAAGTTATTCCTGATAGTTTGCTTTTATAAGTCAATCCCAAATTAATAATGACTCACACTTAGTATTTCACACATTTTTTATTCATATATTGTATGGAAGTGCGTTTTAGATATCCTTATTTCGGTATTCTTTAGAATTCAAATGAATTGAGTTAAATTTTTTAAATTCAGATATTTTTTAGTGATTTATCTTGCTGGTATGTTGATAGGATGCGGGACGTAGATACCGGACATTTGCACAACAAATGCTCTACTATAATTTATGGTCATACTTTTGCAAACAAAAATCAATAATTTTCAGCCATAACATAACTAATTCAATTACTGTATTTCATTTTATATTATTTATGACATGTAATAATGGTTGCATCGCCTATATTTCACTGTCCTCCCATTGCGTCAATGGAATGGTGTTAGGCAAGTGGATGTCGGACCCAAGGTGTGTCGACAGACGGCCGGTGCATTAAATTTCTCCGCCACCTCTCCGACCTTCGCGGCGCAAACGGACGCCTGTGCAGTTGGCGCTAAGCCCCTTGATGGCACCGAATAACCATTAGAGCTTTCCGATGGCAAAGGTAAACACGCGCTACTCCTACATCAAGGTATGTTGGTGAAGGTCGTGCGCTCGCTATAACCTTTTACCTTTTGCCTTCACAGCCTTGAGTAGATTGAGTTCGGGTGAAATTGAAACCGTTATTACAGAGGCGGGAAGTTATCTGGTTTCATAGTTCCCTTCGGATGGTTGAAGCTCTCTGAATACTTCAGTAGATGGTTGCTCGAACAGCAGCATACAACGCTTGATGCTATTGAGCTCCAACATCAATCATTAAAACCTCGAAAACAAAGCCGTACAAATGCTTCGTTAAGTGTATGAAATGTTTAGGCCCTAATTTTCAGCAGAGGAATTTTATCACACTCTGCATTCCTGTTGTTTAATCAGGGCACTTTGAAAGGACAGTTCTCTCCTAAATTAAAAAAAAAATACATTTACCATAAGAAACTTTTTATAATCTCAAGTGAGGTGAACCACCGAATTACAAAATTTTACCGAATTACAGAATCTTCATCGACTATGTTAGGCCTAATCGAATAGCTTTAATCAGCTAACACATTAAGACCTATTATTGCAAACGAAATTACTCTTCTATTGCTGTCTTTAAGAAATAGGAAAAAGTTACAAACATGTAATATTTTCCTGTGGAATTCTATAATGACAAATTTATCTCGGGAGAGTGTATTTTTCTTTCGTTAATTAAGGCTTTCATCATGTTTATTCATGTGGCTCATGAGCTCAGCATTTAAAGTTTTCATTCCAGTTTCAACGATGATCTAAAATGCACTGGAATTATCGTTAGGAAGCCACGAGGAACGCCGAAGAGATATTGAGGCATTAATAAAAGCAAATGGTTTTGAAAAATTAATGTGGGATCGTGTTGAATCATTATGACTCTTAATTCGATTAATGACTTTGCATCGACTGTATGTGTCTCGCGCATTGCTCAGTCATCATCGGATAATAACAACACGGTCGTTCATTAAAGTCCACATTACGAGAACTCTAAGTCTATTGGGAAGTCATCCTCAGCGTTTACAAATCTTCAGTAAGGAATTGGAATCAGATGGCTAAATATGTGCCTATACCTTCTAGGATTATTTCTAGCATTGTTTAGAGTACAATTCTTCCGGTACCTACAGGGAAGTGCAGCTACCAAATCTATAAACAACCAACATATTTGGTCGGAATCAGTGTGCAGCCTGCGAAGTTTAAATAAACAATAAAAACTCAACAACAAAAAAAAGAATTTGGTGAGAAAATCCCTGAGCTATCTTTTCGTGGCTTCAATGAATTTTTTTAGCGCATAAAAAGACTACAAAAAGCATATGTAAATATTAATAAATAACAAAGGTTGAAGCCAAGTGTTTACAAAATGACATCCTAAGCTCTGCAGGCTCCTCATTGATTCCGACGATATTTCGCATTGACCTGTGTACCGAGACCTCGCTGTTTACTGGTGACTGCTCCTAGATGATGATCGTCATATTTGCGTGAAACAGCCGTTCTCGGATGTCACTTTGTAAATACTTGGTTTCACCCATTGTTATTTAACTAACATATTTACCCTTCAAAAACGATAGGATAATGATGAGGTGGTCTTTTACCTGATGTCAAAAGTAAGGTTTTACAGAAAAGGACGATGGGATTATAGGCAGGAATAACTGACGGGATTGTAAAAGAAAGCTACAAAACAATAAAACGAATAATATATTCTTCTATTAGTTAAAAATGATGGGATAATAATGGAAATGGAATCGAGTGAAATTGATTATTTAAAGCGTAGATTCTCAGCTGCTTCGTAAGTAAATATTTCCAAAAGTTTTAAAAAGCATAACGCCAATAGTTTCGGCGGTGGCATCATCGAATGTTCTCGAAGGATAGAACGTTTAGAAATGACAGTTTTCCAAACTTTTTTTATGATGCAATAACTGTTCTTAAAATATTATTTACAAGATTTTACTCCTTCATCTGAAAAACTAAAACAATATTAATAATAATAATAAAATAGAAGGTAATCATTCACAATAGATGTCATATTTTCTATTGAATCGTTTTATGTGACTTGATATTTAAACTACCATTTGTAGCCACAAATTTTGACTTACTTTTATTTTAAAAATAAATTAAAATTTCAGCTAAAGTGAGATACTGTATAAGTTGGATAATTCTGTCTCCGATAGATAGCTTGCTTATTTTCTTTTATCTTGGTTTTTATTTAGATAAGGTTGAGGGAAGAAGTTACTGTTCAAACATGATAAAAGCATTGGAGGATGCTGGGAGAGTAAATTTTATTTTACTGATATTTATAACTACTTTTACAATTTTTTTTTTATGTCGGCTAGTTTTATGATGTTCATTTAAATATCCATTTCAATAGATAAAGATAGGCAAATATATATTTAGATATATATCTGTCTTAAACATTCACCTTATTTTACGTCAAAAGTACTTTGATCGCATTTAATCGTGTGTAATTATTTATGAGTATTAGATTTATTTAATTACTTAATCATAAAATTACTGGCGCCAAAATAGAAAAGTTAAGCCTTAAATTTGAGGAAGTGCTTAGTTTCCCGATCGGCCGGAGATGTGCGTTTGAGGATTCGATGACATTTTGGAAGCTCCCTAAGCGTTACCACGGGTAACGCGAACAGGACTCGTGGTAATTAGGAGAGTTGCCGCTTCATCTGCAAGAAGTTCACGTTACCTAGGATAATGAGCCTCAAATCTCGGCGCTCGAAGCAGCTTCCTCTCGATGTTATGACGAAGGGACGCCAAGAGATCTATTCCCCGTACGCCCTCCCTAACAACGGACCTGGTGGTTGGGGCTAATTGACATTCGGACGGATGGATGAAGAATAACCGCACTGTGTGAACATGATAACAGGATTAAAAACGTCGCCTGGATTTGTTAATTGTGTTTCTGTGAAGGGTCTTTATGGTCGTGACCGATCAGGGGTACGGCAGGGAGGGTCCTTGGGAAACCCTGTCACGTTTTGCTGTCTCTATGCTCTATGCATTTTGCATAAGTGAAATCCTCTTGCGGCGCTCGAGCTTCCACCCCTCGGACGATTTGTGTATCGGAATGAAGCAGAACTGGCCTCACGAAGAGAAATGTTATACAAGTAATTAAAATTGAGTATCGTTAAATCAACAGAAGAACAAACCTAGCAGCACACATTCTTTTCTTAATATAATCACTTCATTTTACAGGGAATAAAAAAAGGCAATATAAAATAGTTATTTGGAGTTGCTTATTGGTAAATAAAAATGTAAGTAATCGTACTAAAACAAATCTAAAATTGTATGTGTTTTAAGTGAGGTGAAGATTTTTCAAACTATCGTTCTGTGTCTTGAGCGGAAGAGAAGGTATTGATATGGAAATAACTTCGTTTCAGACGTTGGAGCTAAATAGAACTATGATTTTTTTTCTTTTTTTTGTTTACAATTCGTCTACAATTTATCTCGATTTTCTGGTTAAAATCTGAAATTTTGCACAAGAGACTTGAAATCATTGTCATTTTAATTTTGAAGATGTACTTTGATTTATAAGTAATTTTAATAATAATTACAATCCACATAAGTTAATGACAGTAATTCCCATATCTTGAAGAAATATTAGATAACTTTGACAGTTTTGATTTTTTAAAATTTATGAGGAACGTCGCAAAAAATTCCCAAAGTTTAAAAGTTATAACCGTAATAAATTAATTTACTTTTTAAAATAACTATTGAGAAATTGAATAAAAATTTCTCATTTAACTTTTATTTTTATTATATTTACTCTTAATATAAAAATTTGTTGATAGATAATCTTAAAACACGTTTTCTTTTATGGTATATTTGGTATTATTATTATTAATAATATGGTGTTAATAATAATAATATTTTTATTAACACCAGAACACATTTTGAAAATTAACACTATAATATAGTTAGTTCTATCATGTAAAGTTTTAGATTTTTATCGACTTCAACAGCCAATGTTATAGAGAATTCATGATCGAAAAATGAAGACTTGAATGTTACCTTAAAGATCTTTTCCTCATTTTTAATTCAGTAAAGCTATCTTCAGCTTTGTGGTTCTCAAATTTCTAAACAATCCAACATTTAAAAATTGTATAATATATTTAAAGAAAATCATATTAATTTTCTGTCTTTGCGAATCCTATATAAAATAAGTATATAGAATGCAATAATAAAAAGATAATATTTCTATAGTTGTTGTTTTTGTGCTTAAGTGAATTTTTAATCTTTTTTTTTGTATGCTTGGATAAACAGCAGCCTGGTCCTGTCTTATCTCATTTTAGATTGCTGGAATACATTCAGAGAAAACGCAGTCCTCTAATCTTCTTAAAGCGGTGATAATCTAGGGATTGATGAAACTTGGAAATATTCCCGATTTTGTTTGCGAAAGATTTCAGAATTTCAAATAATTTTTGCTGGATTTAGTAACTCTTGCTTTTCTTAATACTGAATTCTGTTGATCGAGTTTCCGTAAATTTCTAACAGGGCTTTAATTTTTGTATTTAAATTTAGACAACAAGAAGAAGTGAAAGCTACAAAACTTTTAAGTTTCCATATAATGACTCGAGACTGGGGGATCTGTAGCTCGATCCCCGGAGAGGATTGGGCCCTTTTTTTGGCTACATTTCCAGACAGATTCTAAGCTTCGTCTAAGATTCTAAGCCTCCTCTGTCAAATAAGCTACGAAGAATTGATTGAAGCTTATTAAAAGCAGCCAAGCACAGTATTAACCGCACTACTTCATACAGGGAACCTAAAATTCTATACCCTTCCTGTGTGGTCTTACGTGGTTCTCTAACGTTCCTTGGGAGTAAGCTGCATGATTATTTGAATAGAGAGGCTTAAGATCTCTCTAGCTTATAGAGCAACTTTTTACCTTTTCATTTTTTCCTCCACTCATTTTTTGGAAATTAGTCTTGTGTTTGCCGGATTTAGATTCGAAGCCAAATTTCTTTCGTATGTACTCTTTAATTTACTTTGTTTTAAGAATGCCTAAAGTGTATGATCACTGTTATATTGTTTCGTTTTGATTATTTCAAAAGTTTATACTTAACCGTTGGTGAAGAAAAACTATTTCTTAATCGTACTTCATTAATTACATTTCTCCACTTTTATGATAACTTAGCATTCTTTAAAGATAGTGGATTATCTAAACTGTATAAAGATATTTTTAAGTTAGTCATCATCATCATTGTCCCTAGCTGGCGGGTGGTGGGGGTTTTCCTCTCAACCAGTACGCTGCTGTGGGTGCCTTTGAATATTGAACTTTTCATCTTTTTTTTTTAACTTTTTAAAAATATTTAAGATCGGGAGGGGGGGGGGGGGTAATCATTGCTAACTGAATTAACTTTTTTGTTTCTTTTGGTGATTGAATTTGAAAAGGAACATACATATTCATTTTGTGCTCGAAGGGATAACCTAGGGTTTTATCTACAGACATATTTATAGTATAAATAAGAAATGTGTTGGCCGCGCGGTTGGCGAAGTCGCTAAGACACACACCTCTGGGTACCGGGTTCGGTTCTCATGTGGATTTCGTTGATGGTGGCGATCCGAGCTGGGCAGGTTTTCCCGGGGTTCTCCCGTTTCCCCTGCATTTCTCACACCATCCTTTCTCAGTCTTTCTCTCCGTATGTCCTTCTTTCCGTGGGATAGCACAAAAGATCTTTTAGGTCTACGTGCTCGATTGTCACGCCACCCACATTCACAAGAAAGAAATGTTTTATACTAGGACTGATCCATTCAAGGTTAAGAATATTACAAAATATTTTAATCCAAATATGTATTTATTTTAAGTAAGGAAACAATAGTTGCAAGTTTTCGCTATTAATAGATTTTCTCAGTAACTAAATTTCTTCATTTATATACGCAATAAACGTACATAGCCATATGTACGTAGAGTATCAGTAATTTCGCAAAAAAAAAAAAATCAATATTTGGGAAACTTTTAGAGAAATTGAAGACTAGGACCTTGAACGACCTTCTCTCTCAATCTTCATTCATTTACATTTAAGCTCTATTAAACTAGTTATTTCGAAACATATAATTCTGAGTGACAAATTTTGAATTTTTTAATTTTATTCTCATTATACATTTTGAATAAAACTAAATTGACATCCGTTCCGTTTCCTTTATATTTACTGAATGTGATTTTGTAGAAAGATAAATATTGTCGTGTTGGAGGTGAAACCAAATTACGAAATCAGAAATCTCATAGATACACACAAGACCTGCTTTAAGCAAAGGAAATGAACAAGTGATGCGTAAGAAGAGACAATGCACTGGGGAAATTTTAATATGAAGGAATGTAGCCGAACGAAAACGAGATTAACGTTGATTTGACGTGATTTCGAATTAGATCGAGGGGTTCCCAAAGCCTTTTCAGTGATTAGTCAAGTAAAATGCACGATTAATCTATCCATACTGAGTAAGAGAGAATTTTTCAGTTGAACTGAATAAGGTTTTATCTGAAATGCCACGAAGCCGATATAGTCGTACATTAATTAAAATTCATTTCATTACAAATATTCTTTTTGTACTCCTCTACAAAATATGTTTTCTTAATTCTCTAGAAAACTGAGTAGTCGGAAGACTGAACGCTCAACTAACAAGGGAAGTGCGTGACCTCGAACGCTGAGAATCGCGCGAAAATGTGCGTAGAATATAAAGCGCTCCTGCCAAAAACAGGATATAAGTCAACTGTACGTCTTACCACGAGAGACATTTGAATGATCACCTATTGAAGGTCCGAGAGAGGAACTTTGGTAACGCGAAGAGACAAAATATCGATATAATAGGACCAAAAACACACGTATTTCAGTGTCGTGACTACATTGCTGTATTTCCCTCTTTTTAAAATAATTACGCTATCTGAACAACAAACTTTTCCTACTGACCTGATAGTGTTGCACAGCTATTCCTTCTTCAAAGTGCGCTAGCAGACAACAGCTGAGTTTTGCATGGAAATGACTCAAACCACTGTTTTTGGAATGAGCGATTTATATTCTAAGCACATTTTCGTGCGGTTCTCAGCGTTTTATCCCTTGTAAGACATTTAATCAATTATTATTTTTTTTGATTAAACATTATTTCTAAAATTTAAGTACTGTTAGTGTAATTATTTTACCTCTGCAATGTTGCTACTATTATTCTTTGGTATAGAATAAAAGATAAGCTTACCTATTATTCCAGTTTTGCTAGCAGAATTATACATTGATAAAACTCTTCGTTGTCCATTTTTTATGTACGAAACTTTTGAAGATTACATAAATTAAGGATAAATTAAGCTTAAATTTGTTTCGAGCATTACATATTTTTGATTTTATTTCTCAAAAAATATTATTCAGTTTAGTTTAAAAAGATTGTTTGTAAATCACACGCAAGTCTTTGAGTTGAAAATTATCAATAACTAAAGCGTAGTGCAGTAGCAGATCAACCTTTAAGCCAATCAGTGTTTCGAGTGTCTCGATGTTTCATTCCTCTTTCCAGTAGCTTATTGTTTTATTAGCTGACTATCGAACAAAAGCTTATTGGAAAACGTTGATCCTCCGTTACAAATTAAAAATGAATCACCAGGAATTCAGCGAAATTGAATGAGAGATTTTAATTTCAAATTAGATAATGACTTGATTATTTTATTTCCTACAGTTTAATAAATTAGAGCTATTTCTTTATTACTGTTTAAAAATAGATTAATTCTAATTAGACTTCCTTCAAGAATACAAAGGATCTAGATAAATGTTATCTAGATCTCCGTATATCAAGTCTTCAACTAATAGAAATTAAATTATAATTTTTGATGGCTAATAAGGAATGTGAAATATACCTGATAACCACTATAATAGAATATTTAAAGGATAAAATTTTGGCAACTTATATTTTTGATGAAGATATTTCTTTGCGCGTTCCTTTAGATGTGGTTTCAAACCAATTTCAAAATCAAGTTTGTTAGAGAGGAATTTAGTATAATCATTCTCTAAATAGATTATAAACATCATGCTATATAGATCGGTAAGTTAAGTGATAATTTAAAGAGATCGAAAAACTGTAATTTAAAATGTTTCTTTTTAATATTTTTCCTTACTTCTGCAAATCAAAAAATACGAAATCTAGAATTAATATTGGGCTTTAAGGGATTTTTTTTCTGATTCTTTTTATTATTTATTTAGATTAATCTCTTAGAATGATAATCAAAATAGCACAAATAGTGTCTTGCCGTTTCTGCATCAAAGTTATTTGGAAAAAATGATCTATTTAATAACAGAATGAGAAATTAAAAAGAACACTAGATTATTCAATCGTTAAAATAGTCCATATATCAATGAAGAGATGATAGATGATCAAAGACTGTTTTGCTCAAGCTTACCACAAACGTCTACTTGTAAAAAAAGAGTTATATTTCGAACTTTTTTTATTTTCACTTGTGCTTCGTAAGGTAAAAAAAAAAGCGTTCTCTGAAGAACAGTTTCGGTATCGATCGTGGTTCTCCCTCTATTTCTTTATCATCATCTGTTCTCATTATTTCATTAGACTGCCGCTAATGCCCTGACGTTTGTCTTTGGTCGTTTCGAATCAGCCAACCTTAGCCATTGATGAATCCTAATCGAAGACTTACATTTTACTATTTTAATAATGTAAATTCATAAAGGTTAATTGCAAAATATCTCACAAAACAAAATTACTTAATTTTAATTATTTAAGTGAATAAATTCATAATTCCCTTTTCAAAGCTTATTTCAATCTAAAAATAAAAAAAATTGAGGAAAAAAAAATAAATTAGGATTTTTTTAAAAAAAATCTAAACTGAGCAGGAACAAAAGTTCGAAATGAATAATGAGGTTGAGTGTTAGCGAATCAGTAGGCTTTTAACCCCTTTTTAAAGTTACCAATCAGATATTTACCATTTGGAAAATTTGTCAAAAGAAAATTCCAATATAAAACTTATAGTTCTCTTCCACACTTCACGATAATCTCCCTCCAAAATATTTGAAATATCCTAAACAGCTAAAGTTCTATTTCATAATGCTTTATTATAGTTATTGTTATTACCCTTTTTGTAATTTTTTATTAGCAATAAACTGTATAACTCTCAAACTCTCAAACATATCGTAATTTTCTCAGGATACCTCCTTTTTTCTGGGGGGTAAAGAAGGCCTCCGCAGCAAGAACTTCCTGTCTGTTGTGAGTGACCTTTGCGTCTGCTCGACTGAATACCAAGGCTGGGTTTTCATTCACGGACGCTGCTGGGCTCTGAGAAAATAGCGTCTCCACTGAAAAGACATTTGGCAGGGCCACCTTCTCAAGGGAGACACCTAGGAATGCTGACGAACGCTAGTAGTTTTTTTGTTCCAAATAACTGAAAGGTTTGAAATGAACCGACGACAAGTTACCATCGACAGATGGGATTATTATTAAGACTCAAGAAACATGAAAAACATTTCAGTAGGGGTATGTTTACAAATGTATGTTTGTCCTTACTAGACCAACAATTATGTTGGTGTTTTGCGTTCTTACAACAGGAACCATTATATAATCTTCTAAACGGAGAATACAATAATTTATTTCGTTTGAAATAAAATGAATTTGAAAGGTACATGGCCGCACTGTGGAATACAAGAACACTGTCCTTTCTTATTTATTTTATTTTATAAAAGCTGAATATGTTAAAACATTACAATCAATCTTACCATAAGATACAAACTCCTTAAGATTATGTTGTATGGACTTTTTTTTTCCTAACAATATGCTGTTTCGTAGTAACGTAGTACTATGAATTGCTAAAATATAAATAAGTTTTTCATCTGATTGTTTAACTTTTGCAACAAAAAAAAAACAAAAAAAAATAAGAAAATTGGGAAGCCTTTTTGAGTTTGTGATGAAATACCTTTTGAGGTAGGCGTACGGTTGCCCAAGGATTTGATTCCACATTTTGTTATTTTTTTTTTATTTTGCTTAATTTAGTTTTGAAGGGATCACTTATCCCATCATGAATAAAACATAAGTTTATAAAAAAAAGTTTATAAAACATAAGTTTAAACTTTTTTAAGCTTAACAAAAAATACCGAGATGTCTTTTAACGACTTATATTACGTAGAAGAAACAGTCTATACATTTTACGGGTATCAATCATATAGTAGTTTTCTATTTAATGTATATCTGTGTTTAAAGGTATTTGGTAGAAGAATTTCATCATTTAAATGAAAAGGTATTTTTTTTTGTTTATTTATTTTTTCTTTTCTTTTTTTTTATGTTAACCTAATTACTTTCTTTTTTTAAAAAAACAACAACAACTTAAAACAGTTAATTCTAATCATTTATTCATAAATCATTGAAGTGAATTAATGAGTCATCATTTTCAGATCTTTTCTGATTCCATTCATTTCCCTTACAGCTTCTTATTTCTTTAATTTCCTATGAAGAATTTAATTAGGCACCTGCTTAAATTTCCTTTTCCTTCTATTCGATCCTGCTTGAAAGGGTAAGGAACCTGTTAGGGAACCCTTCGTCAACCGAAGATCTTCTAATCAGTTTCATAAAAAATTAAGTTTGGATAAAAATGTTTCAATCTCAAAGAGATAATTCGAATTTTTAAGTAATTCTCTAATTGGAAGTGTTAAAGAAAGTCTTCAACTTCCGGAAATTATAAGCAAAGTTGTTTAAACTTTGCTGTTAACAACTATATTTTATTCGAAGTTAAAAAAGACGAGGTTAAGAAAGACGACCTGCTGTTGGTTTACTAGAAAAATTCTATATTTCTCAAGTATTATGATTTAGGTACGAGAATATTGTTAAGTTTTTTAGAGCTTGTAGTGTATGTGATTCATTAAACTTGGTATATGATCGTTCACATACACATATTACATGAATTTGTTTGTTTGTAAAAATTCGATTAGGTAATAGTGTTTCAAGATGTCAGGAAATCTATTGTGAAAATGCTGTAAATTTTACAACAGCGGCCTCAAAAAAGTTAATTTTGCGAAGTAGAAGGATTTGGCGAAGTAAAAGAATAGATATTTGAGGTTAATTTTGAGTCGCACATTTTTTCCTTATAAATCGGAAATTCATGGAATAAAGAACTAATAATACTCTTTCATTGTAGGGGTCTTCTACTAGTATCTTCACTGCTATCTATCTTTATTTTTGATATAAAGACAGATGTCTTAAGATTTTTCTTTATATCGAAAAAATTATAAACAATACTGCGATGGTGTAATCATTTGTAATAAGTTATTAAGATTTTGTTTCCGTCCAACTTATATTTACAGAAACTAAAAATGAATGCTGTGTGGTTTAATGAATGATAACTGTCCGATTGTTTTGGAGGATTTAGATGATAAATAACAGGTTCTGACATAAAACCCAAATATCACCCCATTGATGTTAATTACGATGTCTAAGTGTCAGGAAATTTGATATATCTGTTGCCGACCTAGTGATCGGCCACAGGGCTTCGTCCATGGATGTTTATGACCAGGTCGTTGAAGTTAAATTTAAAAATAAAATTGCCTTGAAACGGAATCCTTAAAAAAAATAGCTTTGAAAAGGGAGTTGGTGTGTGTCGTTAGATTGCGATATCTTAATTTTGAAGTTGGTTAAATAAAAGCTCCACATTAATCTATTGCAAATTAATGAAAACTAGCAAATCCGAAAACTTTTTAGTGACGTGACCTTGGATTCTGAGGTCATTATCTCAGTCATGTGACCTTTGAAATTTCATATCAGTGAGAGAAAACAACTTGTCTTTACATTTTGTTCATCTAAAATGAAAGGTTTAGAAGCTGACCTAAGTAGATGAAAAATAAAAAGTTATATCTGATATTTGGCACCTTATTTGTATTTCTGCGTCGTATGGTTTCGAAGGAGTACTGGCCAGGAAAAAGTAATGTTTTCTTTTATATACATATAGATAACATCTGTGCAGACTAGAAAAAGTGGAACATTAGTAGGCCTAAAGTGCAACATATTTGTTCAGGCAATATATGCCCCTGCCATAGATTATATGGGAGAATTCACTTTGCAATTCACATTTTACATCAAAGCCAATCTTGATATAAAGAACAGTGGGAACAAGGTTTTTATTCTATACTACGACATGGATATTGTAATAAGTGTCCAGACGAACATTTACATTCTAACAAATTGAATTTACTAAATGCAAAGGAATTTGATCGTAAACAATTTCTTTTACAATTAGTGAATTACGTAATGTTTGTAGGATTGTTTAACGTGTGTTAATTTTTTTTTTAAATAAGAGACAAAAATACAATAAAATTATTTAAAAATTGTAATCTTTAAAAATACATTACATTTCCGGAGCTTTTTTAAATAATTTTATTGTGTGTTTGTCTCTTATTTTAATTAATGAATTATGTAATGAAATTTTAAAAGAAATTTATGTCTACTTTTTAAAGGTTAATTTTAGTTCAAGGTTGTTTAGATTTCATTAAAACTATTAAATACTTAAGTAGAAAATATCTGAATAACAATGGAATGAACTCATCAAGAAAAATTCAGTGTAATCTGTCTTTTTTTTAATATTTCTATTAAATATTATACTTTTTAAAATAGTTTTTCGTTTAGTAAAACGTGCATTGATTTATTTATTAACATTTATTGATGTACATTAATAATTCTGATTCATCTGTACCTTACATTTAGTCGAAAACCAGGAAATGGGAAACATCCAGTGTAATAAAATTCAATAATACATAATAGCTTCCTTGTGTAGTTATCGTCTCTTATAGATCTGAATAAATATATAATAAAATCCCTGAAGTTTGACCGTATTTTTTTAAAATCTGACTTTATGAAATTAAAGAAAGACAACATGTGTATTAAGAAAATATATATTCTAATTAGTGGATTTGCCATTCAATAAGAACGCGACAGTTTTATATCCCAAGGAATATACGTTTGAGTAAAGAAGATAAGTAGATAGGATTAATTTCTTCAATGGTCAAAAATGAGGGAATTTTAATAGAAATGCACTAAATGAAAGACATTGAAATTTTTCTTCCGAAATAAGCATTTTTCAGAAATTTAAAAAAGAAAAAGAAAAAAATAGATAACACAAATGTTTATTTAATGGAAAGTTGTTACTTCAGTAACAACAACAACCACAACAAAAGTATGTTGGCCTTTGGCGCTGCAGAAGATAAGGCTCCCGGCGTTTCGGAACCAATGGGACTATTGAGGTGGGATGGTCAACCCGACGCCCACCCCCCTTTTACCTCTAGAAAGATACCCTGGTATCCATTCTTCAGAGAGCTGGATGGCACCTAGGAACTCTATGTAGAGGAGAATTCATTAAAGATATAAATGACTTTGATTATTTACTGCTTTGAGTTGTTTTCGCGAAATCTACATAACTAATAAATGAGTAATTCAGTAATTTTATTGTTGTTATAACAACTCCGTAAGACTTCGAATTGTAATGCTAGGTATAATGATTTAAAAACTATGATAATTTGTTAAATGGATAGGTCTTTTTTACATGAGATATGCGAAAATTTGGCAATAACTTTGATTAATTGTAGTCCTGAATGAAAACAAAGGCGTTGCTCTAGCATTGCAGTTTTTACATGAATTATTTTCAGTCTTATCAATTGATTTTTAAGAGGTAATCTCAAACTGAAGAGGAAAGGATGAAACAAGACCTCCGTTCAACGCTAAGTTTCCTTTACTTTCTAAAAAAAAAAAATACATCTTGTTCATTTTATTACCATACGACAGTAAGACGTTCAAGTCTGTTTTGGTTAAATAATTACACAGCTTTATTTTACTTTTGTTTTGTTTTTCCAATAGAAGAAACGTATAGCGGCTGAATCGGTTAAAAGACGCAGTGAGTTGCTCATTTCGTTTCCATTTGAGCCGTAAAAGAGAAAAAGCAAGCATTCCGTTAGCATATCCGTGTAAACGTTTGATGCGTTATGTCTACTTTAATGGTAAAACGAAGAAGAACTTGATCTATATTTGCCGCTCGTTTCCAGAGGCACAGTCATCCTCCCTGTTTTCCCGAAAGAAAAAAAAAACCCAAAACATTCCTCTTCTTTTGCTATGTTTTCCCCTTTTTGTTTTGATGGAATCAGGAGCAGTTGTTTTCTCCTCTGACATCACCCGAGGGTTAAACGGAGAGAGAGAAACGGTGTGGGTTTTTTCTTATTTTTTTTATCCCCCTTTTGTTTTCAAAAGAGGAAAAGCAAAACGGTTACCTTATTTTGTATTTTTTTTCCACATTGCTGTTATGTATTTTTTTTTTTTATTTCTCGACAACGATAACTGCTTCATTGTTTATTTTATGGCACACTTTAATTTTATTGTTTGGAAATACTTTAAAACGATCATGATGCCTTTCTCGAGTCCATCAAGGGAACAGAATGGCAACGAAAATTTATTACATTGCCTTCACCCAGACACCTACAGAGCAAAATGTTTGGTTGCTGAAAAGAGACATGAACGGTTTCAAATACAGAACAAACAATAGCATTTGCCTTCTTTTGTTCTGTATCATTCCATAGTTGAATTGCTCCTATTAATTTCAATCTCATTTCATTCCAATACTAAGATATACGACACAACCGTAAAATTTTTAAATTAATATTTAATGAATTGAAGTTTTAAAACTAAAAAAAATTTTTTATATCCATGCTTCATATAAAACTCTAGTTACTAGATGAATGTGATTATGATTTTGTCATAGTGTCAGTTCCAGTTTCTTTACAAAACTTGATAATTCGACGTTAATCTATAAAATCTATAAAAATCAGCTGTTACGTCAATAGACACTAATGTGTATTACATTTGATTGTTGATTTTCTGTTTCCACACAAGACAAGTGTTTTTAGAAGCTTATCATTCTAGTTTCTACAAGTTCCGTTTTGCGTAAATTTTTCTTTAAAGTCAAAACAAGGAATTCTCGAACATCAAATTATTTTGGCATAATTTCCATTTTTCAAAAATGTTTCTTACCTTACAATCGTAGACTGCTATTAATTAGATTGGTAAGATCTATTTCGAGAACTGGGTATTCACAAGGAATGATGTTAGTTTCCCTTTAAGACATATTTATTTAAAGGTTAATGATGATTCTGATAGCTGGAAGGCAAAAAAAACAAAACCTTTTAATTATTAGTTTTTGTTTCTTAGCTGCACGCGTTCTGTTATTTTAAATTACAGTCGGTCTCTTCAAGGTGAGACCTTTTGTAATTCGTGGGATACAAGTAAGTGAATGTCTTAAGAAATGACTCAAGAATTCCACTGTTTAAGTAAATAGTTCAGGACGAAATACCAAGTGGAGATTCCATGATATATCTAACAGAATATAAATGTGTTCATTAAAATTTATTATAGATAGAGTAGTTACTATTTGTATTTGTCGATTAAATTATATATTGCTAATGTTAAATGTTCTAAAATATTTATTTTGCTCTGCCAATGATTAACAAACTGTTAATGAGAAGTCACTTATCGATGACTTTATCTTTCAATTTTGCTGCACTTTTATCTCAATTAAGAGTCGGTCACTTCAGAAAAATCAAGCCTAAAAATAGTTAGAGAAAAACAAGAGGACTGAGTCCAGTGACTTAATTTTAAACGTACTAAGTTAGATTTAAGAGATTATCCATTTTCTAAAACGAACGATCCTCTTTAAGAAAATCATCTTAGCAACGCTGTTACTTCGTGGATTTCATATTATGCCTAAATAGGAAATAAGCTCAATTGCCGTAGTTTCAATCCGTTGCATTTATGTAATGGATCTTCAAAACGACGGATTTATTTTCCGCCATGAATTATTGAGCGAATTTCATGAAACTTTCAGGAGTTTCTCTTTGCCAATTCCCAGTCGTTGGTTGAGAGGATGTATCTCGAAGCCCGATAGTCTCCCTCGAGTTACTGCCGAAGGGAGGCCCGGGCGATGCCGCGACGATGGCACGCGAGTCGTCTAATGAGTTTATAGGAGACAGCGGGAAGCTTTTAGACCCCCCCCCCCTCCACACCACTAATTTCTGCCTCACACTTAAGAAAACAAAAGTGCTGAAACTGCGTTCGTTCCCTGTACCAGTTTTCCTCTTCGGTAAACATACGGAGGCAAATTAATCTTATCCCGCGACTTTTTAAAAGTCGTTCTCCCAATTTACAGTTGGTTTTTCCAGTAGAAGAATTTCCTAAGTCATCGTAATACGAATGGTAGATTTTACGGAACAGATCTGTTTTCTCCCGACTCCAGTAAATAATAATAATTTTGCGACCACACGGAAAGATAACCAACACCAGATAAAACTAAGTCTTATCAACAACAACAACAAAGAAAAAAATAATAAGTTTGACTTATCGCGGATACACAAAGCATCTCGTGCCAACTCGATAAACTAATCTTCGATAAGGAAACGAACAAACTCTTGGTGTAAATAGAAGTTTAGTACAGAATTTGATTTTTTACTTCGTACGAGATTACAAAAACAAAACACTAACAAGAAAAGAACTTAAGCATATTTTTCCATAAAATTTTGTGTTTATAAAAACAGTAAAGATTGCAAAACTATGAACCAACGTTTCGCCATTATAACAGATTTATTTTCTCAAATGCGTAAATCTTCATTCACGTTTCAAAAGATCCCATTCCAAATTAATTAGGTATTTATTGTAGTATAATAAGTATTTACATACGTACTTAAATGCTCTCGTGGTTCTACTTTTCGTTCAGAAAGTACACAGGAAGTAATAAACTAAATCACAGTGAAGAAGGAATTTCTACATGTGAGGGCGAAACTAGTTCTGTTTTAATATTTTTGAAGAAATTTAAATTTTGAAATGCGTTTGAAAGTAATAAAATAACTTTTACCCCATTTATTTTTAACAAAATAAATAATCTTTTTTTTTGCTCAATAATCTTAATAATAAATATTTTTAATTTTACCACTGAGCTACCAATGGTTAGTTGCATGTTATCAAGTATCTAATAATTATTACCGAATTCTTCAATTTGGTGTCTTAATATAGTGATAACCAACAACTGTTATTTACCTCCTGAATATAAAAAAAAATAGTTTTAACCATCAAACTTCATTACATACTAAATTTGATGAGATTGTAAATATAAAAGCAGAGATATCCTCATTTTTACTGCAATGAATTAAATTAATTTACTGTCCTTTGATCTTTGTTCATACATTTTATGACGAGAAAAATTTCTTTTTCTATGTCATGTGATCAGGAGAAAGTTGTATCGTTTTTATTTTCCTCTTAACATCTCCGGGGG
Organism: Thereuonema tuberculata; assembly: GCA_023159025.1. Taxonomy (NCBI): domain Eukaryota; kingdom Metazoa; phylum Arthropoda; class Chilopoda; order Scutigeromorpha; family Scutigeridae; genus Thereuonema; species Thereuonema tuberculata. Next base: position 55,334,360 of record JAFIDM010003189.1, on the reverse strand, counting down.
GAAAAGAAGTGATGTTCTTCGTAGTCGAAATGTTCTTCGTAAGTGCTTCCAATTTCTTAAGATGCAGTTTGATTGGGGGTTTCTACTTCTACCTCCTTTCTTGTATTCCTTAAACATAACATTGAGATTCGGGTCACGGTCTATCGTGTCGTGATTCACCAAAAGAAAGCAGGACTTGACCTCTGATGGGGGGTGTTTAGGCTGCATGAGAATGGTAGTTTAGCTGAGGACGAAGGGAGCTGCTCCACAACTTAACGGATAGAAAAATTGTTTTTCTTCAGATGTTATCGTGATAATGGAAACGAAAGGATTCGAACATCAAACTGCAGTACTTAATTTTATTAAAGTATTATTATTAAATAATGTTAACTGTAATAAAATAATACGAGGCGTGTTCGGAAAGTAAGTACCGTTTGGCTGTAAATATTTTTACATGAGAGGACGTACATTAAACTATTTTTCGACATAGTTTCCACCAATATTGAGGCACTTGTATCGGGTCACTAACTTTTGCACCCCCTCTTTTTGGAATGATACCCGCCTATGAAGATTATTGCTGCAGAGCATTTCTGACGTCGTATTATTAACTACATATTTATAAACAATGCCGCTTGTACACAAATCGCGCTCATTTCTAATTAGCAAGTTCTAGAGTTCAACGTCGGACTCTAAGCTGTTTCGAATTTGTTAGATTTTATAATTCAAGGTTATCAAAAGCTAAGATACAGAAGAGAAGGAAGGCTATTTATCTAATAGAATGTGACAATTCATTTGTTTCATTTTCCAAGCTTTTATTTTGTATTCTTTTATTTAATTTTTACTTTCAAAATATTTGGTAGAAATCGTTTTGTAATATGCGTGAAGCTAATTTAAAACTTTTAATCCTTTTTTTATTTATTTACTAGCCGGGTACCATCGCTTCGCTCCGGAACCCTTGCATACACAGCATAAAAAAAATATATATATATATTTATTTAGTTAACAAATTGTGGCCTTCTCCGGATAACTCAGATGTATTGCGGGTTGGCGTCACACACCAATATATCGATAAGACAACTTTAAAACGAAAATATAAATCCTCTTTATTCTCTATCCCGTGGAAATTTCGAAAAATCCGGCCTTATTCCTTGTCTACATCACAAAGGGAACCTCTGTGCAACATTTCAGCTTTCTCGGTACAAGGGTTTCGGCTGGGCGTTGAGACAGTGAGTGAGTGAGTCAGGACTTTTATTTTTAGATATGTAGATTTATTTATTTATTTATTTTGCTAATTATCGTATTTAAAGAGGATTTATGAAAATTTGTTTGCATCTTAAATATCAAAAGAAAATTAAAATACAGGGGACTTATTTTATGTTTTTGTTTATTGAATCCGATATAAAGAAAAATTGAGTCTTCTCCATCTTAAGTTAAGCTGGCTATAGCCATTTAAGTTTAATGAAGTCCGCGCAAAGAAAATATCTCGACACTTACACAGCTTCTGAGGATTTCTTCTGAATTTTTGTTATCCCGTCAGCCGCAAATTCATTCACAGCAATCGACCATTAATAATTTTCAAATACAAACATTTTTTCTTTGTCCATTAACAGGCATGTTCATTTTAAGAAGATCCATTAACTTATTCAAAAGTTAATAAGGGGAAACAAACAGGTCTATGACACAATGATTTTATGAGTTTTCCTTAGGAAACAAATGCTTTAAAGAAACATAACTCATCAGCTATCACCTCATTCGAAGCTGCACAGTTAAGTTCCATGCCATCGATTTCAGGTACAAAGTTAACAATTTATGGATGGATGTTTAACCATCGGTGTAAGTTTAGTGTAAAATAAGTTGTGTAGGTGTATAATTTGTCAGAGGTAGGAGGAGTCGTCCTCTTGAAGGTGTGCTCATTCATTAAACTGACATTTGCAGGAACCAGTCATTTGGTTACCATCTGAATCTCATTATGAATTGTTTCCAAATGTATTCGCTCAACACTGACAGTTATCTCATCTGTCGCATAATGAATGGATTCAAGAATTTAATGTCAAACGACAAAACTATCTATTAAAAATTTACACGTTAATGCGAGACTCGATGCTGCGAATAACCGTTACCAACCTATTTAATTCACAGTGGCTATTATAGTTCATTTGGGAGCGACATTCGACTAATCAAGCAGTGCGTAGAGAGCCATCCGATCCCAGTTTAGATACATTTTCGACGTTGTTTCTAATTTGAAATTAAAAACTAATTCGTTACAGCATGTGATTTAAACGTGAAACAATGAGAGCTGTAAAGGGACTGTTCATCACTCAGCAATGGGCCAAATGATGACAGGGTTTGGTTGCTTTCAAATACTTCCCTCGGTTTTATTTCGGAGTTTCGCCGCCACTTCCGCGGACTTGGGCGATTGGAAGACAGTATACTTGTGTGGGTTTCTTCGAACGTAAACATTTTCAAGCCTTTTCTTTGGTCTATTTCATTAGAAGTTTATCGTTCTTCTACCAACAGCATACAATGAAATCACTGTAAAACACAAAGAGGTTTCCCTTATGTGGATTTGATCGGTTCTTGTCTCCCTGACTTCTCAATCTGAAAAAAAAAAGTTGCTTTGAAACTGAGATCTCATATTTGCATTTGAATTACACTTTGCAAGGAACTTTTTTTGATAACAGAACCTATCTGGAATTTACAATACAACTGTGAACCTATTAAGTTAAGGTTTAGAGTTAATTTCACCTCAACTTTTCACAGTGGAATTCAATCACGGCTCAATTTAATGTATGACTTCGCTGTTGCCTTGACAATATCGGCATGCTCGGTTAAGAAACTACGTCACTGATTTTATATATGATAAATTGTTCCCATCTAGTCCAAGGAAAATGCATCCATAACATGGGTTCTGCTTTTCTATTATTTTACAGTTCCATTACTTGTTTTGTAGTTGTTTAGTTTTTCATTTTTTTAAATGATTAGAATATTAATCATTATATTATGCAGCATCTTTCTTTTAGGTTCTCTGGGAGATCTCTGCTCAATTGTTTCTTTGCTGTATCTCACTATCCTTTGTTTATCTCGATATCATCTTTTGGAATGACAGTAGACGCTTATCTTCATTCATTTATTCCTTCGAATTTGTTTTTTTTTGTAAGTTTCCTTTGCCGTTCGTAGCTTAATCGAAATTCTACTCACTGATAAAACAAATCTTGAATCCACTTTCTGTGCTGAAGTAATTTCGAATCAAGTCCTTTTGGTTTTTTCTTTATTTGCTGCTGCTTCTTCTTGATGCCATTAAATTAGCCCTGTACTGTAAGTCACACAAAAGAAGAGGAAATTTGTTCCCAAAATTCAGTCATTTCATTTCGTGTTTTTCTTGTGAACTTTCCATTTGCTATTCTCTTCTTTTTATTTGTACCAGATCCCCTGGAGACAGCAACGCAGAGACTGAAGAGGACTGTAGTCACCAAACAACATCAAACATCGATTATTGAGATGAAAGAAGGGGTGGGGGGAAAAAACAGCAGATTTTCTAGAAGACGCCACTCTTTGAATCGAATCAACTCTTGTTTCTGCGGCTGTTTTCAGCTAATTTATTCTGTAGCCCAAGATATTGAAAGATAAACCTTATTTTTTTTTTTATCTTATTAGTGAAATATAAATTTAAAAACTTCAATTAAAGCAATTTGAGGCAACAAAAAAAATCATACAAATAAAATCTTGCCCAAATATAAACTCTTAAAATATTTACGTAATGTGCAAACAAAAGTAATGTAAATAAATAAGATTATCGTTTTTAACAAAGTATAAAATGCGTCTGCAGCTTTTCTAAAATACAAAAGAAAGAAAAGCTGTTAAAACTTTTTGTCGGTAGTATTTCAGTTTCTTCAGCTTGTTTGATCACAAGTCTAAAATCTTAATTAGGAATAACAACAATTCCTAAAACTTTATTGTAGTTTATAGAAATGATTAAGTTCTTAAGAAAGTCATAATAATGAAGGTAACGATTTATCCGAAGCCAGTGCTTTCATTATTTATAACTGCTAATTATTATTGCTTGAAACTACACTGTTCCCTTTCATTAGATTGCCTTTCTGCATTGAATACTTTATGTGCAATGATTTAAATCTGATTAGCCAAATGAGGAACGGAGCCCAACAGGCCTATATTTCAATGTCCTCTAATGATATTATTCAAGTATTAGAGAATATAAGGCATTATCTAAGTAAACTGTTGTTAATAGCTTTAGGTCTTTGACGTAGTAATAAATTAATCCGTATTAAATAAGTGGATTCTCTTAAATTAAAAAAAAAAGTTCAACTATTTCAATTTACTGTTTATAATTAACAAACAAAATAGAATTCTGTCTGTGATACCATTCATCGAATTGTGAAACTGTTTGTGTTGACTAAACGAATTCACAAGCTTTTCAAACAAGATCATAAGATAAACTAAATCGTTGTAAAAATTAGTTTATATGCTGTAGATAAATAATTGTAAATCTAACAGAAATGTTGTCGAAAAGTCAGTTTATATTACCAATTTATTTAATCTAGTTACAAGTAAATAGAAATTTAATTAAAAAAACTTACAGCAATTTTATAATATATATTTCTATATATAATTTATCTAAGAGATTTCGTTATATATATATAGAATTTACAAAGAATTTGTATTCCGAAAGAAATATTTAAAATTTAATTAATAAAAAGACTTTTTAATAATTTTAAATCAAAATAGCAAAATTAAAAAAAAAAAGAATCTTTGTCTTCCAATTAATTTTTATTTCAGTATTTTTAAACATTTTCAGAATGATATATATCAAACTTTTAAATATAGAACTCTTTAATCAATCAAAAAGTCTGGATAAATTAAACAAAAAAATACTAAATTCTAGTCATAAGAATGTAAAATCTTTGAATATACTAGCATTTCATTGCAAATAACAGTTTCCATAAACTTGATATTACAATTTTGCCTGTTTATAATAAATTTTCAGTCATTAATAAATATATATATGAGCAAAGTTATTTTCAAATTTATCTTCTTTATCTATTCCGATTTTCCTCATTTTTCATGTTATAAAATTGAATGTTTTCTGTATGTTAGCCTAATCTTACGCTGTAATTTATTAAGTTCATAATGCTTTCTCGACACGAAGAATAACTACATTTTTATGTTGCGAAAAATTACACCTTTTTTTGATATATAACATTTCGCTCTTTCTTATTTTGTTTTAAAATTTAACTAACTCCATTTCTTAGTTTTTCTTTAAATTATTTCTAATTACTTTTTTTAAAAAAAAATGTATATATTTTTGATAACTATAGAATTATACTTTTTACTAACAGTTTTATAATCAATTTTTATAAATTTTTCTTAATAACCAAATTTTTTCAAATTTATTACTGAAATTTCGGCTCCTTGTTTCAGTAGAATATAGTACTTAAAACTGACCTAGAACATTCTCTTAGAAAACAAATCGGACAACATATTTCTTTAGGATCCTCCGGTAATTTTCATCTGAATTGAGGAAAGTAAAATGTCATCTTCAAAGATTTTTCAAAAACCTCGAAGAAACGGATGCTCTTATCAACGTGTTAGCTAACACGGGGACAGTCGTAAACGTATGGTTAATACCATTAAATGGAGAAAGTAACGCTTAAAAGGCTCCATCGTCTAACCAATGAGATACATCTCATCGTCAGTGGAATCTTGTGTTCCAGAACCTTTTACTCCTGCATTGGAATTAGGCTTAAAGGACATTCCATGAAATTCCTGATACGCTTCACTGCCCTGAAGAATATTGCTGTCTAAATACAGAACTAACCACCAAGTTTACAGCATGAAATTAAATTGCTTCTAAATAAGGAACATCTTTTCCTTTTCGGAAAAACTTGTTTCATAGTTGGGAATTGCATTTTGACTGAAAATTTATTATTGAATAAAGAAACAAAGATTCAAAGACTAATGACCGTTTCGTACAAAGAAATACAGGGTGGCGCACATTAAAACCAGCCCCTATATAATAATTAAAATATACCTCGAAACCTTTTGGAGCCGGTTTTATGTGCGCCAACCTGTACACTGCAAATTCTGCGATGTACATATCTCATTTGTTTTACGTATTTTCAGCATATACAAAACAAAAACCAAAAAAAATGCTGGAATAAATGCATACATTTTCAGCTCTTTGTTGGACAGTTATTGGATACATAACAATGGCGTTAATATCTCGTTTCTTGCTGAACTTGGCCCCGCGGTTGGCGTTGTCGCTAATACATTGGCCTCTCACCTCTGAGTACCGAGGTTCGGTTCTCATGTGGATTTCGTGATGGTGGACGATCCGCGCTGGGCAGGTTTTCTCGGGGTTCTCCCGTTTCCCCTGCACTTCTCCCACCATTCTTTCTCAGTCTTTCTCTCGGTCTGTCCTTATTTCCGTGGTCTAGCACAATAGATCTACAGGTCGCAGTGCTTGGCTTCCCTGCCACCCACACTCACCACTTAACATAACATAGTAAAGAACTTTACATAGAACTATTCATTACTGAAGTAAATCATTTATGTTCTCGAAGAATGGTCTCTAGAAATTTGGTAACGGATTATAAAGCCTTAAAAGCCGGTATTTCCACTAGTTTCCGATAATATCGATAATGAATTCAGATTCATTTAATTGTTTCAAATATGAAAACGATTCAGCGTTGATATTCTGAAGAATTCCATTCGTTTACGAATTACAGATGAAATATTTGACTTAATACTGTGGAAACTAGTTTTATCTCGTTGCTTCTGAGTCTACAGTTAAACAGCACCAGATTATATCGTTTTTCTATCATCTGTTTGACAATAGTACAGTGGTAGTCTAGCTTATCCTTATTGACCAGCAGCTAAGACAATAGTTTTCTGTTTATTAATGATAAAAATGGTTTATTCATGGAAGAATTAAGTGAATTTAATTTTAAAACGCATGTAATAGATTCCTTAATTTTCATTAATTTTATATATGTTTGTTTTTATTTTATTCATAAGAGATAATAATAATATTAATTGTTTTTTTTTTTTTCTCTTAACATGTTTTTAAAGTATTTTGTTCGTAGTTGCCCGAGATTTCAAAGAAATGACAGAGTCTTATATAAACTTTGAACGAAAAACCTTAACGATAGGTTTCTTATTTTGTCTATTCTTGTAGAACTCCGCAAATGTCTTCAAAAGCCCTTTGTGGTAAGTTTGCTTCTCATACCGGAACAACAACACAGTTCTACAGAATGGCTTTTATCTGCGATTATATTCTCTTTAGGTTATACATTTTTAAATAATGGGAATGTATTTTTTCTTATTTTTCGGAGAAGGATATTGATTCTTTCTTTCTTTTCAAGACTATCTTGAAAGATCTGAGTAAAGCTTGGCAGTAATCTTTCTATGAATGACGGATCAATTATGGAGGTTCGTGTCGAATTATTGATAGGATCTGCTTCTCTCTCCGAAACCCCCAGATAATCATCCAGAAATTTTGATCAGTCGGCGGAAAGCGATAGATCTCGGTATGCTTTAATGGAAACCACCAAATTATTGGGATTTTCACATCAGTTTAGTGATGTTGAAGCAAATAACTATAATTTGTTTTAATTCGTCATATTAACTGGTTTAGATATTTTAGTCAGTCATGTTTCTTCTTTTCTTGTGAAGATAAATTTTAGTCAATTATTTTTAAGTAATCTTTGTGATTTTTTTATAGGATTCGAATCGTATAAAATAAATGACATCAAATAAGTTACTTTAACGACGATAACTCCTTCCGGATCTGATTTAGTTAAGGATTGTGAAAGATTTCGATTTTTTTTGAAGAGGATGGAATAAAAGAAAAAAAATTAGAAAAGGAAAAACAGAGGATTAAAACTGGAATAATATAACAGAGCAATTTATTTGGATGTGCACTGCTGTAAAAATCTTCAAACTTAGATAGAATTACAGGAAACTTGTAGTATTCAAGACCTGTTAATAACAAACAAAATAATAATAATAATAATAATAATAATGATCAAAGGGGGATATAATTCTCGTCCCCCCTTTCTTGAATTTCACTAGCCTCGCCCTGACGTCGTCAGGTTGAGCTAGTTACGTGGTCCCTAGTTGGCCAAATTCGATAAAAGGAAGGAATGATCAAAGGAAAGCAAAACTAAAACATCTAAAGCACCAATAACGATTACAAATTCGATGTTAAAATTTTTTTAAATAACTTTTTTTTTTTAAATAACTATTTTAAGAAACAGGATCCTAATAAATTTTGAACTTTGGAAAGTGGGTAGTAGTAATCATATTTCGCGTATGATAAATTTTTATCATAAAAATCGTATGGATTTCCTGTTCTAGGCTGGCTGTAGGGGTTTCTTTCATTCGAAGTCTACTAGAGAAAGCTTCTCTTGCTTCCGTTATATTCTAACCCTCTTAAATTCTCCGCCTCTTCCGAACCAGTCCTGGGAAATTCGACCACATTCTTCCCATTGCTCAAGTGAGGGAGGCCTAAATCCTGCAGTGGACCGTGAGAACTCATTGTAATTTAAAAGTTCTGACATAACAGTTTGTCTTTTCTGGTTTTACTATTGATCTATGTATTGACAGAATGCTAACGAACAAATAACTAGTTACATTTATCTATAAAAGAAATAAGTTTAGATCACAGTTATTTGAATTGAAACTTAAGCTATTTTTTTTGTCAAATTTAAATTTACAAAAAATTCCGAAAAACAGCAAGAAGGAAAATGTTTCTTTTACTTAATATTTTTTCTAATTAATTGTTTAATCGTTTATTTACATTTCTTATTTCTTTTAGAATTGCCTTACTCTAACACTCGATATATTTAGTTTTCTCCTTTAAACGAGATCGTAATCCAATATCTTTCTTCGTATATTTGGTGTTTTAGAATAAATAATAAAAGCACTTTTATTTACATATGAGAATAAGCCACACTATCAGAACTTTACATCTGAATAATTATTCATGAAAAACACTTAATTTATGTAATTCGGACAAACTTTCTTCTAAAACCTAACATTAACTGTGTAATTCTAATATAAAACTGAGCATCATTAAGGAAAAACTTCAGCTCAATTACTTTTACAACTTTATTCAGTACTAGTTTATGTTCTTATCCCAATAGTTGTTGGTCAGATATTTAAAGCTTTAATTAAAGTAACAATTTGTGTGTGTATATATTTACATCTATCTATCCTTTATAACTACATTTCATCATCTTTTAAATTAACAGTAAAATTTACCTTAATTTAAATCAACATCTTTATAAACATACCAACTTCTGTCGATTTCAATTATTATTAACGCAAAATCCTAACAAAGTCGTGTAAAACTTATATTCAACAACAATTCAATAAAAAAAGAGCTATTAATAATACAGATACAAATCTATTTCATTATCAAATATCCTAATGTAAATAACATTTACGATTTAAATTGATATATCACGACTTCAAATTTTTATGTTTTATTTGAAAACGTCAAAGGTATTTTTAATTTGGGGGGTTTTAAATTTCGCCCTAGGATCCTTGTATTGATCCATCTTTGGGATTTGAAGGATGAGTCTGTAGTCTTAGAAGACTTTTCTTTGGGATGGGGAAAGGGGCAAATGCCACTATCGATTTGTTGCAAATTTAAACAAGATCTTTGTCGGTACTTTCGGGTTTATTCAGGAGGAAGAGAGAGATTTCTTTTTCTTCTTCCTCTTCTTAATTTTTGCTTTTGATATTTGCTATTTAAATATTAACCATTATTCATTATTAAACAACTGCACAACAAAATTAATTTGGTGATTTATTAGCATATTGATTCTAAATTTTTCTCTAGAGGGTGGCTGAATATTTCTCAGAGTTTTACATCCATCTCTTAGAAATTCTATTTCTTTTATTTAAAAACACACATGTACCAAATTCAGAAAAATCTAAAACTAATAAATAGACTTTGAAACCAACCAAAACATATCAAATTTCTTTCTTCGCTAATGTTTCAGTAGAAATAACCATTCAATAGTTATAAGGAGAGACACTGTTGGATTAATTTCTTTTGTAAAATAAATACTTCTTTTTTAAAAAAACAAAAGAAAACAACAATGAAATTTCTGTTTAGAAAATATTGTCCAATAAGATCTCCATTAAACTTCTATTACTCCATTCGCTACTTTGGCGAATGTTTCATGTAAAACTTAGAAACTTATTCAGAGTCCTGAAAGTAATTGCAGCAATGATTCTTATAATACTTGAATCGTTTCCATTAATTTGACCAGATCAGATGAAATGTTAAGTTGTTGATTTATTCCATTATGTGGGAGGCTTAATAAATAATTACCTACGAACAAAAGATTTCTTATCATACGTCAAAAACCTGGAAGGATTTATATAGAAACGAGTTGTGTGAATCCACTATGAGAACTTTGCTCAGCATTTTTGATGGCATAGGGAAAATATTTACCCTTTCTTTTTAGACTTTAATATTGGCGGTTATTTTAGACGCCTATCTTCTTTTACCTTCATTCAATCTTCTTTTTTTTTTTTTTACTTTATTTTTTTTAAGTCGTTCTTCCACTTCCTGCTTCCCTTTTCTTCCTTTCTCTGTTTGCACGTGCCTCCATTCATCTGTTTTTCTTTCTTCTTTCTTTAGTCCTCTTTTGTGCTATCCCACCTGCGAATTTGGGGATAGGCGCTTCCCTCCGTCACAAAGTGCTATTTTATAACCCAGCCTTCGGGATAATTTCATAACAGGAGAATCAGCATTTACGAAACGGTCTCTTCGGCGATTGAGAAGCCTCCTTTTTACGATATATAAAATTCGCACAATATGAATTTCCCGCTGTGATGAATCGAGCCATTGATAATTTGCTCGGGTTAAGCGGTCAGAAGAACAAGCAACAGGAAATCAGAAAAACCGCTTGCCTTTAATAAATAATTAAATTTCTAATTTCTTAAAGGTAATCTGTACCTTTTAAACGTTTGTAATTGCACCAAAAATTCGGATTCTAAAGACTTACAATCTAAAGAAGAAATATTTATTCTAGTTCTGGGATATTTTCTTTAAAAGGATTTACCAAGTATTCACTGTCTACATGGACTGATTTTACAAAGTTCGTTCCTTTGTTCAAAGAGTCTTTTCGAGGACTATTTTAACAATCCTTTCCTTGGACACGAATGCATTCCACCAACCAAAAATCCCTCTGTATCTCCAGTAAGCTCGTTACGAAGGCCTAAGCTTATAAATATTTCTTTTAGAATTAACTTAATCTCATTATTATTTTCAAAGTATTATGATTCCTAAAATTTGTCTTTTCCAAAAACTTTTGGTTGTTACCTTAAATAAGTGGGATTTTTTCCTCCTAAGATGCTGAAGTCTGTGCAGACTCTAAGACGTTGTCCCGCTTAGAATAATTTTGATTAATCCACTTAATAGTTGATACTTTCGTTGTTGTAGAATAAAATAAAAACAATATTTGCTTAAAGACTCTTATTAGATAAAAAAAAGCCCGTTTTTTGTTTTGTTTTTTAAAAAAATCGTTCTTTAAAAGCTAATAAAGTTGAGATGTTGCTATGAAAATACCGAGTTATATGTAGTTATGAGTTTATTTATTGCTTACCGTCAATATCTTTCAATGTTCGCAAATTTATTCAGCTTTGCCAATGGGTTTTTGTTTATTTAACATTATTCCGAAATAAAAAAGAATAAACATCCTATTCTTAATGTGAATCAATTCCACACATATTCATCCCTGCTGAATTTCCAGACCATCATCCGAATAATTCAGAAGTTGCTGGACCACAGTATTTACAAGTTATGCATAAAATCAATAGTTTAAACATTCAGTTATTTATGCATTCGAATTAACTTATCCATGCAATCTGAACCAATGCATTATTCAGAAAGGTTCGGCAAATCATTTGTACAAACCCAGTTGATTGTAATGTCCTGGGACAAATTGAAATCTCTTGAGTGGATTACATGTATATTTAAATAGTAAAAAAAATCATTAAATGAGTTGATTGTGGTAGTTTAAGGGGAAAACAGTTTACTTTCCCCTTAAACTGGGAATTGGGATTTTTTCTATCAACATTTAGAATCATTGTCTAAAGACAAAGACATTCTTGAAACTTATACTTTCGCAATTGAGTATTTTTTACTAAAAAATTGAAATTCAAAATGCCAAAACGTTTTATAAAAAGCATTTTATTAGATTTCCTGAATTATTATCATTGTTTCTATCGTTGCCTACAGCTACTTATGAGCTCGAACGTAGCTACCGTATTTAGGTTTTCAATGTGTTTTCCATTCATACTTTTTCCTATTGACAGGAAACGTAGAAACTTTAACTTTCAGTTGCCTTTCGCTCAAGAAATATAACCGTGGGCCAAATGCAAAAGGGGATTGAAGTAAGAAAAAAAAAAACGACTAGACGGTGTGACGTGAAATATGATGGCCTTTGCAGTGAGATACGAGACTTTCTCCACTCAACAACGTAGGTTTTGGCCGCGGAATGTTATAACTCATCTCTGGATGCGGTTACATATGAACTCAGCTAAAGGTTGACCCAGCATTCGCATCATTCATTCCAGGTATACCTTAAATTTCTCTTGGGTAAAGTTCTAAGGTTCTTTAGTGTTAAGAATGATAATGGTGAGCCACTGAAATAAAGGTTTTTCAATAATGATTTAACTGATATGACCTTAGTATACCATGTTTATCTTCTATTTCTTGTCAGTAAGTGTTAAACTTGAACAGTTGCTTCCTGGAAGTACCCTGACGATTTACGACAGCATGAAGAGGATCAGTATATAGTATGGATAAGGAATGTTATTAAAATGGAATAGATTATCCTGTCTTGTAACGCTTTGCTCTGGTTCTTTATTTTCTGTGTGACTACATATATGAACAACATTAGTTTCTGAAGATTTCAGATAGATTTTTAGGAAACGTAGGGATATTAAGCCACAAACATAATATTAGCATAACTATTTGTATGGATAATCCAAAAATTTTGGTCCTTTCGTACTAAAAACTCAATATTTTACCAAAGATAAAACTGACGTTCTACTGTAGTGTATCTTTTAGTAACGTCATCCCTAAACTCAAAAATCCAACTACGTATTCATTTTGTAACATACATTTACAGCAAGGTAAGCTATTTGTTTCAGTAACAAATGGATTGTAATTCGATTTCTTGTAGGACTTTAGTCTGCGATAAATTTGTTAAGAAAAAGAAAAACATTTGATTAAACAAAAGCTACGTCAATTGTTGTTACTCTTTTTTATGTTGAAGTGAAATTACAATTGTGGAACTGATGAGATTTTAGTACCATCTCTCTCTGGTGTAAACTGTCTTTACGACAGGTTTCAATTGGACGTTCTCCATTTTCTTCTATCCTGTGCATCTTTCTTCAATTGTTCATACTTTCTTCCCCTTTTAACATCATCCAGCATTCCAATCCTTCTTCTTCCTCTTCCTCTCTTTCCTTCTACTTTTCCTTCTATTATTCTTTGTTGTAGGCAATTTCTTCGTAGCACATGTCCTAACCAAGATGTTTTTCTCTTGCGTATGGTTTCTAACAATTTCCTTTTTTCACCTATTCTTGTTAAAACGTCCTCATTCCTTAATCTATCCGACCATTTCACTTTTAACATTCTTCTCCAGAGCCACATTTCAAAACTTTCTAGAAATCTTTCTTCCTTTTTTTTAATAGTCCATGATTCACTACCATATAACATCACACTCCATACAAAACATTTAGCAAACCTTTTCCTTAATTCTATTGAAATGCCTTGTGCTGTCAACAGTGCTTTTACCTTTTCAAATGCTCCTTTACCCATTGCTATTCTACTTCTTATTTCTTCGGTACAACTTCCATCCCATCTCACCAGACTTCCCAAATATTTAAAAGCCTTTACTTGCTGTATAATCTTTCCCTCTAAGGAGATATTCACACTACCTTCTTGCCTGCTTATTCTCATCACCTTGGTTTTTCCCACATTTAAGTTCATTCCAAAGTCTTTCCCAACTGTTACTATACTGTCCATCATTTTCTGTAACTCTTCTTCTGATTCTGCCAACACTGCTTGATCATCTGCATATTTAATGGTTTTCAATCTCTCTCCTCCTATCACAACACCTCTTGCTTCCTCTAAAGCTTTCGCAGTGAGTTGTTCTGCGTATACATTAAAAAGCAGTGGGGAAAGACAACACCCTTGTCTAACTCCTCTTCCAATACCCATCTCTTCAGTTTCATCATCTCCTACTTTTACAGTCACCGCCTGCCTACAATACATCTCCTTTATTAGTCTTCTATCCTTCCAATCAATGCCAATTTCTTTTAAAATTCTCAGTAGTATATACCAATTAACCTTATCGAATGCCTTTTCCCAATCAATAAAACAAACAAATAAGTCTTTATTCACTTCTAACATTCTTTCTCCCATCATTCTCAAACATCCTATGGCATCTCTATTTCCTTTTCCTTTTCTAAAACCGAATTGATCTTCTCCCAAATTTTCCTCAATCTTCCTTTCAATTCTTTTCAATATAATCCTGGTCGTGCTTCGTTCAATTGGTGACGGAATGTAAATTCGTATTTCAAGAAACAACGACAATTATTAGTACCATATGCCTACAAAAAATGTTAATAATCATTTGAGATTTTTATTTTTTTTTATTTTAAGGAAACAAGATGTTTGTACAAAATCTTCTACATTTTCAATTAATAACTGAAAAGCACTTTTTAAAACACTTTTAATAATAGAAAAATACTGTTTTATTGGAATTTCCTCCCTCCGTCTTATAACTCTCAATTCATTTTTTTTTATTCTTCAATCGCCTTATTTTTAAGTTCCTATCAATAAATTTCCATCGCTGACGCAAACATTGCTGCTGTCTCTCTCTTATTATTCAGAATTCAACGATTCTGTTGAACAGCACTTAATATAAATTTACGACTGTTGACAGATTTTAGCCTCCGCAAAATGTAAATCCTCAGTATTTTTAAAACCCATTTGAATAATCAAATATGATTGCTTTTTGTTTCTCCTATGCGGGGATCGCAGAGACAGTGAAAAGTTGGTTTTATTCGTCGTTTGTTTATTTGCTGCTCGGTTGGATGGCCTAAGAATCAGAGCCGATCGATTGACTTTTGACAAGTGATCGTAATACAGAGGCATCGTTCTCTTGCGAATAGTCAGATATCGCATTTGCAGTGTTTCAAGAGTCGTTATTTTGTTGAGAACGAGGCAGATGGTCGTGCTTCGTTCAATTGGTGACGGAATGTAAATTCGTATTTCAAGAAACAACGACAATTATTAGACCGAACCGGCCACAGATGGAGCAAAACATAATGAAGAAATGTAGTTTAAGTATTGCCTCAGAACTGTATGAAAAGCTGGTTTGAATAGATGATGTAATATAAATTATATTGAACACAGAAGAAGAAAACAATGGATATCAAGGTTTAATGAAAAGCAAATTGTTTATGTTTTCCTCATCTACATTCTTTTCACTTACTGACATATACCGTAAAACGGGGTTAAATTGGCATTAAGGGTAACTTTGACAGTTTTGGAGGCTACTTTATCAGAGCGCCAAAAAAACGGTTTAAAATGTTTTAAAATTTAAGTTTTAAGTAAAATGTTTCCTTAATAAAGATTACACTTTGATGGTAAAAAATTGTTTTTCATTTAATTCCACGTACCGTATAATGCATAAAATATTAAATTTTTTCATCAAAATGATGTCAAAAACCCTTCCACTTTGGATCTTTGACATAAGTTACATTTCAATGTCTTATCAAAGAAATCCCACACTCGACGTTACTTTGACACTTTTTTAAATCAATATGTACAATTAGGGGAGGGGGCTTGAATTTCTTATACATCTGATAGCCAAAGAAATTGTTTTATTGGAGTTGGAATGTAGGATGTTCAAAAAAAGGTACCTACAGAAAACTTCCAAAACCTATTCAAAGTAACCGCATTTTACGGTAAGTTTGAATAGCGTTGTAACTTTGTATAGCATTGTCTTATACCCATTTATTAAGAGACAAAAAAGATTATTACAATTTAACCGTTTTTTTTTAATTTCAAGTTAACAATAGACACAAAGACAAATACATCTGCCTTTGAGAACAAAAGTGAAGGTTAAGATGTTTTTATGTAAATCAGAGCAAATTATTCTTTCTCTGATGTTGCCCGGTTGTGATAAGTGGCCCAATTTCGTTTTAATTGAAGAGCCAGGTCCTCACGTCATGAAGCAAAGCTTTTGAAATGGACTTTTCATGAGATTAATTAGTTCATTCAATCCTTTTTGTGCCTTGAAATTTTATATTTAGTTCGTTATTATAATGATTCTTTTTCCTTTCGTTAAATCAGTTGAGAAACAACCTTAAGAAAGTATTGTTTCTTTATTCTATATAGCCTATAGTTAGACTTCAGAAATTTTATTCATTCTGAAAATGAATTAGGAGGATGCTTATTTGAAATTTCTGTAGTATATACAGGATAGCAAAGCGCAATTAGATGCATAATGCTGCCACTTACTTGAATGGAATGCCTGTTATGTTTACTTGGAATATCAAATCAAAAGGCACAAATTCCAGCGCCTAATATTTCAGATACTTTCGACATTTTAATATCAAAAACTTAAATAGTCATTTCTATTTATATAAGTGATTGCAAATTACATCGTCCCAAAGATATCAAAAATTGCTCAAGGAAACTCAAGAAATGTCAAGTACCAGAAACAGTTCTTCATAGAATTTATTAACTAGCCAAAACATGATTAAAATAAAAATCCAGTATGCCTAGTGGCAAGGATTTTGTTCCAAAACTTCAAGGATTTTTGAAGTTTGTTTTATTTGCAGAGTAGTGATTCAGTGTCATTTTCAGTTATCAGATCGTTAATCCATTCTGCTTTTTTGGTAGCTAAGATGCATCTAGCTAAATATTTTTGGGCAAGACAACCAAAATAAAAAAACTCACTGTATGATTACTGTAAAGTGGAAAATACATTCAGTTTCTTAAGAGTTTATCTAAATTTAAGTTTTACATAACAAGAGATTTGATCCCAACTTCTGTTATATCCTATCATGTCAGTCAAAAGAGTGTTGAGAATTATCAGGTTCATCTTTGTCAAAAATATTTTTTTTCCAAGTTTCACATAAAAGAGAGTATTTTAAGGATTAAAATTAAACATTTAACATTGTTGAGTTTTGTTTGGATAAATGCAATTCGAATCTTAGCGATATACATTTGCATATGAAAGTTCTAGAACAAGGTATTTGGATATTACTTTTTAAATAATCTACATAACAGTTCCTAATATAGACAAAAAGTAGGGGTTTAATGAAATTTTCTGCTTAAGGAAGTTCATCTGTTCCTCTGGGTTAAGTCAATATTTCTTTTCTTTCTTTGTTATAATTAAGAATAGAAAGAGTTCTTGGTAGTTTGGGGAAAAAAATCTTTTCATGTAACGGAAATCTGCTAACCTTCATTGAATCCTGTCATTCGAAATTAAGTTTCTCACAACTTCTCATTAGTAAAAAGAGATTTGAAGTCATTAGGGTAATGACAGTTGAAATGTGAAATTACCAGAATATCTTTCAATGAATTAGGTAATTGATTTAATTGATGCTTTTGATAAAGAACTTGTATAAGGGATTAAATCGAACGGAATCAAAAGAGTTTCTACAATAGAGTTTGTAGAGTCTGTTCATTGGACGCTGTCGAACAACAGCAGCCAAAAAGGATTTACGATACAAAACGTTAAAGTAGATGTAAGGGAATAATGTAGAAATTGAGATAAAACCAGAAATTAAGAAGCACAAAAAACAAACAAACAAAAAACCTAAGGCAATAGATAGGGATTTTAAAGAAGTGTTTAAAGTTAAAACTTAAAAGGCTTAACATCAGCAGATAAAAGAAGAGAGGCCAAAACGGATAATATCAAAACTTAAAGAGGAAACAAGAGAAGACTGACCCAGTGAAGATTAACACGTAAAGATTCCCATGTAATTTGTCAAGGACTGGCAGCTAGTTAATTTACATTAAACGTAATAGATTCATCTCCTTCGAAAATTAAATCGATAAATTCTACTTCATTGTGTATCAAATGTTTAAATGGACCACTTGAGGTTTACGCCCCTATCGACGTCACGAATGACGTGTATCCTACATGCGGCGAGAGCTTGTGGGATAAACAAACATACCACTTTGTGTGAATTACTTAAAAAAATCGTCGATTTTTGATATTTCAAGACGGAATGGTTCAGTACTGTGCAGATCCTTATTGAAATAATTCTGTAAAAACGCTTGGAATATCCTTATTTAATATAATATCTCTTCTATATCTACACCGGTTAAAACAAGGCACATGGCTTTGTTTATCCCACATGCGAAGCAGTAGCCTGGTGGGATATGTTGTAACTACGAAGCCCCGCCTATCCTCAAGCGGTCCATTAAATTATATCCTTCTTTGAAAATATATTGCTGTCGTCTTCTTCAATAGGCGATAATCAACTCTACATCCAATCTGAAAATTTTGGAAGGCTTACAATCGTTGCATCCAAATCAAATCTTATAGTATGGCCTTTATATCTACTAGGGTTAAAACG
Source organism: Thereuonema tuberculata (assembly GCA_023159025.1). NCBI lineage: Eukaryota > Metazoa > Arthropoda > Chilopoda > Scutigeromorpha > Scutigeridae > Thereuonema > Thereuonema tuberculata. Next base: position 55,315,733 of record JAFIDM010003189.1, on the reverse strand, counting down.
AAGCACATGGCTTTGTTTATCCCACAAGCCAAAATGTAGACTGGTGGGATATTTTAGAACTACGAAGCCCCGCCTATCCTCAAGTGGTCCATTGAGCGTGAGAAGAAACAACGAAACTAAAATCTCAAATTTCACTGAGACCCACGGTTCGATATAACTGAAATTACATTAACATGGTCGCACATTAGCTCCAATTCGAGTCATACAATATAATAAGGCCTTTTTATCATTGCTAAAATACGTAGCATATCTTTCCTTGATTTTTTTTTCCCTTTGATTGAGTGCGAATGTTTATTCTAAAGTATAATACACCTAACCCTCTGCTATCGCGCCCAATTGGTGCCGCGCTACAGCAGAAAACGCGATAGCCGAACTGAAGAACTTACGGTAATAATATTCTTATTGGTGCCTCGACCTCAAATTTTACTCCTAATTTACCCTATTTTCCCCTCTTTTTAATGGCGGAGCCCGCAATATTTGAATTTTTCGACCAACCAGGGCGCGATAAAGGTATTTGTGCAGCTTTTTAAGTATGCGCGATAGTAATAAAACGCTATAGCAGAATGCGCTATAGCAGAGGCTTGGGTGTACTTCAAATTTATTTCTAAGATAAAGAAGTTGCACATTAAAATGTAACAATATTTTTTCTATTCTATTAAGCAAACTTATAATAGGAACACTTATAACGGGACCAAACTTTTGGGTTCCATCACTCACGTTGTAAGGATCTACAGTATAATTAAAACTATATACGTTGTGGTTCTTCAGATTATTGCAGTCTTAAAACCATCCCTTATATAGTTTTCCAGATCTGTCTGTCTGCGTACAACATAACGCACTCCACCTGTGTTTAACGGAGGAGAACTGCCCTGTAAAATCTCACATGTGCGATAGGGCAAATCTATCTGTGTGTGCCCACATTCACAATCGTGGGAGGTTGTTTTGAGCGAGGTGGGATTTTCACAAGGCCAGCTTTATGTTGCATTGTCCCGTTCACGAAACAGAGACAACGTCAAAGTACTCATCAAAACAAAAACACAAAAACCGATAGTCAAGGGTCATTTGCTAAATGATGCTAGAACTTTCACTCGCAATGTTACTTATAATCAAGCCTTCCAATAAACAGATTCATTTATGTTCTTAGCAATGCATTCATTTTTTATTTTCTATCAGTCATATATATGACGGGCAAATACATATCTAAACTAAAGGCCATCACATTGTTATCGCGTTATTGTTAACGGGGCGTATATGTTAGTTACACTACTATTTAAATAACATAATAAAGCTGGAATAAATTGGCCATTACTTATTTTATTTTTTTATCTTCGATCATTGTCGTTAGATTCTTATCAATCAAGAGACTCCGGACTTTCCAAAGTAAACAACTTGGAAAAGTATGTTTACTTTAGCCATGTGTCGCCAGAAGGGCCCTGGCTTAGTATATCGATCGCGTCAGTTAATTAATGAAGTCCATTTTAAATTGATTGCTTATTAACAATTAATACGTTAAGCGACACAAATGGCAGTTTACATTATATTATACGTATCTGAAGAGATTTTCCCTCTTTCGTCGCGTTTTGTTAGTTAATTAGTTGTTAAATTTTGTTATCGTTGATTGTAAAAATTGAATTTTATAATATTTTAAATTTCGTTTATTTCAGCCTTTGAAATCATGAAAAAAAAGTACACTTTCCTGTCAATAATTTCAGGGTTATTAAAAGAAAGATAGGAATGTATTGTCATTGTTGGATGTTTCAATTTTAAGTTTTCTCTCCAATGATGCTTCGATTGTGAAGGATCTCTGACTTATATTTCATCCTTTTCCTTAAAGTCATAGATGGTGTTTCAAAATTCCACTGTAAACACTTCAATATATCCATTTTCTTATTTAAATTTGCAAGGAAGTAAATCATTGAAATTTTAATGTTTTGAAACTTTTCTGTTAGTTTGATCAAACGTAACTCAATGTGTTGTTCTTTATTTAAACATGGAATTCACATTTGCATAAGCTGTTCTTCGACTTGTACATTTCCAAGCCTTTAACACTAACATTTGATAATGAGGCTTATTTATTTCCCATTCGCATCAGGATGGATTCGGTGGCGCCGTGAATTTGATTTGCACTTGAATCCCTTTTGCAATCCAATCAACTACACGAGCTCTGATTACTGTTTAAACTGACAACAAATTTTTTTCAGCTTTAATAATTTACTCTTATTATTAAACAACCAAAGCTCGATTTTTGTTTTCCTTCATTTTCAGTCTACAACTCAAAAAAAGAAGTGTATGAATTAAAAAAACAAACAAACGTCTGCATCGAGAATGAAATGCGCCAACTCATCTCTCTCATCAATCCAGTCACTAAACCATTGAAGGAGATGAGGCAACAATTTGATGATTATCCGTGAACACAACAAAGACTCGAATAAAAGTTTTCTTTAGCCGAACCCGTTTTCAATCATTTTCTATATTGATTTGTTTACTAATTAAACATTGTTTGCTTTTTTTGAAATCGTCTTCAATTCCAGAAAAACGTTTCGATAGAAAGCTTTATCAAGTCATGATATTTTGTTCTTTTTAATCCTTCAGTTTTGTAATTCGAAATGAAGTTGATCAGTTAGTAAGGTCAAGGATTATCTCATTGATGTGGCAAATAGATATAGGTTGCTGCAGTCAAATGCATTGTTCTTTCTTGTTGAAGTAATAATGTAGATACAAATTTAATGAAATAACGAATGACTATACTTAGAAACAAAGTACTGATGGAAACTTCACTAATGAGAAATGTAATTAACGAATTTTGACCCAGTGTGCATAATAGGATAAATTGGGTAACAATTCCATTTCTTATATGTGAATACACACACATAATTTCTTTGTAATATTTCCTAATAATTTGGAAAGGATCAAAAATCATCATAGTTTGAAAAATATTGAACTGTTTCTTAGGCTTGTTGGCCCGTTCTTTTTCGAGACGTTTTGAATGGCGATAGGAAGGGTGGGAATTCGAAATTTAACATTTCTTCTCTTCTTTGTTTTAAAGCTTTTCCGTGAAAGTTAAAGATACGCCAAGTTTGTTTGTTGACAACAAGTATTCAAAGGCTTAAGGGGGAAGGAATACGACTGAAATGGTTTTATAATTTCACGGGATGAGACGTATATCTTCATGGTTGTCTACTTATGAATGTCTTACTAAGTCTTAGACAGTGCTGTCGTCACCTCGGCGCCTTGTCGAGCATTCCCTGAAGGGCAATCTGTTTGTGCTGTGCTTTTCACACTTGGTACCATCCTCTCGCTGCTTCACTGTGATACACACGTCCACACCTACACCCACGTCCGTTTATGGGCGTTTTCTCGCATCTTGTTTTCGCCGATTGCCATCGAGATAAAACGGAAGAAAGAGAAGACGCGAACGGGAGAATCTCCACCAGATACCGGCACACATTCACTAATCTCCCGGGAACTCTCCATTCTCAATTTTTTTCCTTCGTGTAACGGCGATAACCTAGGCCCAAGCAGCGATTGTAGACATCCATAAGAAAGCGACAATTGTTCGCTTTTGTATTTCTCTTTTATTTGCAAAGTTTTGTATTGTTTACAGCATGTTTACAAACTCATTTACCTCAACTTACGAGTCTTCAGCAAAGAAACAGCAATGTGAGACCCAAGTTATTTAAACTTGTTAACATTCTCTTTATTTTTCTCTCTTTTATTTATTGCTCTTCCGCTCAGATTTCGAGATAGAGAGTCAGCTTTAGGATTTCGTAAACTGCTTTTGTGATGTACTTCTTAACTTCGACAGCGGCAATCACAGTTAGGTCTTTGTTCAACAGCCCTTGCTTTTAATTATCTTTCAAAACCAAGCCATGGTGTTAGAAAACAAAGTGAAAGAATTATTTAATCTCTGAGCCGTTTTGAATGAGATTAACACCCATTAACATTGAAAGATAAGTAAACTCAGCAGTCAACGGAAAGCTCAAAGGAGAATTTTCCAAAATTGTGTTTCTAAAAATGGAATAAAAATATTGCATTACACAACGTATTGAATTAAATTATATTTAAAAAAAATGTCAAATAATATTTAAATCTGATTTTAGATCAGTAATTTATATTTTAATTACAGTAAAAACATATGTAGTTTGTTTTCATTGTTTACAATGTTCAGGAAGCTCATTACCAAAGAATCAGTTCCCTTTTTTTGTGGATATGTCAGTTTATTTCTCGCTATTATAAATACTAGTGCATGTAGAACCCTGTAATATGAGAAGTTAAAGCAGCATTTTGTTATTATAATATTTGATATTTTTTTGTCTTAAAATATTTAAATTTTCAATACAATTCTTTTTCTGTGGCTTATTTTTTCCTTCTTATTTTCAGGTCCGAACTCTCTTCGTCAGTGGATTGCCAATGGATGCAAAGCCTAGAGAACTTTACCTGTTATTTAGGGCCTACAAGGTAAGCTTTTCTCTTTCAAAAGCGAAGAATAATTTTTTGGGGCGAAATCGGATTGTATTTGTAGAATACGGTAGTATCTGTTGTGTCATTTCAATGTAATGGGAACCGAGGCTTAGGAATCTCAGATGTTTCAAGTCGCTTGATCTCAAATATATTGATTTTTTATACAGTTACAGCAAACTGAAGAAATATTTCAATTAATTTATTTAAGTTGTTGAGAAACCAAGTTGCACAGTAGAATCTTTGATAATTTTCTATAATGTTCAGAGAAGTGATCTAAAGAAATGAAGTAAGCCTTATATGTCTGATAAATCTCTTGTGATTTGATCCACAGTGAATATAATTTCTTATAACGTATAACTTATGAATGGTTGACCCATATTAAAAAGTTAATAGGACTCTTATGTTTGTGACGGATTCAGTTCAACGTATGTTCGGAATTTTAAGTTTAATAAGTACATTACAAACATATATGTGTAATATATTTATTTTCCTTCACCCTTTTGTTTGTCTTATGGGTAGGTTCTGTGTTTAACGAATTATTCTGGTAACTTTCTGTAAGTAACATCATCATAATGTTAAAACGCTACGTCAGCTACAGCATTATGTTAATTTCGCCATAATTTTCTAGTAGCGCAGTTGAGCATTCCTAATCCGGCATGCTTAAGAGCGAGAATATTTTAGATTTTGGATTTTTTTTTTCGGATTTTGGAATATGGCATGGTTGTGTTGCAGAGAGAAAAGGAATACCCTTGATTCCCTGTTGATAGAAAACTCACAGATATTCCTCGGCTTTAAGATCCCAAGCAATTAGCATCCGTTTATCTTCCTGATGTTTCTTAGATGACCAATGTATCCCTCAGCGCACATAAACATTCACCACATAGACACGACATCATCTTGAAAAGTTCCGGATTTCAGGATTCCGGATTAGGGATGTTCAACGGCACTGTAATGGCTGACAACTGGATTGATTTCCATAACAAAAAATAAGAGTTCATTCTTCGAAAATTTAAATAAAATTAAAGAAAATTTTGTTAAATAAAATCAACTTGTCGCTAGATTTTAAACTGTTTTACCAAACTTTATTATTTTTTTGTAATGGTTTTAATGAATATTAATATTGAGAAGTCATTAAAAAGCTTACCATTTTTAATTTCCTATCAACTACCTTTACAATTTTTGTTTCTCTATAATTCTAAGCGTTGAAATAAATCCTCAGTCTATTAAAGCCAAGAAATATCTCTGCTATTAAATTGTTACTTCGTAATCGTGAAAATTCTCAAGACCTTAAAAGTATTTGAATATCTGAAGAACAATTTTTTTCGGAAGTTGAAAAGTTCTTTAAAAAGTTCTTTTTATAGGGAGGGAGATACTACAGAGCCTTTCTAGAGCAATAAAAATAACGGAAAAATCGCCAACATCTCTCGGAAAAAGAACCGAGCTCTCAACTCTCCAAAGACAACCATTTCGCTTCACAGTACTAAGATTGCGAAAGTTCAGAATAAAACTTACTGTTTTAACGATATCCCTTGTATTCAAGACCTAGCAATCAATTAAGTAAACTTTATTGTATAAAAAAGTCCATTAAAAATACTTGTTAGTCCTTGAAAAGTTCTTAGTATTTTAAAAGTTCTTAGTCTTTAAAATGATACCAATTCTGTAAACCATATTTCAGTTCAGAAATTATACGGAATTAGAGGATGGGAATATTAATAATATTAAATACAGGGTGACTCTAAAATAGGAGGACAAAGTGCGGGGGCGGGTTCCCCATAATAATGAAGTAAAAAAGGTCAGATAAACATATGACCGGAAGTGCATGGTTCCTGGTTTTTCCAATCCAAACAAACGAAGTCAGACTACAATGGAAGCAATGGACATGAACAATATCGTTATTTGAACATTTACTGACCACATTGTGGTATTGTACGAATTACATGCTACCAATAAAGATACTGTTCATGTCCATTGTAGTTTGTCTTCGTTTGTTTGGATTGGAATACCTCAGCAATCATGCACTTCCGCTCATATGTTATCTTACCTTTTTGACATTTGGTATGGGAAACTCGCCCCGCAGTTTGTCTCCCTATTTTAGATTCACCCTGTATATTTAAAAAAAAATGCTTTATTGAAAATACCTTATCGATGCTGAATATAATAGATTTTCTAAGAAGTCAAAAAACAAGTCCGTATTCTTTTACATTTGCAGTTAATTAGTTTTTGGAATCCCATTCGCTGTCTTGTCTTATTCTGCCAGTCGTCAATTGAAATTGGCCTGAAGCAATTTCATCCAATTGCTTTGAAAGAAAATGATCATTTATCAGTAATAATGTAGCTAGAGATCTTTAACTGCTAAACGAAGCCACAACTTAAAATGCATTTCAGGGAAATTAAAATCTTGTTCGCCTTAGGTCATAATCCATCAGCAGAGATGGTTATAATTAGAAGAGAATTCATCAGCAGAAACTGCCTCGCTATCAAGACTTCGCGCTTTAATTTCTTTTTCAATTTTCTTATTGTGTTAAATGCAAGAAACTAATGAAATTTCACTCAATTAACCCTACATCATTAATGTTCTTTCTTTCTGTATTTAAATACATTGTATTTACTGTCAAAAACATTTCGTTCCACTTTTTCTTTAAGATTTACCCAATGAAAGTTTCTTCTTCCACCTTCACATATAAACTTTATTTAGCATTTTTTTAAATAATCACAAGCTTTTGATAAACTGTAACTACGTGATGCAAATTTGGGGTTTTTTTTTAACACCTAAAGATATGCATAAAAAAGTTAGAAAGAGAAAAAACAAATTGGGATACTTTATTTTAGCTTAAATAATTTCCGTTCATCTAGGGTGTTTATCTCTAAAACTATTTATCTTAGATAGCTGAAGCTTTAACGATAATTTTAGATTATCAAATACAAGAGTCTTATCGATTCGAAGATTTTGAATCAATTCCCAAGGAGATAGTTATTACCAGAAACTTTTCCTTTAACACCAATCAGAATAGTCCAAAGTTATGGTATTCTAGAAATTTTAAATGTTGGGCCATCAACTGTTTGCTTATAATTCGTTTTCATAGAAATTGGACCGAAGGGGATCAAAATAAAAATAATATGGTTAAACTTTAGATTACGATACCCCAATGGCCGCCCGATAGCCTGCGGCCATTTTGAACATGGCTGATAATGTGAAATGAACAATTAACTAGTAAAAAGTAGAATGCTTATTTTAAAATGGTTTTGCACGATCTTTTACTAGAAAAACTAACCTTTATCTCACTAACTGCGATCTTGAGATAACAGTAAAGTCACCATGGCGGGCATAAAGTCACCGTAATCTAAAGTTTAACCAATAATACTTCTTCCATGAAAGTTGACATGCCAACTGTAGTTATTTTCTGTGAATTAGTGCTACTTTTTTTTTAAAACTTTTGCTTTAATAGTAAAGTTTTTTCTCTTGGTAGGTGATGATAGAATACGAGATATTCTTATCAGTAGATAACTTGAGATAAGAACTAAATGCTCAACATTAATTTTTAATTATTACATTATATATTTGTAATTAAAATTTGCTATTATGAAACTCTTTTGACAAAAAAAGATTATCAAAAGTTGGAGGAAAAAAAATATGTAACTGCAAGAATTATATAAGTGTCCTCCATGTAATATTCCTTTTTCCTCTGTCTGATGTCATCTTCTCTTCTGGTGCTTCGTCTTTCTCCTGCTATTCTGTAAATGATTAATAAAACATGACATTTGAAAGTCTATTTGGAAACTAATGGAGGCGAGTGTAGAGCTAAGAGGTTGTTTTTTTCAGATTACCAATTGCTGATCGTAATTAAATTAGTAGAAACTTATTCATTGAAGAGAACATTACTGAAAGTGATTTCGTGAAACAACGATTAAAGAAAAGTTTCGCTGTTCAACAACAGAACAACAGTTCTGTGAAATCTTACATTTCTTTTGGAAAAAAAAATGTAGTGTATGTTATTTCATTCACGAATGTTGTAATAAAAAGTGAACTAATAACTGAAATGATACATTGATATAAATCCTATCCTTAACTATGATGTTTCATTTGTTCAAACCAAAAACAGGCTAGGGATGCTTCTATCAGATTTTTAATTGTGACTACAGTTGACTATGTTAAGGAAAGTACGAAATACGTTGCACATATAATAAGAATTCTGAATATACTTGAACGCAAACCTGGAGTTTTCTTGATGCACCCTTCCTTGCCAAAGCCAAAAACAGAAGGTAAAGTCCCGCATTAATCGTCTTGTGGCTTCCTAGCAGTTGCAAGTTGGGAGCCTTCCACTTATTACTGTAATAGATTTCTATGTTTCAGAGTGACAAGCTAGCATTAGGAAGACGAAATATTATTAAGGACAATCCCCCCAAAAAATACTTAAACAAAATAGTTGTACTTATATAACAATAGTTAAAAGAAAATTTGTTCGTAGCCATAAACATCTGTGAATAAAGTAAGTATATCAGTAAATATATTAAAAAAATAGACAATATTTATAATTTAACTGGAATAATAATAACATTAAATTTTTATTTTATTTTAAAAGTTAAAAGTAAATGCTTCTGCATTTTTTTCTTACTATAAGATATTTTCATTAAATCACGCGGCTTTTATGCTTATAAAAAATATTGAATTATCTAACAATTAATCAGATTCTAAAAGTTTAAAATTACTTTAAAAAATCAATAAAGAACACATGTTGACCCTATTAAACTGACATCTGTATTATCATGGTTCATATTCTCGCAATGGTATTGACTTCAGTTTAGACCTACAAAAGAAAGACAGATCAGTGGAGCGATAGAACCTCAGGAATATTCGTGATTCCCGTTAAAAGACAATCCCCAGGACATCATTGGAAGGGAAAAAAAAAACACCTCACCCCGTTATGGAATCGACCTGAAGGCCTTTCTGTTTGTCAAGTAGATCAGTCAATCTCCAATCCCACATCAATTTTGCCTCAAACTAAAGTTAGAAAAAAATCTAAACCGGGCCAAAGTTCTTCCAAACTTAAAATATAATCGATTAAATGCAGAAACTAGGAAAAGAAGAGAAATAAAATAGATTAAAACTGAGAAAGTTACTCAAGTTTAAGCTTAAGTACAAAATGCATTCAGTTTTTTTTTACCTGCTTTTCATTTGAATATTTTTAATTGTCGATTTCACATAAACAAATTATAAAAGGAAACAAACAAGGATTTCGGACGGTGTTCGGAGATATCTTCGTTGATTATTTATCATCAGAAGGAAATTATCCTAAGAAGTATTTGCAGGATATGGAATTAGAATATTACATTGGAAATCAAATGACTCCCAGGAACACAGGATTAACCTTGTGATGTCTCAATTGTGTTCCGTTAAGCAGATGATCCGAGGAACCCCATCCCCTGTAATGTCCATCCATTGTTGGAGGATTTATTGAAATTTAAAAAGGTTATTCCACAGATTTCTTCCTATTATTCTTTAACGTTTGAGTCGATTTGTTTGAAATACAGATTTATTTAAGATTTATTACCTTCATAGGCTCAGCACCCTTATTGTGCGTTGGCGTAAAATAATCAACGATACACGATCTTCGGAATGGGGTTGGGGTCAGTCACTGCATTCTCCCTCCTTTATTCCAGGTCTCTATTTAACAGAGGGATGAGCCCAGCACCAGTCTGAAAGAGAAAAATTCCTCATCTCCGCCGGGGATTGAACCTGGCTCCTCCAACCCTTAGCCAGTGGATCACCACTGGACCACCATTATTATAAGATTTACATTTTGATAAACATTTCAATTCGTCTGAAACAAATAAGGAAAATGACTTCATTATTTTAATTAAATTATTACTGAATGAAAAAAAAATTCAAATTGAAGTTTCGGAAGAAAAAAAACAGAAAATAAATAAACTTTAAAAAAAAAATGAGGGAATTACAAAATTTCATAAAAGTAAAGTTTTTACTTGAAATATTTATCCTTTTTATCAGAGCATCCTAAATTGAATACAATTTTTATTTTGAAGAAGAAAATGTAAATTTTGGATGTTAATAAATATAAGCTTCTCATTCTTATTTTTATTTTGAAAAGTAAAATCCTAGAGAATTTTTCTTGTATTTTGAAGTAAATAGAAGCCAAGTTTTCAAGTGGTTTTTTTCCTCATTGCTTTCCTTTCTTCCCTAAGGAATTTTAAAATTCTATTTCTTCAGGTGTATGAAGATGCTTTTCTTTTGAATTCTAGTTTTTAAACAGTAAAAGCTTTTTCTTTTTTATTTATATCGTAAGTACTTCTCCTACTACGTACATAACAGTAATGGAAACATAAGATCTTCTTTAAGCACGATTATTAGAAGTTTTCGATGTGTAAACAAAGATGAATTATAATGATTGTTTACTGAAATGTTCAAACAAAATATTAAAAAAATGTAGTGATTTTTCATATAATGTCTGCTGTTTACCATGTATTGTATTCTTTCACGCTTCTGCATCTAATGATCGTCTTGTAGTAGGCTAAAAAAATGAACATTGAAATTTAAATTTTAATCTAGTAGGCTAAAATGAATGAGTTATTTTTTTTTTCTCTGGCTCTTCTCTCATTGCGTCACACACACACAAAGGGAGTGATAACAGATATTTCACAACGATAATTTGAATGTAGTCCCCGTGGCCTAATGGATAAGACGTCAGAAGGTTGCAGGTTCGATTCCTGATGCGGACGTTTCATTGTAGAAACTATTTCTATTTTCACAGGAAATTAAACTTATTTTTCAAACACAGAGAAAGTGCTTTAGACACAGACAGATCTGGAAAACTACTGTACATAAGAGATTACTTCTTTTTTTTCCTTTCTTTCTTCTAGAATTCAGTTAAATATTTTTGAACGTTAAGAAAACTGATTTAATTATCAAGAGATAATATAATGTCAAATTGTTATTATAGGAATTCTTTTTAATTCATCTTTTTTACTTAAAATTACTAAAATTAATAGTTTTTTTTATGGAACAATCGCTCGTTAATCTCTAGGAAGACACGAGTGTAATTTCAACTTAATCTGGGGGCACGGCAGTGCCCCCGCCAAAACGAGCCGAAGGCAGGAAGGGCACTACGTACCTTTTCTGGAAGTGTTTCGTCGTATTTTCGAACCCTCATAGCTTCGGCCTAGATAATACTAGAGAGCTCAAATTTTCAGGATATGATGCAGTTACCAGACTAATGAAATATGCTAAGTTTCATTTATTTAGCTTTTATACTTTGGATTTTATTAATACCTAAAATACGTCGATTCCGTCACTCACTCACTGACTGACTGACTGACTGACTGACTGACTCATGATCATCAAAACCTCTAGGGTACTTCCTGAAGTCCTAGAAAGCTGAAATTTGGTATGCAGGTTAGGATTAGCACACAAACAACAAAAAAATTAAGAAATCCGTAACTTTCACATTCCAACCCCTCATAAAGGGGGGGGGGGGGTCTGGTTATGTATTATCGAACCCTCATAGCTTCGGCCTGGATAATACTAGAGAGCTCAAATTTTCAGGATAAGATGCAGTTACCATACTAATGAAATACGCTAAGTTTCATTTATCTAGCTTTTATACTTTGGATTTTATTAAGATCTGAAATACGTCGTACCCTCAATGCTTCGGCCTAAATAATACTGTGTAATAATGTGATTTCTTCCAAAGTGCAAACAGCTTGTATATACAAGTTGACCAATAGAAAAACAGAAAAGTAGGGTATTGAAAAAAAATCCATTTTCTAAATAATCTTAAAACTAAATTTAGTTGTAATAGATAATCCCACCCAAAACATTTCATGTAAAATAAGTTGCCAAGATTCACATGCTCATAACGCTTTCACTGTTAAAAAGTTATCAGATCTCATCTTACAAAAAGAAATGAAATCCCACCCAAAACATTTCATGTAAAATAAGGGGTTGCCAAGACTCACATGTCATAATGCTTTCACTGTTAAAAAGATATGAGATCTCATGTAGAGCCAATCCCCTAACTCAACGAGGCCTAACTCTACAAGCCCCAACTCTAAAAACCCTATATCTTGGTCAAAAAGTATGGCTTGGCCGTTTCATGGAACTATTTCATCTCACCCAAAACATTTCATGTAAAATAATTGCCAAGATGCTCATAACGCTTTCACTGTTAAAAAGTTATCAGATCTCATCTAGAGCCAAGCCCCTCACTCTACAAGGGGGCCTAACTCTAAAAACCCTACTATCTTGGTCAAAAAGTGTGCCTTGGCATACTCCATATCCTTTACTCCATGGGATTGTCTGTGTGACAGCCACGAAACGGCCAAGGCATACTTTTTGACCAAGATATAGGGTTTTTAGAGTTGGGGCTTGTAGAGTTAGGCCTCGTTGAATTAGGGGCTTGGCTCTACATGAGATCTCATATCTTTTTAACAGTGAAAGCATTATGACATGTGAGTCTTGGCAACTTATTTTACACGAAGTGTTTTGGGTGGGATTAATTTTTCCATAAAAATGAGACATCCTGTAAACATTACGTAAACATTATATTTATGTTAGCAGCTCTGGAATTTTATAGGAATATACCGAAGTTTTTCTTTGAGTCACTATAATAATTATATAATATTTTAGTATTGTTATTTAATATTAAATATTAACATTAAATAACAATATAATAATTATTGTTAAATCTCGACGATATAATGAAATAATAAATACATAAAAAAGAAAATTACATTAAAAAAAATGTTAGAGGAAAGCTATTGAAGAATTTAAACAATTACAAATACACAGTTCTAAAAATAAATGACTAAGAAAATCAATAAAATCTGAAAACGGTTTGTGATACATAAAGCTAGAATTCACTTAGCAGATAGAATTTACTTTCAAAATATTTGTTTAGCTGTGAATCAGAAAATGCGAAGAGAAGTGGTAGAAGTGAGAAAACATAATCATTGTGTCTAATAAACAAAAGAATATCAACACAGATATTAATTATGCTTGCAGTTAATTGAAGTAGATAGTTTTGCGACTGCAGGCCTCTATTCTGTCATATCTCGAGAATTATTGGATGCTTCCATTTTCATGACTTGATTTTTGTTTTTGTTTTTGAATTGGAAATGTGATATCATATATAAAATATATTACAGATTTTGAAATATAGAGAGATAGTACTGAAAACATAGTAACAGCCTGTTGTTTACAATTGCCTTACGAATTATGACCTCCCTTCAAGTTTTTTTATTTATTTTTGTTTTTTTTTAATTTCTTTGTAAACAATTCAGGGAGCTCAACCAAATCAAATATATAAATGGTAATAAGAAGTTGATTAAATGCTAATTTGTATTTTTTTTATGATTTTAAACAGTTTTTTTTTTCTATTCAGATCGCATAGATGAAAGAAATTCTAGATTTTAAAAGCTCTATTTTGTCATTTATTTTCATTGATAAAATTTATTTCACTGACCGGCTACGTAGTAATAATGAAGACGCTACAGTAAAAATAAGAATATTTCAAGATCGACTTTGAAGAATTCAAAAAAAAAAAAAGAAGCCTGCACGTCTTATTTAAAGAGGCTCTATTAACAAAGAAAAATAAAAGAAATGAAAAAGAAAATGGGCGAATTCTTAAACTTCATTTCATTTTTTGATATTAATCTCGGGCAGCTGATATCGTTTTTCTTTCTTAAGTAAAAGATTGAACTGTGGCTTGGCTCCGAGTTTCAGGAAACCTCTCGGATAAAAAAAAGAAAAAGAAAAACCGAAGCCAAATTAGGTTTTATAGAAAGAAGGCGAGAGAACGACTTTCTCAGATCCCATTTTAATTTGGTTGTGAATAATAACTCTCTCACTTCAGTCGAAGATTCCAGAAACTTGTCAAACAAGATCCGATTTCAATATCCTCCCAGAGCTTCGGCGAAAATTGCGTTTCAACTCAATTCAAATGAGGAAATTATTATTCTGCAATCGAGAATTGTGTTGCTTCAGTCCTTCCTTACTAACATGACGTCGTCAAAGCTTCACCGGAAGTGATTGGCGAACAATTACTGTAAGATACACAATTGTTTTTAAACAAGATATAATAAATATGTCATCAATATAAGATGAACATTACTTTTCGAATTTCACATTATACAGTGTCTCAAATTTGTTTTTCATTCTTTTTTTCTTTTACTAGATTAATTTATGACTAAGCAGTATTCTTTAGTATCATTCATTATTCTTATTTGGTTTGTCATTTAACAGTGATGTTATTATAAGGTAGATTGCCCAAATAAGGCCCACCAACCGTTTAAAGATTTTTACATTTCTACTGCAAGAGTGAAAATTCTGAAAACTGTCTTGCAAGGTAGTTTAAGGTAGTTTAAGGTATGAAAAAGTGAATTTAGAATTAGTGGCATTTGAAATTCTTTCTGTAATAACACAGTTTTGAAAATATAACTGAAGGGCCTTATTAGGAGCCCCTGTTCCAAATAAGACCCACTACTAGTCACAGGCAAACTCGCCCATAGGGACAAAAGCTTGGCAGTGAAAACAGCCAATTTCCATCATTTAGTTCTGACTAAATATTAAGCTACAAACTAATAATTAATTAGTTATTAATTTATAAAATTGTGAATTTAAAACTAGCTTTGATGATTTTTGTTATATTTTTTCTCATTATATATATAATTACTTTATATTATAGAATGGAGGGCCTTTTTTGGAACCACCTGTTATCCCATGCTTTCATGCATTGTTTTACTAAAAAGTATTTAAATGCACGTCAACTGGAAAATATCAAATACAGTATCTTATTCTACTCATTTTACACTTTAAAATGGCATATAACATGTTTTTGTATATTAAGTTGCCAAAAAATGCAGACGATTTATCAAATTAAGTTGAAATAGTAACGACAAAAAACTTCGGGCGACTTTTACTGTTCAACTGAAACAAACATGGTGAAATTATCCACTTCAACGGACCTAATTTTTGGTGTAGCCGCTAGAAGCCAGGATCTGTCTGAAACATAACTAATCTTGGTAAATTGTCAACGTTCTATTAATAAAACGAATGATGAGCCTTATTTGAAACCGGGCCTTATTTGGGAAACCTACCTTATATAATATAATCTTAATGGATGACTGATAAATATGAAAAGATCAGTTATTTTTCTCTAAGGCAAAACATTAAAAAATATGTAGATGCACCACGAAAATAAACTATACATAACTAAGAACGTGGTTTGGAAATAAGTACACGGTGAAGCAAAAGGAAGATGGTAAAATAACTGCAAAGAATTTATCAAACATTTTCATACAGATTTGCAAACTTACTGTACTCTGAATAATTTGGAGTTTTAGTAGCAAATCCAGCAAGACGAGAGCTATCGCGAACACAGGGTGTGAAAACAGAACTGTAGTAGTTTCCACATCGACTTACCTTTCGTTTCTGTGGGGAATATTAAAAAAAATGTTCACACTCAATCCAGGAAATCTCCAACCTTTATCGCGAGAACATTGAATCAGCACTCAGTGAGTTAATATGGTTTCCCGAATGATTCATCTCATGGAGATGTCATTTGCATTGACTGAAGATCTGTATAGAAAACTGATTGAAAGTGTATGACATCCTAAACCTAATTATTCGATGTAAATATATACATGTAACTGTTTTCTGACTTCAAGTCTCTGTTATTTTCAAGAAGCGACCTGGCAGTTTATATTTCTTTAGTAATATAAGTAATTACATCAATTAAGTATAATAGATTTATATTATTCCTAAATTTATATTATTTATTTATTATTTCTTTAGAAATGTGTGTGTAAATATATACGGTGTATATTACAAAACATTGATCAGAATATTTAAAAAACATTTTCGAATTCAGTATAAATTTTATAGCCTAAAAAAAAGTTCATAGACTCAGCATATCTATGTATGTTTAAATGTATTTTTTGTGGTACCTTTGAGTCAGTATGAATAGATTGTGAAACTCGGACAGGTGTATTCGTTATAAATTTGTTCTACATTTCTCTCTTTGTTTTTTGGTTATTTTCTTGTTTTCTAACATATTGATATTTTCAATATAACGCTAAACAGAATAGAGTGAAAAATTAGCAATTTTGTTTAAGAAAAATAAATATTATTCATATTATTTTTTATTATAAAAAGTACACACTCTGAGAATGTTCGTAATAACTTTAAAAAACTTAAAAGGAAACCTAGAGAAAAATAAAAGCTTGTAAATAAAAAGCTTTAGAAGGATTTTTTTTTTTTAATTTTTTTGTCTCAGCCTTTTATATAAAAATTGACAAATTATCTTTTCTTTACGTTGTCTTATTAGAAAATGTCTACAATTCACTAATAAGATTTGAAAATTGTGAAGTTTGCGATTTGCAGACTTCGAATTTTTTTTTTTTTTTGATGTCTAATCTCTAATCAACGATAATTCCATTAAAAGTATAATTCTTTAATCGTATTTTTCAGATCAGCTTCGATTTCATTATGTATTAGGAAAAAATGCTTTAACGCAAAACCTAAGCAGATTTAGTCTATTTAATCCATTCTGTTTATCACAAATTGAATTAAATGATTAAAAAAAAACGTTGCATTCGATTAGGAAATTTGGACACCACTGAAATGCAGTGATTTTATTCGCTTGTTGAGCGGAGACAGAATTTATTGAGCGCATAAATTTGTTTAATTCTCTTAGATCATATCCTTTTCTGGTACATTGAATTCAACACGTTGTAGGGGCTTAAAATATGGATTTTTCACCTCCAAGATTGAATTCAGTTGACCCACCTATAAATCATAAAGGAAATTTATGAGGTCTTAAATGAAATTAGAGTTGTGGATAAAATATCATGCAACACAATAGCGGTCGGCTGTCACCTGCATTAGCTAATTACACCACTTTTGAAGCTACTAATTTATCCAGCGATAATGAATATCAACTACTAAAGCATTACAATCTTTAATTTCTAACTTAAATTACAGGGAAATCATCGTGGTGACTCGTAGAGGTTGTATTCAGTTATTTTGTAGCATAAATATTGAAGACATTAGAATAACGTCTCATTAGTCTTTCTGTCAGATCTTTAAATAATTCTCCCGATATCTTTTTCATTGCTCGAGCAAAATTGTCAGTGAGAATCAAACGAGAGAGAATCCAGTTAATTAAATATTAGATCCCTCCTTCGCTTACATAAGGGATCAACAACACCTTTAGTCCCATTGGATCATTAGAATTTAGAAACTCTATCATTTCAAACTGGAGATGCTCTAATTATTAAATGACCTTTTCACCAACAAATCTGTTGTTAAAGAAAGCTTTCTTGAAATCTATGCTGAATTGAGTGTAAAAATTCGATTACAACCATAGATTACGCGTTCTATTAGCTCGGAATTATTATAAGTATATTTATATTTATATTGAATAAGAAATCAAAGGGATACAATTGAGAAATTACAACTCTCTTTTTAACAATTTTCCTTTCTGACAAATTAACTAATTTTGTTTTATATCGTTTGAGTAATTTTTTGTTTTGTATGACTTCTCACTATTATTTTTACAAATATTTTACAATATTTTAGAGCCAAACTTGAAAAAAAATAATGAACAGATCCAAGAACTGAAGTTGTTTGAGGATATATTATTTTAATTTAGTCAATTGCCTACAATTTTGCAATGCGTTCAAAAATATATCTTTTCATTTGTTTTTAAGTTTTTGTTTACCTCACTCCACAATATCACAATTAAATTAAATTTATTTAGATGAAATACATATAAATCTCGATGATTAGTTAACATTATTTCATGTTGGTTTGTTATATATAATGTTTAACAAATTCTGCTTTAATCACATATTTTTACTAGAAATCCCCCCAGCTTGTTTGTTTGATTTCTTTACGCCCGCATGACAATTATACTAACTGAAACTTGAATTTGATTATAAATTAAACATTATTATCAAAGCAATTCTGTGTTTGGAAATTAAAATTTCAGCTTTGATTGTTTGTAAATCATATTTCCCTGATTGCTTTAATATTAAAATATTAAAATTTAATTAATGACTTCAAAATCATTGTTAACGATAATAAGTCAATTAAGTAAATAGATATATTTCAGAAAACAAATTATTTCATGAAATTTTAATACAATTTTCCAATGTTTTAAGGAAATTTGAAATTGCAATACTTTTCAATTTATGTATTGTTGTAAAATAATTAGAAGATTTAACCAAATTTTAATGAGATTAGTTTTATACTAATAAAAATTAGCAGAATCAGCATTTTTCTTTTATTATTGGAATCTTTTAAAATTGCATTACACAAATAAGTAATGTTTTTACTAAAATTCCCATTAATTTCCCATTAAGTTCAACACACATCATCGTAAATTTTTCGAGAATATTTTTGAAGTATTACGTTTACTACGTAATCAAAAGACGAAGCGTAAATATTCCTGTAATAATTTTTTTTTTGCATTTTGTGATGGCAACAAGTGCACTTCCGAATTATAAATTCAAATAAAGTGCGACATTAAAAGCAGGCAGTTTTTCCGGTTCGCGAGTTCTTGAGATAAATGGTGCAAAAAATTGCGGAAGAATCATCTCTTACGACTGCCTGCGCGCGAACTCACTTGAACAAAACTGCACAAGCCTCTGTAAGTGTAAAAATGCCGGAATATTTTACAAGATCTTCTTTTTTTAAGAAAATCCCGAGTAAGTTGAAAGATTTCACCAGGTTTTCTGATAGAATCAGAGACTAATTGAACGATGTTCCTTTAACTCGTGATGCGGAGGACACCTAGTGGAAATTCAATTAATGGAAGGGTGGGATATATTGTACCAGTGGATGAGAGGAAGCGATAGTCCGTTAGTCGAATCCCCTGGGCTTATAATGCTCTGGCAACGACCAAGAGGTATCAGGGAACAGCTGCTTCCAATGTTAATTTGCACTTAGAACAAATCAATTAGTCCACCCACCCACCGTCCAATTTCACTCTTCTTAAAGTTAAGGTTTTTGAGCAGCAAAGATCAGTGCCAGATCATAAGAGAAAAAGAGCAACGGAAGCCTGGTAATAGAAATTCTTATTAAAAGAGGAAATAGACTGTTAATGGGGAATTACAAAAACTTGTATATATAATACATAAAATATTGTTTTAAAGCAGGGAATGATTTCATTGTATTTTATCCGAAACACTTCTGATAGAATTATTAGAATGATACTAATGGCAGACATTGCGATCTTTATCAAATAAGTAATATAAATATTATACAATTCACTATTAAATAAGTCATCCAAACATTGGATAGCCTTTAGGCTATTTTTATCTTTCACAGACTATTTTCTAACATTTAGAATTATAGTCTCGTAAAGGCTTCATAGATTGCAATTGATAGATATAACATTTGCACTTTTATTTTATGCATTTACATTTGCGTATTTTGAATAAGTTGTTCGTTATTTTCTTTTTTTTTCGTTCTTTTTACATTTGGTCTCCTTCTAAGACATCCCACTCAGTTTCTGGCGAAAGTATTTCAGATTTCAAGCGTAGATTTTGTCTATTTTTGAATACTTTCAATGATACCAATCAAAAAAACGATTACGAATTTCTAAATATACTGTACGGGTTTAGTGAAAATGTCGAATTTATGGGATCTTATTCAGAGATTCCATCCCCGGGGAGATATCAGTTTAGTTTTCTCTGTGGAAAAACTTCACGGAATCCCTTAGACTTAAGATTCTTTGTCTAATAAAGCTATTATCTACTTCGCTTAACGATAGAAGTCCAGTCCTTGAAACATCAGTGAAAATCATTTCTGTACCTTAAGAAACCTTACATTTTGTCGCATATTTCCCGCCTGGGCAACGTCGGATTTTGTGTTCTAATGTTTGTTTCCTACCTCTGCATCGCGAAGGTTCACAATTTTTTTTTTTATTTATTATTTATCCGTTGTAAGATGTTATTCCAAATAGATGGTTAACCAAATAAACCATTCTGGGGTTGAGGGATTAAGAGAATTAAGGGTTGCGATTTTGATTTTTTTTATCTTCTTTGGTTTCTCTCCTAAAGAGAAAGGCCAAATAAATTCGGTGTGTAATGACTTCCGTCGGCTTTTCCCAAACATTCAACATAGCAGTGCAGCTCAATAACCACTCAATTTATGATGATGAGCGCAGTTTCATGCAGTTCTGGCTGCCTTTTGTAATGTGGTGAGTGTCTCGCACCGCAGCTATGCCGTTCATGCGTCAGTGCAAATTAAATGCCTCTAAATACACTCCTTGGCACCTACATATTAAAACGTAGCTTCCGTGAATCCAAACGAGAATTTTTAACAACTTTACAAACAGATTTCTTTTTTTCACTGACATCATTCATTTCTTTTAAAGGAATTTTTTTCTGTTAATCGTTTGCTGTCTTGCGATATTCAATATCAAACTGAAAGAAAACTTTAAAGAAAACAAGATTTTAACAACAGAGTTAAGAAAAAAATTTAATTTCCAAGCCAAATTAATTCTGTACATCGATATTGGAAAGGTTTTTTTATTATTGATTTTTCGTGTTTAGGAAATATATAAAAAACCCAAGAAATTAAAGTATCAAAAAATCTTTTTTGGAGATTGACTTAAATGGTTTATTTCAGTTTTATTTCTTTCCGTGAAGTAAAATATGTAGTGCAGGTAAGTTCACGACGTGTTAACCAGAAAAGCCAACCTGTTGTTTTTCCTTCTCAATATTTTTTTTTCTCAGTTAAACTATGACCTGCTTTTTCTTTTTTTTTTATCACTCTAAAATTCTGGAAATTTTTCGTAATTATAGCCTTTGTACTTTTGAAATATATCGCAGATGTAGAAAACTTATAGCATTGTGGGTATTAAAGGAATGCAAATATTAAATCTATCTATTTGTGATGCTACAGCATTAGGAGCAAAAGAATGAATCACAGCATTAGGTCATTCCCACTGCCCCAACTCTTCTAAATCTTTCAAGATAATCTTAGCCAATGTTCAAAGGCTAAGAATATTGGGGAAAAAGCAATGTAAGACAGAGAAAGAAAAGGGTTCGATTAGTTATTAAGAGTTCTTAATTCTACTAATCATTTTTCTAATTGTAAAAAACTATTACAAAATGTGTTATACTAACTATGAAAGAAATATAAATTTAACACGAAGTAATAAACTATATAAACAAGATTTTTGATTATCCAAAAACTAATTTGGGATTAAGAATAAATAATAGATTAATTAATAAAATATTTGATCAATTTACTTTAGAGATGACAAAAATTGAAAAAATATCTACTTTAAAAAAATTTGTTATATGAAAAAATAATTATGGGAAAAATTAAATGGATTGATTAAAAAAATATTAATATGTTAAGTGAATCAAAACTTTTATTCTAATATGGTATAAAACAATATATATAAGTTGATAATATATTTAACTCTATATTTTATTTTGATTTGTTGTTTTATACAAAGTACATACTTATGCTAAAAATATTTTATTTTTGTATTGTTGTAAACTCATAATTTTTTAAATCTTGCTCTACAGACAGATGTTCTTTCTGAATATCTTGTAGGACTGTTTGTTATTTATATTAATAAAGTAACAATAATAATAATAATTTCGAAACATGTAGTTAGCGTTTTTGACGAAAGAATTAAAAAAAAGATACGGATGATTCCTTTACTCTGCGTAATTAATCAAAGATCAGGAAGTCTTTTTTTTTCCCAAAATATTTAATATTTCAAGGATGTATGAATGTGAAAATTAGCATAATCTTATTTGATATTAATTCTGATCAGCATCTTTTCAATTTTGATAAGAGAGGAGGAGGAGGGAGAGAAAGAAGGAAGTTTATTTGCTGTTGTTCATTGAATTCGCTGCTGCGAACACATTCCTGTGTCGTTTTCCTCAGTATGTTACGATCCGTAAGTTTTTGTTCGTCGGACAAAAGGGAAATTCCGTCCCCTTTTTTTCTTCCTTCTCCTCGTACGGATGCATTACCGATCGGGCAATACAGTCTCCCATTGTGCTAAGGCATCACACCGGAAGAGTGGCGGCCGAGGAAGTCGCGCCATCCTGGGGTCTCCAATTGCGACCGCCGTTTGGGGAAACTCCCGCAAATTGAAATTTGTGCGCCTCCGGTTGTAAGAATCCCGCCTCTGGCCTTTTAACTTTGCTGCAAACGCCAGAAGAAGCCTTTCAAGAACCAATTGGAAAAATTCGATTATAGTGGGTGGATGGCGGTGGGGTCTGGGGCCTTTGTAATACAGCGAAGCTTTATTGGAAAATAATTTTTAATAGAAAAGAAAACCTTTAGCCTTCAGATTTTTTTTTTATCCGTTCCCTTGAAATTACAGGGAATTTTCAATAACTAACATTCAAAAACCTCTCAGTGAAGACGCTGTTACGAAAGCCTATGCTTATGGAAATCAAACTGTTAAAATAAATATGGCAAAATTAGAATGAAATTTAATCTCAAGAAGAAATCTAAATAAAGAAGAGAGTTTCAATTTATCAAACTTTTAAAACATACTAAATATTGGAAAGTACAAACTTCATTGAATAATATTAAATACAATTACAATAAAAAAATTACTTAAAAATCGAGCCGGTTCTTTAATATTTTTTTTTCTTTGTCGGGAATTCGTTGCACTTTGCTAGATCCTAGGACAGCTGTTTCGAGCTTGTTAGGCTTTTTTTTTTTTTTTTTTTGTAATAATATTTTTAAATCTATTTCAAGTATTATGCAATTCGTTTGAACGTATTTACATTTACATTAAAAGTTAACGAGCTTAAATATGTTGAAAGTTATTTAATTTAGGAGGAAGACATTGAAAAACAAACATAATTTAAAATATTAATTTTTTTTTATAAATATTACCCAATAAACAAAACCCGGACAGTTTCGGCGGTTCACAACCGCATAAAAATAATCAGGGAAATAATCGACCAAGGTCATAAAGTTTTTTTGTTTTTTTTTTATATAATAAATTGATGAACATGGTATCCTAATATTCTGAAGAATACAAGCCAACTGTAAGTAGCTATTTTAAGTTCCTAGTAAAAATCCTGTGAAAAATGTTTTGTTGACTTAATTAGTAACAAAATATCGACTATTCATACGAAGTAACGAAAACGTGACAACGAAAACAAGTGAATATAATTTTGTGCTGAAGCCGAAATTTAAGGGCGACCCATAATAATAATAAAAAAAAAAATATAATAAAAAAAAATATAATAATAAAAAAAGAAATATAAAAAGAACGTTAGGAAAACAAGAAAAACAAAAAAAAAATATCCACGCGGACATTGAGAAGAAAAAAAAGATAAAGAGACTATAAGAAAACAGTAGATACGCGGATTCGAACCGAGAACATTCAGCATATGAGTCCGAGAACTTGTCAAGCACGCTATAACTGACAACTGAAATGAGGTGGTTGCATTTCCGACATTTAAGCTAATAGTGGAACTCCAATGAAAACAATGCCACATATCCCGAACTTGGGGGGGGGGGGGCGTTGGCGCCTCCTATAGTGTTTGGGTCTCTGAACACGATGGTGAAATCTGTTTCTCGATCTGACCTTCCGTTCGGGAGTTGTGAAGAGGGTACAATGACAACAATGTCAGATATGTCGAACATGGGGGGGGGGGGGCGTTGGCCGTTGGTAATACCCCGTTCCTACAGTGTTTGGGCCTCTGAACACGATGGTGAAATCCGTTTGTCGATCCGACCTTCCGTTCGGGAGTTGTTAGGGGAGGAGAGACATGGACGGACGGACAAGACAAACGCAATAGCTACCAATTTTGGTCGATGTCACAATAGCTCCCAAATGGGTCGTTAAAAATTACGGTAACCAAATAAACATACGACTATTACTTGAGGATATTATTGACTCACAAAACTCTGAAGAATTGACTAAAGATATTTAGAACAAAAATTAATAATAGCCTATAGGCCTAAAAAAAAAGCTCTAGCCTAAAATTAATTATTACTGTAAAAAATGAATTTTCAATTTATTACAAGTATCTTATTGATTAATAATAAGTTTAAAAGCAATAGTAATCCAATGTAAATCATTTTAAATATGTAGGATTATTACTTTTTATTTAAATGAATTTCTTTTTTACGCTCCGTAGCATGGTGTAATTTAGATGGAAACAGCCATTGATTCCACAAAAGCTTTTCGAACTGCTGCTGCTGCTGCTGTGAAAATTGAATTCCAACGCCTTGTTTAAATACTTTTTAGCAGTCAGGCGAATGATTTCTCAATCTTTTCTCGAAGAAGAGCCTCTCTCCATTCAGTGTCTCCTTTTTATTAGTTCGTCCTTGCGGGCATTATCTGCTCCTTATTTCGAATTCATGTATCAGAGCACGACGAACCTCCCGAGAGAGAATGGAAGAATTTCGACGACAAAGACGATGGCAAAGTGTTCTTCTCCCGGAGATACCCTACCTCCGTCAGGAAAAAGAAAAAAAAAGGATTGATATGTTACAATAGATAAAATGGATAAGTTCTCCATTTTTTTTTATATTTAAAAATATCAAAAAATACGTTATCGAAATCGAACTATTAAGTAATAGCAACTGTTATTAAACTGAATTAAAAGTTAGTAAATTGCCTTAAATTAAAAAGGCTTAAAAATGGTGTTCCACTACAGTCTTGCATGCCCGTGGGAGAGAGCGAGGTTCCCAGCAATTCTCGACCGACGGGATTAGTTGAGGTCGGATGGTCAGTCCGACTAATAAATTGAGTATCTAAATAACAGAGAGCTGGGTAAACCATAGGGTCTGCCTCGAGAAGAAACGACCGTGGAGAAATCTCCGATCGCCTTCGGAAATTGAACCCTGGCTCCTCCAATCCGCAGTCTAGCGTCTAAACCACTGCGCTAGACAATATGTATATATAGGACCTACGTTGTATAGTCATTTATTAAATATACACTTATAGATGCTTGATGATCGCTTATTGACAAAAAAATTGTTACAAACATGAATTAATAATTTTGTTTATTCATAAAACTAATTACTATTTTTTTTTTTTATTTTCTATTTAGATATATTTTTCTTTCGGGCAAATTTATTTACACTTTACTATTATTAAAATGGGATTACTCTATTGAAATTATAAATAACAAGTAGAGAATAAGTTTCAGTTATAACCTCTCTGAAATTCGAATATTAATTCGAATCTATTCACTCTGTAGTTGATTTCTTTGCGATGTAGTGATATGTAAATTAAAAACATTAATATTCAAAAAATACATTGAACATCTGTCTTTAACTACATATTTAAAATTAAAATTGATTTCCCTAAATTAGGTGTTTGTAAACGTACCACATAAGAGAAAGTACGAACAACAATCTACGCATTTCAATTTAAAATGAACATGGATATGGAAGTCATTGATAGAGAAGCAATTCACGAAATCAAAATTATCTTCCAGTCTCTAAGGGAAGAAAGAAAAACAAAAAAAGAAATCAGAGTAGGAAGAAGATCATTTCGATATGAAAGTTGATTACATTTACGTTTAAAAAAAGAAAGGAGAGAAAATCCTGTCATTGTACTTTATATTCAGTGTAATATATATAAATACAAAAACCGTATCACTATTTCTGTGAAGATACGACCAATTTATCCTCATATCATCAGCGGCAAAAGCGGAAATTAAAATAACTAAAATTTACAAACAATTTAGAAAACAAAAACGCAATATTCTAAGACTGCTCTTTTTTATTTAGTTATTATATCAGTAATATTATTGTTAGTTTTTAAAATTTTAAGTATTTAAATTTATTTATAAAAAAAAGTAAATAAATAAAAAATAAATAATAATAAAAGATGACAGAAATCTTTGCTTTGCGAAACTCGAAGGATCAGCTTTATGGGTTAATATATATATATATATATATACTTAAGGCCTTGCTTTAAGTTTTGCCTGTTCGAATTTATATATATATTTTTATCTAAAAAGAAAGTCACAAATGCAATTTCATGACTTTCGAATTATCAGATCGCCTAAAATAAAGGGTTTTACTTTTTCTAATTTTTGAACAGAAGTTTTTAATTTCTAAAGTTGAAAGTTTTTTTCACAGATTTATTATGCAGCACAATCATATTGAAGTTACCAATTAAGAAATTGAGTTGTCACTGAATGTTGCTAAGACTGATATTAATATTTCTTTGCTATTTTCACTATGTACTTAACGCTGAATAACTGTGTGTTTTTGTAAGAAATATCTGCTCTTGTACAAAGCACAAATTCTTGCTCTGGATAGGTTGAAAACAATTTAGCAAAAGCTTTTTTTATTTTCTTTTTCTACTGTACTCCCGCTGAGTTTCAAGAAAGTATAATGAAACCCATCGAAATATTGTTTTCAACGTAGAAAGCTGGAGTTATTTTAAGATCAGTCTGGCTCGGCTTGAAAAGTTGTGTTGTTCACAAGACTTTGAAGACAATTGCAAACTAAAGGAATGTTGGAAGATTGCCATATCATCGGAGATCAATACTTCATCCAAAAAATTCGTCATGGCAACCTATCAACGCAAATTCACCAAAGTATAGCCAATTCTTATAGTATTCAGAAGCACGTACAACTACTATATATTGTTGAATGTGTACAAAGATAATCAGTGTTTGTGTACAAATATGAACATCTCTTCACAAAACAAAGTACCAATAACTATTGAAGCATGATACAAAAATGAGGTTTGTACTGAGAGGCATAATTTCCAGTCGAATAGCATCGGAAAATTGAGAAATTAGAGACTACTGCGAAGATGGTGCATCTCACGGTCTGCAGAATATCGATTACTTGTAGAAACTGTGGCACATGTTGATTAACAAATGAATACTCGATGCCATCGCCAAATACTGTGCGGCGTTGAAAGTTTGTAGCGATAAAAAGCAAGAGAGCGAGGAAATGATGTGTCACCGAAAAACAAGGTAGAAAGATCCCGCAGTTGCTGCAGCGGCGGTAACTGTGTATCAGACCGCTGTGCCGTTAAACTATTGAGATGACATTCAGCATATGATAGCAGCATATCCTGTTTGATCGTTTGAGGAGCCTGTCTTTGAAGAGATAAATGGATATCCCTCTTCAACAATTTATGCCACTGTTAGTTAAAGAGATAAGTAGATAGCGATAATATCTCAGTATAGAGTTCTTTGAATCTAAAGTTTTTTTAATATATATTTGAGATATTTGGGTCTTTCTGTTAAATATCAAAAAATGTGAAGTAGTACTGCTTATTTGAGAAAAAGTTAAAATAGACCAACATTCCTGATATAAGTCGTCTATTAACTATTTCAAAAGTATTAATGTTTCCAATAACAAGTAGTTTTAAGAATATAAATTTGTGGGTATAATAGTAGCCACAATTCAGGGCACAGCGGGATATACTAATTACTAGCGTAGACACAACAATGACAGGAGATGCTTTTAGTCGAGATAGAGTATTTTAAGTAGAAGTTTTTTCTGTGTTTAAATATTATTTTTAATTTCTTCATTCTTGTCGAGAAGTATCTTTAACGAGTCTTCAGTTCGTCGCTGAGGGCGAGCTTCTGCATCTAATGCTCATCTTGTAGTAGGCTAAAAAAATGAACATTGAAATTTAAATTTTAATTTAGTAGGCTAAAATTAATGACAGCATTTACTGTATTTTTTTCTCTGGCTCTTCTGTCATTGCGTCACACACACAGAGAAAGTGATACGACATATTTAACAACAATAATTTGAATGTAATTGTTAAGATGTCTGACTTCGGATCAGAAGGTTGCAGGTTCGATTCCTGTCGCGGACGTTTCATTGTAGAAATTATTTCTATTTTCACAGGAAATGAAAATTATTTTCCAAACACAGACGAAGTGCGTTAGATACAGACAGATCTGGAAAAGTACTAAACAAGAGATAACGCTATTAGCATCAAAATAATTTTCCCTCATTCTTCGAATAAATAATCTTTGTGGACATTTTTTTCCCGCCTTTTTCTTTTTTTTTATCTTAATCATTTTTATCAAGCATAATATTTTCCTTGAAAACAACTTTATAATTAACAATGTTAATCAATTTACAGTAATCTTCTATTTGATAATGCCTAATTATAATTTTAAAATCAGGTTAGCCTAAAAATGTATGTAAAGTTTTAAATGTGCCGGAAGCAATTTGTCTTGAAGCAATTAATAAGAAAGTTAGCAAAAACACAGTCTCAGGCTTCTTTATGTTTTGAGCTTTATAAATTAATTTGGAATACAATACTGTATGATTGTAGAATTTAAATAAGCAGAAATAAAATAAAAATCAGCCTTCAAAACAGTGACTCTGATCTAATAGAAAGTTAAAAAAAAAAGTTAATGAGTACATTCTTACTAACATAATTAAAAACAAAATCTCTTTTGTCAACCTAACGTCTTCTACTTTCGCTTGAGAATAAACCAAAGAAAAATTGTCTCCTGAATTTCTTTTTAATGTCTTTTTATTACTTTAATAATAAATTTAATAAATAAGCACCTTTAAAAAAATCTCGAAAAGCTTCATGTAAATTATATGGTTGATACTGGCTGTGTTTTTTTTTGTTTTGTTTTTTAGAGATCAAAATATTTAGAAAGGTTCCAAATAACTTTTTAGGATTCAGTATACTTTAAAATTGAACAAAAATTATAAGATGTAGACGATTTTTTTAATAGTCATGTGTCATTTGTCATGTCTCATGTGTCACAGTTTTAATAGTCTACTGTATGTAATTCCAAAAAAAAAATAATTATTTTTTGTGTGTATTTCTTGTTTTCAGTTTGGATTGGTGGAGGGCACCATATTTGGTCTTATTGATTCAATATACTCTCGATATCTAGAAGTCGAAGGGACGCTAAAAAAAATTCGAGATAGCGAGTTTTCGAGATAACAAGGTCATAACCAAAACACAAAAATTCACGTAATTACGGAATAATATTCTAAAAATTAGAGTCTTGATAGATTATTGAGTGTAATAAGT
Organism: Thereuonema tuberculata; assembly: GCA_023159025.1. NCBI lineage: Eukaryota > Metazoa > Arthropoda > Chilopoda > Scutigeromorpha > Scutigeridae > Thereuonema > Thereuonema tuberculata. Next base: position 55,286,271 of record JAFIDM010003189.1, on the reverse strand, counting down.
GTTCATTATTATGTGTAATGATAGTTGACAATAAATCTAAATACAGCAATGATAATTTTAATTTTTAAAAGTAGTCGAAAATAATTATATTAAATTGAAAAGAATTACTAAGATACAAATACATTTCTAGAATTTGAAAAAACCGTCAGAGATAATGAAGGGTGTGAGAAATTCTTGGAAAAATACCTCTATTTGCTTCGACACAACTGAACGGCGATTTTTCCGGAAAAATTCATTTTTTATTTCGAAATATATTCGACATAACAAGGTTTTGAGTGAAAACTCTTCGACATAAGAATTAAAATTAACATTAGATGAATATGTAATATCAAGGGAAACATAATTTTTCGACATATCAAGGTTTTCGAGATATCGAGTGTATACTGTATTTCCATTCTGTATTGAGACCTTGTTGTTAACTGGTGACTATGCTCAACTGATGACAGCTAATTAATCACAGCTGTTTTAAAGATGATACCTAATAAACACTTGGTCTCAACCTTTAGTGTTTATATGTTTTAGTAAATTGTTTTTTGTTTTGATTTTCAAAATATGTATTTTATTGAGTATATTATCATTGAAGTATTTTTTTATTTTATTTTATTTGAGGCCATGTGCTTAATGGATTTAATTTAATTCCACAATGAAAAACTGTTTCGATTTTCTTGTCCTACTAATCGTGCTTCATTTTTTTTTCTCTTTCAGGGATATGAAGGATCTTTATTGAAAGTAACGAGTAAAAACGGGAAGACGGCATCGGTAAGCTCTAATTTCTCTGCATAGCAGGTGCGGGGAGGGATTCTATCTCCGGGGACAACATCTGTTAACCCTAGATTGGATTCTCGCTTGCAAAGACTTAATTGAGTCTTAAGCCACTTTTTAAGATAACGTCCAAAGTCACATTTTAGTTTTTTATTATTTTTTTGAAAGAGGTTCTCTTAAACTAATGATTATAAATCATTCAGTCATTCTGTTAGGCTCCAAGACATTTCTTAAATAACTGTATAAGATAATCTCATAATAAGCTTACTCAATGAAATAAGATAAACTCTAAAGCATTATAGGTTCCGAAAAGTTGATTTTGAGTTTGTTTTAAATAAAGTATTTTGAATTATATTTTATTATTCAAGACTTAAATTCGAACTAACATATTAATATTTACTGATTATTGAAAATTTATTGAGCTGATAAGAAAAAATTGTGTTTTGATGTATCATAGAAACATTGAGTTTTTTATTCAGGGTGAGTCAAAATGATTTGAACGATTTCAAAAATTCACTGTAAAAATTGTATTGAATATTTTATTTAACGAATTGTGTATTTGGATACAGCAACTTTGGAAGTTTTTTTCTCCAGATCTCATAACTGTTGTGTGACGAAAGGTGCTCATATTCGACAAAATGTCAACACAGTACTCAACTTCTTGCCAAACATAGCATAGGTCTGTCGACCGTAATGTGGCGTTGTAGACAACATGGCTGCCACAGCAGAGAAGAGTACTGTGTCTCGATGTGTTATCTGAATAGTTGTTGCCACAGCTGGAGACCGACAGCGATGGATTCATTTTCCAGCAAGACGGGACACTACACTGCAAAATGTAACAAAACTACAAAATTTGTAGTACGCCAGAACCACAACGGTGGATCGGCCGTGCGGGTTTTTGCGATCAAGTAGTTGATGACGTGGTCACCCCATTCCCCGGATCTCACTCCTTGCGACTTCTTCTTATGGGGGTTTGTTAAAGACACGGTGTTTGCATCTCCCTTACCAACAGATCTGGGCAACTTGAAGATGCGCATCCGCATTGCAATTGCCACAATCGACAGACTCATGCTACTTCGCGTTTGGAAGGAATCTGGATATCGTGTTGACATTTTGTCGAGTGACGAAAGTTGCTCATATTGAACACTTATGAGATCCGGAAAAACAGAAAACTTCCAAAGTTACTGTATCTAAATGTACAATTAGATTATTAAAATATTCAATACACTTTTTACAGCGAATTTTCGAAATCGTTCTAATCATTTTGACTCACTCGGTTTATATATGGTATAGTAACAGTTGGGAAAGACTTTGGAATGAACTTAAATGTGGGAAAAACCAAGGTGATGAGAATAATGTTAATATATCCTTAGAGGAAAAGATTATACAACAAGTAAAGGCTTTTAAATATTTGGGAAGTCTGGTGAAATGAGATGGAAGTTGTACTGAAGAAATAAGAAGTAGAATAGCAAAGGGTAAAGGAGCATTTGAAAAGGTAAAAGCATTGTTAACAGCACAAGGCATTTCAATAGAATTAAGGAAAAGGTTTGCTAAATGTTTTGTTTGGAGTGTGGTGTTACATGGTTGTGAATCACGGACTATTAAAAAGAAGGAAGAGAGATTTCGAGAAAGTTTTGAAATGTGGCTCTGGAGAAGAATGTTAAAAGTGAAATGGTCGGATCGAGTAAAGAACGAGAACGTTTTAAAAAGAATAGGTGAAACAAGGAAATTGTTAGAAACCATACGCAAAAGAAAAGCATCTTGGTTAGGACATGCGCTACGAAGAAATTGTCTACAACAAAGAATAATAGAAGGAAAAGTGGAAGAGGAAGAAGAAGGATTGGAATGCTGGATGATGTTAAAAGAGGAAGAAAGTATGAACAATTAAAGAAAGATGCACAGGATAGAAGAAAATGGAGAGCGTCCAATTGAAACCTGTCAGAAAGACAGTTACACCAGAGAGAGAGATATCTTGTTTTCCTTTAGTTTTCTCCTTTTGTTTTTTGCTGATTGACCTTTAATTTGGCACTTGAATTTCAAGATGTACTAAAATGATGATATTGAAAGAGATTTGAATTATAAACCTTCTCAGTTCCGTCTTCCAAGTATTTAATGTAAACGCATCTTAATGGAAACATTCCCGAGATCTGAGTGCTCAGAATAATTTTTAAGGATCGTCATTAAGTAAATTAAATCAAAAAACATAATGCAGTAAGCTTCAAAGAAGGTCTTCGAAACTACTTAAAAGGTTTCTTTAAGCCCATTAAACGTTTTTGTTTTTTCGTTTTAATTCATTTAAATTCCTTTTCTAACATCAACGTTGAAAAGAATCCAAATGTTTGGAGACCTTTCTACTGAAATTAATTTATTCAAATATGAAAGCGCTATCAAAAGAAAATTAAATTTCTTTGCCAAAATTCTTATACTGTATTTCGGAAAAGATGTATCGTGACTTGATCTTTATAATCTTTTAATATTCTTACTTATTTATTTATTTATTTGGGAAGATGGATGGAAAAACCTTAAAACAGCTTTTAATGATATTTCTGATCGTTGCTTTCATCCAATTCCAAATTTTTGTAGTGGAATAAAACGCGATTACATTTTCTCAATAACACTTTCGTTTTGTTATTCAATGGTTCTCAGAAGTGAAGATCTCAATATTTAATGAACTATTAAGTCATGTACAAGGCAAATTGAAGCCGATTGATGTATTTTTAAAAACTTGAAACATTCATTTCCTTGGACTGAATTTGATCCGTTAAATCCATTCGGAAGCTTCGGCTCTAAGCCGATTAGGCATTCCAGTTGCTTTTGCTTCTTCATCCCCATCTCATTTCTTTTCAGTCTCGAGTACCGTGCAAATGAAAGCCAAATCCATAGACGAGCAACTCATAATAATAACAATAATAATATACTCGGTGGCTGTCAGTCAGGTAGCGTTGGGCTACAATACTTTTTTTTAACCTTTTTTTTTTTTCAGTTTTTCTGACATGGATTTAATGCAGCTCCGGGAAGAACGTACTCTTCCCCTTCCTCACTTTCTCTTTGCAAATCCGCCGAATTATTGATTATTCAACGGATTTTTTTTTTCTTTTTCGTTTCCCCATCACTAACTTTCCTGCCGAAAATGAGCGTTCGGCTGAAATTTCAGAGCCCCGAGATTGCATTGTTTCCTCGTTCAAACATTTTTGAATATACGACTTCCAATGAAGACAGTCATCATCGCGTTGGCGAAGCAGAAAAAAAAAAGCCACAGAAGAAACGAAGAAATACCTTCTGCTAAGACGATCGGTATTTCTGAAACATATCAGCAAAAAGAAAAAGAAAATTTAAAGATTGGAGTAAATGTATGTCTTGTAAGAAATAATCAAAATGATATAAGACTGCAATTACATCTTCTTGAAGATCTTTGCCATTTGCTCTTTAAAGCAATTCTAATTGTTTTCAGTGTAAAATAGACACTTAAATAAAAATTAAAAAAAAAAAGGCAGAACTTTCTTATTGTAGTTTTTGATTTAACTTATTAAAGTGGCTAAGAGACATAACTAAATAAGTGACGAAACGAATTTAATGAATAAGCCCAAGAACATTATAAGAATAAAAAGAATTCTTTATTAGACCTGAGCTTTATAATATGTAAGGCAAGAAAACGCTATGAAAAAAAATATATTTTGATTCAAGAATGAAACATTTCTTAAAGAAAATAAATGTATGTCGGTCCTGTAGCCCAGTGGTTTATTCACTGGACTGCGGACTGGAGGAGTCGGGTTCAATTCCCGGCGGTCGTCGGGATTTTTTCCTCTCTTCCTGACGAACGCTAAAGTTTACCCACTCATCGTCAAATTCTCGGGTTTAAAGGTGGTGGGACGTTAGATAGATCATCCGAACTCAACTAGTCCCCAGGGTCGAGAATCGTTGGAAGCCTTAACTTCCCGTGAACATAGTTTTCATGGAACGCCTTAAAAATAAATGTATATTCATTTCTTAGAATAAGGATGAATCTTCAATTTTTAATTATGAAATAGAAACTATGTTATATGTTTACACTGGCAATCAAAAGTTTATCAGGGATTATCGAAATATTATTAAAGTAATTACTTTACTTAGTAGATTTTTTATAAATATCTATTAGTGCATTGTAAATAATATAATTAATAAATAAGCAAGAATTTATCTTTCGTTATTCAGAGAAGATATTCTGTCACGTCTGAAAGAGAGAGATAAACTCTTCTGCAGAGGTATTAACATATATCATTGAAACAAACCATCCTCATCATTGAACGGTTAACTAATTCTGTGTCTCATGAATCGTATAAAGGCTAGTATACACCTAGGGACAAAGTCGCGGAATACTTGTCTCGGGACAAGTCTCAGGGCTGTTTCGGGACTGTCGCAATACATTTGTCTCGTGTTACGGGACTGTCGCATTACAAAGTCCCAAGTCTCATGTTCCCCATCGAAACGGGGAACACGAGACAATGTTGCGCGACATTTCGTAGTCTGTACATTTTCCGAGACTTCTCAGTCAGTTTCACTTGTCCGCCATGGAAACAACATTAAAAATAATCGAAGATTTCCAGGCCCTCCCGTGTCTTTGGGATATCACAAGTGTGGATTATAAAACAGAAATAAAAGGAGGGATGCTGCGGAGCATCTAGCCCAAAAAATACCAGATGGCAATTCAAGACATGGAGAAGAAAATCCACAATTTGAAATCTCAATTCAGCCGAGAACATAAAAAACTGACCGAGTCAAAAAAAAGTAGTTCTTCCCCTAAAAAGTGCAGTTGGTCTGATTACCACCCATTACTGTTTAATGCAAGGGATGGAATCCTCTGATTTCTGTATTGCAACTGGCTCCTGGGTGTGGACGCGCGACGTTGTTATAGCGACAGTCTAGGGACAATGTATCGCAACTGTCTCTATACAATGTCGCGCGACTTTGTCCCTAGGTGTGTACTAGCCTTAAGAAATTAAAGTCAAATTTCTGTGAAAGCGACGGAATTCTTTACTACTGAACACCGTTTGATTCCTCTAGACAATGGACTCAAGTCAAAGAGATAAGTTCAAAAGCATCTTAGAATTTCAACACCTGAAGATGATCACTTTAACTGTTGTTAAATGTAACTGTATGGTTTCGTAAGAGTGACTGAAGATGCATCGACCTATTAAAGAAAAGTTCAAGTATATCACTATACTTGAAGACGGGCCCTTTGGGTCGACGGAAGTAAGGCTCTGAAAGTTGAGGTCGGGTGAACAGTCCGCCTTTTACCTGTTATCCATTCTACAGAGAGCTGGTGGACCGTAGGACCTCTCTCGAGGAGAATTGAGCGTGGAAACATCCTCCTGAGTTGGAGATTGAGCGCTTGTTCCTACAGGCCGCATCCAAGCGCCGTACCAGTTGGCTACTGGACTCAACATAGACCTGTAGTTTGTATTATTTGAATGCCAGACATCAGTAGGTTATTTGAAGTGAGATCTTATTCAATTGACTGAATCGAAATGAAGGAACTCTTAATCTCTTCACATAAGTATCTAGAAACTTAAAGAACCGGTAAGGGCCTTTGATTATGATAGTTTGACAATTAAACTGGTTTGATTGGATGGACTGAAGATACAATTATGCTTTAAAATATCGTACAAGATAATCCCAGTTCAAAATCACCGATGATGTAGTTCATAAAGATTCAATCTTAGGGACTCGCCAGTCAATATTCTGACGGCTAATTTAAGTAAAGTTTTGGCGTAATTCTCGCTAGATCTAGAGCTCAGATGTGAAGTTCTGACGCGAGCAGTCATCCAGCTTTTCATCTCAGATCATCCTAGATCGAAGACGATAGTTATTCGTCGATAGCAATTATTAGTGCCTTTCTGTCCTCGTTATACTGAATGAACGACTCTCAAAGCCTGTTTAATCATTGATTTTCAGATAACGAATATGTATTCTAATCATTCATCTATTTACAGACACTTCCTATGCTGTTTATACATGAATGATCATATGGATATGAATTAACATACAGTTGTATTAGGTGAACTTGAACAAATTTATGCATACATAAATTTATACATATATACATGAATAGTATATATGAATAGTACTAAATTATGCAAAATCGAATAGTAGTTTGAATGTATATTATTTTCTAATTATACCAAGCTAAAGTTTTTGAAATTATTGACATAATCTTTAAACAGTAAAATTGTAAAAGAAAAATTTATATGAAAAAAAAATATCAAAAAACTTAATCTGCATTAACAGAAGAAAGTATTGTGAGATCTTCCTGAACTTGAAAACAAGTGCAGTAAATTTCCCAATACTTTCTCCTAAGTTTACAAGCAACTAACAAGAATTAATTCATCTTTACATTTCTTTCAGAAAATATCGGAATTTTTCATCAATCCTTTTTAAACATCTCAAAATGAATGTTATTCTACGGATTTACCACTTAGCTAGGATTTAGAAAAGATTTTCAAAAATGTCTTAGAAATTATTCTTAGTTACTTTTGCCGTTTCATTTACGGTTCCAGCATTATAGTTAAGAATTCATTCATTCATCTAATAGTGTAACGTAGAATGTCTTAGGTGTTATGACGTTGACATCTTAATAAATATCTTTTTCTTTGAATATATTATCCTTAACTTTTATAAAGATTCTAGGCTTTGCAAATATGGATAGCAAAAAGTGATCTAGAACTAACATCAATTCAAAATAAAGTCCTGTACTAGAAAAGAAATGAATTTAACGCTTCTTCGCTAACAAAAGTTACATTATTTTTAGACAATCACACTAACGGAGATTTAATATTAAAGGATAATTTTCCGTTGTATTTGATATACTCTGTAAATACTATTTACGACGAATATATTGTCAGTAATTCAGTGGACCTGTTATCAAAACTATTTGCATCTTTTCGTATTGGCTTGTTTTCCTGCCTCAAACCCTACGACCTTTTCATTCTTAACATGGCCATCGAATTCGAAGTAATCATTACACGATTGGAGGTTTAATTGAGTTAGCGAGCAGATGCAAATGACTCCGGAAGGGGACATTGAGCGAAGGAATACAATCTCTTTGAAGCAATCGATTCACAAATCATTCTAAACATTTTCGAAATTACGTTCGTAAATCTTGTATTGTTCTTATTCTCCCGCAAAAGCAAATAAATAAAAGAAATATGAAAATGTATTTATCACTCACATCTTTCACCATGTCTCACCAAAATATAGTTGAAATAAACTCATCTTAAAAACAGATATTTGCAGGATTGTTTAACTGAAAATACAAAATTAAGATGATATTACAAAAGTTTATTAATCATCCTATGCTCTGGTACGACAATTTACAATACATTAGAAATGACGTTTAGGTTTGTTTTGTTTTTTTGTACTATTAGCAAATACACTCGGAAGCAATGTCAGAATACTAATATATCGGCTGGACATCCGATGTCAATGTCAGTGTTTCACAGTAAAAGATTATGAAAATGCAAACAGGAATTTTTTTCAAAGAATTACGAGAATATACACAACAATAAAGTATTTTCAACTCTCAAATATGAAGGTGTAGTAACAGCAATCTACAACAAAACTGCTTAAATGCTATTGGTATAAAGATATATTCGACAGCTGCTTTGAAAATGAAAAACGTTCAAAGTAAAAATTAAAGTCAAATCTCAATAGTTGCAAATTCTGTCGTTAGAGTTATGCCACTGGTTGTTTCCGAATTAAAAGTTCTGTTCCGTTTTCACGAATGACAGTCCAGGGTTTTGTATGAAATAGAAACATCAACACAAATGTCACACCCAAAAGGCATGTTTGCAAGGTTGTGTAACGATTATTTTTTTAAAATTAATCATTCAAGTTCTCCAGAAGAAGAATTTAGTAAAACCGTACAGGAATTTACAATTGAAATTGTATTGGTACTTAATTTTATATTATCTGTTTATTTTGTTCAGCGGGTTGCTTTAGGAAAGCTTTCCTACTCAACAGATAAGTATTGCAGGAAAGCGCACATTGATCATTCTGATAATGATTGTCGACCATTTTTGGCGAAAGGAAAAAATGCAAAACAAAAACAATTTTTGAATAATAATAAGTAATTGGATTCGGTAATGAATTGCTTTTCCTTTACTACTACTAGTTATCTATCGTTAAACATATAATTTTATTTCGCAGAAAACTTTATACCCAGTTCATAATCATTCTATAATTATTGTGTGTTTTATAATATTAGTTTTATCCAAGTTTGTCTAAAGTTAAAATTATGTCGAAATAATCTCTTTTACTATACATAGAAAGGCCAAGAAGTTTTCACTTTTTTTGCGTTAATTTAAATAACGGATTATATATTTTATTTAGCAATTATAAATTACTTTCGTGTAAGTAATTCTTATACGAAATGTTTTAAACTTGCTATACTTACTTTTATTTTTCTCTCTTAACAGCCGGTGGGATTTGTAACGTTTAGTACCCGTGCTGGAGCAGAGGCTGCCAAGCAGGACTTACAAGTGAGTAAATAAAATTTATTAAAAGTAATATATATAATAAAGCTCCAAGCTAAGTAACATTAAGTTAGTATTACACTGAGGTTGTTAATTTACATTGTATTATTAATTCATTCTATTCGTATAGTAATCTCAAATTTGCTATTTAATGCAAATGTGGATTTGACAGAAAAGCTGACATTCCTATCCATGTACAGTAGTACTGTACCTTATCACATAATGCTTTAAGGTAATTAAGAGAAAGATAATTAAATTAAAAGTTAAAGTCTGTTATTTTTGCACATGGATTTTCCTGTTTTATTGTTAATGTTTATTTTCATTTTTGGAGGTGCCATATTCTTGTTCACGATCTGTTATTTTTTTTATTACATTAAAAAACATAAGTCAGTTATTTAATCACTTTGTGTAAATCGAAACTGAACCATGTCTGATAGAATAAAAAACAATGAGCTAAAATTCATTGAAATTACATTGTTTTACTATTTACATTCTGTTATTATTATTGTGTTTGTTTATTGTTTTTATTATAAAAGCAAGAAATGTAATTTCCATATTTGTAAGGTCTCTTTATCTAAACAGTAAGTTGTCTAGTAAATAAATTACTTAGAATAAACAAGAAAATGAGAATTTTTTTTGTCATTTTTAAATTAACAGAGAATTAAAGTAATATCCGCTTTTTTCTAAGTTTTATCGTTTGAGTTTCCACTTTTATGAATTATTTGAGTAACTCTAATTTCCGCTGTAATAAATCTTCCTTTTTTTTTTGTGGTAAGCTAATTCATTTTTTAGGTGCAATAAAACTAAAAAAAAATAAGAATTTCCTACCGACCAATACAGAGAACATAGTTAGTTGTTATGACGTCACTAGCAAAACACCGTTTGCACTTAATAGTGGAGTGAGTGTTAATCTTGTGCCATGAAACAATGTTCATTGAGGCATCGTTTTAGTGGCATTGCATTGAATCCCTCGCTGGCTTTCACCTAATGGAGGGAAGAGCCACAGCCTAACGCATTCTGGTATCTTTTTTTTTTTTCCTTTCGAATCCATTATTATTCTTAGTTCCGGAGAGGTCAGACCGTGCTTAATCTCACTCTCTTTGTTCCAGACTTTTCTATTGGCGTGTTTCATTTCTCTCGTTTCCTTTTTTTTTTCATTACTATTCTTTCGTTTTCCTATATTTTTTATTGGAAGTTGTTTGATACGCCATCAAAACAATAAAAATGGAAATTTTCTTTTCTTTTTCTTTTCATTTTCTTCTCTCCATCCTCATTCTTTCCCCCTTTATTTTTTTCTCTTTTCTCTGACATTTGAAGCCAGAGGTTTGTTTTTTCATTCAAAAAACAGCTTCTGTAACCTGACACACTCATAAGTGAATAACATGGGATTAGCAAGTCAAGCAAAATTTATTTTTGTAGCACCTTTAACAGATTTCTATCAAAATATATTAAATATATTAGAATCGTTAACAGAAAAAAAAAAAAATAAGGGAAAATTTCGAATTGCTTTTCTGAAACATTATGGCCACCGGATTTCATTTTTACTATTTCCTCCCAAAAAGTTAACTGAAAAAAGTTTAAATCTAAATTCGTGATTAGTCTCTAAAATGTCTTTAACAATTAAACAATGTAGGGATAGCGATTAGTAAACCAACCACAATGCTTCGCTTCGGCTTCTGATACGTATAATAAAATATAATTGATATTGCCCTAATTTCCTTATTATTATAAATGTGCTTGTTGCGAATGTAAAATGCGCAAATTGTTGCGGTTATTGTTGTAGAGCTGTATTACAAATTTGATTGTTTCGTATGCAAAAGACGCAATTGTTGCGATTGTTGTTGCTGTTGTTGCGATTGTTGTCATTGTTGCTAATGATATTTTAATAACACATGTCCCCAGACAAAACGGGAATATAAGTTTTCTTTGTATCAGAAGACTGAAATAAGGGAGAATTTCGAATTGCTTTACTAAAACATTATTGCCCCTGGATTTCTTTTTTACTATTTCCTCCCAAAAAGTTAACTGAAAAGGATTAAATCTAATTTTGTGATTACTCTGAAATTTCTTTAACAATTAAAAACTGGTCTACTGAAAAAAAACTGTTGCTGATATTTCAAGGAAAATTTATTTAAAAAGAAGTTAATTATTTTTGTGAAATTGCTTTTATTTGATCTTTTCAAGTGAAAAAATTAAGGGTATGAATTGTAGCATTTTATTTTTATTCTCTAGAAATTGATTCATTCATAGAGTACGTGTTTGAATTGGATGGTGCTATGCATCATTTGACCAAGTGCCAAGATAGATTTTTAGATTACTGCTCCATCTATTAGCAAAAGATGTGAACTCTTTATAAAAAAATTGTTCCTGCTTGCTATCTCAACATAATTCTGCGGAAAATTAATTTTGAATAAGCGCCAATCAACTAATCGTAAAGAATAAGATTTGCATCATGTGACTAACGATCTTTGAAAGATATTATTAAATTTGATAATGATCAGAATTGTCCTGTGAAAGTATCTTCATTTTGATATATAACATTCTTCATTCCATAACAAAATGTGAAGTAATTCCTAGGCTTTTGCGTTTATGCGAATATCTCAAAATCGAATTTTGGCGCTTGGTCAAATGGCGCCTTACACCATCCAATTGGTACTTGAATTTTACTCGTATCGAAATATGCAGAAATAGCGAGAAAATGTTGGTGATGCTTGAAAGCTTAAGATCTTAAGATAAACTTGCTAAATGCTCTTGAAAGATATTAAACTGTTGTAGTAGAGATTAAGATTAGTATTTACAAACTTAAAAGCTTAAATTACAAAGCAAAATTTGTAATGCTTGGGCGTCCATTTTGGCAAAATTAATATTTTTTCCAAAACTTGACAAACTTCTAAAGCTAAAGTTTCCTTAGAAGTAGTTAAGTAGTTAGAAGTTTTAATTGAACTATTAAAATTAATATCTGTTTTAATGTGAATAATTTAATCATTAGTTGTTAACGTAGTAAGATGTCTAGCTGTAATCTTTAAATGTTCCTAAGGATTATAGCTAGACATCTTATTAATGTATTGATTATTCTTATCTGAAATATTAAAAATGAAACATCTTTCCGAAATGAAAAATGGATGAGTATTAAAAACTTTCTCCACATCATAACTGAAAATAGATCGTATTTTAGGTTGAAAACAAAAAGTAATATTTACTATATATTTTGAGAAAAGAAAAAAAAAAGATTTTTTTAATTTATTCCATCAATTAACGTTTGTTGCTTCCATCTTCATCTTCACTACAATTACGATATTGATTTGTTTGTGTTGAAACTGTTTTTAAGATTTTCAAATGTCAAAGAGGCCCGAAGAAACAGAGGAATTCCACTGTGCGATACATCGCAATTGCAGTGAAGATGAGGATGGAAAGAAGGATTTTTAACTTTTAAGATGGGGTTTGTACCACATACTTATAACTGTATACTTCTTTGTTTGCAGCAGGGTGTGAGGTTTGATCCCGACATGCCCCAGACCATTCGACTGGAGTTTGCGAAGAGTAATACGAAGGTTAGCAAACCGAAACAACAGTCTCCCCCTGTCGCTGCCACCCACCCCACTCTTGTGCACCCTTTCACGGGACGTAAGTATTGAGCACCAACACTAACCGACGCGGTCTTTAAGGCTGTGGTCGCCGCTTCTGGCCTTCATTGAGGAGGGTTTGCATGAAAGAGAGAGGACAGCACGTGATGAGATGTCTCTACTCGTTAACATAACAATAATAACAAAAGAAATAATAAGCGAGATAGAATCGTAGGCCTCTAATCTAAAATTAAATTAATATTAATGAACTTATTTAATAAAAACATTCATACATCATTTAGTTCTTAGCCAAATGCACCCAGCGGTGCTTTTGATGTTGTGGTCAGCTTCATTGCTGAGGTCGTTGATATTATTCTTTAATGTACCTGTTGTTGGGCTTCTCTGAAAAGAAAGACGTCGATAGAGTAATATCCAGTTTCTCTCCGGAGATTTTAAAAATATATCCGAGATAATCATACGAGTATCCTTAGAAGGTCAGGATTCCAAATTACATTTCAAGTTTTCTCATTTTTGAGTTTTATGTTAAGATACTAATATAAATCTATTTCATATTTTCTTATATTAATGAAAATAATTGAGAAATTGAATAAGACCTTAGTAAAAAAAAAATAGCTTTGGATAGAAAATTATTTTTACAATTTTGGTACTGAGATACGTAAATAAAACTTTATGTTAAGAAAAAAAAATCGGTTAATAGATTTTTTAAATTTTTTTTTAATATTGGAGAATAATATTAAGTAAACTAAACGAAATTGCAACCATTCAAGCATTAAAAAGCAGGAAATAAAAAAGGAAAGAAAAACTAATGAAAAAGATTAGAAAATCCAATGAATACCTTTAATTTCATGTGTAGTCGAATTAAAATAAGTAAAAATGAATTATGATAAAGATTCCTTTAAGTTCTTAAGCACAGTTAAAAACTAATTTTCAGAAAGAATTATTATCAGTTAATTGCAACTGTAAGTGTTGCTTAACTTTCATTTTATACAACTATTAAAGTTATTTTCCGAATAAGAATTTTTAGATACGGAGTCAGTGCGACCACAGCCATCATTCAAAGCCACGTCCAAAAACCTCTTTATGTTTTCTGATTTGTTCAAACCAATTATAATTCCAATAATTCTGTTTATTTCTCCTGGATAAAAAAAAAAAAAGAAACCAAAATTCCAAGACAGAAATAATACGCACTCCAATTTTTTTCCATGCTTGCACAGCCTTCTGATAAAATAAAAAAAAAGGAGGGGAGGGGAGGGGATTAAGAGATTAGCCTGAGATCAGCACTTCATATCCACTTTCCATCCCCACCGACGGTAAAAAGAATGAAGAGAGAGAATGGATTCTCGAGTGGGTGTGCATTTATCATTTTTATGGAAAAGGCCGTAATGTTTTACGGTTGCTGGAATTGTCCATTTGTCATTCTAATGTGGCTACCGTATGTCTTCGTTATTCGAACGCCACTAATAAATTTGGAAGCTTGAGTAACTTTTATTGCTATTACATTGCAAGAATTTCTACTCTGCCGCCCTTGTAATGCTTTCTCGGTGTATCTGGGACAAAAAAAAAACAAACAAAAAAAAAACGGATTTCCACTGTGCTTTCGTTTGGCTAAAGCCTCGAATCCATGTCCGATTCACTCGCGGGACGAAGATGTCTTTAAAAAAAGGGAAGCTATTTTAAATGTGCTTCAAATTTGAAGCAAGGAAAAACGGATAGATCTGCTGGTCTCAAGATTTCAATTGCAGTAGTGTCACAAATATTTGAAAGATCAAGGTGCTTTCCGAAGAAAAAGATCATGCGGAATTTGATTCAGATTAGAACTTTCCATAGACTAATAGCAAATTTTCTTTGTCCTTTTTTTTATGTATATATTTATAAAATTTTAGATTCCTATCATAAGCATTCTTGGGATAAATACTAAATAATAATTCACTTCATTTTATTTAAATTTAATAGCGTAAATTTACTAAGAAAGATAATCTATAAAGTAATTCCTTTTTTTTCTATAAGACTATATTTAATGTTAAATCTTTGTTTTATTAAGGAATTCTTTTATTTTCAAGTTTTCTTTCAAAATTACATTTGTGATAAGACCTTCCCTAAAGGACATAAACGATACCTAATTCTTTCGTTGAATAATGAAGTTCCAAACTGAAGGACCTTCTTTCAAATACTTGTACATCTCTGCTCAAGCTGCCATGATGGGATTTAACTTATTAGTTCTACTGTAGTTAGCACAGGCACAACATGTAGCCGTAGTTGAATAGTGAGCATAATAAGACTAACTTAAGGAAAAGGCAGTCAAAGTAGTGAATATAGCAAAATACAGTCATGGAATAAGATTCTCTTAGAGATTTTTGATAAGAATTGTTTAAATTTAATTTAAATTTATGTCTAATATCGCACCAATCTGATTCTGCACAAAAAAAAACAACAAAAGTCACTATAAGGGGAAGAACCTATTAGAATAGAAAAATTATTGTGTTGTTTAAAGTTAATAAATTTATTATTAAGTTGTAATGGCAAACATTCATACGATATATTATTAAGTTATATTTTATTTATTTTTGTTTTCTAGAAGAACATTTAATTTCTAATTAAAATTTAAGATATTTCATAAAAAAAAAAAAATATTTCTTTTTTTACTTATTAGGTTTCTATGTTAAACTTAAAGGCAAGATATTTTTATAAAAAAAAAGTTCTTACCTAGGATTTCTTATTTCCAGCCGTTATTTTCAACACATTTTTTTATTGTTTTTATTTTGTTTACTTTTGAAAAAAAAATCCAGTGATGTGATGTTAAAAATATTTAGAATTTTTTTGTTTATTTTAATGTTAAAAATTCTTAATTTAAAAAAAAGTTTGAATTTTGATTCATTTCGACAATTCATTGTTGACTTGAATCTAAGACTGTAACCGTCTTGTGGTCAGTTTAAATTGAATTTATCGAGATTTTAAAATAGCCCACCATAAAATAAATACCGTACCATTAATTTCGAGGGGATGTTCCTGATTAATTTCATTTGTTTTATTTATAAAGTGGTGTCTCTCAAGCAGTTTCATCTTCCATCAGGTAAGTTCCATTCCAAATATTTTTATGTTGTGTGTGTAGTCTATTTCCCACCAGTCACGTCCTTAGTAGAAGATGGAATTGGGATTAATCAGTGAAAATTTAAAATACTAAAATAAAAACACTATTTATATGAAGGTTTAACGCAACTGAATATTTTTTTAAATGGAATCAGCGGGAAATGTATAATCGATAATATAGGAAATGCACTGGTCCAAACATTATTTTTTATTACTAAAATAAAGAACAAGTTATTTAACTCATTCTTTTCGGCTTCATTCTCATTAAGATCCCCATTTAAGAAGTAAAAAAAGAAAAAAAATCGACTAAACCGGAGAATACGGTACTGCCAATCACCGTCTTCGTAAGAATCCGCGCATGGATGGTGCATACTGTTATCTCAAGATCGCAGTTAGCCAGATGAGGAAAGAGATAGTAAAATATAGCTCTAGTAAAAGATAGTGCAAAACCATTTTCAAATAAGCTTACCTGCAAACCTTATTCTACTTTTCACTAGTTAATTGAAAAACCTTAAAATTCATATCTTAAAAGTAATGCCAAGGTTTGACATCTTGTCAAAAGTCGGAAAGTAATCCTAAACAGAATCTCCATACCGTAATCTCCGGTTTCACCAAACATTTTTAACTTTAAGAGTTAATTAGAATATTATCTTTCTTCAAATTCAATAGTTGAAATTAATAAAACTGTGTACCTGAATGAAAACAACTTTTTACTTCGTTAGAAATAATGTGCTTCACATGAATTCAAATATTTTTTTGCAGAAATAGGTTAACATTCAAGTTATTACAATCACTTCTTAGATTAAACTAAAGATATTGGGGAAAGCGTTTCAGTTTGAAAAAGTAAATATAGGATTAATTTTTAGGTAAACTTAAAATTTTTATTTTTTTAAAAACCAAGTTTCTGTAAATTTTTCAGGAGTAGATTTCGACTGAGCAGAATTACTGAACTCAGTAAAGCCTTTCAATTGTCAAATCACTTCGTTAGCCTAATTAAAAGAAAGAACTGACACTTTGCTTTGTCGAGAAGTTTAACTTAAGTGATATTTAAATTTAAAATCTCCAACGAATCAGTTTTTATTTAAAGAAATGTTATTAACAAAACTTCAAATAAAATCCCAATATTATTAAAAGTCACAGGAATTCATTCGAATATATATTGTATAGAGTTAATTTAAACTATCACGAAATATTAAAATACTGATCCTTCTATGATACGGTTTTAGGCTTTGATTTTGGTGTAGTCTAGGTTTGCAGTTTTGGCTTCTGTTGTATCATTATAATAATAAATATAAATGTACGTAATCGAAGCTTATATCTATTATAAATAAAAGACTTGAATTATTATATTATAATTCAAGATATTTCAAGTCGACTGTAAATAGTTCTTCCTTTTTCTTGCCTTAACACGTTTGATCCGTTTAAACAGTCTTTATTTATTGGGATTCAGAAAATTCTATTCATTGAATTGCAGTTACGTGTTGGTAAAAGAGCGAATAACATTTTGCTATATTTAGTTTAACGTGTTGGCGAAGTAATATTACTGAGCTCCAGTTGTACTGTTCTGGTATCGATTTGCCTCGGATATTGTCAAGGTGACGGTAGTTACAATTCCAAACAAACTACGCACATTGAAGGTTTTCTTCGTTAACAGTTTTCCCGGCCAAGACACTAAGAATCACTTTTGGGGTTTAGATAAATAATGAAATATGCATATCAATTTTAGAGGTCGATCTTCTGAATAGTAAAGTAACTTGGATTTTGTTATACGTTAAATTATTAAGTCTGAGATTAGTCAGACTTGGTAGAGGGATCATCAAAAGAGCATTTCCTCAACTGCATTTGTTTTCGTAGGAGAAAAAAAAAGAAGGCTCATCAAAATTGTCTGCATTCCGTCAAATGCGACAGTCGAATTAAGAAAACCAGACCTGAAACGTGGTTCGAATACCGATCTGCTATGTTTATTAGCTTTCTTTATCAGTATTTTTTTGTTCGATCAATATCTTACGAAATATATGTTACCATGATCTCTGTTATTTGTTTCCTGTGTTGCTTTATCTACATCCTCTAAAACAGAGAAATATCAAAATTGAAATTAAAAAGGAGAAAAAAAAGTAAGCTAATAGGAAGGAAATATAAGTTAACATTTAAAAATAAAGAAATAGCAATCAGATACTTTTGTATCCAATTGCAGAACGAAGGACTGCGAGAATAAATTGAAGAATAACTTTTTTAACCAACAAAACTCGAATGCAGTGATTACGTAAAGTTTAGTCTCACAACTATTTTCAAAAAAAAAAAAATAAAAAAAAAATAATCTAATTCTCGATCTTTCCGTCAGAGCGGCGCCACCGACAAAGTTTTCCCATTTGATAAACGCTACGACATTACGAAATGACAGCGCTGTAATTTTATGCGTCTGATTGTTGATGAAAAACAACTTGTGACTGGAATTGTAAAACGTCAACAAACAAATAAAGACAGAAAGCCACAGTGCTTTTATGTAAATTGTTTCTCATTCTCTAGCTTTGAATGGAATATTGACAGATAATTTGAAAATGGTATTATATAATACATTTCATGTAAGTCGTAGATTAAGACTTTCGTTACTGATTCATTAAGAAAAAACGCTCGTAGTAATCTAGATTTCCCATTTTCCTTCCCGTCGAACTTACTTCCTGTAAAGAAGTGAAATCTACGGTTGCTTCACTGAATTCTAATCGATCTATGACGCAACAGCAATTTAACATTCTTGGTTGAGCGGAGTTGAATGGGATATAACCAGTGGTTTCCTGGTAGCCTAATCCTTAAATTAATCCTTATATGATATTAATCAGAAACATTTCCTCCAACTTTCAGTTTAATTGGATATGACTTTGGGATCACAGGTTGACTTTGTCTTTGCCTGCGATAAAGAACAGTCATTTGGCCCCCGTTTTAACCTAATCGCTCGGACGCATGACATTTGACTCTTCCTTCACACTTCGCAAGGAGTACAATTTCATTAACGTCATTTGCTACTTTAAAGCAGCGCAATTCCGTAGATTAGATGAAGTTTAAAGTTCATTGAGAATTTTGAAGTAGTTGTTCAGCAGTTTTGGTAGATTAAAAATGTTTATAAAAAGTTTGAAAATTAATATCTATTAAATTTACTTAAAATAGGTTCCAATTTTATCCATCTTCAATCATAAGCTAACAATTTACATTTTGTTTGCGACACGAATTCGACAGACATCTCTTTATAATGTTAATAACTTGCTTTTAATTTCTGAAATAACTCCTTTAGAACTTTTTTTGTTAAGTAATCATAAAATGAATAGGTTTATTCTAATTTCTTGAACAAATTATCGCCTGATAAATAGTTACAATTGAACAGCGGTGATTACTATTTATGAAATTTCATCTCGTGTTACGAAAACAAAAGTTTAGTTCTCCTCTAAACTGTTACGAAATACTTCAACCCATTCAGCATGTAATCGGAGCTTTACACGATCCTATTTCTCTGAAAGGGACAGCGAATAGAATGGAAACACAGTTAGGAAGCTTGGGCAGACGTTTGCGGAGGCTTGAGATGTTTAGTTGTACGACTGAGCTAAAAATATCAAAAATCGATGTTTACCATTTGAACAAGTTCAGCTTAGAAGAATCTTCATTTAAAGAGAGGAAATAAATAATTTGATCCAGTCTGCAGAAAAGAGAAGTTAAAAATTTCGAAATACATTTTATGTTTGTTTGCAGTCATGTTCGTTAAGTCAGGTTTGCGTAATGCTGAATGAGGTAAAATATATCTGTTTCTCGCATCATAGAAAAGTCAGGCTAATTATTTATGATGCGAGATATGTAAAGAAAATTTATTAAAAATCAACCGGTCCTTATCTGCAAACTCTGGAAAAGGCTTGAATTCAGTTGTAAGTGGATTGAAAATTTGGGGACAATTGACAATATTATTAAAAAATAACATTCAATCTTAGGTATATAAAGTCCAAGATAATATCAAACAAATTTAAATGGATAGGTTATCTAAACAATGGTCACTTAATAAAGTGCTTTATTTCACTAACAGAAAGTTATTGGTTTTTTTTTTTCCTTTATTGGGTAGATGTTCCATTCTGTCACCCTAGTTTCATTTAGTTGATCTCTTAAGTTGACGAAGCTTTGAATTATCATATTTAAAGTTTGTGTTACATTTGAGGAATATACTTGTGAAAAAACTTACCAAATGTGTGTGGGGAAACTTGTTAATACGCTATGATATGTCAATCTGTTTTTTGTTAAACCATCAGAAATTGCAATGGGGATTGAAGTTTTTCTCAAATCTTTTTAATTGAAAAATATTTTCGAAACGTTAAATAATCTATTCAGTTAGGTCATAGAAAAAGAATATTTTTTTTAGACATTTTTTTTGTGGTTTTAACAAGTTTCTGAATTTAAGAGGGGGCAAAAAAAATTACCCTTTTTTTAACAGAATTGAAAACTTTGCGTTGCTTGTTTCCAAATCGGAAGTATGTGTGTTTACGCTGGAGAAAAGTTAGTGAGCCTCAAGTTTTTTGTACGGTAACTGAGTTTTGGTTAGCTGCAGTGATGTGTCTTGTGTCTCTGGAGGCAACTTATTAATGGCGTCATGTCTTCCTTAGCGAACAAGTTGACAGCTTGTAACGAGGTCCTCCCTCAGCACCTGAAAAGCCCCGAGAACGACTCTCACCTGTTCTTTCAAACCTCACAGCAGATCGATACATTGCCGTAAACACACACTGTCTCTCCCTGCAGAATACAACACTGCAAACCAGGCTCTTACTGTACGGAACCAAATCGGACGGGAACTGTGCCATTTATTCTTTCACGCAACTAAATACTGTCTGAAATAAGAGCAATCAATGAAATACGGAAGTTCCTTCAAAATTTCAAAAGTCCTCGAATAAGGAAAAATAAACAGGTGTCTATAATTTTGTCTAAAGCATAAATTTAAGGGCGACCCATAATAATAAAAAAAGAAGGTATATTAACGTAAGGAGAAATAAAAAAAAAGTTAGGAAAATAAGAAGAAGAAGAAAAATTACGCGGACATTGAGAAAAAATATTAAGAGATAAAAAAAAGTAGATATACTGTTTCGAACCGACAACCTTCCGTATGACCTTCCGTGAGTTGGAGACCTTAAGCATCAAGCTACAGCTGCCAACTGAATTGAGATGATTGCATTTCTAACATTTAAGCTAATAGAGGAAACCCAATGAAAAAAATGCCAAATAACTCGAACGTGGGGGGGAGGGGGCGTTGGACCCTGAAAATACCCCATTCCTACAGTTTTTTGGGCTTCTGAACACGATGGTGAAATCAGTTTGTCGATCCGACCTTCAGTTCGGGAATAGTAAGAATGCGTTAATATTGGTAAGACATATTTAAAAATGGTAAAGATTGTATCAAGCCCTCCAGCTTTTTTACAACTTTAACAATACTTTGCAATTTATTTCTGACTTGTTCGACTTTTGATGTTTCCGATAATTTAAACCTACGATAAGGTAAGCCATAAGATGAATGTTGAAAGTGCATTGGGAAATTGATGATCGGATAAGGAATTAAAAATGGTTTATCAGCCACTTTCAGTAGAAATGTGGGTATTCGATCGCAGAATTGTTGTCGAGTCGAGACTTGATGAAAATCAATTCTATTGGTTTCCAATAAGTGAATGATTTTTCTGTTTGTTTCATGATTTGGAGAATTTTCAGAAATGACATTTAGACGTATTCTTTTGTATTCCTGAGATTGCGATTAAAAAAAGTTGCTTTTTAATTACGAAAGATTGTTGTTACTCGTTTGGTTTCAAGATTTGCATTTAAGTTGATGATTCAAAGGAAAATGAAGGGAAGTCTCCTTAAATACTTCATTGAAGTATGTGAATGTAATGTGACCACGATGGGGAAACGGTAAATGCCAATAGAATGTCAGTGACAGTTGTCGCTTAGTGCATTAACACCCTTTATGGGCTATAGGTGCCATTCAAAAGAGGTGTTTTCCTTGTTCTGGGCATTAATGACACAACCTGGTGCAGGTAGTTCTTCATCAAATAATGGCGCTCTGTCGGTGTGAAAGGAATGATCCGAACGAGGCATTGCAGCCGTTGCCGGAGATTAGATCTCCTTCTACAGTGCCTACGACACGAATCTCCCCCACCTTCCCTTCTGCTCCAGCGACGCAGATGGGTTCGCCGGCCGACGCAAGTGGACCCCAATTGAATTAGTCGCCCAATCAGTTTTTCGTTCGTAAGAATTCGCCTCCACCAGTCAACTACTCTACGCTGTTCTTTTTTTATCTCTTGGTTTCAATCTTCCATCTTCTTCTCCTTCTTGGGTCGCGAAATGCTACTGTTAGGCGTTTTCACCAATAGATTTACCAAAATCGATAAAAGGCAGATTTTGAACACTTGATAGTTTATTTTTTTTCTAACGTTCTTTTCCAAGGTTTTTGAAAGCAAAATACGATTTTAAATGTAGTATTTAAAGAATATCTCAAATTTAAAATTCGCGTTTAAAGTCTCATTAAAAATTTTGAATATCGTGAATTGTAGTGAACTGAGTTCAAATGATAGAAAAAAAAATGTAACGGTAACAAAATTTTTGATTTTATATAATTAACAGAAAGTTTGGTAATTTAAAATAAGCAATATTATTATAAGATATTAATGTTCTGAAATGCTAAACACTAAATGTTATTAAATGTTACAAGTAGTTAACTAAAGAGTCGTAGTTTCTTTTTTTAAATACCAATTGAGCAACACTTTTAAATGGCTTAAAAAAATGATTTTATTTTTATAATTACTTTTCTTATTTTCAAAGTTATAAAATGTTTTAAAAAAAAGAAAAGTTCTTTTATATTCACTAAGTTTTTATTTTAAAAAATCCCTTTTTATTATATTCAAAAATTACCTGTACTTTGCTAGTTGAGATTTCTTAGTATTTCAATTGTAAACTTCTGTAAGATGACAAAAGTTTTTCTTCAAACGAATTAACGAGGAAGGTGTTATAACATTATAAAAGTAATAACAGAAACCCTATATTGCATGGTATTGTTAAGTGATGAAGGTTCTTGTAATAACGGGAAATGGTTGAAATGTCATTACCAAATACAACTGTGTTAAGACTTCAAAGCTTTGGACCACCACTCCATGATGTAAACTTGGCAAATTGCATTGGCCCATCAACATTTCCTCTTAGCTCAACCACTCGATCCTTGTTGGGTCGAATGGAAACATGGTCCTAACAACCCTTTTCCCCACCCACCTCTCTCCAGAGCTTGTTGCTCGATTCTCAAATCGACTGTAATGTATAACCGTTGGTACAGTCGCTCTCTGCCAGTGAAATAATGCCTCTTGACAAGTGCAGATGGCACCCCTTTCAAGATGGTGGCCGTAACCTAGTTTAAGAAACTTCCAGATGGTGCTAAAAGGCGCAGATTGACAAATGGATGTCTAATGAATAGAAAAGAAAAGGAAAAGGGTGTAAATTTTAGCTTGTAAGAAAAATGGCCGAAACAACCGCACTAGATTCAAACATTTTCACCATTTTTCTTTAAAGGGTTAAAAAAAAAAAAAGCTTAGGGATTGAGCGTTTTAAAACTTACTATTCATCTAACTCTGTGGTAAAAGCTATTGCAACAAGGTTCCCATGTTTCAATAACAATTTAACAATTTTTGTCAATTTTATTTAATTTACTTCAAATAATTTTTTAAAATAATGGTATTTCTAAGTTATCTGTTGGGAATTATTCATATATAGCAATTTAGGAAATCAAACTTAGAAATTAGCATTAATTACATTAATTTGTCAGAATAGAATATTTATTAAAATAATTCGTTTACAAATTGAACAAAAAGTAAATTGAAATGTCTCTTGGTTGTTATCAAAGATAAAAAGAAAACAACAAACTCATAGATGTTTGTTTTTAGTTAATAATTTGAAGATTTTTAGTTAATTGTAGATTGGCAAATTGATTTATTCTTTTGGAATGAAATCTTTGAAACTTGGCTTAAGAATTACGACGACAAACAAAACTCCAGAATCTCCATCTTGTAATCGTTTTATAATAAATTATTTTCGAATTTAGAAAGAGAAAGAGTTCGAATGGAATTAATAAAAACTTAGCTAATTGAGATTATTAAATATTTAGTCGAAATACTTCATAGTAAAGAAAATAAATTAATATTCGAAATTTTGTACCGAAATTAGTCGAAATAGAGGGATTTTCTTCTGAATAAAACCATAACTTTTAGTTAGTAATTTTATACTAATATACAAAGCTGAAGAGTTTGTATGTTTGAACGCGCTAATCTCAGGAACTACCAGTCCGATTTGAAAAATTCTTTTTGCGTTAGATAGCCCGTTTATTGAGGAAGGTTATAGGCTATATAGCATCACGGTACGACCAATAGGAGCGGAGCAGTAAACATAAATGTTAAACGATGCGGCGGCTTCGCCACACGACGAGAACCGAATATTATCGAGAAGGGCCGAATTTAACGCGGATGATATCGCAGGGCACAGCTCGTGATATTATAATGATATTATTTATATTATTAACATAATAATAATGATGTAATAAATTTTATCTAAAATGAAACGGAAAATAAAAAAGAGCTGACATCAAAAACAATAAAAAAAATTAAAAATCGTCATTGTTGTTGTTTTATCCCTGGATCCATTTTCGGATCACTGGTCATAGAGACACACTCAATGATGGAGAATTTATATTGATTTACTGTCGTTTGGATATTATTATTATCCAGAAGACATCCTAAGGGGACAGTCAGACCTCTGCCTCCTATAAAGAGAGACAAATACTGAAGAAAGAAAGAAACAGCCAAGCCCCCCGCGCCGGGATTCGAACCCAGATTCCGACACATCGGCCTCATGCCGTCCAGATCACTCGGCCATGCGTCATGGGAAATTTTTAAACTCAAACTCACAATTATCTTTTAAAGGAATTTTAAAAGTTGAACACTAAGTGAGAGACTTAAGTCGCTGTATTTAATTATAAATTTAATTTTAATAAAGAGTAAAAAATAACATAATTATTCGTTTCCACTCATTAACTTTTACAAGGTGTAATTATTCTTTATCACTACGTCGCTTGAGTTAAACAGGGTCAGCTTGAATCCTAATTATGATACAGTATTAAAAAAAAAATGATATTTTCTATTAAGTTTAATTTATTACACCAATTGATATTATTATACTAAGAACATTAATATTAATGAATTAACCCTGCCTAAGTATTTGTAAGCGTTCCTAACAATTATTATTCGAAACCTAATCGAGGAAAAAAAAATAAAAGATAGACTTAGAAAAAAAAACAGATAATGTATTTAGCAAAATTAGGAACTATTAAAAATATAAATGAAGAAAAATGATTAAAAATATAGATGAAGATATACGTGCAAAGGTAACATACTTTTCCCTACTTAGCACGTAGTCAATGGAAAATTTTCCAGAAATACTATTTTTAAAAAATTTTGATAAATTCTTCCACTGTCTTACAGAGTTTCTAAAGAGTATTCGTGCAATTTACTCAACTACAAGCGATCATGATTGGGTTGATGATTCTTTGAGCGCTCTGTGAAAAGCATATTTTAACATTTAATTCCAATTAAAATTAAAAAAAAAAAAAAAAGATTTTTTTTTTTTTTAAATAACTTCAAAAAAAAAAAAAAAAAAAAAAAAAAAGATTTTTTTTTTTTCTATAGAACGTCAAAAAAACAAAAACCAACAAAAAAAAAACCTTTTCATTCCATTCATTCACTCAATAAGCAAATGAAAGCAACAGAATTGGTAAGAATATTCCATTCTCCACTCTTTCTTGAATAAAATTGCTCTTCTATTTCATCCTCTTTTTTTTTTTTTTTGGTAATCTTATATTAATAAGCGAAAACAGAAATTAATATTTTTTTTTTAATTTTAATAGCCTAATTATAATAATTGTCGTGACGGAAAAAATAAATCAGGTTAGGGGTTGTTGGGTTTTTTTTCCCATCAGTTGGTTATTATCTCTCAAATTGTCGTTTTTATTCGTGGGTCTGAGTTGAAAGACTTCCGTTGTTAGTAGATAGACGTTGCTGCAGACCATTGAATCTGTCTCTCAGTGAGACTATTTTCCTCAAGAAGCGGACGGAAATGCCGAAATCTACAGCTGAAATTGCCCTGTTTGTAATAGCTTTGTCGCTTCCTGAAAAATCATAACGGGCCAAGAAAGAAAAGAAAAGATGGGGAGAACGAAAGAGAGAAACGGGAAAAAAAAAAGTACGATACACCAACCGCATAGTGGAATCCGATACGAGGAGACAACCGGAATCCAATAGTGGAAAAAGAGACAGTTACAATTTGTTCAGTTTTTTTTTTTTTTTACTGCTATTTTTTTTTCCTACAGTCAGAAAGACACACATATAAATCATCCTGCAACCGTTCTCGCTGTGTACGCATATTTTGAACTGGAATATATTATAATAATACTTTTCTCTCTCGTACTAATTGTAAGAATAAATTTCCTAACTTAAATCCATTATTAAATTTGATGGAGAATTTCTTTTTATTTTATCTCCCTCTTATTTCAGCAAGAGAAGCTAATTTAGGCCTCGACGAAGAAATTTTAACATATTCTTTGAACAATTTCAGTCAGTTTTGTAATTCCGAGTTTTAAAATCAATTCAGTTTACTTTTCCTGTTATAGATTTCCTTCACATTTGCTGGGTTTTTTTTTAAAAAAAACCCGGTTAAACCTTGAATATAATTGATATATATAACTCAAGCAAAAAGAAAAGACTAAAAGGATGTACTAAACTATTGACGTAAGAATATCTGTAAAAATTACAATCTATAAAAAAAAAAAAAAAAAATCAATTTCCGATACTATTTATTAATGTCAACAATCTTCACTGACCATTTCTTAATAGCACCTGTAGCTTTATCACTTACCCTACTAATGTCTGCACTATATTGCAACATGTTAAAATGAGTTTTCTTCATATATTTTATATCACAGTTTACTTAAGCACTATCCACTATCCACATTTCGATACTACACCAACATCATCACCTCAACAGAGTAATGCCGGTGCATTTCATAAAATCAGTGCCGTTACCCACTTAGCCAAAGAAACTTACCAGTAAAAAAAGTTATCACTATTACATACTCTTCTCTCAAAATCTTCGTTAGCATTCTACAATATTTGAATAATGACAATTTCACACCATATAGAAGTGTAGGGACTTCCCTGAATATCTGCATGTGTCTTTTGTGTGATTCTCATCTTCGAATTTCCAACAAGAAACTACAAGTATCAAACTTCAGGTAATTTAAGTTTTTTCAACAACCTAAGAATGCTTGCTGATAACGGAACGAGAGATGCCATCTCCACGTGCTGCCCAGTCAAATGGCAGTTGGACGACTTTGAGTGCGGTCGGACTGTTGTATAATGTGAAGCCAGATGGTTCATCCGCCGTTCAGAAAATGATATATTGATGCAAAGACGGTAGGGTTGGTTCTTTACTGCAAGAATTTGTCAATATTTTTCCGCAGCCGATTCCTTGACGGTATATAATTGATTTCATAACCGTACAGCCACATTCATCAAACTTAAGAATAATTAATTAATTACATGCAGATTTTTATTGTTTATTTCCTCCCAAAAAGAACCTTGCCACTATTTACAGTAGTCGATTCATGGTGAAATAGAAGGCATTATCTAAATATTTTATAATGGTTCTCATTGAACTATTTATTAATTTTCCTAATAAGATAAAATATCGCTATTAGATTCGATATTATATAAAAAAAAACTGTTAATTTAGTAAATCATTTCTTTACCTTGATAATAATAACTGCATTTCTCTGCTGAAAGATAAACAAGAATTCATTTCCATTCACATAATCCATGGAATTCTCCATAAACATCATTTCCATAATTCTCCAAGGAAAGTTAGGATCATAACATGAGCAAGCCTCTGTGTCCGTCCATCATCTGTATGTTTGTGTGATTCGCTTCTCCTCTGTATCTTCTTGAAACTTGATTTTCTTTTGTGGTTCAAAACTACTGTGTGTGTGTGTGCGTGTATATATATACCTCTATGGTGAAGTTATACTTCAAGATTTATATAAAGAAGCAAAAGAAACAAAGCAATTATTTCTCACCGATGGCAAATACATGAATTTTTGTTAACGTCAAGCATTGTTATCCATTTTGTTTTCTGTTTTAAATGGGTACCTGCCATTCTATTGTAGGGGTTTAATAATTTTCAATTTATGAGACTTAACAACGAACATTGAAATAGGTTTTAAGTTCTTTCAGAAAATTCTTGTCTTCCTGAAGTATTTCTAAATGATTGTGTTCATTAATTGTGATTTTCTTTTTTGTAGAATATTTCAGACCTTTCACTTTATAATCAGGGTTTGTTCTATTTTGTTTTGATCTTTGTGACATTATCAGTTACATTGGTAAGTCTTACTAATTACGAAACTAGTAATAATAATAAACAACTTAGACGACGCTTATTATAAAGTTCGTTGGAATTTCTACTACAATTAAGTGTATCTTTGTTTAAAATTTTTTTCCTTCCTGTTTCGCCTTAAGTTTGAAGCAAATTCGTTTTTTCCTTCCTCCGTCTTCTCTATTTAGAATTTCAGATTTATTGATTTTACGTGAAACGGAATTCATGCTGTTTACACAATGCCATGAAAAAGAAAAAGAAGGTCTGTAGATAATGAATAAAATATAGAAGCATTGGGGAAAAAATAAAAGCAACATAAGAAAAATAATCTAGAACTTTCGTTAATACAGTAAATTGTGATCGTAAGTTAAATGCTTAAAGCGCTGTTGATGTTAAAATCGGGAAGAGCCTTGTACTAAAACAGAGTCATCATCTAATCAAAACGCAAAGTCAACTTTACGAGGAAATTGACACGATCTGTAATTATTCAGCAAAATAAGTGTTGTTTCTTTATTAGAATTTTTAAGTTTTATTTCGGGAACCTAAGTGCTGCTGCTGAAATTATGTGTGAAAAGCGAATTTACGAAACTACTTCCATTGTAATTTAATGCAATATTCTTACCTGAAACCAGAGATGATATTTTGATAGTTTGAGAATTCGTTGAATTACGTGTTGCGTATATCTAAGGAACAACAGAATTAGGCTGTTTTGCTGTATTTTAAGCATCAGGTAGGGATAAGGCCTTGCCTCTCTACCAAGAACACGTGTACAATTTCATGAGGGAATAGAAAAAGAAAAAAGCAAACTGCGGCGCTGACTGGGAAATGAGATAAAGTGGAGCTGTTGAATCTTTTAACCATTTGTTTAAATTTAAAAACAAAATCATAAGATCTCAAATATCTTCTGCAAGTAAAATTTACAGATATAAAAATAATAAAAACTGAAGCCGGAATACTGACATGAAAAAAATGATTCATATGAGCAAACGCTTAACTAAAGAAATGGAGATAATAAGCATTGTTTAATATTCTACTGTTTTTTTTAGATACATGATTGTCATTTTTAATTTTTTAATCTTTTGAGTCATTACAACTTTGGATGGTCTCTAAAATCTTTCAAAATCGAGAATGACACAAAATTAAGGAAATGTACGTTGGATTCAAGTAAGAATTTGTTTTTAGACATTTTATCAGTTCCTAGTGTTTCAATTTAATTTCTAAGCTTAAAGGTAAGTTTTTATAAGAATAATAACAATAAAAATTAATTAAAGTAGTTTTTTTTATTCTACCCATTTGTGATAGCGACCAAAAACGTTACTATTGTGTTTGTCCTGTCCGTCCGTGTCTGTCTGCCCCTAACAACTCACGAACGGAAGGTCGGATCGACACACGGACTTCACCGTCGTGTTCAGAGGCCCAAATACCGTAGGAATGAGGTATTTTCAGGGGCCAACTCCCTCCCATGTTCGAGATACTTGGCATTGTTTTCATTGAATTTCCTCTATTAGCTTAAATGTTAGGAATACAACCATCTGATTTCAGTTGTCAGCTGTAGCTTGATGCTTAAGGTCTCAGACTCATATACTAAAGGTTGTCGGTTCGAAACCGTATGGCTACTTTTTTTTTTTTCTTAATTTTTTTTTTTAATGTCCGGGTGTGCTTTTTGTTGTTTTTTTTTGTTTTTATGTTTTTCTTATTTTCCCAATTTTTTTTATTTTCTTCTTAACTTTGTTTTATTGTTCCTTACGTTATTGTACTTCCTTTTTATTATTATTATTTTTAATTTTTTTTATTATTATGGATCGCCCTTAAATGTGTGATTTTAGCACAAAATTCTATTCACTTGTTTAATGATAATTTTTACATGTGTTCATTCTTCCTCCTACTGTAACTGAAATACTGTAACAGATGAAACAAAATAACTCAAAGATAAAGACAGTGGCGCCAGATAGAAATAAATAGAAAATAAAATAAAGCTAATTAATGTAACCATTTAATTTTTTTATAATAAATATTTGAGGTTTGTTATTCAACGTGAATTGTTTGACTCAAATAGAAATGGTATTTCTGCTGTTCTTTTGTCTTTCTGTCCATCACTTTTGCTTTCAGCTCATCTTGGCGCCATAAGTTTGCTAAAAAAACGAGTTCTGAGTTGATGACACGCGTAATTAATTACAGTATACATAAATTATAACAAAAATATATCTGTTTTCGTTTTGTTTTAATTCTTTCACTAATTACCTGTACGTTGTCTTTCTGTTTATTGTATGGGGGCGTTCATGAACAAAGGAACTATCAGACCCAATTAATAATTGATTCAAGGATTCTGTCGTGTTTTCCTTTTTAAAAACCAACGCTCGTCAATCGACGAAAGGGGGCAAAAAACAAAACAGGGTGGCAACAGTTTT
This sequence comes from Thereuonema tuberculata, assembly GCA_023159025.1. Classification (NCBI taxonomy): domain Eukaryota; kingdom Metazoa; phylum Arthropoda; class Chilopoda; order Scutigeromorpha; family Scutigeridae; genus Thereuonema; species Thereuonema tuberculata. The sequence goes on along the minus strand of JAFIDM010003189.1, from coordinate 55,255,452 downwards.
CAGGATCATTTTGTGGGTGTGTTCGCATTGCGCTAATCTCATGGTGAATCGCCATCATTAAGCGGGTATTCATTTGCTGTACAATAAGTAATTTTATATTACCGATTTTAATCTCTGTGACAACAGCAGGTTTCGATTTCATTAGATGAAAATTACGAAGTAACTTCTTCACTAACCATTAAGAATCCCTATAAAATATATGTTGTATATCGAATAAGTTTAAAAAAAAATTAAATTCAAATACCGTGATTCGATCCTGCATTAATGTGGTGTGGTGGCAAAATTTCACAGTCTTTGAAAATCCACTTAAGGCTCTTGGGTAAATTAAGTCTTTCTCTAAATCATTCAGCTTCTAATTGTGTCGTTTACTTTGATCGTCCATTCAAGATAAAAACGACAAACACTCGAACAGACAAATAAACCAATAAAAGCCAATTTTATTGCAAACTTTCGAAAGAAAATGTCTATGTTGTAAAACGTAATCGCCTTATTATGAATAATTCGACAAAAAAAGTTACAACAGTACAGTAAGAACACCAACTTTATTCTTGTTTTTAATGAAGTCAAAACTTAATGAAGTCTTAACTACAAAATGCAATAATGGTAAAATACATTTATACAAAACTTTTTATAAAATATTACAATTTTTCATCAATTTTTAAATTACTATTTATTTATTTAGCCTCTATTGCATTTTACTTAGATTATTGATTTCATAACTTGTTAAAATGAATAATAAAAGTAATTCTAGATACCTTATAGTCAGTAACTCATATATCCTCCTCTTTTGAGAAAATGAATTAAGTTCAGGTCTTGAAAAATAGGATTTGCGGAAAAGAAAAAGGTCATTTAATGCTATTTTCTCTTGTTGAATATCAACTTTCTTCATGAACAATTATGGAAAAAACAGTAAAATTTTATTATCCATAAAAGAAATTACAATTCTTCATTAAGATAAACAAGTTTCCCATTTCAAAAAGAAATAAACAAAGGGTTCTGATCAGACCAAATGAGACTTGAGTTTTGTAGTTAGTTACATCTTTGAAAAGAAAATCCTTTTGGCATCACGATCTTTCGATATGGTAAGAATAGGGTCTTTCAAATCAATGAAGTTTCTTCGTCATAAAATGGCTTTTTAAGTTCAGTTTAATTATTCCCCAATCAAGTTGTGAATCTTATTTATACTAACATGGATTCTGCATTATTTTCAAAGAATGAAATAATTTTTCTGAACTCCTCAGTACTGCACCTTCGATTGAGTTTGGTTCTCATTCAACCTAAATTAGGCAAGTTATAATATTTCATATATTTGAAAAGCGAAAATTTATTTAAATTTAAATAAATTTTAAATTGAAAATCGTCGCAAGAATTAACTTGAGGAAACTCAGTTTGACAATTAAGAAAGCATATTGTTACCAACAATATTTTAGTGAAATATCTGGGAAGTACGAATCCTGTTGGTGGCTGAATGTTATCTTGGATTTCGACCCTTGAGTTTTATGTTTTAGACTCCACTAATAGCTTCGGGGATGGTGTCAGTTACAGCTGGTGGAGTAGGTCTTCTTCGCGACCGAATTGCTGTTACTTTCGCATTTGCTTCCATTAACGGCTGGCGATTAAGGCGAAGACGGCATGGTTTTTAATAAGACTGCATCATCATAATCTACTTCTCTTCACGGCCTCCTAATCAACCCAACGGCTTTCAGGTACAGTCCATCTCTAGCACAAAGTGCAGTTGTTACATTTAATCTCATTGATGGTGCTTTAAAACGAAACGTAATCCATTAACTGTAATGACCCTATGATTTCCCGTCAGGAGACAACTCAGAGGCTGTTTTGAGTCCAGGCAGTCAGTTCCCAAGAAAGCTTCACTGCCATCTTATTATATAAGTTTTCCACTATTTTGAACTGAATGTTTGAAAATTATCTCATCAAAACTATCCCCGGTTGTTGCTATTCAACGAAATATTTTTAAAGCCGAGATCAATGCCTTATTCATTGTATCTTCACTTTCACCTTTCGTTTTAAATTATCTTGCACTTTGTCGCAATAAAGGGAAAAGGTTTTCAATATTTTAATTTTCGAAATCTTAACATTATACAAAATTAAGTGAGGCTATTTTTAATTCAAAATATTCTAAATTAATAAGTATAATAAATATAATGAAATTATGTACAGTACCTGGAAGATAGAGTTTTGCTGGTAAAATAAAACGAAAATAAAAAAAGAACACTGTAAGCAAGCACCTGGTTATTTAACCTCCTTTTATGGAAATAGACAACTCGACAGTGAATAGACGCGACGTTGAAAGGAAAAAGTTTTAAAAATTATTATTAAGTAAAATTTTTATTTTATTGCAGTTAAAAATAAAATTATTATTTTATTACGCTTAAAAACGCATAGAACACAAATTAATTAAGAATAAAATAAAACGAAAATAAAGTAAGAACACTACAGATAATAACATGGTACCCAGGTCAATCATTTACCGCCTAAATGAGTTTTTCCGAAGGCGAGACCGACCTAAATTGCTTTCTCCCACATGAAAAAGATAGATTCACCCCACTTAATCAAAATCCTTAGACCCGTTTTCAAGATAAAATTTACAAGAATTGCTGGCTTTTTAGTATTTGAATTGAATAAGTCTTTGAGTCCCAATAATAGTCAATAATGAACGCTTGCCAAAATGACAGGAAACCCAATGTAATGACGGTTGGTGTCCCATCATTTGGTGGTCACCATTTAAACTTGTTAGAATCATTCGTGGTCGATTTTATAAACGATCCTAGATTCTACGTTGTTGCAAACGAGGAAACCGACGGACTGTTGAGTGAATCGTCAACAGGACGATGACAGAGCTAGGCTTCCAGTGCATCTACTGTTCTTAAGGAGTTGCACAGTCTTATATGTTATTACAGAACTACAATGCAGAAACGTACATGAGCCAGTAATACCCACCAAAAGAATAAAGGGTCATGTTAAACATCAAGGTCAAACCTACAGGCTAAAATTACATGAATTTTTGTTGGAATAAATCTCACCATCAGTAAAGTGTTGATTGAGATTTTGCTTTATAGTTATTTTCATGCTCTTGTAACAAAAACTGGACAGTTTCTTCTGGTAGCGTAGAAAAAAGTCCAACGAAATAATACAATACCCTTATCAAATCAAACTGTTTTGTAGACAATTTCGTTGTTTAGAACGATTGAAATAGCATTCGTAACCCCATGAGTCCCTGAAGACTTTATGCTAAGTTCTACTGAATGTCAGAATTAAGCCTGGTTTGTAAAATAAAACAAGCAAATATACATCTTTTAAATCATTGCATAACTCGAATTATGAAGCTAGAAAACCAGAATTCTCAGTATTTTGAAAAAGAAAGTGGTGCATTACAGTAGTAACATAATTAACATAAATTAGCGTAAATAAGTCCTCTTTAATTTTTGTAAGAAAAGATATGAAAAAGCAAAGTTTTGAATCGGTGAATTTGGAACAAAAATCTTTAATTTTCAGTATTGAATTTTGTTGGTTCGTAGTCCAATTCCAGCAGTTTAAGGAAATGGATTCCATTTATCCTTTCTCGAATTCCCACGTGTGCCTTAACAGCTGAACACCGAAATCGGACTTGAAATTTAGCCGAGTGAGAAACGCCATTTCTATGCGACTTTTGGACTCTGGTCTTTCCTCTCCGACAGCTGCTTTCTAAGTTGAGGCGCACGAAACTTATCTCAAAAATCTGACTTTCTTCAAGAACAAATTGAGAAGGAAGTTAAGACTGAGAAGTTGCAATGAGATATTATTGAAAACGTTAAATTTGTTACTGTAATATTTTGCAGCCTACTGACATCTTTACAAAAACCCACAAGGAAATTTGAATGATATTTATCAATATTGGAAACAGTAACTTATGTTGTAATGCTCGTACATTACCTTGAAAGCAGATTTACTAGATTTCTTATTATTACTTTAATTAGTTCGACAAAATAATTGTCACGATGAATTTGAACTTGAAATTCAGAATAAAAAATAAAATCAGATTTCTTATCTTGCATTTATAAAAAGACCTTACAAAGAAAAATGTTAGGAGTTAAATAAACATACTTCCTCTTAATTAAGATTGTTTGATACCGTATTATCTTAAGAACTGCGGTGATATCTTACGTTTACTAACTACGTATTCAACACTATTCCATGATGTGCGACATGAAATTATGATTTTACTTACTTGCAAATTTCTTTCTCTAAAGAATACATCTTAAAAGAACATGATGTGGGCAAGTTTAAGAGCTCGAGAAACCGGTAGTGGTTTTTTTTATTGTAAATTTTATTTTTAACCTTTTATATGTGTTGGCATTGAAGAACGAATGTATGCATCTTAAAAGAAGTTTGCAATGTTTTTACATTATGAGGGAGGATGAAATTTCGCATTGAGAAGGCAAAATTGCCACCAAACCTAAACATATTTACAAGCATCAATATAGTCATATTCTATATTTGCATAAGATACAGAATAAAATGGAAAAAAAAGAAGAACAAGTTAAAATTATTATGAAATGAGTTTCTGATGTTTCCTTTTCCTGACATAGGCAGTGAATCAATGTCCAATCCATGATCTGTCCTAGATACAGTCTTGATGATCTACTGATCCCACTGCTAAGTTAAAAATGTTCGAATATAAATATCAAAAGCTATAAAATCAAGACGAGCAGTATTAGTTTTATATTAATTTTGTTCGAAAAAGTTTAGTCCAATGATTTATAATGTAAATTACTTGTTTTTCACAATACTAACTAAACGGGAAATTAAGTCAGTTTTTTTTTCCTGTCGTATTTATCCAGATCCCTATGGTATTTTTTGAAGGTGCTGACTCTTGGTGTCGGTCGATTTCTTTGAGCCGCGTTTCCTGGGGGGATTTCATTTTCGTGCTCATTAGTGAGGACTCTCGGAGCGGCAATTCATCATGGAAGCAGTTCTTGGGGTGTTGATTGTAACGTACGCTCTGCACATTGGCTCTTAATTGGAGCATTCCTCGATGACTTCGCAAGACCTACAGCCATGAATAGATCTACAAAGAAACGCCAACTGACTGGAAACTAATGAAATTTCTGGGTATAATAGTCTTTCCAATATTTCCTTTTATCAGCTGCTTACAAAAATATAACAGCACATTAATTCCTCTGAAAAGGAACATTTCAGATCGATTATGTTTCGGCAGAGAACGAAAGATAAGACGCATTTGTAATGTTACACTTCAATAGTAAACATATGTTCATTAGCTCCTAATGTCTTCGCTTGATATATTATGTTTTTCTTTGATCTTAACGTTGTTGTTCTTATTAATGTTTATGTATTATTCTTGTTAAGATATGGATAATTAATTGCGTTATGTATCTCTGTGTTGTAATTTTCTTTTCTTGTCTTATTTGGTTGTTTAATGAAATAATAACTTCTTAAGTCCGTATTTCTAATTCTACAAGTCTTTATAATTATCTCGTTATCACCAAGGTATTGTTCAAAGGTCAGAGTTTGCTACCTTTGGTTGACGTTTCCTAAGTGAGAGTTGTAGGCGTTCCTTTATTTTACATTAGGGTCATTGAAGTCCCTGGTTGGCTTCTTCCCGTTAATGTTTATGAATTTTTAGTGCCTTTACTTAGACGATAGTTGGGTCCTCACCGATATCGTTGCAGCAGTAACCCTTGACTCGTCACTGACCTCGTCTGCCTCCTTAGGTGGCTGTTCCTGTTTTAACGTTGCGCTCATTATAGGCTACCGCAGTGTCATCTTTCCTGAAGCAGCCCGAAACAGCTAAGTCGTTCCCGTTTATGGAATATGAAATGGACGAATGCCATCTTTTCGACTCAAGTCTCCCGCTTTTCTTTTTCTTCCATCATACAAGAGCAGTTTTTCTCTCACAGTTCTTGACTGCAAATCTTTGAAATTCTGTCAAGCAGCTATTAACACTTATTACATCAAAGTTAAACAAATCATAACTAAAAGAATTGAGTTTTTTTCACAAGAATATTAAACAAATGTTTGCCGTAGGACGTAAGGAGTTCGAGAGGATTCGGTCTCATACAGATTCAGTTATTCGTCGAAAAGCTGATGGTTTAAATGTAGTACAATTAACTGGTCCTCGATTAAATAAATAAAACCACGGGAAGTTGTCGCTTCGATTCCTTCCTCATTGATGCTACCGAACCTAGTATGAAAGAAATAACAATTAATAAATTTGAAGAAAGAAAAGAATGATAAATAGACAGAACTTAACAAGGTTAAATAAAAAAAAAATAGAATTCATCTGTTCCTTGATAATTAGGTAAAAAAGAGCAATGACTAAAAATTCAACAATTGAATGAAATTTTGAATTAAAAACAACGCACAAATGGATATTAAAAACATTTTAAAAACATTTAATAATATACTTATTTTTAAATGTTTTTAAAATCAATTTGTGTCCTGTTTTTAATTTAATAACTCTTGTTCACACACATTAAAATTTTATAATGAATGAAATTTTGCGAACATTTTTAATAATTCATAAAAAATTTTCAGATAAATCTAGTTAGTTATTTTTGCTGATTTTTATTAATAAAAATAAGATTCAAATAATAATTTCATTTTAGCTTTACAAAATTTAGTCTACTTCTTACATTTTAAGTATGTACAGATAGCAGGAGTTGCTGTTATCCGCTTTTTAAATTTGGAAGAAAAATAGGTCAAAATATTTGGTGACCAAACAGATCGTTGTGTGCCTGCGTTGATAGTCGCTGTTGTCGTTTGATGTCAGCGCTATTGTCATGTAAGTAGGTCAAGTTCGTAGGAAAACATCTTCCTGCTGAAATTATGAAGTTTATCGTCGTTTTACGTATTGATCCTTAACAACAATATATGTAATGTAATGGGGTGTAATAGAAACATTGTAAACAATTGCGTTTGGATCAGAACGGTTTACAGTTTTCTTAATGATTCACCACTGCTTCTGGCGAAAATAAATATTTACAATATATGGGAGGTAAATTTCTCAAATGAAAATACTCTTTCTTTAAGATTCTATGATTTATATGTATATTAAAGATTTTCATTTCTATTTGTATCACAAAATATCCCAAGAAAAAAAATATATCGGGTATTAATTATCTTGTGTTGTTCTGCACCAGACATTAAAAAAACAAAATAAAAGATAAAGATATACATTTGATCCCAGTAACATTTAAGATTCATTAGTTATATTTACAATTATTTAACGTGCGTAAATTAATTAAAAATGGTTAAAATTTAGGCGGAACGCACAAATATTTTTAAAAGTTTTCAAAAATACAAAAGATAAAGGAAACACAACGTTTCGACTTGCCTGCAAGTCATCGACCAAGTGTTATATTAAGATATATTATTATAAAACAATCAGCGTATGTCAAATCATGAAAAGCTATTGACTAGGAAAAAATTAAAGGCTCTGGAAAATAAAATCCAGAATTTAAATTCTTTAGAAAGATGCCTGGTGAGAAGTATTCGAATTGTCGGCTACTACTGTAATGAGAATTAAACAATAATGATTCTAATGATAGTGGTAGAAAACGTGAAACGCAATCAGTTGCTTAGGATATATTTATATATTTAATTTAGCAATTTATATAAAAGGAGAATTTAGGCAAAATTCTCGTTTAGGAATGAACGTATTCAAACAATCTTAACATCAGTTAACAACATAAACAATCAGGAAGTACATTCAGAAACTAACAATCAGAATCTAATTATTAAATTATCGTTTTGATTATTATACTAAAATAGTAAATTATATTTCAAATTATTTGTATAAAATTACGAAAATTAAGTTTATATATATATATATTTTGCATAAGCCATTAGTCGTATCCGATTCTCGCCGATTTTAAGGGTAAACCATATAGAATTTTCTTGGGAAAGATACTGAGATGGTTTCCCGTTGCCTTCCTTAGAAAGCCATTATGAAAAGGCTTCAGATCGAAGAGAAAGTGAAGAAGAGGCGGCCTAAACACAGGAGAGGAATTTGAAACATCCATGCCGACACATCTGCCCAGTAATTTTCAAAATTTCGATTACTGTTGTCCGTTTCAGATTTCACAATGGACCCTTGTTAGAAGACTAAAACGACACTTTTAGGACGACACAAAAATGAATAGCTCGAACTAAAAGTCATTGTTAAGCAAGAAATTAGAGATTGGA
>JAFIDM010003189.1:55227669-55247150 GCA_023159025.1 Thereuonema tuberculata | reverse complement strand
TAAAAGTTAAAGTTAAAGGATGCCACGACAGGCCTATGCAGACCCAAGGGCTCGCGGGAGGTAAGGCTCCCGGCGTTACTTGACCAACGGGACTAGGTTGAGGTCGGGAGGTCAGCCCGACGCCCGCCCGCCTTTAACTTCCGGGAAAGCCATTAGTCGTATCCGATTCTCGCCGGTTTTATGGGTAAACCACATAGAATTTTCTTGGGAAAGATACTGAGAGGGTTTCCCGTTGCTTTCCTTAGGAAGCCATTGTGGAAAGGCTTCAGATCGAAGAGAAAGTGAAGAAGAGGCTGACAAACACAGGAGAGGAATTTGAAACATCCATGCCGACACATCTGCCCAGTAATTTTCATAATTTCGATTACTGTTGTCCGTTTCAGATTTCATAACAGACCGTTGTTAGAAGACTGAAACGACACTATTAGGACGACACAAAAATGAATAGCTCGAACAAGTCATTCTTAAGCAAGAAATTAGAGATTGGATTTAGAGCAAGGCAGCGGATTAATTACAGTGCAGTTTGGAAAGATATCTCTTTTTTAGCATCCGCTCAAGCAAAGATGTGAGGCTTCCTGGAGACTTTACAGTCTTTATTTAAGTTTAATAACAATTAAAAGTAGTAAATACAGCCTAGCGCTCATTAGGAATGCAATATTTCTATGAAAAAAGCATTGTCTCTTTAAGAAAATTAAATCTCCAGTTAATATTTCATGATGAAATGACTGTTTCTGGTTTTTATATATTCATTGATTGTATATATCTAATGAAACGGCCACTTGGAAGATCTTGGCGGATTATTTTTAATCTTTCCAAAACCGGAAACTAAGGTAGTATTTGAAATGGGAAGCCTCCATATGGGGATTTTATTTTATATTTCATTGTCGACAAAATAGTCAACAAATGAAATTTGTGCAATTTAAAATTTGTGGGACAGGAGTTGTAAGATTTCGTCTTACTTATTATTTCGTCTGGTCTATATTTTATTGCAGAAAAGTTGAATTTAAAGACAATACGAGTGACTGCTGGCTCAGCATTTTTTGACTTTGTTTTAGCTGATTGGTTTCTTTTCACAATAATTATCTATATTTCCTTACATTTCTTGAAAATCATAAGTTCCCAAGAAATTTCATGAACTTGGATTGGTTGGAAGCCATCAGTGGCAATAGGTTTTGTGCGACATCTGGATTCAAGTTGCGAAGACACTTTGCTTTGGATTATCCTTAAGGCCAAATATAAGTGAGGATGCATCATAAACATCTTTATTACAGAACAAATAACAAATTAAGTGTAATAACAATACTTCACACTTAAGTTACAATTCAATGCCCAAACAAATGACGATATATTTCAGTTGTACAATCCAGATGTATGATTCGTTTGATTCTTTTGAATCATAAACATGAAAAACTTACTGTTTATTGTTTTTAATGGACTTTATGGAGAATCAAAATCAAAATGAATTTTAAACGAAATATATCATTTAAAACTTATCATTTACAATACCGGTACATAAAAATATCGCAACAATAGAACAGAGAAATAGGAGCTCCAATAAAAATTTAATTGTTTTTAAAACCAATACAAAGTGAAATTCTCTTACTCTAAATGTTCTTCAACCCATATAAATGAATTCCCGTTTTCCTTTCGTCCAAATTGATTTTCCCAATATTTATAATGTCTTGGAATTCGATCAATTGTTCAATCACTTTTTCCACGACTGCAGTTTTTTTATTCCAAAGCAACTTCCTAATTAAAATTAATCGAATAGGATTTTGAAAAATATTTAAGAAATCAGTTAAAAAAGAAAATACTGGAAAAAATAGTCTCAAATATTTAGAAAATGCGATACAAATTTTACATTGAGAAAGGTTGACATCTTACTATGTCCTACCACTGCTACTGATTGATTTGGACAATAAAATTCACTTTCTTCCGGCTTCATTCAAGGCTAGTTTCTACCAAATTAACACAATTTTCAAAGAATGCATTTGAGACGTCACTGAGTGAAATAAAGAAAAGGATCCTTCAATATTTTTAAAGATGATATCAAGAAAAAGCGAATTTAAGTCATACCAGATGTTTGTTTGGACTTGGTTTATCGGAAAAAAAAATGAGATTTTGTCTGTCTTCAACTAATCGTCCAAGTCTCAAACAACGCATTGTTATTAAAACATGTGTAGGTATGCAAAGAACCCTTACATGGTATATTTTTTAACTCGCCTTTGTTTTCTTGATTTTGAAAATATAGACTACCATGGAAAGAAATATCACAATATATATATATTAAAAAACTATCTTAAAATAACCTAGATCCAAAACTGTTCATTCTGTTGATTTTGAGAAAAAAAAAAAATAATCACATCAACAGTTTTATTTTAAATTATAATCTTTTAATGTCATTTTATAAAAGAAAAAAGGTATTTTTTGATTCTAAACAACACAAGCAATATTCAAATAATGTAGTTTAAAATCTAATAAAAAAAAGAATCCTGTATTTTCTTCTTCTAGAGAGAAAACAAAACTATATTTCTATCATTCTACACACAAGCAGTTCATTTCTCTTTTTATCTCCTAGAATAAATAATAAATGATGCTCTGAAATAATACTCAGTGTTATCCTTGACTACCCGATAAACAGGCCTTACTTTTGTTTTAAAATAGCCCATTTTCATCAGCCTCTTTATAATAAAAAAATAATAATTTTGGCATATTATAATTTCGGTGTTGTTTGGCCTCGTCAGTTTTTACGTCTCCATGACTACGGCACACGAAGGAGAGTAATTGGCCTCATTAATGATCCGTACAGTTGGTAACACGGCAACAAGTGGGAAAGCTTATTGTCACACCAATTCTCGCTTTCCGTTTTCAATTTTTTTTTTCTTACGCTTCGCTAATTTTATCTTTATGATTAAGCAAAAATAAGGAAAAAGGGAGGTAATAAAAAAAATACGAATAGGAGCTTTGAGTGAACTTTTGTTTACGAAATCAGATAAAAAAAATATTTGAAGAAAGCATAATCTCAAATACTCAAGATATGCGATACCAATTTTAATACAGAAATCAGAAATTTTTGTATTTTAATTTCTCGAAACTACAGATAGAAGCTTAAAAACAAAAGCAAAAGGGGGACTTTGTTTTTTAAAATTCGGCCACGTTTTTAAAGGGAATGAGAAAGCCATTAAATCTGACTTGATATTGTTGTGTTCTCAGAGATAACGTATGTGCATTAATGCTGTAAATCACAATAAAGAAATTTTGAAAATTGACCTCGATATTTGCTGAATACTAGGATTACATGTCAAGATTATTGTCATATCGTATTCATTCAAAATTTAGCAAATAGTAAGATTTTAAGGTACAAAATTTTTAGCTGGGAATTATTACAGGCGCCATTTGTTCCTTCCGAGTATTTTGTTTTAACATTACCTTTTCCTTGGATATTAGGAATATTTTTTGAACGGCTACTACTATTTCACTTGAAGCTTTTTCAAATTTAAGATAAATTGAAAAGATTGTTGTGTTTTCAATTTACACTTTTATCTCGTTCTTCTATCCTTGTAGAATTTTCTATCTTTACAATTCACAGAAAATAAGTAGAAGGGTTTTGGAGAACGAATTTTCAACCACTCCCTCCTTTAGATTTTAAATTCAAATACGCACATTATTTTTGAAATCCCATTTGAATCCCGAAAAAATGACATCTCTAGTCCCAATCAACTCTGGATATTTATCTAGTTACCTCACAAACTGTTACAGAAGCTGAAAGTTGGCAGGGCGAGCTTTTATTATTACTATTGTTAGCCTTTTTTTTATTTCGCCTGTTTTAATTTAACGTAGCACTGATTCAATGAAAATTTCGAAAAGAAAATTATTTGTTGAATGATTTCTAATTGGGAGATGCTAATTCGAGGTTTGAGACTAAATTTCAGTAATCATAAATGTAAATTACAGATGTAACAGTGCAGATTCATCTCTGAATTATGAATGTCCTTGAAACCTACGATCATTCGTTCGATTCATTCGTAAATCGAAACTCTAGGATGAGGAAATTAATGGTGAATTATTTTCGATTTCCGGGTCACTTATCAGAGCTTGATAATCGTAATGTTGATGAAAGGGATGTAGGATAAAGCGTTGGCGCCTCTATAAATACGAAATATTATAAAAAATTATCATTGGATATACGTATTAGAGAGGTTTATTATTTACTGTTTTATTTGCATACACCACTGTATTTAATATAGAGAAACCTTGGAAGATTTAATCAGTTTCTCTTGTTACGTTACAAACTTATATTGTCGGCGGCAGCTGACCATCTAGTCTCCGGCATGTCAAATCGATAATAGCCAATGGATCTGGGTTCGAATCCCGGGAAAGCCTAAGTATCCAATCCAATTCTGTAACAATCAAAGACTGAGGAATGTCGGAAGTAGTTTTCTCCAATTTTATGATTACAGTCCAATTTCTTCATTATTGCTAACATAGTGTAGTCAGTCTCTCTTGATGTAATAGTAACTTGTTAAATTATTTTAATAAATAATCTGTTACTAAAAGAAAAATTGTAAAGATACAATTATAAAAAACATTAGGACAAAAAATTTTAGGCAATCTTTTCGATAATATAATCTTAGATTTTCAATAATCGTTTGAGCTTTGATTTTGTAATTCCAACGTTCGCCGTCAGATGTCGCCTAATCTTCCAATGGATTTTTCTCGGGTGAAACTGTCTCCATGTGTTTCCTTGGCTAGTCGCCATAGAGACGGACGCTTCATGAAAGTTGGGCGTACCTGAGCACGTGTTGTGAGCGTTGTTGCTATGGCAACCGATAATCGAGTCCCTGGACTGGGCGTGGGGGCCTCACAAATAATGAAATAGAGTTTTTCCTTTTAAATGTTGATGATGCTACTTTTATAAACTTCCAGTAAATGAAGAATAGAAAAAAAAAATATTTCTGCAAATACATATATTTTTTTGTGTGCGATTTTAAAAAAAGGAAGAAAAAAAAAAAAGAAAAGCTTATAATATTAACCGATTACGCTGATCGATTTTCCAACAAATGAAGTTTAAAGAAAAAAATTACCAAAATCCATTATGCTGTGGGTGTTAATTAAAATCAAGCAGATTTGGCAAAACTCCTTCGTGACAGAATTTGCAGCTTTTCTTTTGATTTCTCAGACAAAAATAACAACAAATCTATTTACTATTCGTTCTTTCTTTATAAGCAATCTAAAATATTAAGAAATCCCTTAAATCGTAAAAGCTCATTATAAAACAAATGCTGCTATAATTTTCTATAATCTAAATAAAAAATAATTCATACGGCAAATTATTTAATTTTTTTACTACAATTTCTTTTTTCAAATGAACATTTAGAGGAGGTGACAATTTATTTCTCTAAAAGATTAAAAATAAAATGTAGGCAGAGGAAAAAATCGAGAATTGCCAACTTTATACTTTTTAATACCTGAAGTTCATTTGAAGTCATTGTTACCTTTAACTTAGAGACAAAGGCATTTATTTTATTTTAGGATTCGATCCTAAACCAAAGCCACAAACTCCATAAATTTGTTACCGTTTCATTCAACTTATCAATAATTTCTCCACAGGACAAAACTCAACTTCATAGAAATACTGAACTTCCCAAAATATTGAAAAGCCTTTGAAGCAATGAGTGGTACTGTCGCCGGCATTTCCAATGTCACATTAGCTGTCCGATGCTTCCCCGCAGTGCAGCAAGCTCTCACCTCTTACAATTTTTTTTTACCCCCTTTCAGGGCAAAAAAGGAGCTAAAATTTGGTATACGACAAGATCCTGAAGATCCTGAATAAATGATAAAAATTTCAAGGGATGTTTCGATCTGACAAACCTAACCATTCCCTTGTTAGACTGGTTTAAGGAAAGCAATGCAGGAAAGCACTACTTCGCAATGTGACATTGGAAATGCCGGCGACAGCACCAATTAGAATCGCACAAAAAAAAAAAAAAAAAAAGAACTTTAATCCTACTTTCCTTAAAATGCTAACTTTTTTTAAAGTTGTGCCATTAGTGAAAATCATGATCCCAACAATACTGAGAAAATTATAAATCTACTTCCAAATGTTTTATGTAGTTTAAACCAATCAGAGCACATGCAAATTTAAAATGGACTAGGTTTGTTATTATGTTGATAGAAATTCATTGTTTGTCTTGAGTAAGAGTTTAGTTTCTAACTCTTTTTTTAATGGAAATTTTACCTTCACGCGGAAATCCCTCCTTGGAACATCACAATAATAGTTAATTGATCATTTAAGGAATAAAAATAACTATTTTATTTGCAAATCTTGGATTAAGCCAAAAAAGAAAAAAAACAACAACACACAAACAGAAAGAATTTGTTTGTTTTTCGTTGAGAAAAAAAAGTAAGTTGAGAAAAATGTAAGTTGCCATAGAAGCATCAAAAACACGAGTCTTGATACAAAACCTTAACTTGCATAAATATTCATGAAATAACTGTTTGATTCTTTATCGTATAGCAACGCTGGATGTTTGCTTATTTTTTTTATTTTGTAGTATCTTTTTTTTTAACTTTTCCGGTTTTTCATTTAATCGTCCAGAACTTTTCGGCTATTTCTACCTCACGAAAAGCAGTTACAGTCTGTTGAGGAATGAGAAGGAAAAACATAAAGATAATTTTTTGTGTTAATTAATAAAAAATACAAATTATAATAAATAAAAAGCCTTTGTATCTTTGAATTCGTCCAGTACAATATTTCGAAACTGGGAACTGTCTGTTTCTACTTTAGTTATATTAAGAAAGAAGTGAGAAAAATCTTCACCCAATTTTTAAATGAATAAGTTGTCTTTGAATTTTAGGACTGTAAGATAACTTTTTTATTACTTGTCAAATTATTTTACAAGAAAAACGTTTATAAAACTTTTATATTTGAGTAACGAAACAACCAATTAAAATTCATCTTTTTTTCTTTACCTTGGAATTTCAGAAGAAAGAAGAAAGAATTGTGTACTTGTTATTTAACTTAACTGTCCGAATGAGACTAATCTTGAATCTGTGAACCGATTCTTTCCAAACTATGAATCAACTATCTTTAAGAGAACTGTCCAACGCTGTATTTCTCAAAATCCAAGATCAAACAATGCAACATTAACGTTTCAAGAAGACCAGTAGTTTAATTCATAACGCAGATATTGTTGCTCTTGCACGGCTATAAAGCAAATCTTAACAGGAAATTTGATAAAAATCGCCTTTCACTAATATTAGACAGAATGGCGGTGTTAGAAGAGATAACCAGAAGACTGGATAAGGTTAAATAAATATATTTCATTCATTCTCACAAAATAACTGGAAATCATATTACAATAAGATTCATAGAAAGAATATAGCAGGTAAATAAATTTACACTCATTTTCTGGAATCAGTTTATCTTGTTTAGGAATAAATATAAGACTCGAATTGCATTATATGTACTTCAAATCAATAACTTTCATAAACTATTGAAAAAACATTACAGTAGCAGTCCTGAAAAATTACTCTGTTCAAATACATTACATATTCGATGACTATTAGTTTTATATTACGAAGTTTATCGGGTTTTTTTTTTTTTGATTACATACAACTTACCGGATTCTTCATCACCATCACTTTTTTTTACAACAGTTTACACGGGTCTTCGCCCTTCCATTTCACTACTAGCTTATTGTTGTAATTGTTACAACAATCCGATTCACGAAATTCCCATGATTTATTATTATTGTTATTGAGAATTTCAATCTTGAGTTTTTTGACTTTTCACCACAAAATGAATCAATGTAGTTGAATGGGAATGAAATAACAACTCCCGTTACATTCATCAATGTAACTTCTCTTTATTTTTTCCACTTACTAGACAATTACGTTTCATTCCTTCGTTTAAAGAAAGGGTTCCGAGCAGCTAAAACATCTCAGCTAAACGATTCAGTGAATATATTCTGATGAGAAATAGGTGTCGATCCGCTTGCCCTTCTAAACCCCAAGAATTATGGTTCTCATTAATTGGAATGACTTAATTTATTCCTTATTTGCAGTTGTGATTAAGCAGATTTGAAAACGGAAATTTATCGCTTCATTATTTCGAAAATATTTCACACGTTGGATGTCAGAATTCGGTTCCAATCTTTGTTCTAGGCCTTCAGAAAGACCAGTCCTTGGAGATGTTAATAAGCAACTATTTATTTATTGTGTATTCTTTCATAAATCTCCATGCCCCCACCCCCCTCCCTTTCTTCAAAAGCTTAAGTTTTTATGTAAAGTTCGATTTATGTCCTTTTAATAATAGGGCTTCAATCTGCCTGCTTTTCCCAACTCTTTTAGAACGTTATAATTCTTGTACAATTTCTGCAGCTTATTTTACATTTAGAAGAAGTGTGCCACTTGAACAACACTGAAATACAGCTAAATATAATTTTAAGGAAGAATAAAAACCAATATTGTAGGAGAAGTACTGGAATACACTGTTAGTTATTAGCCTGGAATTTAAAGAGATCTTACAGAATTTGTAAAAGTTTGAAAAACCTCATTTGAAGGTTTTTGCATTAAAATATTTGAAGGATATGGCCATTTAATATCTTGTAAAGATAATTCCAGAATGAATAGAAGATAACTTTTTCTTTATACTTGGGACATTCATAAATAATGTGATTTAACTACATTGTTATCTTCTGTGGGAAACGCCGATTCTGATTTGTCAGGATCTTTACACTCGTGCCTTCACTGTGGTAATAACGTTGGTTCCCCATCGTTTTATGGCATCGAATCACGAGGGACAGATGCATCGGTACAAAGTGTAATGCTGGAGGCAGCATGTTCCATCCGGACTTGACTTTTCACCGCATCTATGTTGTGCATAGCTCACAGGATTTATACTGTACAGTTGTTGGAATAGGTTTGGTGTAATAGAAAGATTTCGCCTTTGGGTAGGAGGGGCAAAATTAATGGGGGAGTATTGATTAATTTTATAAAGTGGCAGTAATTGATTTAAAAGCGCTTATATTATTTCGCAAGAATGGCTGGCTTGTAAACTAAAAAATAAAGTTCACTTGAGATATGGGTATATATTTGCAGAACACTAATATAACAAATTACTTTTAATTATTAATTTAATTTTTAATTTAATAATTGAATTTAAAATATCTTAAAAATCTGGACAGTATGAGTTAGTTAATGATGCTGAAATTTGTAGTCGAATCTGTTCGGATTTATATATTTTAATTTTTTTTAAATATTATTAACTTTAACATCATATTTAAAGACTTTTTGTCTTTAAATATAACGAACTTTTAAATTTTAATTAAATAGTGATTTATGTGGTTTTAATTCGGTTGTTGTTTGCACAGCAATTTCTGTTTAAGATGCCCTAACTTTGCGAGTCAATACTATAACTATAAGACTGTTTATTCTAATAAATATCATTATAACGTTAACTTTTTCATTAAAAAAAAAAAGCTACAAAAAAATCTTTATATCTTAATCATTCTTTCTCTCTTTTTCTGTGTAACCTGGTGATCTCTTTGTCTAGCCTTCGGGGAATGCGTCCACAGGCTGGGTACCACTGTCCTAAGCAAACAAAACAACATTTATTTTGTCTGTTATTGTTTCACAGGTGATGCAATACCTCATCAAACTGCTGCCAAACAGTAATTACTGACAGAAACAGAATCGATTGAATTTGTAAATATAAAAAAAAAATTACTTGTGCACCGTTCACCTGTTGGCCATTGTTATCCATTGAGAGCAGGTGAATCAGACACAACTGGAGCGAGACTTAATTTTAGAATGATTCACTATTGCAAGTGTTTCATTTTCATTATGTTCTCTTCATTCTTTTTTTTTTTTTGACGAATTGACTCAGTTATTGTGACTCCTTCCACCCACACCTGAATGAAAATAAAATTGAAATAGCCATGCGAAATCACTTGTTATTTTTTAGAAAGAAAAAAAATGCAAAATGAATTGTTTTTAGCCTTAAATCATCGATTTGAGGACTAACTGATTTGTAACAGAAGATACAATTTTGATTAAAAGTATAAGCAATTAATGTACATATTTATTTATTTTTTTTTATAGGTGGGCCACATCACATGAATTTGCATCACCAATTATATAGAGGTTTTTACAAACAAAATCATCCTAAATGTAATTAAATTTGTTTATTATTAGTTTTTATGTTTTCCAGTAGCAATATACGTTTCCATATAATAATAGAGATAGCTCTTTCCTTATATTATTATTATTTTGAAAAACACCTATTCAATTGTGCAATTTCTTCTTATTCTGTTTTCGGTCTTTTTCCTCGTTTCTTTGACCACCGAAGTTTAGCTTAACCCGATTCTGGAAGAAAAACAGAATGTGTTATTGAAAAATGAGCTCTTAAAAACGTCAAATTTTTCCAACGAAATTAAAATGTCAATTTGCTTAAGCTTCATTAACAATGCAGTCAAAACTTTCATCCAGTGGATTGTTAAATGAGATGTAAATAAAAATAAACAATTAGTTTCTTTCCACAACGTAAAATAAGAAAGAAATATCACTATCTAAATTTCCATTGTATATTGATTGAATCGAATTGAAGGCTGGGAAAAATATTGTAAATATATTTTTTAAAGACATATTCATATTTCAAGATGTATCTCTTGATGAAGTTTCCTATGACGAGAGAGTTGTGACAAAGCTTGAATTGGAACTTTTATTCACATTTCGAAACAATGTGTGATTTCATGAAAACAGATTATTTGAATTTTCTTTTTCATTTTCCTTGGATTGTTCTTTAAACAAAACTTAGATAATTTAACAAGGAGAACTTTCTAATTCGGTGAAATTCAGTGAAGGTTCAAAAATGGAATTCGCAGGTTCGGTCTCCGAAGAGAAGCAACGTTAATTGGTTTTAATTTAATATAAGCGTCAAATCAATAAAGTCTGTAAATTTCAATGAAACAAATGAGATGGAAAAAGACGTTCAAAACTCTGGAGAAATGAGAACCCACGAGAAAATGAACAGTGAAATATGTCTGTAGAAATCATTTAATGGATTGTAATAAGTTGATGAGTGTTTTTTTGTTAATGAATGCCATTCATCTATTTCAAAAGAATACGGCGTAGTTTTTCTAATATTGGATCAACGTGAATTAAAAATACGGTAATGAAATTGTACCAGAATAAGAATTAATGAGTAAATTCTACTTTTATGTTGCGTGACCACTTTTCAGAACGGTTGACAGATGGCGTTTGGTGATGGCAGAGTATTTCAAACAAATAAACTATTTATTAGTTAGACACTCACAAAAACAATGATGTTATTAAACAATTAGTAATAAATAGAGCTTGATTTTCATGACTCCCCCCCTTTTTTTCTAAGCTTCAATTCCATTTTTAAAGATATAAATACTTCGCAGGTTTTTCTTATTCAAATACTAGCTTTTAATTTGCAAGTAAATACATACTTTGACATTTTAGGCATATTTTGATAAACTAGAATATATTTAAGAGTATGAATAAACGTTCTTTTATTGATATAGGGTATCAGGGATAAGTTGTTGTGTTTTTAAATGGTATGACCTGTTTTTGTTTTCTCTAGTTCATTTTCTAGTTTATTTTGGATAGCCCAGTTTTTATATCGTATTTTGGTCATTGTTTAATGCATCTAATGTCTTATTCGTTCCCACTATCATTCTGTTTCGTGTGACTTCATACACACAAAAAGAACTTGCTAAGTATTTAGGTTAAACTGAAGGATGTGTAGATTTCTTTTGGGTTGACCAGATCGTATTGATTTTAAATCATGACATTAACTTGGCGAATCGGGAACTTGATATCTCTTTGCCTAAATAACCCACAAGCACTTTAGCACATAGTCATCAGCGAGTGACGTCCTAACAGTAAATCAGGGCGACGGAAAGGAAGCGTCGTTGAGTTATTACCCAGGCGAAAAGCTAATATGTTTCTGTCGGTAATGAAATATGCGCGATTCATGGAAGTCGGCAAGATTAGGATGTGATCATCCCTCGTTTCCAAGTACGTAAACAGACCAAGTTCCACTCCCCTTGTGCATCAAGCACTGCCTTTTCATCGACTCTTGCAGAATCTAATTGGGGCTTGTCTGAAATATTAACATCCGTTTCGTTGCTAAAAGACTAATACTATGAGAATCTTGTCTTCCACACTGCATTTAGGAATATTCCAGAAAATTAGGAATCTCCTAGAATAATGTAGCAATTACGAAAATGTATTTTATGTTGACTGCTAAAAAGAATTCTTATTTGCAGGAGGCCTCTTGATCGTGGTAGGAGATCGGAAAATCTTTTAAAATTTTAAGTTACAAAATGAAGGAAAAAAAGAAGCAAGTGAAACAGTGCAGGACAAACCGTTCGTGACTTTCGAAAGATCTTGAAAATCAAATTTTAGATCGACCGAATCCGTTTTCAATAATCGAGGTCTTCCTTTAATAGAAATGCACAGTTTACGGAAAATCCCGAGTTCTATTGAATAAAATGTTCGAGATTCTTCGTTTGTGCAAAGATTTTCATTTCTCGTGGCTTGGAAGCCACCTACCATATGGGGTATTTGAATTTAAGACCATTTAAAATGTACTTGAGACAAAAAAGAAAAGGTTCAAATAATAAAAGTTTAGAATACAATTTTAAATCCAAGGTATGATCAAGGTAACATATAAACTGTATACCTCAGAAAGCTGAAATTTTAAAGGTACGATTAATAAAACGAAGATCATTATTGATTTTGGTTACACCTATGATCGAAACGGTAATAGGTAAAGAGCTGGAGAAGAAAAATCTGCCAAAAAAACTTTTATCGTTAATTATAATGATTAGATAAACGTTATTACTGAGGTTTCCCTTACTACATAGATCTTTGTTTTTTTGAGGGATTTTTCCCACTCCGGGATGAGATATTTTATCGATATTTCGAGAAAATCCCTCCAAAAAAAAGGATTTATATAGTATCATGTCCCACTCCTCCTTCAGAACCCAACTAGAGTTTCCCTTTTGAATTTGACAGAAATTGGATTTTTTGGGACTCGTTTTTATCAAAACTACCAATGCAGGAGTCTTATTTATTACGATTAATATAGGAATTATAATATAGGAATAATATAGTAATTTACATAGGAAGTTTTCAAAGTGTAATGGTAAAGTATATCTAACTTTTGGATCGTATTATGATATATTTCGAAAGTTCGCAAGCAAACATTATTTTTTTTTATCTTCATGGAGGATTGGACTATTTTCGGTGCCAAAATAAAAATAAAGGAAATTTACTTTCAAATGTTTTAAAAACATCAATTGGAAACGTAATGGAGTTGAATGATGTATCATTAGAGATACGTTATTGTCAACAGAGGTTAATGACGCCCTGAGAGGTTGAATCCTCACTTTTCACTTGTATTAGTTTGTTCAGTCTCTGATGTATTCAGCTTTTAAAGGGTCTTGTTTGGCTCAGAATTAATTGAACTCGGAAGAGGTAAACAACACAGCTAAGTGTTGTGTCTTTCATTGATGCGAGGTTTTATTAATGAATTGATCCGATCACAATTAGAAAATCAAGGATTAGCGAAGGACTCAAATTTCGCCTATTTATCGATTTCCAAATTTTCGTTTTCAAGAAAAGCAAGGGAGAAAAAAAAGGAAAAGACCGCTCTAAAATACAGTATACAATAATAACAATGATAAACAATGGTATTATTACAAAAAAAATAATAGTGATACGCAATAATTATTATAAAAATAGTTTTTCTTAGATATGCAAATGTCCCCAAAACTTTTTTGGATATTTTGTTTAAAATTTTAATTTTCTTTTGCTTAAATTGATTTGCAGTAAGAAAAATCGCTTTAGCGTAAATATGTCCATTGTTAAAAATATATTGTTTAGAAATATAAGAACTATAGTATTAGACCTCTAATGACTTCGGGAAATCTAATTTATGAAAATGTTTTAAAAGATTACTATTTACACACTTAGATTAAATTGTCATTTTTAAAGTTTCTATTAAAAAGCTGCGTGTTTCTTTTTAACAAGGAAAAAAAACCTTAATAATAAATGAGAAGACAGGGGTGTATTTACCATTCCTCGTTCATTTTTACGTTACGTATTTCACTGAGACATATGCTGCCATCCGTGGCAGAAAATTTTAAAATAGAACTTTGAAAAGCAGCACTAGATAGCACCACTCATACCCGTGGTCGTAGCATTAACCGTAAATGATTAATATAAAATTGAAGTCTCTGCACAACTGATGTTCAGTAAATGAGATGATCGGTAAATTGTATTGATTTCTCTTACATATACGAGTTTCTTGAATATTGATCCAGCAGAAGACACACAAATAAGCTCAACAGTCAGTGATTTTCCACACTTTTCCAGCGCCAACAAATCAAAAACTGATCAACAATAATTTTCATAAATTAAGAAATATTTTAAAAGAAAATGGCTACATTTAACAAAAAGATTGAACTCATGAAAAAAAAAAAGCTCGCGGAAACGGTCAAGAGTGAATCCGATTCCTATCGTCCACGTTTTCCAAAGAGGAGTAAAGGCCTATTCGGTAGAACACAACGTACGGACAGAAAAGACAGAAGCGAAGAAAGGAATCGGCAAAGAAAACGTCCTCTCAATTAACCTCGGATCTTTTGACTGACATGTTTTTCAGTGAATTGGGGACTTCTAGAAATAGCATCCATCACTTGACTCTTACACTTAATGAACCAGTTTACACCAGATATCTCACTCACTCACTCGTTCTCTCTTAGTCTTTCAGTGCCATCCTACTCTGTGTAAGTCCAAAATCCTTTTCCGGCATTAATTACAATTTCAGTTCTATTTCTACTTTAAAATAAGATTTCATTAAAGCCATTTTCTTATTTAATTTGTAAATCTATTCGGAAATCTAAGATGAAGATTTCCACTAGATGGAGAATCGCAGGTTCACTGCTTTTTTTATTCATGTCAAAAGTAGTCACACGTAAAAGCCTCGTATTGGAGGCGAAACCGGTTGTGAACTTTTTAATTGTATTATAATGTTTTTTTAACTAGTCTTGTGTGTTGGCTCGGCAAATTTTTAATTACTATGCGCACACGTAAATTTCTATATTTTATTTTATATCTAAAATACTTATCACAAAAAATTATATTTGTTATTTTCCTTTTTTTATTATTAAATGAAAGCAATAGAATGAAAAATAAATCTCTTAATTTATAAAGAATTGAGTTATTATTATTATGTATAAAAAGAATTGCGAAATAAACAGTTGATCTTCAAATTTTATTGAACAATAATTAAATCTCCAATTTCTAGCCTAACTCGCCTAAATCCAATTAATTTTAATCCAATCAAATTAGCCACAATGTGGATTACAACGCATTATTGGGCGTCAATAAAAAATCAATGTTTGCTATCAAAAAAAGATAATTATTTCGCTTATGATCGAAGTAATTTTTTTAATTTTTTTTTTCTTTTTTTATATGAGAGCTTTTCATTCACGCAGTTCTTTAAGAGATTCTGACGGATTAACTCTGAAAAAACAGAAATTAAATCATCTTCTCTTCATAAAACATGCACAGCAGGTTTCGCTGGAGTACAAAAAATGTTAGGAGACGAAGAAACAGATATTTTCATTTCATGAAACTTAAACTTTCTTTAGGGAAGGGGGGGGGGGGGGGGCTTAAACAATTCAAAAAGTTAAACTAAGAACAGCATTCAAAAGAGGTTCTTTATAAAGATAGTGACATGTTAATATAATCACAGTTTATTGTTTGTCTTTTAATTTTTTTAGTTTTGATTATCTTGCTCTTAAAATAATATTATAAATTCAACTTTAACGTGTGGATTATTTATCAAAAATCGAACAAAAATTAAAAAAAATATCGCACATATTTGAAAAATAACAAAAAAAAAAACATATTCCCCTAAGGACGTTTCGATCAGCGGAAAACTACTTGATCATCTTCAGCTGAAAAACCGCCAAACAAAGAGAACTTAAGATGACACGCAGTTTTCCACAGATAGAAACGTCCTATCTTATATATTTCTTATTTTTTTAAATGTGTGCGATATTTTTTATTTGTTGTTCGATTTTTGATAAAATAATATTAATTAATATATTATATTTTTTAATATAAAGCTTGGTATTCATTTACTTCTTCATTTGGACACATTGGAATCTTTAGCATAATAAAGCGAAATCTAAAAAAAAAAAATCATGATTATCAGTAAATTCTAAATAATGGCATTTAAAGTTTTAAATTAAATATAAAGTTTTTATTGTTTCAAAGTTTCAACGGTCTTTTGTTTTTGATTCTTTTTTTCCCTTTGAATCACTTTAAGAATCTTAAAATTCGATATGACTTTGTCGAATAAGAGGATTACTTCTTTCATTTCGTTTCTTCCTAATGGTGAAGTTATGTTTCACAAAATATCCAATGAAAATGTTGTGTCTCTTAGATTTGTGTGAAACAAAAACGAAGATGATTAAATGTTGTTTTTTTAATAGTGCTTCTGAATTGTAAAGCCTATCCTGACAAAGCAAAGGAAACACTATTTTTAGGTACACCTTCCTCCGCCTACGTTACTAATTTTAGAGATAAAAAACGTTGTTTGTCAAAAGCAGGCCATGATGGGAAGTCTTAGGAAATGTCAGTTTCCCAGCAACAATCACTTGCACTAAGTTTTTCTTTCGGAAAATGGCGTTAAATAGTATGATGTTACAAATGAACAAGACGATAAACATGTTTGCCACAAATGGTTCTTATTGAACTATTGAAAATTGCTCCAAGCAGTTCTTGAAAATCCTTATGTAGGTGCGCTGGCAAAAGGGATTATGTTCTCATGGAAGTTAAGTCAAAATGCCTTGGAATTTCATCTCTAATAAGAAAGAAAATGTAAAGAAGAGAGCTCATTTTGACTGTTCCTTGAACATTATTTGACCTTTTTCAATTTTTAGTTTTATTGACTTATTCCTTTTTTCCATGGTTAACAATTGCTGTAATGAAGCATCTTTTGATGCACGAACTTTTTACTCCATGATAAAGAATAAATTTCATGCGAATTACAACTGCTTCATTGTTTATTTACATAATATTACGAAATACCTTACTTTAAAGGTAAGTTTGTACAGGGAATTTTGAATCGCCCTGTATAACTAAAGGTTGCTTTCTAATTAATGAGAAGCATCTGCAAACTGTGAAGCTCTTGTTATTAGGCTACAGAATAAGCTTGTAATTTTCTTTGTTTTATTTTATTACGATTTTATACAAAAAAAAAGCTATTACAAACATTAAAACTGCGAAAGAAAGAATAATTGATTGAGAAATAGGTTGTCTAAATAAAACAGGTTTATCTATTAAAGCTTTTTTTTATTCCGGTAAAACGTTGCTCTTGTCTCAATAGACCAAACTTTTAGAGTTCCAATAATTAATGGTTTCTGAGAAAATACATAGTTTAAATAACTTCTGGAATTTGCCATGTCTAAACGAGTTTCGTTTGTCTTCGTCGCAGATGGTTAATCTTTAGACCAGGCCGTTTTTATTATTATTATTATAACTTCTATCATAATATGAAGTCATTTTATCTAATGTTGTTTTCATAAAACGGAATTTCTCGTAAAAAAAAAAAGAAATGCTGCAACTCGGGAGAACTGTAATTTCTTAAGCTCTCAATCGATTTTTCTAGAACCATTTGGAGAATGGTTTTCTTGCAGAAAAGGTTGAAGCTCATCTTTAAAAATTTAAACATAACCATAGCCATTAAGAGCCATGATGAGCACGGAGCCAGTTTCACAGCGCTTTCAAATTTTATTAGGGAAGGAGGAGGCAGTTGGAGTGGCCGATGCAGCCAATGGCCACGCTCTTGCCACTGGTGACCCACTCCAATGGCCCCTAGGTACACTTAGCATCGTCGTCGCTCAGGACCCGACCAAGAGACAACTCGACTATTCATCAGTTTAATTGGGGAAACAGAAACACTACTTGGTCAACATTCTTAGTTTCAATTGTAAAGGACTTAAGAACAGAAATGGTTCCAATTACCTTACAAATAAATGTTTTACAAACTGATAGTTCATATTGATGTATTATCAGAATCATGATTTTGAAGAAAAATAATTGAAAAGAAATTTTTAGGAACTGAAAATTAGCTCTAATTGTTCAGTTATTGTCGCTTCGTACTTTTTTTAACAAAAATTAAAATTATTATTTATTTTTTTGTTTAATTCTGTCAGCGTATCATAGAGAATTTTAATTTTCAAGTTCTACATGTGTCAGATAACGAAAATCATTCTTTTTTCTACTACTTCATAACCAATATACAAAGTTTGGTTTTATATCTATTTAGTTTTCCAATTCTTTGTGTGTGTATCCCTATATGTGTAACGCAACAGATCAGAAGCTGCCCGGCAAGTCTCATATCTAATGCAGTGCAGATGTAGTGTCAGATGATCCAAGTGATGAACGAAACTCGTTTTTTCACACACACACACACACACATATTTTCAATGAATTGGAAAATTCAATGTTTGATATTTTTTTTCTGGATTAGCAAAAAAAAAATCTGGATTAGCTTCTGATTAAGATGTTGATCTACTTTTCAGTGAAATTTCGTTAATTAATTTATTTTTTATTAAGCTATATTATGCTATTAATGCATATATGAGTCTGTTCTATAAAAAAGCTCAAAATATAAATTAAAAATAAAATTAAAAGCTGCTTTGAATTCTTTATAGGATTATCAATAATTAATCTTCAAAGTAATATTATTATCTTCACAACAAATCATCTGACTTCGAAGCTGAAAAAGCTGCTTATAGATCTTGCAATTCGCTAAAGATCCAATGAACAGAAATGAATTCTATCCATTGAAGACGATTTTGAATTCAACAATTTCAACAAGTGACCTATTTTTTAAGAGATAAATGTTATGTAATCTTTTTAAGATTAATTTTAATTTGCGTAATTTTTTATTCAAACAATGCTGTGAGGAATGCTTTAAAAATTAAGATAACAGAAACGCAGTCAACTGCTTGAGAAATTGTAACTATACATGGAAGAGCAGTTGCATTACAGCACCCGTGGAAAACCACCGATTTTCGATTACAGCGCTTAAGCGGGCAAATCTGTAACTCTAGTTCTCTCATAATTCAGATTTATTTGTTTTCTGGAAATAAATAACTTTTTTCACTCTGTGCTTTTTTTTTTTTTTGCTTTTGAATTTTTTAAAGAAAAAAAAAAAAAAAAAAAATAAGAGGAGAGAGAGTGAAAGAATTTTTTAATGAAAATTATTGTGGTATCATATCTTTACATCATATCTTGATCATTTACATCATATCTTGATCCTTTACATCATATCTTGATCCTTTACATCGTATCTTGATCCTTTACATCATATCTTGATCATTTACATCATATCTTGATCCTTTACATCATATCTTGATCCTTTACAT
>JAFIDM010003189.1:55093850-55223517 GCA_023159025.1 Thereuonema tuberculata | reverse complement strand
AATGTAACCTACCTAAATGTATTACTTGAGTAAGCCAAAAGAAATAAAAACTTAAATTTGTTGACTGACATACAAAAGGCACAAAAGTGTTGACAAAACTAAGGCAGTTGGTTGTGTTTTCAATGGCCGACCTCAGAACCAACGAATTTCGGGTCGAACCAACCGAGGACAACAAACAGAGCCGTCAGATAAATGAATGTTGGCTGTCATCTCAAGCCAGATTAGTTTAAAAATTCAAAAGCGGAAATAAGATAAATGGTGATTAATTGTCTTTATCTAAGACCTTTAGTACGTGTATTTATCACTTAAATTGTTGTCGTCGTAAATAAAGTTTCTGTCATCTAATATATTGCCGAGTTCAACGGTTATTAAGCAACAGCTGATGAGGTTTATGCGTTTTTGAGTGCTGTCATGCGTTTTCTTCTATAAAGAATTAAGAAAAGCAGATACAGAAACGAGTGACACGAATGAAATCAAACTCTGTAGATTCAGCCATTGGATAAGTGCAGTATTAAATTTCAAAAGGGAAATTGCACGTGACAAAGTACCTATTATAAAATTTATAATTTTTTATTAAAAACGATTAACTATCTGCTTAATACCAACGTACAATTTGCCTTTTAAATAATCGTTGTAATTAGGATTCTCCATCTTGTTGTATTTTTCTAGTAATCTTTCAAATTTGAATTAAAACGCAATACATTTTTTATTAGTATATATTGTACTAAATACAACATATCTCATTTTAATACATTTTTTTGGAAAGTATTAATCTTGCAATAACAATTCTTAATCATTCAAATACTTTGTATTCCGTCGTATAATCTGTTAGAATAATACAGTAACATTCATTGTGACAATTTGAAATGCCTTTACATACAAGAGCTATTAATTGAAAACTACAATTAAAAAGTCAAAGTAGAAATATAAGAATAATACTATCTATATTATTAATATTACTTAAGGTTTTACGTGTGCTCAAATATGTGAGAAAAGAATACAGCCAACACACTAACATAAACAAATACAACATGCCTCGTTGTACTGAGGTGAAAGCTATGGACTTTTAATGCTTGTTTTATGTTTATGCAGGCTTTACTCTTCTCTCATAATATTAATATTTAATATTAATAATGAAATTATTGTTTTTAATCTATCTTAATTATCTGCAGTTAATATTGATTATGTATTATCCCATTCATTTGAATTCCGTAATTCTAGCTTGTAAGGATAAGATATATGCTTATAAGCCAGATATTTATTTCAAAGATACATCTACATTATGTTAATGCAGTTTTAGGCGCTTTTTCTTATTTTAATGGCACATGGAAAATTCGTTGAGGCTGTCGGAGCACATCAATTTCCTTTATTTTATTTTTAATGTGTATTTTGTTTTAGTTTAGTTTTCTGGAGGTGTCACACTTAATCCTACTATATTATATTAATTTCCGACTTATTTATTAAGATTATCTATTATATCTGCCTGTAAGCAATGTTATTGCGGAAATTGAAATTAAAAAATATTCTGAAAATCGCAAATTTAAAGGCTAGCATTTTCGATGGGTATCGTAAATTAATGAAAACTACGAAGTTTGTTCCATTGGCTGAAAACCAAGTTGAATAAGAATGTTATTCAGTCCACGTTTGTACTGTGCATTTCTTTAACACTTCTAATGTACTTGCTTTGTATGAAAGAGATTTAATAAGTGTATTCGTTTCCTTCCAATTCCTTAACCTATTTAATTTGAATAGAACGTTTAAGGCCTCTAGGACAAATAGAACATAATATGTTTTGACAGCAATAACATAGGAATTTCGATATCACGACAAACTTGTAATAACTAGAGATTGGTGGGTCTTTTTCCCTCAGCTTATTTGTATGGATTAGTGTAAAACCTATTATTTAGTAATTTAACAGCTGATTTTAACAGAAAACATTTATGTAATTTTTACGTAATTCTAAGAAAACCCTTAAAATTAGTCTTACCACAATTTTAAATGAAGATTTTCGGAAAGACGTTAGTTAATGACATTTGTTTTTAGCATTTTATTGTTGGAATTTCGATCAAGTCCTCTTGGCATTTATCAAGTTTATGATAAAAGGCTGTAATAAATCAACCAATGCAAATGATCTTCAAGAAAGACCAGAGTTAAGAAAAAAAAAGTTGCTTTTTTCCATTTGGTCCAAATGTTACCTAACATCAATGTAAAATAAAGAAAATTAAAAGCTGTAAGAAGTTTTAGTAGTAATTTTCTGTGTTCTGCCTATCTTATTTCAGAAATTACCTAAATACCTTATTTTAGAACTTAGAAATTAAAAATATATCTTTCTTTTAAAGGAAATTTGAAGCGGAATCATTTTCTTCTGTTTTAGTTAAAAATCGATATAAAACATAAATTATAACAAGATGAATGTAATCGACGAATTTTAAAAAAGGAAAAAAAAAAAATTGAAAATATCTAAATTCTATTATCATTTCAAAAGAACTGAAATTAATAATTTTACTCTTTCGTTTCAATATTTTATTTTGTGTAGAAGTTACAGCATTTTTTTTTATTAATAAATAGTACGAATTTTATTTTACTCTTTTTAATTTCTTTTTTTTTAATAGATAATTTGATTGCATAATTTTTTTTTAAGGGAAGTTGTTCCTATCTATTTTTGTTTTCAATCAATAAAATTGATTATTGAATGTTTGCCAAACGACAACTCATCAGTAATAATCAATATTTAGTTTCTTTTAAAAATTCCTTCCTTGATGAAATTATACTTTAATTTTTAATAAGACAAAAATGCTTGAATCTAATATTTGAAGTAGTAAATTTGATTTAAAAAGTACCCCCTTTTTTTAATGTAATTTTTATTAATATTTGGTTTCATAATTTTACTCATTCACTTTTTATTTGCCACTGATGTGTTTCTGTATTTTTGTATTTGTTGTAGATGATTTGAATGCAGCCTTCTTTCACGGTGCCCATGATGGTTGGGCTCATCCCGCCCTTGCCTACGCCGAACTCCCGGCTGCAGCATTGCAACACCCGGCCCTCGTCCATCCTGCTCTCCACGCTCAAGTGCCGGTAGGAAACAATCCACTTACCTTAGATTTGCTTTAGCCTCAATTTTCAAGATCCTCAATTCATACACTTTCACTCTGGATGGTAAAAGAAAAAAACCTCAACAACTCTTCCAAATTCTTAATTTCAGTTTTTGAGGATGGAATACTAAAAGGAATTGGAAGAGGGTAGTGCAGAGTTATTGCAGTACTAAAATAAAGCATAAAGCTGGTTTCTTAGTTCACAACCATATATATCTTTTGATTTTCTATAAATAATGATTAAAAATAAAATAAAAATAGGAGCATAAAAAAATCAAAAGAGAAGAAAAAAAATTGTCTTGAATAGGATTCGAATCTGGGACTCGACAACGTATGGTATTAACCACTGTACCGTCGCAGTTATTTCAAGAGATGAATCAAATCTCTCAGAATACTTGTAATTTATTCAGAATACACTGTAAATAATATTACAACGCGAACAGGAAGTGACCGTAGATCGAAACTCCCTCTCTACAACTCATAAACAAAAAGTGTCACTCGTTTGTGTCCGACTGACTGCTGTGCTAGAAGTGGTGACAGACAGAACGATCTTAAAGCTCTTCTTCCTTTTACACTTTGTGTATGGTGTCGATAAAAGCAACTTTTCTTTAAAATACAAAATAAAAACAGCTTTACTGCCATTTGATAGGAAATAACTTTATAGCGCAGTAACTTATACAAGAAGTACAGAGAAATTGAAAGAAAATAATACAACTTCGCATTATTTTTTATTTCGCACTTCTCTGAACCGCACGATTTTTTGTATTATCTTCTAAAAACACAGTGTTAGGTTTTCATTCAGTTGATTCGATCTCCTAGCCATCGTTTTGATTGACTATGACATCTTGGTTGACTGTCTCACTACGAGCGATATGCTTTAAAATATTGGTCTGATCTTCAGGCGTTGTTTCAATTCATCCAGAAAGTGTTTCATATGTTCCATATCGAATCACTGGACAGGTATTTCCAAGTTTTGTAGCCATTTTTATGAACAACGTTTACTGAAAGACGTGATGTTTGTAGGACCGTCTTTACAGAGAAGGGGGAGGAAGAATGGGTAATCAGGGGAAATTTTGCCCAGATATTGTTGTTGATGTTTTTTTTTTTGGAAACTAGAGGGGCTAGAGGCAGCCTTCTTATCTGGAGCCACTGTTCTTAGAAACATCCTACTGTGTTAAGTGTTGTTAAAACAAGCGTAGATTTGTATCAAAAGCCTTCCATGATGGCAGGGAATTACGCAATAAATTAAGATGAGCTTTGGTCGATTTGAATCATGTGTTTAGAAAGGAAGTCATTGCGAAATGAGACAGGAGTATGTGGATAGTTTGTTGAGTACAGTCTACTTTATTTCATTGTGTATCTCAGAAAGATAAACTAAATATTTTTCTGAAATTGGCCTTGCTATAATGCCAAATTTAGTTTTTACTAGTTTCTTTATTTTTTAGGAAAATAGAAATCGTATTTTTTTAAAACTAATATTAAGCTATTTTGTTTTTAGTTCCAACATAATAATAATTAACATCTACAAAGCGTAACCAATTTAGAATAAAAATTTGCAGGATAAGAACACAAGCAAATACCTACTATTTTTATCCATCAAGGAAGTTGCGAGAAATTCAGCTCTTTTACCAAAACGTTTCTTTGATGTTTGATCACATAACCTACAGAAACTAATGAGTTTAATCACTTCTTTAATAAGTTGTTTGTCTGTTTAACACTGTCTATTTTATTCCATGATAGATTACGAAGATATGTATTGATTATTTTGAGTTTTTCTTTGTGGATTAGATGTTCGTCGAATAATCTTTAGGTCCAACATTTTACGAATCCGTCATCATAAATCATATAAATTCTTTCATTTTATTTAAAAGACTTAATTCCATTTGTTTTGTTTTTTCGTACTTTGATACCTTGCTAATAAGATGGCGCAATTTAAACCTCAATTAATTATCCTTCGTTTTTTCCAGTGTCAATACGGAAATACTAACTTATTATTTCTACTAATAAATAAAGTATAAATAAAATAGTCAGCTAAATTTGAGATAAAAAACAAAGGGAAAAAAAATCCTCTAATGGAACATTAAAGTTGTGTTCTATGATGATGAATTGGTTTTCCAAATGAATTCCCTCCTCCTTCTGGAATATGATGTTGCCCCCTTCTGGGAAGGTCGTCGTTTCCCATATCGAACGAGGTGTCTCCCTTTGACCACACCCTTCCCTTCCACTCCCCCTAATCATCTGGGAAAGCCACTGCAAGCAGCTCCACCCTGCAGTCAGACCCACTCCTGTAGATTGTCATTTTCATTCAAGTACTCCATTTTCTTCCCATTTCTTCTGATTCTTTTATGCGTTTTTCCATGAGAACGGAATGAATAAGGCTGTGGATCTCATTAAGCCTATTGATTTCCCTCCCCTAGGAAACTGCGGTTCCTTGTACAGATAATCACTGTAAATACACTTCAACACAGAAATTTGCAAGTAAAGTAGTTGGGTTTTCTAATGTTAGGAGATAAATTGATACAGAGTCTTCACAGAGTTTCCGGACATTAAAAGGAAAATGCATTGAATTCACTGAAATCGAATGAAAAATTTGTGAGGAGCTGCATCTACGTTCTTTAATCTTGAAAGTAAAGACCAAATAATTCTTAGTCACTGTGTTTATCGAAGTAGAAATGCTAAACCTCACGTTCTAAAATTACACTTCAATCTCTGGTACTTGGGTAGAAATTTCATCAATGTCTCTTTTTCACCGAGAAATTTTAAAATCTTATTATTTTATATCCTTTTGAGATCCGCATCCTTAAGACTACATTTTTCATTGTTAATTGTAAGCAAATTACAAATTATTGTACTACAATTGATTTTTTTTTTAAATAGTGACAATATTACCAATTTCTAATTAAATGTAATTGCTGTATTCTACATGAGGTTAATAAAAATTGTTTGATTTTCTTATTTTAAAAATACATTTGCAATTTATTTAAATATTTGAGAAAACTCCTAAAAATTAAACAATGTTTTTTTATTATGTTTTGATTCCATTTGAAAAACGTTGTTCTTTTCTGTGATTCCGTCTTGGGGCATTAATTTTTTGAGATTTTTTTTGAAAGTTTATAATAGTTTAACGATTAGTTAAATAATAAGAAATCTGGAAAAAGTAAAAATAAAAATAAGTTTTAACAGGTTTTAATCTTTTTTCAATCAATTTTTTTAAATTAGTTTTGGGCTAGATAAATTTTGTTGTTGTTGTATCATCCATTCAATCGTGTCCGACTCTTGGCGATCCGATGGACAAACTTCCTCCAATTTTTACGGTCAATGCTGGCATCCTTTAGATCACGGAAACTCCAATTAGTATCATTCTTAATAGTATCCAGCCACCTTGTTCTCGGTCTTCCTCTTTTTCTTTTTCTCTCAACCATCCCAAGCATGGTAGTCTTTTCCAGGGAGTCTTCTTTCCTCATAATGTGGCCAAAATATGTAAGCCTCAGTTTTAGCAATACTTGATTCCAATGACAGTTCTGGTTTGATTTGTTCTAAAATTGACCAATTTGTTCTTTTAGCAGTCCATGGAACAAGCAAAATCCTTCGCCAACACCAAAGTTCAAAGGAATCAATTTTTCGATGATCGTTTTTCTTGTTGTCCAACTTTCGCATCCATACATAGTTACAGGAAAGACCGTAGCTATGATGATTCGTATCTTGGTTGTCAATGAAACATCCTTGCTCTTCATTACTTTGTCCAAGCTCATCATTGCTTTCCTCCCCAGAAGTAGCCGTCTTCTTATTTCAGGACTGCAATTTCCATTTTGATTAATTTGTGATCCCAGGAAAATAAAATCTTTCACCGTCTCAATTTCTTCATTGCCAATCCTGAGGTTTTGTTGGGTTCCTGTTGACATAATTTTCGTCTTTTTCACATTCAGCTTAAGTCCGGCTGCAGCACTGTTTTTCTTGATTGTAGCAATCATTGCTTTGAGATCTTCAACACTTCCTGCAATTACGATTGTATCGTCAGCATATTACAAATCGTTAATAATTCTTCCTCCAATCTTGACTCCACTTCGAGAATGATTAAATCCGGAAGATCGCATAAAATGTTCAGCATAAAGGTTGAACAAATACGAAGTTTAATCTGAATTTCCTACACTACGTGACTGTTTATTTTTCATTATGTTTTTGTTCATGAATTCGTACAATTTCTTTCGAATAGCCGAAAAAATAAAGAATGAAAACTTAAGATCCAATAATTCTTCATTGCTTTCTCACAAACTAACTTACTTTTCAATATGAAACGTCCTTTATTCATTGCTGTCTTTAGAACCTTATTTAAGGAATTGAGTCATTTCAAATGCTTAATGTATCGGTAAATGCCTTCTGTATTCAAATATAATATTGTACAATTCTCAGCCTTCCTGAAAAACAAGAATGTGGCCATAACTGCTGATGTGCATTTAGAATAATAATTTTAATATACAGATAATACAGCCGATGTAATGATAAATCAAATTCAGTTGATTCAAGTCTCAATAGGTCAAGGTACGTTTCATTGCAAAAAAATTGTAGTTTGCTAATTTCAAACGAATCAGAAAGAGTTAATAAAGTTTAAAATTCTGCAAACTTACTGCAGTGATTCAGTACGAGTTTGGCGAAAAAGTGACTTTGAAAGATATTAGTTTAAAGCTTTTCAATTTATATTAATTCGGTTGTTGAACTGACTGTTGAAGACTGATTCTGGTATGTGGTGCAGAAGCAGATACGATTTTTATAAACTCTTTGCTTTAAACTTGCAATAAAATTTTTGTTAAATCTTGGAAGCATCAGTGAGTGGATGGAAGTTGTTTACTCAACGCAAACTTTGTTCTAATCAAGAGTTTGAAAATTCCCATTGATTTCCTTCGTCCGTTTTACAAACTTTGGGTCCGATAAGGTTACGATGAAGAAACCAATGTAAGATGGAGAAGTCTTCTAAGTTAGGTATCTCATTCTTGAAGCACTTGTCTTCCTTAGAATGAATGCGCTTGTTTCTGATCGATGAGAATGGCCGCCCACCTGACTGGAAGCCGAGCTGGAATTATCCAGGTAATTTAGTGGCACCTCGTAGCCGCTTGTCAATAATTCAACCTTCTTGATCGGATCTCTCTACGATGAGAAGCATTCGAAAATAATTAACGAAATTTTTCATTAAAAATGGAACAGGAATTGATTACATTGGATATCAAAATTTAACTAGGATAAACAGAGCGAGTTTTTTTTTTTTCTTTCATTCCTTACAAAATTAATGAGGCTTCGATCAATTACATTATTTCTGAAGAAATGCTTCATAAATTTCTTCACACAGCTTCGAAATGAAATGGAATATGGTTGGTTTGCAGTGGATTCTTACTTGTTTGATAGAAAGTGTGTTGCCCTCAAAATGAGAAGAAAATTCTTCAAAGTGATTCTCTTTCTTTGAAAAAGATCTCCTTGAAGATGAGTAGGTGACCTTTTCTTAACTTCTGCAATTTAGAATTAGAGGAATGTTTATGAATAAATAGCAGAAAGAAATATTTTTAAACAACAATGGTGGTTTATAAAATGCTGTGATATTCTGATATTTTTGTAATGTCCAAGCAAATGACAAGGAAAATAAAATGTAACAGAAATATCAGAAAACACTGAATCGAAATTACTGATAGGCACAGGAAAACAAAAGTAATCAGTAGATTTCTTTCAGTTGCTAGGCATAGCCTACTATAAAATAACACCTTGTATTCATATTTTATATATTATCGATATCTTGAAACTGAGAAATGTTAGCTTTTGATTGTTTTCATCAATCTCCGTCCAAAAAAGAACTAAGCCTTCACAAGAGTTAACTTCGGAAATACTTATTGAAAAATAGCAGAAGAATGTGGTCTTACAGTTTCGTAGATGTCATGGGATCGCCTGTGTAATAGAATAAAGCAAACTTTATTTTCTATGTGAAGGAAATCAATTTCTATAGAATGAAATTACTTCCAGTAAGCTACAGTGAACGGGACAGGAGACGTCCTGGTTCCTACACAAAGTATCAGTATTGCAATTCTTGGAGTCTGCGTACAGCATCCACTGAGTAGTCAAAGAGTGCCACTACATCAACACTGTGGTTGTGAACACCCTACACTGCCAGATCGAGTCATTGATAACAATTCGGTTGCCATCAAATGCTTTATGAATCCCGTTGTGAGGAATCTGGGTAAGACATCTGTGATTCAGGTTGTTTCTTATAATTGTACGAGTGTGGAATCTCTTCTTGCCCATCTGCTCTTGACGTTAAGGGGATTACATTGAGACGAACACGATGGATGAACGACCAAGTGCAGGATCCACTGAGGATCAAGTGTGAGTTCTAACGCCCCTTCCTATATAGTCCATCGTATTTCCATCGTATATACTTCCCCTTGGCTGGGAAGTGATTACTGACATCAACCTATAAGAATTTTACTTCATGTAATCTTTCCAAATAAACATCACTGCGAAATTTGTTTTCCATCATTAAGTAAATATCGCTTGTTCGTATTTCACACTCTTTCGGCGTCCTTCGCCTCGCTCACAAAGTTCGGATGATTGCTCATAGCAGAACTTGATCATGGTCACTAGGGGAATTCTGCAAGCTTTAAAAGCACAACTGGCGAATAGTTTTCCTGTGATAAACTTAGAATATGCTTTATTTTGAATTGTGGCTTCAGTCTACTATATTCAGCTAATCAACTGTTCCTCTTAGGTACAAACTTAAAAGTACAAGCCTTCAAAATGTCGATCCTCAGAATCATAAGAGTTTAATACACTCGTCGTCCAATGTAGGACGATACATTTCTTAGCAGATTGGGAAGTATGTATTGTTTCTTATGGAGATAATATCTTTAGAGTTAACAAACATAACATTTTTTTTTCATTAGAATAATATTGTTGAAATCTCTTCATCGAGATTTACGCTAGAAAAAAAGACAATAAGGATCTTTCCTGGGCTGTTTTCAGCTGATCGGCATTTTATCATCGGAATCGTATTATTCAGTCGATTTCACTCATAAATCTTTAACAACTTTTAGCTCAGTAAAATCATCTTCTGGATATTTTTTACAATGTAATCTAAGCTATTGTTAATCTGATTTGTGGAATATTAATCAAATTATTAATTTTAATTAATTATTAATAATTATTTAATTATTACGTAATTATGTTTTGGATGGCCGGCTTTCCTCCTAACTTTAGCTCTGTCTAAATTTTTGTGAATATTAGTCCAAAACGGGGATTCCTTCCTTTTTTTGATCAAACATTAAAGAGAAGGAGGAAGCTTATATGGGACAAGGAATGAAAGAATCTTTTAAATTCTGCAGAATGTGTCAATTTAAATGTCTAATAAAATTATGCTTAAAAATAGTATCCTTTAACACTGAATAATACTTATTAAAAAAATATCATGGGGGGAAAAATGTCATAGATTCCTCCCAAAGCTATTTAATTACGAAAATCGAAGGGAAAACACTATAACGATCACCCAATGTCCCTCTGGCCCTTTTATTGTCTGTGATATTTGATCCAAATGTCAGCTATCTTGGCCTAATGAACAATGATTGATTGGACGTCATATTTAACCACGAAGACATAAGGAAGATGCACTGCTGGGGTTGATTTGTTGCACACTGTATTTATCAGAGTGATTTGGGAGGAAGGGAATTACATTTTAGCTGCTTTTATTTGTGAGATATCTCATGTTGTAGTTAATTAAGAACATCTTAATCCGTTGATTCTCTAAGTTAAGATTTTTGTTTTTTAAAGAGAAGGAATAAGCTCTGAAAAAATAAATCAAAGAAAAAATCTAAAATGTATGTCATTTAATTACTACTCCATTGTTTTTTTTGTTTTTTTTTTAATTCGAAAACATTTTAAATGAATTAATAATTCAAAGTTAAAATAAAAGTAATTTTTAATAATAGGTATACTGATATTTAAATTATGGAGTTTTAAAAAGTCGTTATTGTTTATAATAATAATAATAATAATTAAGATATTATGGGGAGAGCAGTCTTAAACCATTTCTTTACTACATAGAAGTAGAGCTCAATATTGTTTTTAACTTAATTTCTTAAGCTGTGAAAAGTTCCAATAAAATAAGTTTCTAAACGAAGTTGACACACTTCTCCAAGTATCAAGTTAATCTTTAGAGTTTAACATTTTCTTGAAAAAAATACACAATTCAAAGAACTGCTCTTCTTTAATTTTTGTGTGATGATTTTATAGTTTTTTATTTCTTTTTTTTTCTGTACATTTTTATTGTTTGTTGTTGTTTCTTATTTTTCAATCCATTGAAGGAAGCTGGTTTAATTATGTTTGGTTTGGAATTTCTTCTTAAAGCTTTCATAACTTACGAAGCATTTTTCTCAAAGGTATATTCTCTTTCTTTATTATATTGAATAAATTAAACGTAATAAGAATTTCCTTTGGTAAAATAACAAAAGCTCTGTTTGAATTTCCTTTTTCTTAAGAGAATCAATGAGGAGACTAATTAATTACTGAATTACTCTTCGTCTTTCTCCAGTAGAAGTTAAGTCATCTAAGTATCGGCTGTGACTTAAGGGCAAAAAATGGGAGATAAGAAAAACAGTGATTCTTGATCCAGTTAATGGATAAATTGTTTAAGTAATGATAGTTACAGAATGGTTAAAAGTTTACAATACATTTGTTTTTTTTTCTTCAAGAATCTGATTTATCTAAATCTGAATCTGATTTGTCTAAAACCTTTGCTACTCATCGCCTTGTTGTTGCTTTTATTTAAGTGAAATCGTTAAATGTATCCAATGATATTCTAATAGAGAAGATGTTATTGCTTTCGATATTGAAACAAGTGGACCGTCAATTCAGATAAGTCGCTTTCCTAGTAACATCCACTCAATCTTCGTGTTCATCCTAACCTGAAATTTCGATGTTAAAATCAGAGTCGATTCGAACTAAAGTCAATTGGAAACGGATATTTCGCTTTCGTGGATTTCCTCTTTTCCATCGTCATGGCAACGCACTTCTGCTTAGCGTTGAGGTCGAAGAATGGCTTCTGAAAGATGTGCTCTGCCTTATCATTTGGTTTAGAACATCACAGCAGCATTGTATTGGAAGTCTTGATTTAACCTCCATAATTCTAGCATAAGTTGACATCATTCACTACAATAATAAAAGAAATTATAACCAATACAATCGAATTCATTTCATTTCAATTAGTTAAATCGCATTTATCTAATTTCCAAAACCTAATACAATTTAACAATATTTTTTTCTATTGTTAATAAAGATATTTAGAATAATCTTATTAACAGTTAAACATTTCAAAAAATAGTAAATTTACTGCGAAAATTCTAGAATTTTTAACTAAATAAATATTATTGTTAGAAATTATTAAAAGAATGTAGAAATTGGTTTAAATAATTTAACAAACTAATTGAAACTTTCTAATATCTCATGGTGGAAATTCCTCAAAATAAAAAAAAAATGTAGTGAAAAATTTTGAACTTTCTAAGGTCCCATGTTTTGTCATTGGGGAGACAAAATATTCTTCTTTAGTAAGTAGCATTATAAAGATATATTTAAAACAACAGCTTTTAATATTCTATAATTGCCATATAATCAATATATTATATGAGAATAATCAATAAAACAAACAAAACATCGTCATTCTAAAAAAAGATATTAAAAAGATTTCTTAATATATCTGCTTTTTCATAAATAGCTGACATCTGAATACATGCTACAAATTAATGTTTTCTTTTAATTTAACAATATCAGTGCAACGCAAGTTAGATGATTAGGGATTGAAATATTTCCCGAAATGAGAAAGCTTGGAAACGAAGCGAAAATCTATAAATCATTTAAATAATAATAAAAACAAACGAGGAACCGTATTTGTAAATTCTATTCTTTGGCACTTATCTTCTTCTGGTGGTTGCAGGGCATTCTCCAAAGTGATCGTTTGATTTCCAATAATTGGCTTTTAAATCAGATATAATTTGCATAATGAAGTTGAAGCTCAGGAGACGAGAAACTCATTGGGGGAAGCAGGAATTAAAGGCGAAGGAACAAATGGAAGCTAGTTCTCTATAAACCTTTACAGTATTAACTGCCGTTAGCCAATCTTTGAGATTTGTTAAATGTTCCTTATGTTAAATATTAGTAATCTTTACGTTTATTGAACTTAGTTGTTTAAAACCGAGAACTTCACAAACGAATTAAATGTAGTATTCTTTAAAAATCTCAGCTCAGTTGTTGCAGTTTCTTCATTACTTTTTCTCCACTACAGAATTTCCTACCGTAGATTGTAATTCGTACCAGAGCTCGTAATTAAATGTAAAAATTCAGAATTTATTTAAATTGCAATGATAAATTAAATTGAGAGTGCATTTTCCCTCTACTGCAATTTAAAATTGCTTAAACGACCATAATACATAAAAAGACAGACAAACAGACCGAACTGAAAGATACATCGAATTTAATTTTATTGAAAGTATTATTCCTAGGTGCTAGTATCCAAACAAGGGGTCGAAATTATATTATTTCGTAGCTTAATAACAGTTTTCATATAAACATAGCTTTCTACGTTCCTTGTTTCTAAGGTGGAAACCTGTTTATTTCTCATTGGACCAAATTTCATCAAAATTGATATATTACATTTCATCAATAACTGACATGTTGTGAGATCACTAAAATTTAGTGATTGTCTTATTGCTTATGGGAAAACTTGATTTGTAAAGAAATAAAAAAAAAATAAAACATTTACGTAAGGAATTGAAATGTGATTTTATGAAATCAAAGACTGACTACATTATCAGGTGATAAGGGTCTCTCTCTCTCTCTTACAGGAAACGTATCTACCCAAATTGGAGGAAGGACAGTTTTATTTTTTCTACAAAATCAGTTTTTTATTCTCTTGGTTTTGTACTGCTACCGTTATCCAGAGAATATTTTTCAAGGAAACTTCCTCCTATGCATGACAACTGCCATCACTCATCTTTCTAATCTGATAATCCAGGAATTACTTAGGTTGAACATCAGTAAATCCCGTCAAATAGAGAAAGATCGATGTCTGTCTTTTGTGTCCGATTAATTTCAATTGTCCTTAGTAGGTTCTTATTAAAAACATCCTCCAATCGGATTAGATTCTGTCATACAATGGCATCCACTGACATATTGACATTGAATTAGATGTGACTGTATTAAGCCATTTTAATTCCTGCGCTGCCCAAGCATAAAGGCCACTGCCTCGTTCAGGGAGTAGGTATTGGAAACTGTGTCTATATTCAAAGTTAATATTGATGAATTGTCACGAACCATTATTTGAATCGTAAAATACCAGATTTATAATGACGTTTACAAAATACATAGTGGTTGGCAGTAAAATACAGATGGACTAATTAAAGCAAATTAATTATTAACGCAATTAACAAATTAACGTAACTGTTATTATGTTAAACCAATGCGAAAAAATAAGAAGGAACCAACACAGAAATTATAACAGAATATTAAATTAGAGGGAAATAAAAATATTTGCTACTTTTGTTTTAATTAGTCCATCTGTATTTTCCTGCCAACCATTACAGCAGTGTTATTTGATAAGCGGTAAGCAAGATATTTCAAGAAGAGAAAGCATCAAGAAATCGAAGTTAACCATTGGAAGGAATCAAACTTTCATTTCACAGATGCATCAGGACAATTATGGTCGTTGTAGTTCTTGCCATTCTTTTCCGGTTTTAAGTAATAAATATTATTTCGAAAATGTACTAAACTTTACTACAAAGGGAAAATTATTTCTCCTGACAGAAGCCCAGAGGCATGAAGCAGTGGTTGCTTGGGACA
Source organism: Thereuonema tuberculata (assembly GCA_023159025.1). Lineage (NCBI taxonomy): Eukaryota > Metazoa > Arthropoda > Chilopoda > Scutigeromorpha > Scutigeridae > Thereuonema > Thereuonema tuberculata. Next base: position 55,208,563 of record JAFIDM010003189.1, on the reverse strand, counting down.
CTAATAGCCACAATAGCTTTCCGTATAACTTTTCCAGGAATAATGTTTTACTGTATTTGCTAACGGATTTACAATCTTCAAAACAGATCTATGAAAGCAGCGCCGTCCTAAAAATATATAGTTTCTTTTTCCTTTAAATTAAATTTAGAAAAAAACGCTGTAACTTAGCTTTTGTCACTAATAACGAATAATTAATTTACAACTGTTAAGAGGTTTCAAACGTTCTATTATCGAGCAATCTGGGCTGGAACAGATTCAGTTTTAGTTCGGAGAGCATTTGGTTACGTCAGCATCTAAGAACTTGATTTTGGAAGTAATCGATTTCAGGTTTGTTTAGGAAATTTGCTGAGTCATGCCTAATTTGTAGGAAAACCAACTTCAGTAAATCATGAATTTTTGGTGAACCACAGGCGACCCAAAATGGCAGAATAATTTAATGACCTCGATTCTTTTCAGTTCATTTTTAATACTAAAGACCGTAATACCAGCAGATTCGTTATACAGGATTCACTAATGATTTTATGAAATTTAACCAGATGCCACAAAAGGATGATGTATTAGCAACCCACAAAAAGTCTTTCTTTTTTTTCCAAACATTAAATTTCTGTTAAATTTACTGTTTAAAATACCATTCTTGTAATACAAGCTGCTAAATAACTATGCTAACCAGAAAATTACGAAATTTCATTATTTCAGTGTCATTTCAAGTTCTCGGAAAGATGCGTTGGCTGAATAATTTCATTCCCGCGCAGCACAGCAGTTCACGACATTTACACGCTTTGCCCGTAATCAGGAATTTGAGCTCTTGGAAAATATCCAAACATAGAAGTAAACTTTCTCAGAATCATTGTATCTTTGTTGTGCTAATTTTTTCAAATGAACAGAGAATTTTCGAAAATATGTATCTGTAACGTTGATAGATTAGATGAATTGTTATACTGTATGTCAATACTACGATAAATACAGTGTGGCTGGAAAGTTCCCGTAACCTTTTAATGGTAGTCAAATTTTAAGAAAATATTTACACATTAAGTGTCCAATGCGCCTGTGTGTTCGCTATCATGCTGTACACACAAGTTCATACGCCACGTCCTACTTGACATTTTTTGGAGCATGTCCGCTGTGATGGTTCGAAATGCATCCTCAACTGCATTGCGCAATTCTTCATTCATAGCATAATGACATTCAGACACGTAGACCCTTGATGATTCCCCACAATGAGTTGTTAGGCGTCGTGAGGTCAGGACTTCGTGGTGGCCATTTCAATTGAGCTGGCGATGCTGGAGTATCGCGAACAATCCAGCGTCCTGGAAAATGTTCATCCTGGAAGAAACCCGCGCACAGTAAGAGCGAAGTGAGCAGGTGCCTCTTCCTACTGTAGCCATACGCGTTTCATGATACCCGCGTCATCAAGCTGTGAGATTAACCATGTTTGTAACATGTGTAATTAAGTTTCGCCATTAACATGACCATCAAAAAAAGCATGGTGTAAACAAATAGACATTTACATCTATTACAACATAATAGGGGGTGTGGGAACTTCTCGGCCACACTGTACTATACAATCTTTTCGATTCAATCGCCAACATTCCTAAATTGAATTTTTAAGTTAGCCAATGTATTAGCGTTGATTTATCCTTTTTGCAGCTTGGAATCTTCAAAGTGTAGTACCTATGTGGGTGAATTTCAAGCAATGCTATAGTAATGTTAATTTCGATCCTTTAAAATCATAGGAATTACGTCAAAATAAAATAAAATAAATATATTTTAATATTAATAAAATTCTATTAATAAAAATTCCATTAATAAAATAGAATAGAATATTTGGGGCAAAGCAGAGGAAGCAGAAGAAATTGTAAAGTTACTTAAAATTTTCATTTCCTGTGATAGAATATTTCCTTCTATAAGTGCTTTTCGGCAAAGATATAAAATAAACAATTATTCGTTTTAAAAAAAAGAACAAAACGGGAAATTTGAACTATTCTTATATTTTTGTCATTTTCTTACTTTATTTAGGAGTATTTTACGCCTTGATCACATAATAGGATCTTTTAAAAAATATAAAACACACAAATCTACCAATATTCTTCTTTATTCAACGATAAGTAATTCATCAGGTAAGTAATTCGAGGACAAGAAAATTCTTTCCCTTTTCCTCCACAGAATTCGTTAATCTTTAAGTAATAATTTTTCAATGTGACAATACATCGAAATCTAATACATAGCAACTGTATTATAATGATAACTCAGATTATTATTTACATTCAATAATATTCAATAATTAACATCCGTATCAGTACAAATAAAAACATTCATATCAGTGCAACTCAAATAATGTATCTTAATAATTCAATCTATTTACTTTCAATAATTCAATCTATCTGAAAAAGAAGACGAAATATCGTTGAATAAAGAAGAAATGGTAGATTTATGTATGATCATCGGAAGCGCAGTGGTGCCTCAAAAGAAAAAAAAAAGGAATAATAAAAAACTTAAATGAAAAATTAGTGAGAAAATTCATGTGCCAGCCGTTCGCCAACCTCAATGAATTTTTTTAAAGCATAAAAATTCAAACTGCTTCATTTGAATTATTGAGACCGGCGAACGGCTGGCACAGGAATTTTCTCTTTAATTTTTCATTAGTGAGTTTTTATTGTTGTTTTTTTTTGAGGCACCACTGCGTTTTTGATGGTCATTCACATTAGCCTCAGTACGGAGACCTCGTTGTTTTACTGGCGACTGCTCCTGGCTGATGATCGCCAAAGAGCGTGAAACAGCTGTTCCAAGTGATGTCACTTGGTAAACAATTTGGTCTCGCCCTTTGTTGTTTGGTAGATTAGAGTGTTTTACATTTTTTTAATGAAATATACAAGTTTTTAAGGAATAATAGGATCTTGTTGTATAATGGGTTTCCGAAGGTTTCGTTTCGATTATTTTGATTTAATGTAGTCTCACTGCTGGAAGTGAGAATGAGAAACTTCTGAGTTATTCGTTTATTTGAATAAAACTAGTAAGTTCAAATAAGTATGAAACAGTTTGTCCCAGTTTTTCCATTGATTACAAGTAAACGGCCTAAGCATTTCTTTCTCTTTATGTATGTTGACTTAATTTCATAAATAAAATTTAGGAAAAGTTATTTTTAATTTCTTGATTTTTTTTTTAAGCCAGAAATAAAATGTTAACAGAAATACTGAATATTTTTATTGAGGGAAAAGAAATAAAAAAATTAAGGACGTATTTAAAAAAAAAGAAAGAAAGGGTTTTCGTTTTAAGGAAGATGCTAAAAGTTTAATGTGTTGATAAATTGGTACCTACTGAACTACAGGAGCCATTATTAGTTTCTTGAGATACTTTTTTAGTGCTTCGTTAGAGGAAGTTGCAGAGAAACAGTAAATTCTCATGATGTTTTCTGCAGACCTTAACTATTGGAGTTCTGTTGTCGCTTAAGGCGTGACTAGCGTTGCGGGGGTGAAGAGGTGAAGCCGCAGATGCCGTCTGTGCAATGGCTTCCTTGGTCGTTGCAATACTCTATTCTGGACCGGCACAATACCTATAATTCTGGACCGAAAGTGGAGGATACTTTGCTTTTTTTTTTGCTCTTTTTTTTTTACGAGCAGCATTTCGATGAGGACCAGGGCTGTCTCCAATTGCCTGCAGGGGTTTGGCACTGGCTCACGGCACCCCTCTCACTCTGCATGGATAGGGTGGAATTGCTCTCCTAGCCACGAAATCACGGGCTGCAAGGAGGAAAAAAAAATAAAGAGATTGGTGTATGTGGATGTTTGTTCGTCGTCACTGCAAATAGGCTAACGGCGCCAGACGAAGGGATTGTTTCCGCTGCCACTTTCTGATTGGTTGGTTTGACTTGATGAGTGCCATCGAATGGTATCGTAAAGAAGCCAATGCAAATGTTGGCTCTTATCCATTCATGCTGTGAACTCGGATGCCAACAAGGATACCTTCCAACTGACACTGCCTTCAATCTAAGCAACCACTAGCTTTTTCGTTGTATCAACTCAAGGAAATAAGATTCTTCACAAAATTGTTAAATAAGAGTCAAAACAAACAAAAACGAAACCGAGGAATACTTAGAAACAACTGATGGGGTGGCTGAATATGAATGAAATCAATTGGAGTAGCATAGAGGAAGTTTCAGTAGACATTCTTTAATGAGTTCAAATTTTGACTAGTTTCCATTCCTAACCCAAAGGTTGACCTCCATTCTTTTCATAGAACTTGTTTTGTTCTTGTATCATATTATTAATAGGCAAAAAACGGATGTTTGTTTGTCATCACAGTAGAGAGAGTCGAAGAGAAAATATTTTAAAGACCAGCAGTAGTCCATTGGTTAGAGTTCCTGACTGCGAGGACGAAGGTCCTCGGTTCGAATCACATGCAAGGCGAAAAAAAAAGAAAAAAGATAATTTAACTTTCTCAGAAAGGGAAAAAGCAAATAGATCGATTGCAGCAGGGTTTATACATTTTATTCCTTTTAAAAAATGAGCTTAGAACATCTTTTTCAATCTTGTGTTTTTGAAAAATTTCACGGTATTTCACAAATGGGGTATTTGTTTTACTTCCGTGAATATTTCACGGGTTGCAACTAGTCAAAATTCATTCATGTTTAATCTTCCTCATAAATTTTGTTCTTAACAGTTCAATATATTCATCTAAAATATTCTTCATTTAATATGTCTACAAACAAATTAATCCATCTTTCAGTATAATTATAATTTTCTTTAACAACGTAAGGTGAAAAGGACAACTAATTTATATATTTCAGAAAGTTTATCTGTTTCTCATTCAATAATACTATGGAAGCTACAATCACGAAACTTGAAAATAGTTGGTTATCTTGATAATAAGGAAAGTTTGAGTTCAATCCAGTGTTTGAAAATCAGCTGAAGAAAGATAAAATAATGTTGTTTTTCTGAACAGCATTTTCCCTGCATAGCATTCGGAGAGAATACTGAATGAAATCTATGCCTTAATGGATATTTCTTCAATTGTTAAATTTTTCTCCTACTCTAATCAGTTCTATTTTGTGATGAAGGTGTTTCTAAAAATACAACAATTAATGACTTTCTATGAAGCTACCAGAAACTACTTCCAGAAAAAATTGTGGATATGGAACTAATTTTTCTACCCCTTAAAACGTTTCCGAAGATACAGGTTCAAAAAATTATTAAATAGAATAGAAGCCACCATCGTTCCAGGAAACGAATTTAACGAATCATAAAGAAATCAAAGTTTGATTAAAAAAATCTGACTACATTGTTAATGGCTGTGTATTTGATTCGATGAAACTTATCAATGGAGTCGTAGCAGCCTCAGTCTAAGAGAGCAGTCGAGGACCTATCCATCGTTTATTCTCCACAGGAAGTACTGAAAGACGAACGACCCGCGGATTGATTTACGTCCCTGGCTCGAGCGAGAATTAATCGGGCTTGAAATTGTTTTTGCCCCGTTGGCGCTGATTCGAGTCATCTTCATAATCACCTACTACGACCGACTCCCAATGTTTTTATCTCGGCCAATGTCAAGTGGAAGGCTTTCGTGGAACCATAGATTCGGTCGATCTCAAGGTTCTGCATTTTTTTTTTCTTTTTCTATGGAGTTCGGGGATTTAGATAACTTTCGAAAACTATTAATCTGTAATTCACTTAATACCATCGACAGAATAACTGATTAAAATAATATAACCAGTAGATCCTATTCAAGTGTTACATCTTAATTTGTTTAAACGTGAAAATGAAGTAGTAACAATATTTGCGGGATTTTTTTTTGGTTTTTATTTTAAGTTTTTCTTTTTTTTTTATACGAGAGACAAAAAAAGTTATGCATTACTAATGTGGGTTATGGATTACTAATTCCATGTAAACTCAACGACCTCTATTGCAAAGCATCGTAACTATTTTCTACATTTCTGTAAAGCAGAAAAGAACAAGATTTTCGATATTTTTTTTTATTCTTTGCATCTTATGCCTATGTACTATTATTATTAATTTTATATTAATCAATGTTTTTATAGATATAATCCATATCAAAAGTGGCTACAAGAAAAAGAAAATGTCCGGGCAAGTACGGTCGCATCGTTTTTCGCTCGTTTACAATTCTCTTCACCGTCAAATGCGACAAATTTGTAGCAATAGCCAATCTTCCTAGTAATTCAGAAATACATATTTCAACACCCTGACTCTTAAAATAGTGGAAAACGTTCCAACTTATATCACTAGCTTGACTGTGAAGCCCTTGCAGTAATCTGTTCTTATGATGCCGCCATATTCTTTTATGTTCCAGGAACAACTAAGTGATCCGTTTTTTTTCCAAATATGGTGATTCTTCTTTCTCAATAAGTGCGTACAATAAGTTATGAATTTATCAACGTACTTACAAGACCGTACTTCAAATTAGTTAAAAAGGTTTATTAAATTCCCAAATATAAAATTCCACTAAAAGCCCATTAATTTTCTTCAAATCAAAGCACGCTCAAGTTTAAAATGCATCACAAAATGGATTACATTACATTGTTAGACACCAATAGTAATTTTTATGTTTACCAACCGTATGAAATAAGTGAGAGTTATTTATTTCTCTTCTAAAGCTTTTCTCTGAAAATATTTTTTTCATATTGATTGAAACCTTGGAATAATTACTTTCTACAGAGAGAGAAAAAAAGAAATTCTTCAATTTGTGATAGCATTAAAAGTTTCATGGATTTGCCCATTGAAATTCTTAGTTTCTGAAATTAAAGAAAATCGTTTCTTAGCACACAATTAATCATTTTCATTGGGAAAAAAATTCACAATGAATATTAAAATGCCAAGTCTCTGAGTTTAGCTGCTCTTGGCAACCCTGTTGTTCAACGGAAGAGTCTCTTGGGAAAATGAAAAAAACGGAGCTTAAGAGACTCAAACACGAAATTTAATAAACTAACATAAATAATAAGTCCCGGTGCAGTGTTGTCACTTCAGTCGAAACGATTAACTGCTGTGAAAGAAGACCTTCCCAAATATGGAATCTTGTTACGTAAAGGAATGTCAAACTCCTTGACACGATTATTCATTATTGAAGCAGATTTATGGTGAAAGATAATCACACGAGAACAAAATAACGAAACAAAATATGTGATCTTATGCTCGACTTAATGGTTTTCTGAAAGGCGTTATTTGTATTTTCCTTCTGTTTTTAATTGAGATTTCCCATGGATACAGGATTTCAATATGCTATTCTTTGCTTTAATCTTTTCATTTATGTCTAGATAAGTTGTATCAACATATAATGTAACATTGTAAAAATAAAGTAAAACTAAAACTTTTATCCTCTGATGAACATTTAAGACGTTAAAAGTTCAACATCCAAATAGAACAAGGAGAGGAGAGTTAACAGATTAAACATTGATTATTTTTTCCTCGGTCATTTACACTATAGTAAATATTGGAACTATTTAAATATATTAATGTATATTTAAAAGGATAGGACATATTTAAATTTATTGTTTAAATAAATTAGTTCACTTTAGAAATATGTCAGTACTACTTCTAATTTTGGTTGTTTTTTTTTTTTATTAGAAGTGATAATAATTAATTAATACCATTCACACAAAACAAAGATCACTATGTATGGATCACCATCCAAAGACCATTTCATATTTGAATTTAATTTAAAATGTACTTAATATCAAAATTTGATACCATCAGAAAGAAGGAACAGAGGAAGACCACTAAAAAGTTGGTGATGATGATGTCTATGAGGCAATGAATAGAACAAATCTCAAAGAAGAAGACTGGGATGAGAGACTTAAGTGGGGATTACGAAGCTAGAAACAGCGTATTAAAATTATCATAATAATAAATAATAATAATATGTCTGTCTTAAACTCTAAGAGTTCAATGAATTCATTCACGAGAGATTTGCAATTTATTTACATCCGGTCTTCTCAAATGTACGGGACGAGATCTTTCATCCCAAACGAATTCACAACCTGTTACGTTGATGAAAGTAGCTTTTGCAAAGCCTCCTTGGTGTTGTACAATGGGAATTTCTAAATCGTCTCTATTTCTAAATCGTCATTTTTTTTTGAAGAAAACAACCCTTAGATTGTTATCTTGGAGAACTTGGTTTGCATCGGATGGGGAATGTCAGAGAAATGATGGAATGGTTACATAGAGACCATCCATCGGTCAGCTGTCCTAACTTCGATCACTTAATCCAATGCTAAGACAACTTGAATGATGACTCCCTGGAGAAATGAGGAAATAGTGTGTCCTAACTATCAATTATGCTCAGCTTCTCAAGGTAAACAAAAAGAGAAAAGCTTAGTCTCTTAACTTCTGTTTACAAAATATAATCGCACTTTGTTCCAAGAGATTTATGTGAAAAAAAAAAGAAGAATCACTACAGATCTCTTAAAAATATGAATGATAAATCGGAAGAAGATAGATTATTTTAGATACACAATTAATTTATGTTACATAATGGTACGAAAGCTTCAGGTGCAGGAATGTGCAGGTGTTTTCGGCGTCTTTAAAATCCGTGCACTAACATAACTAATTTGTGCACAAAATCATAAATTCACAATTTTTAATAGTAAATAATGCAACATTTGCAAGCAGCAAAAGTAATAAGTTTGAATTGTCTCGAGGCTTGCAAGTCTTCGAGGACTAGAATATAAATCTTAAGAGAAGAGGAGCGTCATGTGACTAGTGGAGTGTATTCAGAAGGATAAGCCTGAAGGTTTTAAGTGAAGAATTGCACATGTGGTAAATACCGACAGTTGTCAGTAGATGCAGATAAAATAATGGTGAGAGATGTTAAAATTTCAGTGCACCTATTACAGGGTGTGGTCAGAATCAGTCCTTTGCAATTACTGGAAGAAATGGCGCGAAGATTTATCTCTTTGCACAAAACACATAATTGCGCGGAATTTTTCGTTTTGTTTTCAGGAAGTTAATACAGGAATTAAGTGATTTTCCAGTTTAAACTGGTTCGTTACGGGTCAATCAAAGAGTGTTCCATATCATGCTTTATGATGAGAATTTCAAAAAAATGTATTAGTTGTGGCCGTACAGTTTGTAGGAACCCAGTTCTAATCGAAAGTATGTGAATTTCATGTCTTTTTGTTTTTCCAGACAGCCAATTACACAAGTTCGGCCAGGCCTTAAATGGATATTTAATAAATCCCAAACAGAATAAAATCACTGGAAATGGCCTTAGCCCGATTCGTGGGTTGGAAAACTGAAATGAATGTTTTCATTGCTTATCTTTATTTCTTTTACTTTGTGCTTTTTATTTTGTCTGAATAGGATGACTTACACAAAAGGCTTCGAACACTATTAGACGTTTTGTTTTGGTCAGTTTTTCTTACAAATTCAGACAGTTTGATGTCTTTATCATTTTCCTTTTGTTAAATGAATTAATATATCTTAACTCGGTTCATCACCTAAGTGGAATCTACAGGGGAAAAACAAAATCTTATTTCCTGAAAAAAATCAGGAAAAGTGTTTGTAACTAACGAGAATGATTGGATCTGATTATAACAATTCCTGAACACTTTTTAAAGTTCTCTGCCTTAGGCTTCTTTATTATTTACATCTGTTTCTTGATTGTTTCATAAGCTTGTCAAATATAAATTAATTGGAAATCTTTTCCCTTAATATTTATATTTATAAATTTGCAAATACTATTTCATTTTAGAAAATTTAAGTTTTGATAAATCTTGAAAATATAAATAATTAGCAAGCGTACATTTCACTATTAAAGTCAGTAATTTATAATTAAAGATATAATTACATAATAAAGATATTTACAAGCGAAATTCTAAATTGGTGTCTGTCTTAGCTGTTTTAGAATATATCCGACGACATTTCATGATTAAAATTAAAAGAAATAAACAGAACTAAACTTGCAGAAGAAGTAAAGAAATAAAAAAATAAAAAAGCTCACTGCTGAAGTTTCGTATCCATAGATAACCAGCCAACTACAAAAGGTGAGAGAAACAAAAAGAGAAATAGTGTCACATAGGATGGACTGCACTGGATGGAAGCCCAGTAATGTTTCATGGTAAGTCGTCGTCATAAGCCCTTCGGGAAACAAAGAGGTCGTTTGGGCCAAGCAACTCACGCTTATTTATCACTGGGCGAGAAACTAAGATGGGATAGCTGAATCCTCTATCGCCAAAAGAATGGTTCCGAAATGAGACTGTCACCGGCCATAAACATCTCAATTACTTACGATGCTTCTCTTCTGATTTACCACCGATTCGCCATTGCATATTCTACCAAAGTTTCAGAGATTCCAAAGTTTCGTAAATTCTGAATTTTAGGTGAAAGGAAGTGAGATAAAATGAAGTAAAAGAATCTCAGATTCACATTCTTTAAGTCAGTATTCGTTAAAATGTTTTATCAAGAGAAAATAATGGAAAATTGGCCTGTATTAACATATGGAAAAAATGCCATAAATTATAAATGAAACCAGTCTTAATTTTTAAGACTGGTTTCATTTTTAAGACTGGTCAAGGCATTGCAATTATATTCTCCAATGAATACGAAACTACCTGAGATAGAGACTCAAGCTATCGTCAGCCTAACAGGACGGAATTAGAGTTAGGGGGTATTGATGCAAGTTTTCTAATAATAATTAAGAAAAGGGGAAATGGTTTGAAATGGTTGCAACATGGTAAAAGCCCAAATACAATTCTTTCCCGAACGTTTTCCAAAAGGCTTATCTTGTATAAATTAAAGTTTATATTTTTAACTCTTTGCGTTGGAATTCGATTCACCAATGACGTTGCAATCATCTTTTGATCACTTTTATATCTTGAAAGACCTCCTTATTTCTAATAAAATTTAATTTTTATTTATTATTCGCTGAAAGGATTCTTTTTTACATATATAAGAAATTAATTCATTGCAAATAAAAATTCAATGAATTTATTAGTAGTTTCTTCTCCTTCCTGAACGTAAAAAAGTATGAGATCTTCTGTAATTTACACCCATTTATCGAAGATATTTTATTAAAATTCAAAAAAGTATAATAATACTGAAGATATTACCCGTAACCTGAAATGAAGTAGAGGTTCCAGTTTGTATAATATAAGTAAAAAAAGATATTCGGAGAGTTTTCATTTGTATTATTTTAACCACTTAAATTAAAATGGAGATTGTACGAAAGTAGGATTCAAGTCCTTTCAGAAACTTCAGTTACTTTTAATCCTTTAACTTGGATGTTCTTGATGATTTGAATTTCTTCGATGTATAAATAACTGATATTTTCTTGTGAACTCTTTGATCTTTTTCTATCTACAATTGATAGTCGTTGTTTCCATTTCCTGAAATGATGAAAATATACAAAGGACTCATTTTCTTCGCAACTCATCCATCGGCTAAAATTTAATTTCGGGTTCATTTTGTTTGGTTCAGTGAATTCTTTTGCATTTGAAGAATAAGTCGCGTCTATTAATGCTCGTTTTTTACGGATAGCTTCCCTTCATCGATGTAGGAGGATGATCTTTTTTTTTGCTTTGAGGGTGACAGTCCCTCCTCTTTCGTCGTGGTGGCTGGCGAAGCGTAATAAACTGGGATCCAATTTGTTGCGCAGTTCCAAGACCACAATTTGTTCTTCCGACCGGAGATGAACTAATTTAAGCTCTTCCTGTTCATTCGGTGTGTTTTTGTTTTCTTCTTCTTTCACAGAAAAGAAAGAGATCGATTTCCGAATGACTTCCAAACAACACGAGAGAAAAAGCCACCGTCACTACTCATAAAAACAAAAAGCCTTCGGACTTAAGATTATTCCATACATCAAAAGCTGTGGAAACCATTTTGTTTCTACGTGGTTTCTTGGTCTCATTTCCCTTATTCTAACAATTTGATCCATCTTTGACTTCCACATTTCAATCGATGGCTTTTGATGCGCGAAGACTAAAACCTATTGATTTTCTTTACATCCTTTCGAAAGCACAAAGGATATCAAAACACTTCGTCATTACTATCAAGATAAACTTCAAACATTGTAATTATTTTTAGGAAAAAAAGTGTCCAATAAAAAAAATAAATAATGGCTGATGATAGTACAGATGTGTAAATATTTGTAGTGCCTTTGTCCTTATAGGTCCTCTCTCTCTCTCTCCACGAGGTGATTACAGAAAGTTATATTGTTTTGGTGGTAATTCCGCAACAACAAAAATGTCTAGGGAAATATTATTGGTAGAACTCTATTCCATAGAGCACAGACACAAACACTAGCAGCGAAAAACTATTTTTACGATTCAGTGAGTCTTTCATTGTTAAGGAGTTACCGTTCTATTTACCTCAAACTGAAGTAATTTGTTTTCAGTTCATTGGGTGTTTAATCAGTAATTCATTTTCTTCAAGCTAAAGTTTGTACAATTGGAATCGTTTGTTTATCATTGGCTTTTTTTTATTGGAATCGCTAATTAAGTTTATCAGTTTGAATTCGAAAGTGTTAACTAATCCTCACTGATGATCAAACCCAAATTTTCAACCGAATCTCTGTTGAAAGCGAGAGAGCGATTCTTGTTGAAATACACAACTGTACTATTCAGTTTTTCTTTGTTCCTGTCTTTGACCATCTTCTTTTATTCTGTGGTTGATTTTTTTTTTCCCTCCTTGGTGAGTTCATCATTTTCTTGATTCCCCGATGACACCTTGTGTCATTTTTTGTGTTTGGTGACTCGCGTATATCTGTCAGGTTCTCATAGCATTATTTATGCTTTAATATTCGTTCTCAGTGTCTTGAGTCGGCAGAAGAGAAGCAGCCAAGAAAAAAACCCACCTAAGTCAGTGGAAAAGATAAAGGTGGATAACTTAGATGTCGCCTACCTGTTAATGTGTGAGACTCCTGTCGCAACGTAATAGATACTTTTCTCCTTCTCTCTCTCGTCCGAAATTCGGAGTCGGTGTTAATATTTTTTTTTTCTTTCCTTGAGAAAATGAAAAAATTCCTGGAAGTAAACATGTCAACAGCTGGTGAGTTCTTCGTGTGAGGGCTTTTCACTGTCTTATTTCACACCATTGAACAACCGAAGAGAACTACATTATAGACTTCGATGTCGTAATGGCTACAATACTTTAAACGAGCTCCTTTCATTTATTTATCTTTTTATTTTACACAAAAACACCTGGATATGGAGTTCTAAATAAATTCATTGAAACTGTAGATTTATTATATAATCATTTTCTTTATAGTAGTCTACATTTTTATAGAATGCATTACTATCTTAAATATTTGTCGTTTAATGCAAGTCTGATTAGTACGAGAACGAAATTCTTGCAGTTAAAAATTACTTAGAGATAGGCTTAAAAAAGAAGACACTGGAAAAGAGCTTTTTTTTGCTAGAAAATTAAGTATGAAATAAGCAATCTGAGAGTAGTTGAAAAATTAAAGCATGGATAAAACAATAATTACTGTATTATTAATAGTATTACTGTATTTCTGTAACACTGCCTTATTTAAAAACTCATCTGCTATATGATATTGGTTTGCACAATGGTATTGTTGCAATTAAAGAAAACATTCCATAAATTGCATGTATTGTGCAAGGAATGGCAGTTACATAAGATATGAAGAAAAATTCTTTAAATTCATCCCTCACAGCTTTAACTTAGTAATAGATGGTAGCCGATTTTGCGAGATCTTAACGACACCTGTGTCTCCAGCTGTCACCCTAAGGATTCGGAAAAAATATTTTTTCATTTCCTCAATAGCCAAAGTAGCAGAGTGAAATACGGAGAGATTTGCAAGACGCACGTATTCTCTCAAAAAAAAAAAAAATGTGGAAGCACCAAGAAAATGCAACTATTTAGCAGAGTATTTGATGGCACAGTAAAATTCTCTGCTAATTGTAGGTTTGTGCTGAGCGCTATTTAAGCATATAATATCGTCAGTTACTGTTCGTATTTTATCAGCCAAGTAATAAGATGTACCGTTACTAGCTAACATGTAGAAGTGTAAACTTTTAACTGTAAATATATTTGTGCAAATAAGGTTGAATATGAATAATATTTTATAATAGCTACATTAAAATGCTGCAATCTTTGAGAAAATAAAATTCAGTGAAATTCAACCGAATCCGTGAGAGAATTTCAACTTTACTACTAATGTCCAAATCACACGATCGTAGTTTTGGTCATTGTTTTGATCATATAGACGTAATCATTGAAGCTCTTTGATCATGTGATTTTCTTCTGAAATCATTTTCATCATCAGTTTCATGATTGAAAAGGTTTAGCCTATGATCGTGGACATACCAAAATTCTGACTGAAATTTGCATCTCAGGCTAATTCGGTTTTAAACATGAGAATTACTTGATTTTATTTGTAGTACACCAGATTCTTGGTTGCCTGCAATATGATTCATTGTTCAGCTTCGCAAATTCTAAATTTTTCAATCTTCGATATTATTGTCTAAGATTGCATCTGTCCATTATTCATTATCTTATATAGAAATAATCCTCTCTGTTGAGAACAATATTTAATTCTTTAGCAATGTACGACAGAAGATAAAAATTGATTAAAATAACTGTTGAAAAATATCATTATTAAATTGATTGATTAAATGGATCATTTACTGTTGAATACATTCAAAATGCAATTCTGTGGACTCTATATTGCTTTTTGGTATAATTGGACCATTTTTAGAGAATCTGGGGACAAAAATTGTGATATGCCAACAGTAAGCAATGGATATTCTATCTGGGACTTTTTCCTCTGTTTCTCTTGAGGCAGTTTTTCCGTTTGTCAATGTTGTGTCAAAAGTTATCTGAATGCTACAAGAAAAATACAAAAGTTAAAATTTACAAGTAAAATATTGTTCATAATTCAGTTTTGACACGTGACCTGTATATTCTGATTTTTCGAAGAATTGGAAAGTCTAGCGAAGTCAAACTCATAAATTTATTTTGCTGAGCCATAGTTGGTTGTCAATGAAGAAAGGGGTGAATGATAGGGAGGCAGGTGTGCAAAGGTCCCTGTATGCGTTTCTACCTATGATTAATGGTGTGTTGAGTCATGTGGCTTTCGAGGAACAGACGGTCGATGGCGCTGACGCCAATGCGTGGGAAGGGGTCCCTTTTTTTTTATCCACGCTAGTTTGAAAGAAAATCCTAGTCTGAAGCGAATCGTCGACTGGATTCACGATAGTAGGTCTACCATTGTTGGAAGCAGCTTCTCACTTTATTACGCTGAGTTTTCATAGACATTGGAGACCTTGATTGACTAGAACAGATTGAATAAACAGAATTCCAATTAATTAATAAAATAACGAAACAAGTAAAGTTTCAGACTCACTATTGTCTTCAACTTCATTGGATTTCCTAATTTCTCTATTTAGTTTCAGTATTAAGAAATGTAAGCCATTATCAGCGAATTAAGTTAATCAGCATCATTACTTTAATTTCTATATAAAAATTTTCGTTGTCTACTTTTAATTCTTACAATTCCTGAGCTATTTATAATTCAATGAGATTTGTGTTATGTATTTGGGATTTGTCTAGGAAATAAAAAATTAATGAAGCCAAAAGGCGTTTTCTAAAATCTTTAATTTCATTCTTTCAGTTCCGTTGATTTCAGTTCTGTTGTAATTCTTCTGTTGTGAAACAGAGAAAGTTCTTGATGTATGCGACTGAAAAATAAAAGTTTTGCCTTTTCTCATGTTTCGACACTGGTTTACTTTAGTTTGAAGCAAAGGATCAATTACGATATCTTTATTATCAAAAAAAAATTGATCAATCTAACTGGGTGGAAAAGTCTCGATTCTTCGATTCCATCGAAAATAGTCTTTTCTTTTATCTTTCTCATTATTTACAAACATTGTTATTATTAATAATAAAAATACTATATGTTGGAACATTTTTTAAATAATATTCCAACTGTCATAAAGTTGAGGATGGATGAGTTTTTTGTTCTCAGAGCCTTGTTTATTGAGGGACCTTTTTTTCTTCGAAGATCTTACTGAAGATGTCCTTTGGATTTTGTGAGGTTTCTCCTAAAAAAAGCAGTGTTTGATGCGAGTTTATGGGTGGCAGCGTAGAACCCATTGACGCTCTGAAAACTAGCACCTCTTCCTCCTCCTACATATATTAGGATTCTCTGTGCGTCTCCACTAACCCTACATCCAATGAAACGCGCTATTGCAACAGACCTTCCACTATTATTTTCTTTTCTAACTGACTTTAATAACATTAACCATTTTCTATAATTGAATTCTTAATGTTACAATAATAGATCTTCCAAATAAGACAGAAATAAAACTTACTCTCAAAATATCACTTATAATTCAGAAATTAAAACCTCTGTGAATTTGAACAGCTTTTATCGAACTACCTTTCCTTTTCCTCGCATTTAGAAGTGAGAATTCAATCTAATAAACAAAAAGGAATGGAAATTAGCAGATGCAAAGAAAGATTAAAATTTTGGTCTTTTTATTGTTTCTGAACTTAAATAGAAATCTCTGTTTCTTTCTGGTTTTCATAAAATCTACTACTAGTCTGATTTAACTCATTTTTGGTGAACATTATTCTAATGATTCCAAAACAAAGACATATTTTATCATAAAAATAAAAATAAAGAAATAGAACGTTTGAAAAAAAAATATTAATCTCAATAGTCTTGAATTTTTTAGTTCTCTTAGTTTCTCATTAATCCTGTGAGAAGATAAGTTAAGGAATCATTTGGAAAAACCTTATAAATAACATAGTGCGAGGAATTCTGATATTTTTTTTTTTTTTGATGAGGGATTCACTCAATTCTTATTTGCAGCAGGTACTGCTACCTAGCGGCTTAAATGTCAGTTAAAACGAAATATTCCTTAGCCTCATTTCCTAGAGAATAAGAAAAGCAATCAGCATAAAATTAAACTCACCCTCAAAGAGAAGGAATTGCATATTTGGAAGAAAATATTTCATTCTAGAATTAAGTTCTTCAATGATGAGAAATCCAAGAAAAAAAAAATAACGATTTAAAGTAATATAAAAAGTCATATACATGTATATCAAGTGATATCTTATTCAAATAGAAAGAAAATTATAAATATGTTTTTGTTTGTCTTATTTTTACAATGTCTTCATTTAGAATCGTTTCCGGTCCAATAAAACTAATGAATCAAACAATTACAAACAACGAGCAAATTAGTTATTTACTCCATAACATTTTCTAAACTATTCCATTCAATATTATTTCATGACAATAACAGCAAAATCAATACAAAATTTGAGTTTTAGGCAAATTGCACAGCAATTTTTGATTTAACAATTGGCATATTTTTTATTTAAAAAAATAAAAAAAAAAATTATATTTCAATTATAATAAATATTTCTAATTTCTAATAGCTAAATAGATCTACAATTAATAAAAAAAAAATATAAAATATACCATCCCTGTTTTCATTAAATCTGTATAAGCTTTCATTAAGGTGAAATCTGGAAAAACAAACTCCCATTTTGTCGTGTTCCCCTTAAACGTGGTTATCGTCATTTTCTGCTCCTAAGATAAGAAGGAATTTTTGCCGCAGAATTCTCGTTTGCGATGGTCGCTTTACACAGCTTGGCACTTAATTAAATTTTCCAAGGGTGATGAGTCCTCAGATAATTAGTCACTGACTGCTGCCCACACCAATTCCACCATTAATGAATAAATAGTTCTGTTTCAAAGAATTAAAAAAAAAAAAAAAATGAAGAAGGGGAAGGTTGAAATACATTCAGTTTTGAAAATTACGTACATGTTTGTTATTTACTGCAGAAAAATTAGTTCCCACAATTGTAATTAATTTTCAGAACTTAGAGAATAAAACTAGGTTGCGATGAATGTAACAGTAACGAAAGCTTAAATTTTTGTTTCCAAGAAATAAGCTTTAGTTTAGCAACAGTGGCTCAAGAACTAGGAAGCAATTCACTCAAGACTGCTCTTTTCGGCTACTTTCTGTGTTTCTAAGAATACGTCTTCAGTTTCAAAATTGCAGGAATAGCAAAGTAAAGAATCAGTCCAAGAAAGGAATACAATCCTTCTAGCTTAGTTATAGTAGATTCATCTTAATTTACGCTCATACCTTAAGCTACTAAAAATATGCACTGATAAACAATATCAAAAACAATACAGCCAATAACTTCAATCTCAGTTTTATACTATCTAAATTCTTTTTTTTTTCATTTAAAAGAACTTAGCAATACCTATCAAACTACATTTGAAAATTTCCATTCAACTTGCAATTGAACAAATTTTTGGATAAAACGAAATTCTACAAGGAAATTTCAAAAATCTAATGAATTCCATGAAAGAGCGAGAGCTAAAAAATTATTATATATAACAAGGACTTCCAATTCTTATTTTTAAACTTACTCACCTATTATTTAAAGTAATAATTACAATTTTAGAAAATTACTAATAAAGGAAATTTTGCCTTAACATATTTAAATGTTAGAAATACTTACTAACCTCTTCTCTACACCGATGGGTTTATGATTTATCACCTAGAGACACTGAGCTTTTAACGCTCTTTGTCATACACCAATAATTTGCAATATAACTTTCTAATTAGTCGTAAAAACTGCTATATTTTAGTTCTAAATCTATATACTTCGTTTAATCATGAGATATACAGTTCTCCTAAAATGTCTTCGTTCATAACAACAACGATATTTCGTTTTCTTTGACTGAAAACTTCTTCAGGTTGAATAACTGAGGACAAGAAATCTTTCTTCTTCCTCAACTGAATTCGTTATGATATATTTTAAAAAATGTTTACATGACAAACAATACGTAAACCACCCGTGTTTACAATACAGAATCTATATAAATCGTTCGTTTTACAATACATCTTTTAGATTCTGTATTGTAAATACTTGATTGTTATACTTTATTTCTGTTAGAAATGGAAGAAAGATGTAATTTTTTTTTCTCATTTGTAAATTTCCTGATGAAAATTCTCGTTCAGAGAATTGAAATATTGAAGTGATAAAGATGTTTGATTGAAGAGTTAAAGTTTTGTGTTTTCTTTTAATATCATGAATAAGTAGGAAGATTGTGATATTTCAATTTATTTAAATTACTATAATTATTTTTATATTGTTTTTTTTTATTTCCTGTGGAAAAAAAAGAATGATGTACTAATTTTTTTTATTCGTTGGAGTCAGAAACTTTTATTTATGAAACATGTTAATATAAGCTGTAAAGAGTACATTTCCCAAATGCAATGGCCATTCTGTATGATTGTTTACTTAGCCCAAGTGCTTGTTATTATAGCTAATGTCGTGATCTTCAATCTGGCTGTACTCCTTCAGAAGCCAAACCACAAATACTGAGTGGGGAATGTGTGGTATGCATTCTCTTATGCGATGATGGACCAGTCAGCGTGACTTCAACTACCAATATTACGATATCCCCACCCCCGCAGCCTCTAACATCTTGATGACTCTCATGTAAGACATTCTTTTCGATACGATGGCTTTTTTTTTCACGCGCTCTTCGTTGATGAAAGAATGGCGTGATGTTGTATTTGGCGCCTTTGTGAGCGATTCAACAAAGGTGATAAAGATATTGGGCGCAACAGTAATATAATACAAAGTTGTTTAATTTTTTTTTCTAGTGAATTTCGTAGCGAGAATTTTAAAACTGAATAAAAGAATGAAAATATAAATTAATAATTGTTGACTGATAGAAAATGACTTTTGTCTTATTTTTGCGGAGTCATGTTATTAAAGGCATCAGAGTCTCTCATCAAAATATCTTCCTAAAAAAGTACGAGAGAGGCAGGCTTTTTTTTATTTAAATATTGGAACAAAATGTTGAAAAATTATTTTAGATGTTTTTATTATGATTTAATATAAAATAAAAATTTTAGAGGAATATCAATTGAAATACAAAGATTTAGGAAAAGCTTTGAAACGGATAATTAGTTATTAATGAAGGGAAAGTTTAATAATAGGAAGATTGATTAGCGATTCTGTTGGAATTAATATCCTATGAGTTATTAATTTATCCAATTCAACCTATAAAAAACTTACATGTAATTTGTATTACAAGTCAATTTGAATTAGAGGGAATGAATGGAAGAGTTTATTTTGAAAAAGAGTAAATATCCTTTCCGGATTAAGGAAAGTTAATATACTTAAAGATTATGGAAGGATTACGGAGTCCATCAGATACTCCAGAAGAAACAATATAAAAAAAAGTTTCCCTTTACTTCCATAGATCCTGTAGAACCTGAGATAAATTTTAGAAGAATAGAATAGTTAGTTATCATCTTTCCTTAAATTATACGAATAACAAAGAAAAATAAAAGACTTACTCTGATGCAAACTGAGCAATTCCAGATTGGATAAGAAGCATCTCAGAACTTCCTTAAAATTGTAACATTGCCGCTTCCGTCATTAACAAAGAATGTCAATACTTCTTGTATTGGAATAGTCCATTAAAGCAGAAATCAACGACCCTTGTAAATGTTCTGTAAAGTAGACGAGTCAATTGATTCTGTGCAGCAACACCTTAGAATTAAGAATGAAAGAGTGTTTGTTTGTTTTAACGCTTCCGTATTTGAGAAGTTCAGTTTAATTCTATTTATCCACCAGATGCTCTTGAGGTAATTAGAAAAGGATCTTAAGACACTCATCGATTAGATTCCGTAGCAATCAATTAAGGAAGAATGACAAAAGCAATTTCTCACTCCATTGATTCTCAATCATTGATTTTTCTTAAGGGAATTCTTTCTTTTTTCTTACAATAGTCCTTGTTGAAGCCATTTCGGAATTGCTAATTATTTCAAGTTTTCTGAAATTAAAATCACCCATTGAGAAAATACTTCATAATCTTCAAATGGTTGTACATACTTTAATTTCTCCTTTAAAATTATATCATCAAGACAAAAAAGAAAAGCACTGTCCTCCTGACAAATTATTAGGCCTTAAGTTCTTTTCAAATTTCCTTAGACACGATCATAAATGATCTGATTTTTTTTTTTAATTCTGCAACATTAAAAAAACCCCATTGTATCTTGATTTTGATCTCTGCTGTATCTGTTCTGGATTTGTCAGTTGCTTCGTATACGTTTTTTATTACTTTTCTTTTCTCGTCGTTGTGTTACGTGATGTTCCCTCATTCATAAGGGTTCGTTTTACGATATTTCAACTTTACGATAGTGCAACTGTGATGTGCAGTCAGTGGTCATCGAACTTTGAATTTTGATCTGTTCCTGGGCTAGCAACAATATAAACAACAGATATCATAACTGTACTATTTTTCTATCATCCTTTTATAATGAAGGAAATGTTTTTTGTACAATATTGCGCATGTATTGAAAAGGGAAATACTTGTATTCGTTTATTTATTTTTCCAGTACTGGTAATTAATTAGTTACAGTATTATTTAATAAGTTATTTACTTATTCAGTGACATTAGTTATATATTTTGCTATTTATGGTATTTATCATATATATTCATATTCTATATATGATATTTCAACGAAAGGTAGCCCGATCGTAAATCAAGGAGCATATAATCAACAGAGAACTCCTAAATTCTAAAAATATGACTGTAGTAATTTATTTTTATTCTCTTTCAAGAGAATCATAGTATAAATTCTGCAAAATTGGAGAGGCGATTTTCATTCTAAAAATCATGATTTGAAAACTGATTACTGTAGTTTTAACTTTTATCTCTGAAATGCATAAAAATAAAAGCAGAGAAAGGCATAAAACAAAAAAATATAAAATGTATTTTATAAATATACAATAACAATAAATCGTAAATATACAATATAAGTGCCATTCCGGCAATGGATTAGGCGGAGGCCTCCCACGATATGTTGGTACCTGGGTTCGAATCCCTGCGTCGGCATGGATATTTGCAAAATTTACTTTCCTTGAAAATTTGTGTTTCTCTTCGTCTTTCTCTTCAGGTATGAAACCATTCCTTAATCATTTCCTGAGGAAGGCAACGGGAAACCACCTCAGTATTTTTCCCTAGAAATTCTATGGATTCTTGTAGGAGTTCGTCATGTTGGGAACACTTAGAGATCTATAGAACACGGACCTTCGGCTACGAAGATCGCACTTAAGTGCGAACCGTATAAAGTATACAAGGTGGAAGTGCTCCAAGAACTAAAAACCTATTCTCGTAGTTTTCTTTCTAGAATATTTTATTATTTTTTGTGATAATTATAGGTAATTTTTTGTAGTGGAAGTCAATAAAAATCGTGTGTTGGAATCGATAAAATTCGCATATCACTATTTAAAGACATTAAAACAACTTTCTTTATAAGTTAAAAACAAATAAAGAAGATGCAAAAAATGTTGAAACGGTTTTATTCCCATCCAATCCACTTCCTTTTTATTAAAACCTGCCAGAAAATCGATAGAGGAGGAGAAGGTTTTATTTATTTTACATTGTGGTCTGGGTTTTTTATCTAGAATCATCTTTTAAAATATGGAAGGGAGGAATTGGGATTGCACTTATTATTGATTTCTGTTTTTAAATAAACATACAAGAAAAAACGTTCTTGGCGTGAAACGATGACTCCCCTTTCTTCTACCAATCCCAACACACAGCACCATTTCTATTTATCTCCGTTGGTAGACAGCTACGAGCCAAAACAAGGCCATTTTGTTTGTTTGAGGCTCTTTCTCAGTGGACGAAGTAGAAATGGATGACAAACACAGCTCAAGAGTCTAATCTCTTCACCCAATAATTATGTCACAAAAGAGAAATTTAATTGTCGCTACCAAAAGCAGGTGCCACAGGATGGAGGTGGTATCAGGTGGATGAATCTAACCCATCAAGGATCTTTCATTCAATTCCAGAAGTAAAAGATTCACCCATTAACCTGTCTCAATGGATAGACTGTCGACAATCAAATCGTTTAAATTAGAGAGAGAAATCATTCTTGAGCTTCAGACTTTCAGGACTTCCTAATTTAATGAAGTTTAAGTTAATTTTAAATGATGGCTTTCTCCCCTAATAGTCCTATCGCTAATCGATAATGGTTCATATCACGACAGTTTCATCTATTTGGAAAACGTATTTAAAAAGAAGAAAGATTTCATTTGTAAGAAAATTGCTTTAAAGAATATTTCGGAAAAAAAAAATCAGGAACACAAATTGTAGAGCTGCTTACACGCTCTCGAAAAATTGTCTCAAACGCGCTCGAAGATATGTCGTTTGCCAGCTGCAGTTTGACTGAAAAGCGATGGCTTTACACGTGTGAGCGGCAAATCGCGTTTTGCTCTCGTTTAGATCGTTATTAACAATATTTGTCGGCGAAGCGACAAAAAGTTGATTTCGCAGCTTTGTTTTGATATTAATTCTCATCTCATTTCACAGCAGAGATACAGAAAAAGGAAAAAAAAAAGAAATCCCAGAGGAAGAGAATGTGGTGACTGAAGCCATGGATTGAAACCACGAGCAAAGAATATCCAGATTTCAGCGTGAAGTTAAACACTGTCGTAGTTTTTAAATAAATTTTCTCGCCGCCAAGAGCGCTGGTATCGACTTGCTTCTAATATTTGCCTGAATTTAGAACTTGTTGTATTTTAGAGCAATAGGCATGATATTCAGGCAAGTTTTCAGGAGTGTGTAAAGCAGCCATAAGCATTATATTCTTAATAGACTTTGCCTTTGGAATAGCATTTCTAGTATTGAGGAATCTCTATTGGTTTAAACTCGATGACTAATGCATTTAGCCTGCTGCAGTTCTGAAGAAAAGCAACGGAATTTGGGCTAAAGCTAGTGCAGTAATTTTTGAGAAATTGAAGGCAAAGAAGCCATACAGTGTATTAGAACAGTGTATTCTTTCATTTAAGAATAGTTTTGCTTAGTTAAACACCAAATCTGTTTTAAAGAAAAAAAAGTAAACAAATTCGAATAAATTTTCAGAGTGAATCATTAATTAACAAGTTTCTTTAACATCAAAAGCCACTTCTTCCTGTGAATTCTTTCACCTAAGCAGAACTATGTCAGTGATTGTCTGACCAAAAAAAACCTAAGAAAATAAATTTTGCTGAATAATTGTGAAATAAAAATAAATTGTTTTTCCTATTTGTTCCTCTTGTAAGGAAATCGGTAGAGTTTTTCTTCCTTGTGTTTGTCTGAGATGTGACACCCCATAGAAATTGACGAAAGCAGTCACAAAAGAATCCGCACGCAAGAGAAGTTGATTAAATTTTCGTGGGTCTCGATTCCGACCGGAGAGCGCCGCAGTTATTGAGTATTCCTAACTAATCCCATCCCTGTAGGAAACGGCAATAAATAAAGAGACTGACGCCATTCCTTTCGCCGTCGTCGTCTTCTTTTCGCTTTCGTTTTTTACATTTCTTTTGTCTCGTATGTCTTTTCTTCTTCGAAATTAAATGACTTTTCATGATTGTTTGTCAAACCGTGAACCAAGATTTTTATTAACGTTTTAACATTTTTTATTAAACGAATGCGTTCAGTTCACCTGAAGAGATTTGTAAATCGTACATTGCACAGAAAGATTTTATTGAATCATTTTCGGTTTCTTTCAAGAAAAGATCGTTTATAGAAATCTTCAAAATTGAAGGAAATATTTAAGAACGAAGAAAACCTTTGTTGTAAGCCGCCACCATGGGATATCAAATGTTTAACAATACTCTTATTACGCTGTTCCATTATTTAGCAGTTATTGTGATGGAAACGGTTTTTTTTTTTTTTTTTTTTTTTCCTTACGTTAATATACTTTCTCTTTTTATTATTATTTTTAATTTTTTTTATTATTTTGGGTCGCCCTTGTTTTAACACAAAACTTATTTGGATATATTTTTTTCCATTTTCTTATAAGTCAGGATGAGAAAGAAAAGAACCAGTCAGGCTTAAAATGATCATTTGAAAAAAATAATTAACTCACTTGAAGTTCGATTGCATGGATTTAAGTCTGTCTCTAGGTTTACAAAAGTATTCATTACAATTCAAATCACATGTGGTTACAAATATCTGCATTCCTTATATGCTTATTTGATCGAATACATAACATTTCCTTTAACAAACTACATATTTAAAGAGATTATTCTTAAGCCTTTGATGGAGTTTAGGTTCTAAACTGTAAATAAACAGCAGCCTCCCGTTTCAACACATTACTGCTGAGCACAAATGACCTGCAGGGAAAACACCTTTCTAGTCAATTTAAAAAGGTCGATTCTCCTATCTGGAAAACCTTATCATAAATGATATCTTAATTTAAACCTAAATTTAAGTGGTTATGAATTTGTACAAGATTTATTTTTATTTCCTTTTAAGTAATACGGCATTTCCATTTAGATTGAGTCTATGTACTTGTATGTGCGTTTTATTCTATTATCTCAGAAGTTTTCAGGGTAACCAATCAAAACTACAAAAAAATAAAATTCTACCTTCTACCCTTAAATGAAAATATTACAGAAGCAGTATTAAATCGTAGGAGTGTGAATTATGGAACTCATTAATCAAGTGAATTCTTTTTTTTCTGCTATGTATATATCCTTTTCCCTACTGAACTACTCTTCTTCTTTCTTGACAGCAATATTTAATTATTAACTGACTAAAATCTTGACAGATCTTCTTAAAATTCTTTCCAAAAACAATAGCTTCATTACGTGTTGTCGTGGCTGTGATAATTTTCTTCAAAAAGATAAATTCTTTTGTTGAAGCTGAAAGCAGAGTATGGCTGAATTACGGTCGCTCGGATTATTTCAATGTGTTGACATCAAAAATGAACTTTTTAAACAACTCTCTTATCACAGAAATAGAGTCAAGACGAAAAGAGACGGAGATTTCACGTGACGGCTCTCGCCTTTATTCTTTTTTTTCTTTATGTATTTGGTGACAAACATCTTCCCCTCTTGTTGTAGTTTGTTATTCAGATGTTAATGACATTTCTCATTTGAATTTCTTTACGTTTCCCTCCCGGTCTACACACGAAGAAAAAGAGGATAAAAAAATAGCAGCAAACGTTTGTATCAATGGAAACGAATAAACTTCGCTAATTCTGCTGATGTTGCTTTTTCTCTTGTCACGTCGTAAAGAGAAGGATTACCGTTATTTCTTCTTGTCACTTTTTTTTCTTTCCTTTTTGTCTCTTTACTTTGCAGTTATCAAGAAAATGAAAGTATGGATTTTCAGCCTTACTGAGCCTAGATCGTCTAAGAAAATTATTTCAAGGTTCATTTAACTCGAAAAAAATGACGAATAAACATAAAAAAAATGGAGAGCGAGATTTTTTTTTCCTCGCTTTGCGTCGTATGGCTTATGAATAAAGATAGGCAAAGGATTTATCCGACGATTCCTCTTGCATTCCAAGCAATTCACAAATTTTGCTCTTCTTTCTATTGGTTGAGACATTGATTCGAGAATTTTCCTAATTCGTAGAACTGTTTATACTAAACAATTTATTTTAAATAATTTTTTTTAAATAAAAATTAAATCCTCGACGTAAATCACAGAAAGTATTTCAATAAAATAAAGAATTTAAAAGAATGAACAGAACAAACGAATAGATTACTCGGATTACAAGAAAAAAATTGAAGGGCAAAAGTTGTAAGCCTAACTAACTTAAAAAAAATGAGAATTACTTCAATCATTTCAAAAATAATAAAAATTATTACTCAATTAAGTTCTCAAAGGTTTGAAGAATTTGACTACAAAGTAAAAATAAACGTCTTAGACCGACAGCGCCATTGTTAATTTTGAACCTCGTACTTGTGGTAATGCTTTATTTTTATTTTTCTCATTAATTAGCTTTTAAATGAAAAGTAATTTGAGTTTGTTTGTTTTTTTTCTGTATGTTATGAGGGAAGGTGCAGGCATTCCTCCTCTCCTCCGTCCATTTTATTAGCCAAATTCCGAGGGCAGTCGTCAAAGAATTTCATTTCGCTGCGTTGGATTCTTCCGCTGTTGCTGTGGTTAATGTGGCTCGGCAGGGTGTCGACGCCTGTCTTTAGAGCAGTCGGACACTCGGCTGGAAAAACAAGACATCGCGCGGGGGCCAATTGGAACGCCAACGAAAGGTCAAGTCACACAACTGTCTTCTCTCGTCGATAAAAAGTCTGCCGTCGCTGTCATATCATAGTCGTTAACTACAAAGAATTGGATGACAATGGTCAAATAAGCCACACCGTCCTTACTTCGAACGATTAGTAAAAATGATTTTTCAAAATATTCTGTTAAAGTTACAGGGATTCTCCGAAAAATGCAGAAATTAATGGGAGACAAAAAAAATAGAACAAATCAAGATATTTTCCAATAACTACTTGTCAACAAAAGAAAGAGAATGGATTTTGGAATATAGATATGTTGAAGTAACAGACTGGAATTCATTCTTCTTTCCATATATCAGCGATTACAGAGAAACAAAAGGAGAAATACAGGTTTTTTTGTTTGTTTTTTTGTAAGAAAATATGTTTCTCTAGACAATGAAAAGTTCATTTAACACTTATATTTAAATAAGTCCTTTTAAATACATCAATAGCTTCACTCTAACCTTTCTATTAATTAAAATAATTTTATAAGAATATTTGAAAATATTAAACCGCTTTGAACATTTTGTTTTCCTATTAGTCAGATCTATACAAGACTAGAAATTTTTGTGATTCCCAGTTTTCTTGAAGCTGTCATCCAACTTACATTCAACTTGTTTAATGTGGTATTAAATTATATTCAATAGTTGATATCTATTTATCTTTTCCTATTTCTAATACTGAAGTGTTTTCCAGTAGCCTTCTTTAAAATATTACTTTAACTTACAACTTCAGTTTTTAATTTAAAAAGAAATTTATATAAGTGTATAATGATTCTGTCAATTAGAATCTATAAAGAAATGCTTATTTAAAAATACAGAAATGACAGAGGATAAAAAACATCTGAGCTTTCATCTGTATTCCTTTATATTTTAATTTCTGTTAAATCTCATGTTTATAAATGATCATTAAGTTGCTTTTATCTACAAATAGTTTCTCAACCAATCTAAGGAGGGAAAAAAAAAGTAAAGAATGTATTTGAAACACATGTTAATGGAAAATTGGTAATGATATCAAGATTTTGTGACTGAGTTTTTTTTTTTTTTTTTTTTTAATATTTAGATTTTTCTTGAGCTTTCCGATGGAAAATTTTATATATTCTTTTTCTTTCCGCAGCCGCCTCTGACAATCCCTCATCCCAGCCATGCGGCGCTGGCCTCGGCGGCCCTGCATGCGGCCATTCCTCATCCCCATCTTGTGGCAAGTCCCGCACTGGCCAGTCCGGTCGGATCGACGTCATCTACGTCCAGTACTCCACCGTGTTCTACTCTGTTTGTCGCCAATTTGGGTCAGTTTGTCTCTGAGCAGGAAATCAAAGATCTTTTTGCCAGGTAAGAAATTCAATGCAAATATTTCTATAGTGTTCTTTTGATATAAACTTCTAGAAACAATAGCAATCAACAACAAAATAACCCGAATGTTTTCTTGTTTTCTGGGTGAGCTCTCTAGGTTCAGTCCTAGTGGCGAGTTTATTTGATTTTTTGTTTGTTTATTATTGTCAATATACTTGAATATTGACATTATTGTCAATATACTTCCCTTAGGGAAGTGAATTTCCCTGTCAACAGGTGCTGTGTTTTGTATTAAAATTTACATATGTAAATCTAATAACAGTAATCTGTTTTTACCTTTGTAGTTTCAATTGGATTTCAGCTTTAGTGAGCTGATTCTGTTTATTCTTGATAATTAATAATTTCAGGTTAAAATTGACAATTCTGATCTAATATGTTTTTTCATATTTAGTTTTCCAGGGTTCAGTCGGCTGCGCATGCACAATAAGGGTGGTGCTCCTGTTGCCTTCATTGAATATCAGGTCAGTTATTGGTATTTTGAAATTTATCAAGTTTTGAAATTGTAGCGTTCCTTGCATTAATAAAAAAAAAAAAGTTAAAAAAAAAAAACCAAGGAAAAAAAAAATTAGTAGTAATTGTAATTCAAACATAAGAATTTTTACATTAGTCAAGAAAACAAGATTGCAGATTTCGAAGTTAGGCTAATTATTCTTCAGAAAATGTGTGGGAGTAATTTTGACGAATAGTTGAGTCCAAATCATTACTGCTGCATGTAACATATCCTCTTCCATTTTACTTCTTATGCTGATATTTTGGACATTTTCTTTTTTGTAAATGTAGATATCTTAGTAATAACTTTCAATAATCAAAATGAAAGTGATTTGTTAAATGAACATGTTAGGTTTCTTTCCAAAAGACATTATTTGAAAAGTTTAGAAATAAAATTCTCATCTTCTGTCATCTAACAATGAAAACTAAGGTTTTATCAATAGTTGAATTCTTATTGAATAAAAAGTGTAAGTTCAATTGAACTGAAATACTTTTATATTATTAAAAACTAATCAATGACCAAGAAATTATACAACATCATTAATTCAAAGTAATTTAGTCGATTTGAAATCTCTGATCCTATCAGACTGCCTCCGAATAGTGGCTTTACACCGTAAACAATCAATTTTCATATCAGGACAAATTACATACTCACAGATCCCGAGAAGTGTTACAAACATTTTCCAAATATCTGTATTTGTTTTAATGTTTCTCTTGATTGTTATGTTTGATTTAGATATCACTGACTTGCTTTTTACAATTTTATTTTAGTTTGTGATTTAAAAAAAAAAAACAACTAATGACCTTACGAATTCCTAATGGTATCTCCATAGATTCATTCGAGTTAAAGGTCTTCTAATATTGTTACGATTTGAAGCTGATATATTTCCACTGTCAGTTTTTATCTTAAACATATTTTCTAATATTTATGTTATTTATTTTATAGGATATCCGTACTGCCACACACGCCATGAGCAGTCTGCAAAGTTTCGTGCTACTGTCGTCCGATCGTGGTGGCATCCGCATTGAGTACGCAAAGAATAAGATGGGGGAGGTCGGTAGATCGCCGTAAGGTATATTATTCTAACTTAATTTCGCTTTGATATTGCAAATGCTTCATATCCTGCTCAAAATAAGAAGGATAGCTTTGTTTTGCTTTGCCAGCACAGAGTCACTGCAGCAGACGAAACATGAATATATTGCATCCATTCGATGTTTCTTTGTTATGTAACTAAAGTAATCATTACAAATGTACGCAATTTAATTAACAGTTAACTAGCGTTAATTTAACTAGCCTCTACTCAAAAATTTAAAAATATTACAAACACCTAAAACATGTAAACCTACAAGACAAAACTAGATATACAGAGTTCCTATTATACTGAATGTAGAATAAAAAGGCAAAATGATAGACTGGGTTATTTCTACTATTAGATAAGGAATTTAATTTCGAAAATATATGCCTTCCAATAGGATTACATATTTATTTTGTGCAGAGATCTAAAAAGGTTCTAATAGGCCATTACATTTTATCTAAGATGTCTCTTTGAAGCTTATACTGCCATCTAGCGACCGGAAAATCACTTAATTTTATTTCCACATAAATAAATACATAAATAAATAAGTATGAAATGTTTTTTAAATAGGATAAAAGATATAATAACGTTTCTCAATATAATAAGATAAGAAGAAGCATTTCTTTTTCCTTTCCATTCAATTCCCATATGATAGCAAAAAACAATAATTAACCTTTTTTTGTTACTTCTCTGAGGCTAAAAGAATAAAATTGTGCTTTTAATAACCGGTATTTATTTTCAATTTTTAACGATTTATCAGTAAATCAGTGAACCAACGCATTGACATTAAGAAGATGATACAAAAGATAATAATGTTAGGCATCGATCGCATCCCAGAAACAGAACGTTGACCGGAATTGACGCCACGCTTACGCTAGTTGTCATTTTACTTAGTAATAGGGTAATTCCAAGAATATATTGTGAAAACAACTTCCCCAGCAGTTCCCTAGAACCAGTATTCCAGAATAATCTGAAAAAGCAAACGTTACCTTTCATTCAGTGAATCAATTCGGCCCAAAGGCTTTTATTTTTTTATTTCGATAATTTAGTTGTATCCAATAATACTTCATCCTGAAATGTAGTAAATTAATTCAAAACATCCGAGTTTTATCTCTCTAATGTTACAGCAACTCCAAAAAATAAGAAGGTTGTAGCATAACTATATTCTCTATAAAAGTTTTTCAAAATAGTTAATATTTGATAATATCTATCATAGATTATTGCATTATAATTAAAAAGCAATAATTAATGCTAATCTAAATCCTGAGCAATTTCTTTTCCAATTTCCTAAATTTTGAATTCTACAAATTACAGAATGATGATAGAATTCATGAATAAAATATCCTTTATATAGATGTCCTACAAAGCCTAAGTTTTACAGTTATAAGATTTCGATTAAAAATGGCAAACTTATAATTTATACAAGTATCTAAATATATTTTTAAAAAATAATAGTTGCATGTAATTTAATATTATTATCAATGACTGCAAGAAGCGGGAGTAAGGATTTAACGGCAGAATAAGACTGCATTTCTAAATTATTGTGGTTTCCTTGAAACCAAATATATCTTTTCATGAAAAACGGTCTCTTCAGATCGTGAATAAACACCTTGCTAAAGTTTTCCTGCAGTAATTGCAGGTTTAATTGTAGCCTAGTTGCATAACTTTTGTTTTTTCCTACATAACAGTGACTGCCTCTTCTAAAAGGGTGAATCTCTAAATAAATACTTCTGTTCATTCTTAATTAAAGAAAAATACTCATTAGATTAGAGAATTAGACAGGTAACTATCCAAGAAAAAAAAAAGAAAGAAAATAACTCTTTGATTTCTATTTCGTTTTATCGCTGTTAAAAATACGGTTTAAATTAATAATTCCAACTCATCCAAAACGCTCAACTTCTAAGAAAGATTAAATTCTAATTCAAGTAGAAAAAAGATTGTTTCAGAAAAAAAAAGTATTCTTTGGTGAGGTAAATGGCAACCATTCAATTCTTTCTCTTTTCTTTTTTTCCTTCAGAAATAAAATTATTGGCTTTTGTAAGAACATCTGTTAACGTCGACAATAACAGTTTGGCCGAAAGCAACATCGGAGCTATTTAATGGTTGAATGCACGGCATGATTAATCCATAACTCATATTCGAATAACGCTACAATTAAAAGAAAACAGGGTTTTGAAAATGTTAGGGTTAATTAATATTTTTTTCCTTGGGCATTTGTATTTATACTAATAAGAACTAAGTAAGAACTATAAAATAAAATATTATTAAATACAATAGAAAGAGTTTTGATTTGATAATCCTTAATATATCTGAAATGCATAGGCTCTGCACTTATTGAGTAATAAAGAAAATAAATTATTCCTAATTAGAAGCACATTTGTTTGTTTCCTCTTTATCTCCACCTTCCTTTCTTTTTTTTTTCGTTTTAATATTTGACCACAAGATGTCAGTACCTGACACAGTTACCACAGCTTGTAAACTTTAACAATTTACTTTTTATTTTTTAAATGAATGATGTGTACGAGTGTTGAAAATTAGAATTCTAAAATAAAAATTAATTAAGTTCCCAATAATAAGTTCACAATAAAAGAAATCAATTTTCATAGATATTACATTACATATTTTGTTTTAACTAAAATCGTCTTTGTAACTTTTTCCTTTATAAATTAATGAATGATTTTATTTTAAGTAATTTATTTTATTTATTTAGTAAGAAATTTTCATTCTTGATACAAAAGAAAAATTCCTCCTTTTTCCAAAAGCAATAAGCTTAATTAGTAAGAAATAAAATAAAAACTAACCAAAAGCTATTATTATTAAAATCACACAAAAAATTAAAAGCGTGGTCGAATAATGATTTCTTCACTTTAGTTCAAATTAAAGATAAAAAGAAATTACTTAGTGACAAGAAACAAAGGAATACTGTTTAAAATTAATCCCTTTTAAATTCAAAATAATACTATAATCTATTATCAGTGGTAACATCTATAAACGAAAAGGAAAGAGAAAATGTATCTCAAAAAAAAGATTATCCGGTCGTAGTTTTGTATTTTTAATGTGTTAAATCTTTTTATCATAATCTTGTGTTTTGGCTTTAATTAATTTAATATAATAAAAATATTTGATAACTAATCCATTGCACAATTTTTCCTAAGATATTTAAAGTCCTTTTATGCTCCCAAAATAATTCTTATCAATTTCTTAACTTACCCTAATGGCCTGCACTCTTTTAAGATCCATTCTAAAAATGCCTTGTAAATTATTCTTTGCTACCGACGTAAATTTACCAAATAAAATTGCTTTGTTATTCCTAGAGTAAAAAAAAAAGCAAAATTTTACATTTTGGATCACAAAATTTAGTGTCAGTAACCTTGATTTTAACTTTTATAACGAAACTTGAAAATAAACTTGACTTTAAAGAAGAATTCAAATTAAAAAAAAGAAAGAAATTTTGGTCAAACCAATCATTGTGTAAATTAATCCAAGTAACTTCATATACTTTACGCTACAGCATCACATTTCCTTCAACAAACAATATTGCTTAACATAACATAGAAAGGTATAGAAACACTTTTCTCCTATCTTCAACATAAAACTGTTAACAAGTTTTAATGCTAGAATAAAGGATTCTAACTGTATCTGATCCATGAACTACTAAACAATAAATTATTGTACAATAACAACAGGATCATCCATTGCTTACAAGAATATAAGAACAGCAAACATGAATTTAAATGAAATAAAGAAACCTCTCCCTTTTATTTATAAAAGTAACTAATGAAATTAATGAAGGAGAAATCCTTTTTAGACTTCTATCCTTACTCATACATAGGGAAGTGCTAATAGATTGTGCGAGGTTCTAATAAGGAATATCTTTTGTTCATCTTGTAATTTAAGTAAAATATTAACGATCGGATCGTTAATATTTTACTTAAATATTTACTGTGATGAGAATTTAAAAACTACATTGATTTAGTTCTAGAAAAATTCTTCTCAAAGATTCTTTCATGTTCCTTAAAGTTATAAACAATTTTGGTCTCATCAAAATGTTTTCATCTGTGTATAGAAGAAACCTCTCGCTTAGTGTTGTCGTACCTTCATAATTGCTGTCACTCAATTGGCTTGGCTTTTTAATTTTTCTCTTAGCACTTTTTATGTTATTTTAAAAGTAATTATTCATCGGATTCTCATAAAGTTAGTCATGACTATGTGGCAACCAAAGTGAGAGATGGAAATCCTTCTTTGTACACAAATGAATATAATTTGTGACTAAAATTGTTTAAAACTTAAGATTTAGTCAATGGTTTACAATTGTAATAAGTCTAGGTTCTTGTGTCATTTCCCCTTAATCCTAAAACTAATCATAAATTCCTCGAATGAAATCCGTAAGTTTCATCTGGATCACTTTTAAAATTATTGTTTAATAATCTTTGTTTATTATTGAAACATATTTTGTAAAAAGGTAGTGTTTATTTTGCACATGTTTTTTTTTTGGTAGCAATTATATTTGAGCTTGATTTTCTAAGTCCATTAGGGAAAATCCATTTGTTCTTGTGAATGTTACATATTTTCTTGAAATTTCCTTAAACTATGACTTAATCACTGTTAATAATAAAAACAACGACAGTTATAATACTTTAGAAATGTTTTAAAAGAGAAATTAATTTTTCCTTTTCTATTATTTCTTTACAGACTTCATCCGAAGAGAATGGGCTGTGGCAGATGCCGCCCTTCTTGAGTGTGGGTACTGCCAGTGTCCATTAGTGCTTTGCTCAAGTCCTGCTCTGGGCACAGCCATATTCGCCCCCACAATTACCCACCTTTGGTTTGGATTTGTCTTTTTTTTTTGGTTTCTTTTTCTTTGAAAACCCTTTACACACAATCTGAAGGAGCTTTGTGTTCATCAGGATGATGATGAAGCTTAATCCGAATTTTTTTGAAGATTAAAAAAAAAAAAAAAGCACAGCAATAAATATACGGCAAACCCCCTCCCCACCCACCCCTTAACACATCCCTATTTGCAGTTGTGTAAATTGTGAGCCTGGGAAAAATGCTTTCTATAGAACTTCGTATCCGCATCGTACATACTGCTTTGTTTCGAATCGCTATCAATTCAGCTGTACAAACACTTTGAAATGCTTTATTTCTTTTTTTACTTTTATTTTTGTTAAATTGTTTTGAAAGAGAGGTGGAAAACGTAAGGTTTGAACACCCAAAACTATTTATTGTCATTTAGGGACAATCAGTATGATAATGCTGACATGTTCCCTATTCTATGTAGATAAGTGTAACTTTTTTGTCTTTTCTAATATTATATAAATATATATATTTAACGTACATACATACATATATATATAAATATATAAAATATATATTTACCGGTTTTTATGAAGTTTATAGAAAAAGTAGGCCTAAATATGTATTTATTTTGTTTATTTAATTTTATATTTCGATGTGTGTGTCCCAATTTCTGATAGCAGTTGGGAAAACAAAAAGGTTTTGCTTTTCTTTAAAACAACCAATATTAAACAATAATAAATAAATGAAAAATCTGAACAGTTGTAATAGGAACCAGCTAGAACGTTAGTGGCGTTCAATTTGGTTTCAGTCGTTTGTGATATTACCAGCTCACTTTTTACCTAACTGACTATTTTTTATGTTTTCGATATTTGCGCAAAAAGATACATATATATATATCTATTATAAAAAAGACCGTATTCCGTGATATGTGTACAATTTCCTTTGTTCTTATATACAAATAATATCTTTTTATTTTAAATATTAGTTAAAGCATTCCACGTCAACTGTTTTTCTTGTTATTTTCTTTTATTCCCATTCTAAAACAAATAGAAGAGAAAAATGTATATTATAATATAAAAGACTTTATTTTTGATGTTTAATTTTTATTTTATGAAAAATATGTTTTATTATTATTATCTTGAATTTATTTTTTATTTTTTTTTTATAAAACACGAAGAAGAATCTCTTCGTTTCGCTTTATTTTGAAACATTCCAAAAGCCCTCCTTCCTTTTTTTCCTCTGTCCATTTGTTTTTAAAAAGGTCACTTCCACAGATTTATAAATAGAAACAAGAAACTACCGAATACCAGTTGCAGCAAAATAAGCTCTTCATTAATCACCTCATATTTTTATAGTCATTTTTCGAAATTTACGAACATGTAAGGTATACACTTGAGCTTAAATCGGAACATATCATTCGCAACATATCGTCTCTGGCAAAGAAAACACTCATATCATGGGCATATCATTGGAACGGGGAAATCGACGTGATTTTAAAATAAGAATCAAAAAAACAAAAACCAAAAAAACAAAGGGAAAAATTTTCGGAAGAGGGTCTTAGAAAACCACTGAAATGGATGGGATTTAACTTTGACGAGAGACTTGGATTTCAAACCTACAGTTCATTCCGTACAAACCTTTCATCTCAGGATTTCTCTTCATATCGCAGCATATCACTACTCAATAAGAAAGAGGAGTTTATTTTAGGAGTGGAAGTGACTGTCCTTTACCCCCTTCCCCTTAACCCCTTGCACCTGAAACAGTTGTTAAACGCTTCTCTCTCTCTTTAATTTCCAAGTTTCCAGAAAACTGTTTCGTTTTTTAAGCGCTTGTAACACAGTTGCGACGACTATTTTTCCAGTGTGTTTACTCCATTCATTCTCAACAAGATCTCCGTCCAGTTTTCAATGAAAGAGAGAGCGCAAACTTTTTTTTAAAAGTCTCCCTGTACACAAGATGGAGGAGTGATGAGGGAGAACCCACATATATGCCTTAATATCTTTAAAAGAAAAGAAAAAAGAGGAAAAAAAGGAAAAAAAAAAGTAATGCATTGTGTCTTAAACCCGACAATCTTAAGGTCTGACGGATTTCCCCACCTTAACCAACTAAACCAAGAAAAGGAAAAAAAAAGAAAAATAATAACATTGAAATTCATCAACAAACAGGAACAGAAAGTAAAGAAGACTAAAGCAGAAATCTTCTCTGCTGATTATATATTTTTTTTTCTGCGCCTTGGAATCCTTTCATCAATAGAACCGTGGGAAAAGAAACTATTCTAAAAGACAAATAAAAAGACTTGAATGTCAATAAACAAAGTAGCTTCACTTCCGCAGACCTATTTAAAATAAATAAATAATAATAATAAAAAAAAATCTTTGAAAATAAGTAATTCTATTAAGTGGACTGCTTTCATCCAAATGTAGGACAGTTTCTAAGTCATTCTTGTGTCCATTGTAGTAGTTTTTTCTTTTTCGGCTTCATTAGTTTATGATATTGGCCAATGACTTTCGTAGATTTAAAATTAAAATGCTCCAGCGAGTGCATTAATGTTTTGTAATCTTTACATACTTATTGCAAGTACAATATAGATATTGTCAGTTAAGAAACAATCTCGGATAATTTGTACATCAAACCCTCAAGTACCTCGTCTATCCATATAGCATAATATTAAGTCTTTAAAAAAAATAAAACTGAAAAAAAAAAAAATCGCTTTTACCTGGTGACATTGAAAAGGGAAAATCCCTCTGTGAACTGATTGTCTTCGACTGGACTACAGCATTGTGTCGCCAGGTCGACGGATTTTTTTTTTTTTAATCCTAGTGATTATTGTTTACCCAGGAAACAAAAAAAAATATTTAAATTGTAACTCAATATATCATCAGCCCGTTATTATCATAAAACGACTAGCGTTTGGTGTCTAACCGGGTTCGTTAATCAGTTAATATTCTGGTATTAATATCTGTAGATTGAAGTAAATGAAAAAAAAGTATATATATAAATATACATTTATTATTATTATTATTTATAAAGTTATTCTTGGCTACTTTACAAAGTTTATCCGCTATAAAATACTTTCGCCAAGATGACTTTTTA
Organism: Thereuonema tuberculata; assembly: GCA_023159025.1. Taxonomy (NCBI): domain Eukaryota; kingdom Metazoa; phylum Arthropoda; class Chilopoda; order Scutigeromorpha; family Scutigeridae; genus Thereuonema; species Thereuonema tuberculata. Next base: position 55,170,742 of record JAFIDM010003189.1, on the reverse strand, counting down.
AACCCAAGTAGTCAAGTTCTTGTCCCCTCTGTAGCAGTTAGCAGTCCGGACCGAATAGTAACGGTGTCGTGTGCGGTCAAGTGTGAGTCCTGCAAGGGTTACTATCCGGGACCTGTAAAAACCCCAAGTTGTTACTTAGTAGGATTGGGAAAAAAAACACAAATATGCAAGTTAATTTTATGATAAATTTTATATATTATATATAGTATTGTTTGAACTAGTCAGCGCGGAGCGGTGTGTTCATGTGCAGGCGATGTAGTACAGCATGTAGCAGCCCCCCTCCCCCTCCAATAACTACTCAATAATTCAGTCTATTAAAAACATTGCGTTACCCCCCTCGCCCCCCAGCCGGAGATTGGCAAGTCCCAAAGCTCGCATGGCCAGCATTTCTTTTTTTCTGGTACATATGTAAGAGTTAGGCATCAAGAGACGGTTGATCAGACACGGGGAAAGTTAAAAATGTATGTAATACATAGATATCATTGGACTTTTCTTGTCTTTTTTTTTCATTTTGTCACTTGAAAATAAAAAAGATTTATTCTTGCAACAAACGATGAATTTATATAACACATTCTGAAGCCTGTTGTAAAGTGGAAACCACAAAATTCATTTTTTTTTTAATCTTGTGAAGGATATTCAGATCTAACAACAGAAATCCCCATTTAATGTTTATTGTGTTTGTTTCATAGTTACATAGCGATTATTGTAGAAAAAGAGAAAACAAAAAATATATTATTTGTTTGAATTATTCTGAAGCTTGTTAAAAAAAAAAAAGAAACAAGTGTTAAAGCATTTATATTAACATTTTTCAATTTTTTGCTGTTATGTATTTTCAGAATGTTAAATGGTATGTTAAAAATGTATTTATAATGTGTATTGTTTAAACTTAGTCAATCAATGTGAATATCTACTTCTTGTAATCTAAGTTATAGCGTTTCCCTTGATAATTTGATAATTAATGTAAAATTCTGGTTAACTTATGTAGAATTAGAGAGTGTCCTATTGAAATTTGGGGGATTTTCTGTAGTGGGAAAAAACTGAAATCCTATTTCTCTATTAAAAACTTAAAGACTGATTCATTGAGTTGAAATGGTTTTGAAATGAGATCTTGTCTGCTGAGCCATACTGCCTGCTGCCGGCTCTTTTGTATAGAACAATGGCATATAGAAAGGAAATATGCAATTGTACATTAATGTGTAAGAACTATTATTATAATTTGTATCTCTTTGTTGTTTGTATTGTTTATTTTTTTTTTTTTTTGATGTCGATTGACAGGGTGAATGTACATTCCATGTAAGATGTTTACATATCCCAGTTTAAAAATCGTAGCCTGTCTTTTTTTTCTTCTTTTCAATGGACAATTACGCCATTAATCAATTTTCATTATATCATTTAAGCCATTTTTTAATTTTTTTTTAAAATTTATCATGTTGTGTTAGTAGGCGATTGTCAATTTTCAGGATTGTATTTAAAAAAAAAAAAAAAGCAAAACAAAAAAGAAATGAGAAAGAAGAAGTTAAGAACGTTGAAGCAGTCGATAGTTTTTCGGATATACATATCATTTTGTAGTCAAGTATATAAAAGTAAAACAATAAAAGAGAAATAAATATTTTTTCAAATATTCCGTTTTAGAGGTTACTGTTATTTTAATGAAGACAGTTATACCGTCTATTCCAAAGTTTTGGCAAGAAAAACAAAAACGTTTCAATAATTTTGAGCAATAGTTTCTGCTCAAATCAATGGTATTATTTTTTTAACTTCAAAACAAGAAGAAAACAAATCATTTATGTTATTGACGGTGGTTGACCTTGATATATAAAGAGATTGTTCAACGTTTCTATGAGAACATAATCGTTACATTTTAAATTTATTTTTCTTTATATAAATTTATATTTATTTTTTATTATTATTATTATTATTAGTCAGCTGATGTGCTGATTGGATAGCTCGGAATAATATTTACATAGCTTATTTTTTATTAGCCTTATATTATTATAATTAGCTTCCGAGCTCTCCTATAATTTTATGTATTTATAGTGTGTCATAAAGGTATTTTGTAGCTATTTATTTATTGATACAATTTTCTTAATTGATGTATTATTGTAATTATATAATTTTGCTGTAATATTGTAAAACTTGGATATTATTGTTTTTTTCTACTCCTTCTTTTTGCTTTTCTTGTCTGCATTGGAGTTCTCAGTATGGAGTCGGTGTTTTTGTTCACCTCTGGGGGAAAAGAATCGGATTTTTTTATGTGGAGGAGCATCAGCCTTTTCGAGCGGTATTTGTAACACATCCCAACAGTTTTACAATAACATAATTCAACAAAGTACAACCTCTTATACTCCCTTTCTTTGCAACTCATTTATTCTAATTCTCTTTAAACTGACCTATATTTTGTCAGAATTTATAAAAACAAAAATGTACCTTTCATTCTAACATTTTAAAAATATTTTACTTCTTTCCGCTTAGTTTATTTTAAAGTACACCAACCATGAAACCAGGAATAAGAAGGGAAAAAAAAAATTATATATTATATTCCATTTATATTATTATTATTATTATATTATACTTCAATTAATGTTAAATTCTAGTCATTCTTTTTTATTAAGAATTTCAATTCAAATTCTGCTGTTAGCCATAAAAAAGAAAAGAAAATATCTTACTTTGGAGTACATTGGTTGTTTGGCCATTTAAGGAAGTGATTTCCGTTCTTGATGGGAAAATGGATGTGTTTACAAACACTGCTAATGCCAGTGTCGCAGGTAACGAGATAGTGATATAGACAAAAGACAAAAACTTTAAAAATCTTAATTGTCAAACGGTGTCTTCAAACATTAATAACTAAAATTATTTCCCCGTTATCTTAGCATTAATTTTCCTAAGGTAACTTTCTGTTTGTCAGGGAAATCTTTGATTTCTCCTGCGTTAAAACCTTTCATGATTTATCTTAATTCTGTTTTTCTCAAAGAAAATAAACTGTGAAGTGAGTGCTCAATCGATTTGCTTACTAGGATATTTATCAATAATTTGAAAGTTAAAGGGTTATTTTGCTACCTCATCCTCCGAGAAAGACGAGATATTTATATAAGAATGTAAAAATGAGAAAGTGATTTAGAAAAAAAAATCTATTAACCTATCTTTCATTAAATAATAAAAAAAAGACTTAATTAAAAAATTCATTTAAGATAGTGCCATTATTAGAAATGATTTGAAATCAAAATTATAAATTTATGAATGGAGACTGTATTGTAATCTGCCAGAGGAAAGGTTATTCTTAATCTATTTTTCTTATAACAGTCCGTTTCAGGATTTTTTCAATCCTCTATTTTTCCAGTTGATAAAATTTATACGAATACAATGCCTTTATAGAATTGTGATTTCCTACCAGTTAAAGCTATAACTTTTTGCCTATACTGAGATCCCGCTTGTGTAGACAGAACTCCCCTGAACAAAACGATCTACCGCTTATAGAATATATACATATATTGTATTAACATTATATGATATATATTATTATATATACATTCATATCCCCTAGAGAAGATATATATATATATAAATAGATGTATATTTAAAAATGTCTACACGGCGGGAATGCACATCAATGCAATTTAGTCCGCTGGCTAGGACATTTTCCTATCTGTTCGTGTGTACGTGAGCTTTCTTTTCCATCAAAAGTCACCGCCATCTGTTGGCCTGAGTCCTGCGGCGCTCCACCCCTCGAAAAGACTGCGCTCCTCCTCGCCGAGGGACGGTCGCTTATGTCACGATGAGACCCCGCCCGCGTTGGTCTATATTGTGTCCTCTACATGGTCATTTCGCAGTGCCTTCTCTATACAGCTCTTTGCTTTCTTTAAAAATGACGAGAAATTTTCTATTGTATAATTGGGAGACATTTTTCTATATTAAAAGAAAGATCTAATTCATAAGAGGGTAATTCCTATTAAAGGGTAAATGTTCTGGATCACTTCTTTTGGGTATTTTTGAGGATATTTGGCATGTTTAATTCCGATTTACAGTTTGAAACTTTTAATGCAACTCCATTGACTGCACTTGTTGCATGAACACCTAGCACACGTTAAAACATTCACGTTAGCCGAAGTATTGATGTGAGTCATTTACTGTTCTCTCTATATATATTCGGCCTTTCAATATGTTACTTTCAGTATGTTATGTAGAACCAAGTTTAGTCCATTAGAACTTTGGAATTGAGTGTGTAATGATATTTTTTTTTTCTCTTGAAATATGTGTCTGTAATTTATAAAAAAAAAATAAAAAAAAAGTAGATGCTCCTTTAGCAGAAGAATTGGTTATCCGTTGTAATAACTGATTCTACTTAGATTTCAGGAAATATCTGTTGACGCTGGACTTATCCAATGTTGGATGAACAGGTTAAAATATATTGTTTAGTATATTAAAATAAAGATATGGATAATGCAATACAGCCTTTATAAAATTAAATTTACGGGAAGAAATGAACTTCAGTCAGTGAATCTCCAAACATATCATTTTTTTTTTAAATGCAGTTTTTTTTTTTGTTCTTCACTTTTTACCTTTCTTTCCAACACTTTTGTTTTAATTTTTGTTGATGGCATTTTGTTTTTATGAAAGTAAGCTTTTTTTCCTCTTTGATAAAACATATCTTACGACTGCCTTGATGAACAAAATATTCCTTACAGAACATAGGGAAAGAAATTATAGTTTTTATTATGTTAAAAAACAAACAAACTCTTGTATGGTATTTATAATTATACCTTAGAAATCTCAATACTATTATTTTTCGCAGTCAGTTCTCTATTTCACTGAAGTTCCATTTCGGGGGTTATTATTAAGGGTAAACTTGAATAAACATATCTCTGGAACATTAACCCTTCCAGCATCAACAACTTTCCTGTTTTTCCTTTTTTTATAATTTAAAAGGAAAATAAAAGCTGCTTAAAAATTCTGTAATGAATAAATTTAATGCCTTATTTTGGAATATATTTTCTGTTTGTCAGAAGATGATTAGTATTTCAATTTGAAAAACAAACAAGTCAGAAATAATTAAAATGTTATGGTGAAGAAAGAAACCTTTATCTAGTATAAACAATATCAAAAACTTAAAACATTGTATTGGGAATTTTTAGCCAAAGCATAGTTTGCTTGGAAATAAAATTTATTGTAAATTAAATTTAGATATGAAAGTCAGTTTAGTATTATTCTTATGATGATGTAAAATAAATTGATTAAAGAAAAAGCATAAAACAATACTAAGCTTTCTTTATTTATTTTTTTTGTAGTCCTTCAAAAATTCTGTTTAAATTAAGCTTTTTGTTTGAGTCTGAAATTAAAAACAAATAATAATCATCTTACATAACTTATTCAAATCTTTTGTAGTTCATGAAAAAGTTTGATTAAAAAAGATTTATATTGTCTTATTGAAATAATGTTTATTTATTACTATATTTCCTTTAAATATGCGCTGTTTGTAAGCAATAAGTGGTTATTAAATGAATTTTTTAACATTTTAATTTCTATTTTAATTTTTATTTTAATATAATTTTTATAAATCAAATAAACCATAGCAATAACTTCAGTCTTTTCTTTTGATTTTTTTTTTAATTTTTTTAAATACTTATATATATATATATATATACATAAATATCTTTATAAATATATGCTTAACAATTTTGTAATTAATGTCAATATAATTTCTTTTAAAAAATATTTCCTTATATTTGAAATAAAATTATATGTAAAAAAATTACATAATAATTGAAAATTTATATTTTCTTCTCCAAAATTTGATATTCTTAAATGATGTGTTATTAAGTAAACGCCGATTCTAATATAACATTTCTGCTATGTTTCCAAATAGTTAAGGTTGCATTTATTCAATCAAGTCATTTTTCTAATCAATTTGAATTTTCTAATCTAAGTACGTGAATGATTGGTGGAAAACTTACAAGTCAGATTTTAGGCTTTTTTTTTAATTATTTAAAACCGTGTTATTAAAGATCAAATTTAAAATTATTTTTTTTTTTAATTTTCTAACAAAAACTTATTTCTAGTTTTAATTTCATTAAAAAAAGTGAGGAACAGTTCAGTTAGTATTAATTTCAGGAATTATTTTTAAAAAAAATAGTAAAAATCTTATTTTTTTTAATATTGTAATTATTTTCAAAAAATATATCAAATAAATAGCGTTTTTTTGAAAATTTGTAACTAGGATAAACTTGAAGGTGTTAATTGGATTAACAATTTATGTACCAGATAAATAATATGTAATTATATAATTAAGTAATTAATGTAGAATTACTTAGTGAATAATTTTACTTGAGTTGACAGAAAACTGTTGAACACATTAACATAAAATAATTTATTAAATTTTTTTTAATTTAATTAAAACTATCTCTTGCAAAAAAAATATAATATTTTTTGTCTTTTGTCTTTTTTTTCCTTATAAAAAACAAATTGTGGTGTTTTTATTCCAGATCTTTTTTTTAAATAACAAACACAAAATTAAACGAATAATAAAAAATGAGAGGTTGAATGTTTTCCAAAATTCATTCAGTTTCTTTTTTAGTTAGTTCATCCAAAAAGACAGACATTGACTGCCATTGAACAAGTGCAACCTTAATGTTTAAAATGTAAAAAAAATTGCTTTTCTCGTATTCCATTCACACAAATCACTGTTGCTTCATTGAAATTGCGGCAATTTTTCGATATTTCGAAATCATTTTGATTCTTTGTCGATGTGTGTTATGATGACTTGGTCTGTTTTCTTTAATAATACAAACATTGAAGGAATAAACAAAGAGAATTATTTTCCTTTGAGCTGACCTCTCAATGGCTGGTGAAAACCATTTATCAACTATAAAGTAAATCGTGGAATAAATGGAAGGAAGCCTTCCTAATACATACGTATTTGAATATGATTTAATATATCAGAAGCTAATGGGAGAAACCTCCTATGAAGTGAAAGTATATTTTCAGAATGTATCAAAACACACTGTATAAATTTTAAAAGAAAACATGGAGCACCAAGACGAACCTTTTTCGTCTATGAATGTATGTCCGTTGACGGCAACCTTCGGTGCTAGAGGACGCCATGAATCCTAAAGAAACCAGGCACAAATTCCACGAGAAGGGGTAAAGCCGAAATAGCAATGTCTGGACGATGAAACGGATGTAAGTAGTCCTCCTATAACACTCTCCAATGAGGACGTGGTTCAGACCGAGGCTACGTGCTCATGTGCCTCAATTGTCTTCAATCCGTCGGAAGATCTCTGCTACGTACGGTGCTCTAACAACCGGTGCCAAGCATGTTTGCAAGGAATGTAGCCAGTTTCTCGCTATTGCCGGTGCAAACGCTCAAATGATGGCTTAGCACACGTCTGTTTGGCAAGAGCTGTAGGTACAACCTCATAGCAGCTCTTCTGTTTCTTTGACGCCAGATGTATGTCAGCAGTCGTTCATGTTACAGTTAATGTGTCCAAAATAGGACCGATTTACGAATGCCGCGGCAAACACAATTCCGTTTTCCGCTCCTATGCGCATCTCTGACCGATTTCAGTGCCGCTAAATAGCGCCCTCTAGCACGAAGATCGCGTCAGCGGACATACATTCATAGACGGAAAAGGTGTGTCCCTATTTCCCATCTAAAGTTGTACAGAGAGTTTTGATACACCCTGTACATAAAATCATAATTATATCGGTTCATGTGATTAGGACCACAATTTCTATTTGCTCCCCGAACATCATTGATCGAACAATATAAATAATCCTCATTTTAGCAAACCAAGCATTACCTCTCATGTCTCGATAATCAAGTTCTTCCGCAAAACTCACGTTTTCAGTATCTCTTTATCGCAGTTACTGGATAACCGAACATCTGTAAGGATTCGCGAATTTTTTTTTAGTTCAAGAGGAAAATCTTTGCATTCGTAAAGTACTTTCAAAAGTATATTGTAAGCAGAATCTTATCAATATACAAAGTCTTATTGGTAAACGATGATAGGAACACATTTAATTTAATCGTGAATCCTTTTTTATGTTGGTTCCAACTTCCAAAAGGTTTTCACATAAACATAGCTTGAACATAAGAGTAAATGAATTTTAACTTCTTTTCACTATTGGTAAGGTATAACTAACTATTTCCTTAAATTAATGAATAATTAATAAAGATCTGTATGAGCCATTTTTAATATTCACAGAAAAGATATTTCAGTTATTTATATCTGTGAAATTACAAAAGTAAAATTACAAAGTGGGGATAGGGGAGGGTAGCTTTTAAGAAGGGTCCTTCAATAGAGCCCCAACTATAAATCGGACAGATATGAGTGAGACCGTGTGCAGTCACTTCCTCTCTTAGGCCGAAAACGAAACATATCGCTACAAAATACAAGTCCGACAGACAGGAACACACATGATTTGCAGAGATAAGCAAAAATACGAATTACGGTTCGCGTCACTTACTGTCTTACAGTACGCATTTACGGATCGCTATACAATACGAAATCTAAATATTATTTTAATTTTTTTTTAAAAAGGAAAACATCTGATTTCGTAAGGGTGAAATCCTTATAAACATTGACATTATGTTTAAAAATGATGAGCACACATATTAAAAATGATTAATATATATATTTTAAAAACAAAAGAACAATAAAAATACTTAGGACAGTTTCATCCCGCTAACTGTTGGGTTATCTACAGCTTCTTTTCTTTTCCAAATTTTAGCCTGTGATTGTTACATAATAAGAAAAAGAAGGCGGCTGTTAGGCTTAAATGCAGGATTTCAAGAAAGATTTTGGCTATTGCTTGATTGAAAAGAAAGAAGAACAACAACTAAGTGGAGGTTAGGGAAAAATCCCACCACCAGTGGCAAATAAGGATTGTTAAAGAAATTAAGATCAATGAATTTCGTAAAAAAATTAAAACTTAGTTTCTTTAAAAGACTGTTCCTTAAAATTTCTTTCATGATTTCAAAGAAAAAGAAAAGAAAAACTAAAGTGACCTAAACGAAAACTTATTTTTCAATGAATACAAATCTTCTGAAGTGAAATAAACACTGAAGTTGTTTCAATCTGATTCATTTGAGTCATATCAAAGCACAAGCAAATTAATGGATTATTAAAGGGGATAAATCTCTATTGTTTTATAACACTGTTATATTTCGAATGGTTTTCTATGGGAAATTTTATCACCTTCATGCGTTGATTCGTCGACAAGGTCCTACTGAAAAAAAAATTCAATACAAAACTTTGATCGTCCCTCTTGTTCTAAATATGCATGTTAAGTTACAAGAAAATCCATCTAATCGTTCAAGAGATGAATACACAGACAGACAGACTGACACTGCTTTTGATAAGCCTCACTTTCAAAGGCTAAGAATGTAGTCATCCTTAAGTTGAACGGTTCTCATCCAATAGAAATCCTTCTGTAACCAACATTACATTGAAAATATTATCATTTAAGCTCCCTTTAATTTGTTGAGGCTAAATAGAGAGAAGTATTATTTCATTTCACGTTTACGTCCAGGAAGAAACTTCTAGTAATAGAAAAATCTCGAAGGAAAAATTTCTATTAAGGATATTGAAGATGGAATCTTCCATCTCAATAATTTAACAAGATTATTTTGGTTTAATTTGAGTTGGCTTGAATCGTATTTTAAAAGTTATTATTTATTGGCAAATTCAAAGTTGAAATTTGCCTAAGATATCGAGAATGACGTCACGGAAAGAAACGCTTAAAATGCGCTAACCAACCTCAATCTGGAGTAGAGAGAATAGAGACAGTAGAGCCAATAGGGTCAGCTGACAGTAGCTGGAAACGAGAGTAGTGATCTCGTAGCAGTCAAAGCTCCAGCGAAGACCCGGATGACAGCAGCACTACACTGTGTGACGTATGAAGAGACTGAAGTTTTCCTGCCTCAGATAGTTATTCCCCGCAAGTGCAATAATTCGAATAGAAGATTAATACGCGCAAAGGATTTGTCGTTGAAATAATCAGAAGTATTTCGAGTAATAAGAGACGGGAAGAACTGGGCTTGGCCAAATTTGCTGAAAGCAGACGACGAATTAGAAGATACGTCATTCCAGATGCGAATAGCCTTATGGGAAGAAGAGAGAAGACCGCGACACTTGAATGTCACGAGGACCGATAATCACAGGACCCGAGCGGAGGCCACGAAGGAAGCTCTCATCAACGCTACGAGTGTATCGAGTTATATTATGAAGTCAACGCAGAACTTCACTACGGTGAAAAGCATTATATCCAAAGTATACAGCATGAAAAGCCATTATAACCTGCAAAACTGTAAGTACGTTTTTCGATTCAATTTTAAGTAGGAAGTGCCCGACCCATATTATTAAATTGTCTTTGAAGGAATCGAGAAAACGTGGAATTATTTCGGAAGATAAATTAAGCGCTCTAGAGTAATTAATTATTATTCGAGAGAAATCATTAAAGAATTAATTAAGAGAAATATTTGTGAAATCCTGAGACGATTTAAAGAGTGATTCATCTTAGAATTAGTGAATGTGAAAAGCATAAGTAGTAATTTATGTGCTTCGAAAGTTAAGTGCACCGATAATATTGAATCAACGAAAGTTAGTTGATTTAGTGATCTATATTATTATTTAGTGAAAGTTAACTATTTTGTGTTTTAAGTTATTCACCAAGCGAGTGAATTATTTATTAGTATTATTATTTTTGAGAGTAATATATCAAGAAGATATTTACGGAAAGATTAAATTTATAAATATCAAGTTCGTTAAAGGAATTTGGAAGGCCCAGCTGAAAGATAGTGTCAAGAGGACTTGAACTGAAATTAAAGGAACTTAAAATTAAACTACCTAAGTTTCATATTGAAACTGTACTTGTACATTTCCTATTAACATAATATATTATTACATTAAATCGTTATAGATTTTAGTACTTTGTCTTTGTGTTGCTTTAAAAAAAAAATTTATCAGCGTGTACCACCTGACACTACGGTGGTATTATTTCTCCTGAATAATGCCTATACTAAACCTTCGTGTGTAGTATTAAAGTTAATAACCGATGGCATTGCAGATTTTTAGAAAGTCATTCATGTATCGCCGGATATCACATGATACAAATATCCTGTCTTCCTTCTGCTGAGACAATGAGTCATGGTTTACTAAACTTTGAAAACTTTTAGTGGCGTTACCAGTGCATTATTTGTGAAAAATTGCGTAGCGGAGAATGTCCGTAAAGGAAACTGCTACGCTACGATATATCAAAGTGAACCCTAAAGTAACGAAAAGAAAAGCACCAAGCAACGCTGCAATAGAAATCGTTTCCTTGCACCTTCTTCTTTATACCTTGTTAGAAACAACTGATGAAAAATTAACAAGAGAAGATTTGAACTTAATCAGAGAAGAATATAATTGTTAAGAAACAGTTGTCCAATAAAAATAGAATAACCATAATGTAATAAAACCGGAACCAATACAAAGAGGGTCGAAGCTGATCATTTTGTTTGCAAATAAGTCTCAACGGAATAGAAAAAAGTATTCCACTATTTCCTGCACTGATGTTGTATATTATTTCGATTATTCGTAAACAGACAGAAAAAGTCGAATTAACAATTTGTAATCGCAAGGCGAAATAAACAGATTATGAAGAGAATATCCCATCGTCTGGGAACGGAAATTACTTTGTGTGGGTTTTGTCCTCTTTAATAGAATGGTCAGAGAAGGTATCCAGCCTCCAACATGTCGCGTGTTCACTAGAGACTTTGAAGTCTATAAATACAAAAGATAAAAGTAACTATAACTAATGGTTTGATTTTCTCCCTAATTGGTCTAATTCAACTAAAAGGAACACCTTTGGATTCGAGCAAACAAATTGATTTGAACAAACAAATGCGCATCAAAATTCAGAAGAGGATCATTTTCTGACCTCTGAATTCACTGGTGATAGTCGTTTATCTGTAAACCTCTGCAGTTGTCCACTAGAGGTCTGTTCCCTCGTATCTCGAACCCGTCGCTCGCCTGCTGCTACGTCAGCCGACACGTATCGCATTATCGAAGGCTGTTAATTATGTAGTGAAGCGAAAACTATTATTTTCACAAATAATGTAATGGTCACCACAATTATTAATTTAATCTTGTTGATTATGATAAAAAGGTTTAACACATTAAAAATACAAAACCTCAACCGGTTTCGCCACTTGTTCGAGGCATTGACGAATCAATGTCTCGCACAAGAGGCGAAACCGGTCGTGGTTTTGTATTTTTAATGTGTTAAAACCTTATCATAATTTTGTGTGCTGACTTTAATTAAGTTACTAATAATAAGAGCAGACGTAAAATTACTTTTTAACACCACTATTGCTTAAGTATATAAGCGAAAATTGGTTCGAAAATTGGTGATCAACCCAGCTAATGTATTGAGATTGGTTGAGATCATGTTACGACGATGATGATGTTGGTCTGGAAGACAAGTCAATCGCATGTTTTCGTATTTCCCTGATATGAATATGAAAACCAGTTAGAAACGATAGTATCGTAACTTTAGAACACAGATATGATGAAGGTAATGAAGAGCAATTCACTAAATGTCCGAAGAGAGACCGATTCTTCAAGCTTCAGTCCCTTGCCCTCAAAGAGACCTCTAATGAAAAACCGCAGAGGTTTCAGAAAAACGACCATTACCAGTGAGTTCAGGGGACAGAAAATTCTCATCCTCTGAATTTTGAGGCTTATTTGTTTGTTCGAACCCAAAGGTGTTTCTTGTAAGACCAGTGGAACTTTAATAGAAAATCTAATTCTACCTTATCCAAGCAAATCAATTCAAGGATATCTCCAAGAATCACGGTTATCCAGACACCCGTCATGAAAAGATGTTTGAGCCATGAACAGATGTTGCCTCCAGTTTAACTATAAGTTACGGTAAGAACTAAGTCACTGGAGGCAAGATAAGTCACATCAGAGAATAATATCAGAGGCACGTCTCTTTTCCCTATTAGAATAAGGTAAGTAACAATATGTTACTTATATTTCTTTTTAATAGAGTCGCATTAATTTTCCTTTTACATCTTCGAGTCTCCACTAAGGAATTCATTTTCACCTTTGGAATTCCTTCCTGTATTTCTCGCGGATTCCCTTCCTAAATGTTTCTAAGATTTCAGATAAATATATCGCAAATACTGAATCCGAGACACTGATTGCTAGTTAGATTCACTGAAACCATTTCGTAATGTCTTCCTATCCTCTTAGATAAGTCTTCAACTTAATACATCTGTAATCTGTGTTAGGCTAAACATTTAGATTTTTTTCCCCTTGTTAAATAAATAGAAAAATAAGGGCCAGAGGAAGTAACTAAAACAGTCAGTTTTACCATGAAAGGAATGCAAAAGAAAAGGAAAATCTTTCTTAAGTAAATGACACTTTTTATTATTATTATTATTATTATTATTATTATTACACTGAAGCACGGTTATAACGCTGTTGTTTATATCGCGAATTCGGATATAACGCGATTTGGTCTTCGACCCAAATCTATTTTTCTATTTTGGAAAAGGTGTATAATTGTAAAATTGCAAAATTTACCGTTTTTTCGCCTAAAATCATATCAAAGGTGTAAATTAATATGCTTGTTTCCTTGTTATTTACAGTAATTGAGACTCTACACCCACCCTAATGTCACGAAAAATGCGTCAAATACAATATATTTTTAAAAAAATACCAGAATCGCGGACTATTTCGTTTAACCAAAATGAATATAGAGATCTATTTTTCTGCCAATGACAACCAGTAAAGAGGCCCATGTAATCTAATAGGCGTATGAATACCTAGTTTCGATCCACGTGACTCTTTGTACAAGATGTCAAGATGGCGGCGCCAAATCGATTTTGGCTAATATAACCCATCAAAGTGTTGAAAAGGTAATGATTTATATATTTATAAATATAAAATTCTCTCACATAGCTCTGAATGATGTAGGTAATCGCGAAATGACCATTTTAAATCGATTTGAAATCGTGTGGGCGATAATAGGGTGCGATATACGACATTTGACTTCGCGAAGTAATAAAAGTTCGGTTATATCGCGGTTATATCGTGATCTTCGAAATTTTGGATCCGAAAGGTCGCGTTATAACCGAGCTTCAGTGTATTATCAAAAGACACAGGATTAAAAGAATTGAATAGTAGCATTATCTCGACAGTTAATGTTCTGTAGCATCATTGATTTGCAAATGAGACTTTATTTTAAACGACTCAATTTAGTTAGATGTAATAAAAAAGGATAAGATGATTTTTACAATCATTAGTCCAAAAGTGATTGACCCACTGGTTTTCAATCCATGGAAGTTTGAGATGAGTTTTGATTTATATTTGGATTAATATCTACTTTAAGAATTACTAAATAATCTTCTTGAGTTCACTCTATGAATTATTTGGTTAACATCAATGAATTTTTAATAGATACATCCTTTTCAAACATTGGATTTGTAAACATGAATGGCTGTTAATATTTTTCTAATAGTTGCAAATCTTTGCATGCATTTGAATGCATTTAAATCTATTTAAAACGAGAATAGGAATCGATAAAATCCCTTTTCATGTAACTCCACTCTAATTACAATGTAAATAATTAATATTTCTAATCTCTCTGTATGATGTCGAACACCATTTAAAGCTGTTCTTCATCTGTTAGTTTATGGAGGCGATTTGTAATAATTTAATAAACTTAAATAGTAAAGGTTTAATCTTTTCTCAATGATTGCTGCTGAAATAAAAAAAAAAAAGCAATGATTTCATTTCTTTATTCAAAAGAGAGATTGTCGTTGACATATATATACTTTCTTTTCTTTTACTCATACAAGTATAATATTACATTTACCTATTATTGCAATTTAGACGGGTTTTTTTATGATATTAAAGCTTTTATAAAATAAAAAGATTTGTAAGATCTTTAATATTTGTTCTGACCTTTTGTATTTCTTAATTATAAGACTTCAAAAAAAAAATTGCTTTATCAATATCTTTTGGCGCTACCCGAGCATTAGTTAAGTTCGGATACAACTTTCAGAATAATTCCCGTAGTAGACGTTCCATTGATCTTCTATTATGAGTCTTCTCTGATTTACTTCCGAGCCTTGCCGAGAAACAAATAAACATCAGAGTTTAGATTTGGCGGAAAGAAAGATACCCAAGATCAATCTAAAGCGTTTCCTAAGCGGAAGCATCAACCATTTGATGCTTCTGGTTCTGTACAGCTCCGCACAGAAGGTTGTATTTTCTTTATTAGAGATTTTATATTATTTTCTAGAAATTTCTGAAATCATAACAGAACTGTGGGAGCTGGTTTGTCTGTAAAGAATAACTCCAGCTTAATTTAATGCATTGGAAAGATTGGTTCAAGTCGACCAGTAATCAAATGGGTATTTGCAAGATAAGAATCGGTCAGAATAGATAAATGCGTCACTGTTTTCCTTCAGATCTAGTCTATAAAAGAATAATTATAATAAATGGGCTGCTTATTCATTACGTACCTTAAAAACCTAATCGTTCCTCTCCAGTTTAACTCTTTGTTTTTAAAATAGTGAAAATAATAAACGAAAAATTAGCTTTAAATTATAATATCGGTTAAGTAAAGATGTTTTTATTTTCTGAAAAAGTTAATTAAATCCGTATCATTTAAGAAATTACTTTAAATCTCATCAAGATTCGCCGAATTAGTCGATTTTTATAGATTTAACATTAGTTGCTAGATATCAGTGTTTTACATTTATGCTTTCTATAAGTATATTTCACATCTTCACGTGCTAAGCTCTCATCAACGACCCGTCCGGAAAAATGAAGTTCATGCAAATACTAAAGCATTTTTATGTTTCCAGATATTTTCATTACGTAAAATTACTTCCTAATGAAAGTTCATGAAGTAAATATGATTCTGTATTTATTTACAGTTTAATTCACTTCAATCATTGGACCAAATTAAGATTAAATCTTCATAATCTGGGACAGATAAATATTGTCTTCGTCAAATGCCTTTTATTTCTCCAAAAGAACAAGAGTTGTTTTTTTTGTCTATGTTTAATATGTTAAACATACTTTTAAAGGATCTTGATTTTGTGGAATGTGGATTGTGTCTCTTGTAATTTTTTCATCCCCCCAAAAAAACCTGATCTAAAGCGCCCCTATTCGCGAAAAATACCGTAATAATCGTCCAATCATCTATTGACATCCTACCATTCTTTACAATTTATGAACAAAAAACATTTCCATTATTTCTTTCTTTACTATAAGATAACTTTCTAGTATTGCTGAGCTACTTGGAATAATAATAATATTCATGTCAGTTATAACGGAGATCTTTGATTGACGTAACACTTAAAATAATTTTATATCTGCCAATTCATCTATTGGAAAATTTATTTTCATTCATTTTAAATTTAAAATACTCTCTTACGATTGTACACACAACGTTAATGCACCGATAGTGGTTGTACCTGTTGCTGAATGAATCCTATGCTGAATATAAACTTAACTGCAGGAGTGGATTCATCAAGGGAATTTGACGAGTTTCTCCTACAGTAGTGACATTAGGCAGCAGATATATCCATCAACATTTCCTTGTGTTTGTCTTCGTATCTATGTCTTCTATATTAGTGTTAGGTCAAAATTGCCTTTTCTCGAAGCCTCCCAATAACAACTTTGAGAAAGATACATTTGCAAAATATTTCCTGTGATGCCATCAAAAAATATGATATTAAAAGCTATCAGATAAATCGGGAGAAAGATACATCTGCACAGACAACAGAGTGGACGAATCATTCTGTTATTATTACTCCACCTTGTCGCCCTGTGGCGCCACTCTTATTCGACAGCTTTGGCCTTTTGCCAAATGTCCTTGACAACACTGCCTTCGTGCCAATATTTCGCTTAAAAAAAATGCTTCCTTCTTACGACACTAACTTGTTTACGTAATAAAAATAAAGTTGTAGATTAAACTTTGTTTACTTCTCTATCTTAATATAAAAATGCTTTAGTTAAAAGAAAAAAAAAAGTTTCATAAATTTGTTTTCGCCACAAAGTTTCAATCTCTGTTAGTAAAATTGTCTGGAAAGGAAAAACTTAAAAAAAGAAGATTTACGAAATAACTAATACTTTCGTTCTGATGATTGTTCTTTTGAAACCTAGAGTGGAATCGTACTGTTAATATGGTGCAAGAATTCCACCAAAAGCGTAAATAATGAAACTGCTTTTCTATTTTATGTAATATTATTAGAAATTTTATTAATTTTCCTTCATTCCATAATCACTCCTTGTCCTAATTTTACAGGGGGTTGGTCAAAATAATCTTTGTTTATTAACGATCTGTTTGACTTTGTCTTTTCGATCTGCAAAAATCCTTCAAATGGTTATTTCTATCTCAAATGCAAAAAATGGTTTCTATTTCAAAAATAAATTATAACAATTAAACTGAAATGATTCTCAAAAAAATTAAGTGTTAGCCTATATGTAGAATTCAAGCTTACATCTTCCATCAACGGGTAGAAGTTTTCAAATTCCTTGAATGTTTAACTTCGTAATACCTATTGTCTTGTAGAAATTACAATGGATACCTCTATTTTCTTGGACTAATTTTTTGCAATGGAGTAAGTGAAACACTAAGCTAAGCTAACTTACTAAAAAATATATATATACATATACATAAAACTTGATAGGTTAATATAACAATCAATAAAATATCGGCACTTTCAAGTATTTTAAGACCCATATCATAAAATTGAGATTGACATTTTTATAATACAGCTCTGCCTATCAAAGCAGAGTACATCAAGAAAAGTATTTTGCTAAATGCTTATTTCATAAATTTATGGCTGTTGGGAGTCATTTCGGTGAAGAAAAAATTAAACTTACACAAATTAATTTAAGGTTAATAAAATAACCTCAAACTAATGATACGAAAAGAAAAAGAAAATGGCTACTTTCTAAATTCTGTTCATCTGTGATACTTTGAAAGGAACGATACAAACGCTGTCAAAATATCTTCCTAAACTTATCAAACCAGGCCTGTCATCGCTAACATGGGATGATTCCAGATGTTCCTCATAGTTCTTTTTCAAACTGCCTGACGTGGGTCTCGCATCAAACGAAAGTAAATTGCAATCATTCGCAATTGGTTAATTAACTGCATTCAAAAACTCACTGCGAAAATATGTATTTGCGCATTTTTTAAATGAAAATGAGTTACATTTAGTAGGAAATAAATTACGAATACACGCAATAGGGAAAAGTAAATTGAAAATATTCTAATTTACATTTTAAACACGGTTGTAAAAAAACCAATATCATTTACTCTATTTCTCCAATGTTTTTCTAATAAAATAAAAAACTGACTGCACGTGCTTTGATTCCTGTACCTCGAGAACACCCAACGTTCTCGGAAACGGATCTCTCATAAAAGGTAGCGCTTTCATGTTCAAACAATTCGTTTGAGCGCAATTAATTAAGTAAATTGTGTAAGCAAAGGCTATTTTGATGCTGTATCACGCCAGGGAGTTTGATAAAGATCAAAGAGGCTTCCTGGGAAGCACTGCCTTATTAAGTCTGAAACGAACAATCCAATCTAATTGATTCGCTACCTTTAATTCAGTTGCTTTATTTTAAAAACTCAGAAGGATATTAGGGAGCACTTCTGTCTAGATAAGTGTGTAGTTAATCTCTTGTTAATCACGTTACAGTAGGCGTTGCCATCTTGTAATAGTATTTATACTTCGAAAGTAGTTGAAGTAAATTAACTCTCGTATAAACGAAGCCGTATAACTTCATTCGTTTTTTACAACACAAGTAACAATTCGTAAAATTTATATTTTCTTATAGAAAGGTTGGCATGAGAATATAATTTTCAGTATTAGATTGGTGTGATCGAAACTGAGCTTAATAACTTCAGTCATATCTGAAGAACAACACCACTATGAACTGCTAAAACTATAGGCTATTTATCAGCACTATTTAACTTTATGATAAAAGTTAAAAGACAAAATCGGGAAAAAAAGACGAGCATCTCATTTATTGGATCGTGGATGACATGGAACAAGAAATTTGTGAAAAATTAATTGATTGAAATCTTTGATGTGTCAGATTTTTTTTTTTAATTTATAACTCCGAAATAATAATAAATAAATATCGTGTTATTCGTTCAATTTTACTTTAAATTTTATCTTAAATTTAGCAACAAATAAAAAAAGTTGTTTTTTTTTTCTTCTTAAAATCCTAGCAATTATATACATTTATCAATAGATTAAAAACTATTTAAACTTTTTTCTTTGAAAAGAATAGGATAAAAAAAAAAAATAAGCGTAAAATAATATTTTATCATTAATAGAAAAGATATAATTTCATCATTATTAAAGAAACAAAATCATTATTTTCTTTTTTTATCCCTGAAATACAAACACAAGAAAAATAATGATATAGAGAGAACTGTAAAGAAACCAGTTTCAAAAACAGTTCTCGCAGCACCAAAACTGAAGCCTAAGTAAAAAAATCTATCGTTTTCGTTAGAATTAAATTAGAGAATTTTAAAACAAACAAACAAACAAACGAGGTCTCACATTTAAAAATATCAAGGGAAGAAAATGGAACTTCGTGATTCCAATTTAATAACGACAGCGACATCTATCGGCATGTTTTAACACTTTTTCTCCCTTTTTGGCTAACATGAAATAAGAACCAGGTCCTTTTATTTTTCAAATGGACTTTTTTTTTTTAATTTTTTTTTTACAACATAAAAAAATTACTGTTGGCCAAATCTAATTTATAAGTAGAGTTGCCTTATCCCGTAAAAACAAAAACTAAACCCTTTAGTTTATTCGATTAATAAAGTCAATTTTCAAATAAACTTTTAACATTTTCAAAAAATTTTTTTATATAAACAATAGTTGTAATTTTAACTATTTGAAAGATTTTTATTATTGCTTTGGGACTAATCGATTTAGATTCCAATTTATTTATTTTAAATAAGACAACACAACTATTTTCATTTTATTGTGCCGGTTTGAAAGAAATTGATAATAAATAAATAAATAAATAAAATAAATAAATAAATAAATAAATAAATAAAATAGCCAATATATTTTCTTTTTATTCTATGTAAAAAAAAAATAGAGCTCAATGAATTTTAATCGGGAAAATTCTAAATATTTTTATAATCATAGGAAAGTAAATTGAGAATTTTTCATTGGAAGATATATAAATTATAGTAGTTTTTTCCTGAAAATAATCAGACTGCTAAGATAAAAAAGAATATATAATTGACGTATTGATATGTAACTTTCTAATATATTTAAAGTAAGATTACAAAAAAAGAAAACCAATGATAAAAAAAAGTGATTGCCGCTTTCAGTTGGAGGCTACCAAAACACTGAGAACAAAGAAAAATTAAACATTTTAAAGATCAACTGAGAGAAGAGAAGAATTATTAAATATATATCTGTAATTAATGGGGGGTTTTTTAAACCTGTTTTGTTTGTTTTTTGTTTTTTTTGTTTCAGATATCGTTGTATCGATACTGAATGCCAAGTTTTTTTGGCCAAAAGGTCTTTACCTGTTGCCTGATATGTATTAAAATCAATAGAATCTTGCCTACACCAACCTAATCTTCTGCCAAAGTTTCTCTATTGTTTTGTGATCTTAGATTCACGAACAATGGGTGAAGATATCAAATATTTATTAAGGCTTAATTTTTTTCTTTTACACTTAAATTCGAAGCGAAACTCCTAAAATAACTTAGGCGTGACTAAGTTTTTGATTAGTTCGATTTCCACTCAAATAAACAATACGTAGCTTTTTTTAAGAAATTCCTTGTGCAAAATATTCGGGACAATTTGATTTATCGATTCTCTCAACTTCTTTGATATTTTCTGAAGTTAACAGATCGACAAATTGAGATGCAGAGTTAAGAATGAGACATTATAAACAACAACTCCGAGTGATTGGCGTTAGGCCAAGATTAGAATCCCAGTTTCAGCCCAATTTCAACGACCTGCCAACAGCACCGCTCCAATTACTATTAATTCGAGGGGCAGTTTTTGAGCTCAAGATTTAGTTCGCGGACGATTAATCACGTGACTTCACTAATGAAGTTATAAAACCTAATGTAAGCAAAGTTAATATATTAAATGCAGTATCTAAAAACAGAATTTCACGTGAAAATGTAAACTTTAAAAATCTTTAAAATCTTTAAAAAAATAAACTGAACAGAATTCATCGCAAACATATTAGAGATTGAACAATAGAAAAACCAGCAATGATGGGGAGGGCTATTTCTCTTTGATGGTTATTTAGCTTCTTTCTGTAGCGCACGTCGGTTTTTATTTTTATTTTATGAGAGTGCGAGAGGTGAAAAGTTCTTCACAAAAAAAAAAAATGTTTTTTAGGAGTTATTATAAATCGTAAGTTAAAATATTGTTGGATTTCCAACTTAAATGACAGAATAATGGTCACTGAAATTATCAAATAGGACAGGAGAGGTTTTAAAGAACGTTGGAAAAACACAACTCATGCTATTAATTCACGATGTAATTCTTTGATCAATTTGAAATTTGTTCAAATTGAAGTTTAAATTGCACAGTTATGCCTGCTTGCTTGGAAATGTAAGATATTTTTATGAGCTTGGGGAATGATCAAGCAACCGCCTTATGATCTTCTATATAATGTTAAGTTAAGAATCTACAAATTGTAATATTTGAGTACATGTATTATATTTTTTTTTTTTTTCTTTAACTCGAAAAAATTTTTTTGCCCTTTTTTTGTAAACTTTAAAGAATCAATTTTTTTTTTTTCTTTTTATAAATTTAGATATACCTTTTTATAGGATATTTTCATGCATTTTACTACATAAAATTCTAACATGTTAAAACTTTTCCAATGTCATTCATTCTGTGTCTAAAAATTCCATAGCAGCGCCACCATTTGTGGAGCGACAGACAACAGAACTAGAAGTTTCTCCAGAGTTACGTCTGTGATCAATAAATGATGGAACTTATCATGGTGATGTATTTCACATATTTGGCAACATAGTAAATAAAGAGTTACAATACTAGCTTTCTGAAAAACCGAGATCTTAATAGAGAGAGCAGGGATTATTCCTTCACAATGTTTATTAGGAGATAATGTTTTTATTTCTTTTATATATATGTATATATAGTGTATATTAAGAGGAAATTAAGAAACTACAAGCTAACAAAAAAAACTACACCTACCATAAACTCTATACTAAAGTCAATATTATCTAATTTTAAGACAAAAAAATTAACTGACTGTCTTCCATTATCTTTTGATTTAAGAACTCAAATTACGAAAATCAGTGTTAAATTAAGCCAAGCGTTCGTTTTATTTATGATAACAAAGATTGATATAAAATGGTTGTAAGACAGAGGTTTAAGCGATGTAATTTCCTTTGATGGAATTCATTCATTCATAGTTCTCTGCCAAGGGCAGGTCCTTCACTGCAAACCCAGCATTCTCCAATGTTTCCTATTTTCTGCCTTCCTCTTCGTCTCCACATAAGATCCATTTACCATAATGATGTCTATCATCTTAAATCTTCTTCTGCCTCGAACGTTTTTACCGTTCACCATTCCTTCCAGTGCATCCTTGATTAGGGAGTTTCTTCTCAGCCAGTGACCCAACCAGTTTCTTTTTCTCTTCCTGATCAGTTTCAGCATTATTCTTTCTTCACCCACTCTTTCTAGCACAGCTTCATTTTTTATTTTGTCTGTCCATTTGATGGAATGATACCCCTTATAGCCTATTCACTTTTGGATATTCCCTTACCAGTGTACCTCTAAGCTCTAATCAAATTTTACTGAATTAAATAAAAACAACAAGAAATTTCTGAAAGAACATAGAAATTATTAGCTAAAAATGTTGCGTATTTTTCATTATTATATTTGGTTTATCGTTTAAATTTGGAAAATAATTCTAATGGAAAATATTTGTAAATTGTGAAACATGCCACGCCGTTCCGGTAGCCTTGTGGTCTAGGCGCCGGTCTAGCCACGAGAATGATGCATCGGAACCTGGATTCGAATCCCGCCGCCGGCATAGATGTTTATTTCCTTTCCTTTCCTGTCAGCCTCTTCTTCACTATCTCTTCCAGCTTGAAGCCATTCCATAATGGTTTCGTGAGGAAGGCCTCAGTATGTTCCGAAACACCTGGCAATAGATATAAAATGTATCTCCTAAATTACATGGTCACCAGGGGATTAGATCGATATCCCCCAGGGGGAGGCCTTAAGTCAGAAATGGCTATAAAAAGAAGACATGCCATATATAAACAGTATCTTTCAGTTCTCCATGTACTGAAAATGAATAAAATCTAAAGTACACAAATCCAATTAATTTTGATTAGCAAAGCACGCGCAAACGACTAAGGATTATTCAATGGATTATTAGATCATATATTATCCATAAGTATGCTTGCAACTTTTAAGAGTTCAATAGCTATTAAGAATGGAAAGACATTTATGCACGCACACAAGAACATAGACACAAGGAATATTTACACAATGATTTTTATGAGCAAAACTTTCTATGAAAAAGTAGACAATAACTAATTTAATTGGAAAGTTGCATTTAGAAAAACACTTTTTAATATTCATGAAAGTAATTAACATTCCTATTTAAATACTAGGAAGCTTAATATTTTTATAAAAGTTTACAATAACACTGCGTGAAATTTTCTCTTAATGTGAAAACTTTGGGCTTGGTTGAGATCACTGCTTAATAGCTGTAGCACGCATAGGAAACTATCACGAATTTCCTTTATAATTGGCAGGTAGACGGATTTTCTAAATTTTATTGAAAAAAATTATTTAAAAAACTCAGAAGTTTTTGCAAAACATAATCTTCTTGTGGCCAGTTAGTTTCGAAGAAAATTATTTTTCTTGGATCGAAAATGACAGAAAACTCTTAATTAAATATTTGATTTTGAATGAAGCTGCTTAAGCTAGAAACGTTTAAGCTCAGGAAACATGCTCTTCTTTCAAAATGAAGAAATACATGTTCCAATGTTTTTCGAAAAAAATAAATACCCGAAGGGCTAACAGAGGGGGGTGGGTTTCTATAATAAAGTCCTCTCTGACTTATCAACGCACAGCCTCAACTGCTAAACATAGAAACTTTGAATTTTAAGGTTCTTTTTAGAATTGGGTTAAACGTTTTCTCGGAGTTTGACAATTTTTTCTCTAAGGGGGTAGAGAATAGCAGAAAGAGGCAAAGGTCTTATGTCCTCCGATCTCGATGAAATTGGTATCTGCGGGGTTTTTGTGTTACAAAATACAAATATAACATTCATTTGTAACTATTTTTTACCAACTGGGAAAGGTTCAAAGTGATCTCACAATTACAATTTCTTCCTTCTCCACATCTAAATAATTTATTTTCTTAATCCGCGCGAGACATTGGTATTTTGCTAATTCTTTATAAAATATATGCAGATGCTGGATAGACTCTCTAAAACATGAATTAAAAGAAATCAGATATGCTTCTTGAACACGGATTCGTTGTTCTTAGTACTAAGTGCTATTATATTTACTGCAGAATTACACATTCGTTACTTAGTTATCAATGCAATAATTTTAAAAATTTCATGAAATAAACTTTTAAAGTTATGAAATGAAAGGTTTTTTTTTTTTTTTTTTTTGCTGTATGTGTTACTAGGTTATACATATTTTCCGCGCAGTCCTTAATACTATCTGGCGGTTTAGAAGAGCTTTTTTTTTCCAAATACAATTTTTCTCGATATTACAGTTTTAAGGATTCTGTTATCAAAAGTTTGTTATTTTTATGGACATTTTGAGAATATAAGCTTTAAAAAGAGTTGTAAAAAATACCTCAGTCGATGTTTTGCTCATATTGTTTACTTTTATCGTTTTTATTTCTCCAACTGAGATAAACAAAAACAGTATTCGAAGCGTTTTTCTCGTTATTAGGAAATGAAATATTGATAGGACCTCGTATTTTGAATGTTTTTTTTCCCTCAATAATAATGTCATATTTTTGAGTTTTATGTAGAAGCTTGAATGATCTTTTGGTTTTGGGCATCAAAAATCGGAGGTCCTTGAAAAAGATTCAAATACTAAAATTATATTAACCCTTTTTAAAGCTTAACAAACGAAAAAATTCATCAAACATTCCAAGGAATTTTACATTTTGATTCTTTAATTTGATATTTATGCTTTCTAAGCACAATTAAAGTATTTATCAAAACTGAGATTATAATAAGCTGATTTTAAATTAAGAAGCATTTGCTTAACGACAGCATTATTACATTATTATTAACGACAGCATTATTTTATTATTATTATTGATGTTTTTTCCAAATACATTACTGCATTCATCCTACCTAAACAAAGAATATATATTTTCACTTTTTGGCTTTTTTTTCCTATCTTCAAAACGTTATATTCACGTTGTTTTTAGAGCCCAAATTTTAAGATCCTTTAGGGCAAGCTGGTTCAAACTTTTTGGCAAAGGGGCCACATTGGATTATAATCCATCTGGGCGGGTCACATTAATACGTAAATTATAAAATTTTGAAAAAGACAACATTGAATAAAAAATTTTATAGTTAATTACAAATACAACGATTCTAAGCAAGTATGACTAAATCTATTTATATTATTTTTAAAAATTTCCCCTTTTATATCAAATATGATTTTTGCATTCATTTCAATTTTCGATATACATTTTTCAAAAACTTTCGAGGACCGGATAAAATCATCTGCCGGGCCGTGTTTGGACACCTCTGCTTTAGGGCATTGGTTTAACTACAAATAAGTAACAAAAAAGTCGAAATCTGTTCACAGGCTTTTAGAGGGCGGGCCTTAGGAGTGAGGGGACCTCAAAGTTGAGCTAAAGCTTTTATGGGTGATAGATATCCTTAAGGATTCGGCTGGTATTATATTTCAACCAAAACGAATCATCTGTTTCAGAATGTCGGCCGATAGAAATTTCCACTTTTTGGGCGTGTTTCCTATCTATATATGTTGTTTATTCAGCTTTTGCCACAAACATTTTAGATCTTTTAGGGCATTGGTTTAACTACAAATAAGTAAGAAAAAAGTCGACATCTCTTCACGGGTTTATAGGATGGCAGAGCTTAGAAGTCAGGCATGACCTCATAGTTGCAAACGCAGTTTTAACATTTTTCATCTTTGGAAAATACACTTATCGCGGCAGAGATTTTTATTTGTTAGAAGTTCTTCATTTATATAATCTGTTTGCGAGTAAGAAACAAACTGATTGTTATCTTCAAATGTTTGATGTTTTGGAAATCTCAGATGAAAATTAACCAACCATTAGTTATTTATTAGCGTTTAATCACTTGCGCCATTCGTTGTTAAATCTAAAGTAACTTAATTTAATTTTTTTTGGTCCTGTAACTCCATTAGAAACAGATAAAATATATGAACGCAAGATTTGTCCGATTAGCCAAAATCTTGATTAAAATTAATGTTAAGGAAATTAAAGAAAAAAACTTAGAAAAGAAAGATAATGAGAGACTATTCAAAGTTAAAATGCTTTTAATATTTAAGAAGAAAAATCACAATTTAATTTTGTATAAAAGAAAACATTTAAGAAGATACTCAAATATAGTGGTTCTCATGTGGGTTTTGTGATGGTGGACGATCACTCTGAGCAGGTTTTCTCGGGGTTCTCCCATTTCCCCTGCACTTCTCCCACCATACTTCATTAGTCTTTCTCCATCTCTCTTCTTTTTATTACAGAAGAAGTTTACCGAAGAGCAGAATGAATGATGTCATTCTTGAGCCACTTGACTCGTTATGCTGAAGAAGGGCATGCATTTCTGGAAGGCTTATTGACCAGCGATGAATCTTGAACATGTCTTTACAAAGCAGGTCAATATTGTTTGGAAACATTCAGAGTCCCCGCCACCAAAGAAATTCAGAGTCACTTAATCTGCACAGAAAGTCCTGGTGACGGTGTTCTGGGACATGCATGGCGTTCTCTTGGTGAAGTTTCTTCCACAAGGGATCACTGGGAACTAAAACAAAGTTGAATCTATGCATTTTTTGAAGCGCTCTGACACTTCACGAAGGGTCCTGAAATGCTCGCCCCGTGTTGCCGTTTCTGTTCAAGAAGAAATTGAAAAATTTGGCTGGGTTCAGGTGTTAAAGCACCCACAGTAGAGTCAGTACCTGGCTCCTTCCAACTTTCATCTGTTTGGACCAATGAAAAATTCCTGGGCGACAAATGGCGCGATTCGGATAAAGAAATCGGTCGTGCGCACTTGGCTAAAAGCTCAGAAAACGGAGTTTTAAGAACGAAATATTTCTCCCATCTTGGCACCAGTTTCAGTATATCTCCTTAGAATCGGTTATTATGTTGAAAAATAGCTAAAACAAGTAGCTTCTTTGAGTATATTTTTCTTTTGCCAATCTATTAAATATTTTTTTTAACAGAAAAAGTGTGCGCGTTACTTCTTGATGAACCCTCGTATAATCATTTCTTTATCTATATATATCGTCATTGTATAAAGGTATTCCACACTATGCAGGCTCTAGGTGCAAACGAGGCTTAGGTTTCAAAATACTCGACCAACGAGGCTATCTGAAATCGGGTGGTCATTCCGATGCTTGTATGCCTTTAACATCCTGAATCCATTTGATAGAGAAATGGGTGAAACCAATGGTTCGTCTGGAGGAGAAACAATTGTCGAAAACAATCCCAGACCGCCGCCGGAAAAAGACTCCAATTCGCAATCCAGCGTAAAAACCATTGGGCTAGTAGATCCTCTATATACTCATTGCGTATGCGACATTTTATAGCGATAGAACACTTTCTCCGATATCTGTCGGTTTTGTTTTTGTTTTTTTGTTTTTTTCCTTTTTTTTTGTGCAACAAGACTGTAAATTACTTTTATGTAAAGTAAATGTGAGTTTTCTCGTCAAAGCCTCGTAATGGAGACGAAACCGGTTGTGAACTTTTTAATTGTGTGTGTATGTGTATATATATATATATATATATATTAGTCTTGTGTGTTGGCTCTCCGCAATTTTTTAATTAGACTACTATGCGCACACGTAAATTTCTAAATTTAAAAACATTAAAAACAATCATATCTTTCCTATTTTGCTTTTCTTCTCTAACTTTCCCCTTAAAATTTATTAAAATTTATTTTGAGCAGAAGTTTTGCGAACTGTACATAACACCGCTTAATTGCAATAGGAAACAACTCATAAGCAATGAATGACAATTCCAATTTATTTATTTCCAAAAAAAAACATAAAGCCTCTTTGGCCTTTTGTTGTAGCTATTGAATTACTGTCTTTTGTCACGCTCTGCTTAGAGGAATTTACAATCCGTTCAGAACTACAAGTCTCTGTTTCCCTTCTAACAACCACCTCTATCGTAAGATAATGGCAATTCAATAAAAAAGAAAGAAAAAAAGTCAATTGTGAAAGTTAAGGTATAGACAACGGATAATACATTGTCCGAGAACAAGAGCGGGTGACAAAAAAAAAAAAAAGCAGAGACCGATACAAGCATATAAAATAGAAAAAAAATTGCATCACCATGCTCATGCAAAAAAAGAAATAGTTCAGAAAACAAATTGTTTCCGTTAACATACCTCAAACAGTAATTACCATAATTACCTTGATCTTCACACAAACAATCAATACACGTGGACAAATTATTATCATTCTATAATTAAAAACTGCTTGCTTTTTAACTATGTTTTCCAATAAAGCAAAACAAAAAAAATTATCTTCAAAGCTATTATTGTTTTTAACGGAATTATGAGATTAAAATTTGGATTTATACGAGTAAAATCCACATAGAACAGGATTAAATTAATAATAGAAAAATAGTACATCTAGTTTTCTTTCTTTACTAATTCACTGATTGCTTTAATTCTGAAAATGGAAATCAAATACAAAAAATCTAATGTAATTACATTAATTTGGAATTTTTGTATTTGATTTCCATTTTCTATTTAATTTATTTTTTTATGTAAGTTTATTAATAAACTCAAAACATAAATAAGGATTAATATAATATTAGAAACATCAAATGCAGTAGAACTTGCACTTATAGTGCCAATTATATCCTGTATTTCAGACATGAATAAAAATCAATTCCAATACGTATTTACCAGATCATACATTGAAATCATAAATTGAAATAAAGAATCTAAAACTGAAAAAAGTTTGCACTAGATAGGTAAGTTTAAGGCATCAATCGAAATAGAGACCGTGCTACTATCTATCATATCAGTTATTCCGCATTTGTTATTCCGCATTAACATTGAATGGAAGTGTATATCTTCCACAAAAGTTTCAATTCTTTTATTGAATTTCAGAAATGTGCTCAATGCAAAATAGTACAATATCTACTAACTTCACAGGATGACAGAGGGACATGATTGTGCATTGAATTTGGCTTTCCTGTCTATTGCCATTTGATAGAATCTTCAAAAATACTTGCTTCATAACAGAAATGATAGCATTTATATTTCGAAAGTGTTCCTTTAACGCATTCTGCTATTCTGTACGAGCCACGTACAACGAAAGTGACTTGCCTTAATTTTAGATAAAAACTTTGAAGCTTTCTGCAGTTTTTATTATAAAAGTTGCACCAAGTCCCCTATAATTCAGTCCGGAGCAAGCTTTGACGATTTAGTTGGACGACGTCCTTCCCTCCTCCGAATTAAATGACATAACGGACCCCCTAATATTACCGTATTTACGCGCATTTTCCCCACCCCAGTTTTGTGGATTACAAAATTCAATTTTTATTTTTATCGCATAATTTCCCCACCTCTACTTCAACGCGTTTCCAACATGATCTTGACTGGCGGTGAACTCACGACGACGCGACAATGTACCGTTACTTCGACATTTCTCTATCCCACGCTACTTTAGTGGAAGATTCCACCCCCACCCCGGTCAGTACAAGAGCAGACTCCTTCTGAATCAGTACAACAATTTGGAGTGTTTTGTGAAAACGTGAAGTTCGCGAATAAAGTTAAGTTCTCTATTAGCAGGCAGCTGATGCTGACGTCATGCGGTGAGCAGCTATAAAGATGGCGGGCTGCGCTGCGCGAGTTACGAAATTACGTCACAGTCGCACACACACTTCCGTGCATGCCTATTGCTTAACTATACTTTGAAGAAAAAACAAATGTTGAGATGTGATTTCTTATATTTTAAATGTTGCTTTTTAATAAAATTGTTGTTAATTACATTTCTTGCTTTAAAAATCAATACTTAACATGGTTTTCCTTACACTTTCACCATATTTTTTTTCCTCAAATTGAAAAACATCGCGTAATTTCCCCACCCACCCTTTTTTTCGTCAAAATATTGATGAAAAAAAAGAGGAAATTATGCGAGTAAATACGGTAGTTTATATGAGAGCTTCTGAGTATTAGATTAAGTAGTACGCCCCTCGGAATGATCCGAAAATGTTTATACAATTATACAAAAATATTTACACAGAATTTTAAAAAAATTTATGTAATACGACTTTTCAAATGCATATTTCTGACTTACGAGATGTAGATGAATGATATAGTCATTCCTATTCTTAGCAGGATTAATCTATAATAACAATGTTCATCTCTCGCTACATTGTAACTACAATCCAAAAATTAAAAAAAAAATCACTTCTGACTCTTGGCTCCCCTATGTCAGTACTAGCGACATGTCCCCCCATTAAACGAAGGGCCTGAGATGCACTGTCTGTGAATAACACTAAACCTTTCTTTTCATTATCTTTCATGGTCATAAAAGAAATGCTGACGTTCAGCAATTTCGTGGCGTATCAAAAGCCGATACAATATGACAGCTAATAAAGATTTCAGATTGTCTTTTGCACGTAAAGTTGGCTGGACATGCCTGTCGGTGTTCATACTATCTGACCGAAATCTTATTGAGAGAAAGTATGAGGTGATAAATATCCAATCCAATATACGGCTATTCGGAATAAACATTTAAAACAAGCAAAGCGTTTTATGACAAATAACTACCATATTCTTTTTGTAGTTATTTAGGATTCATTAATGTCATCTTTTGAGGAAAAAAAAATTCATTTCATGATTTTTATTTCAATTCCTGATTCAATGATTCACTTTTCATTCAGTTTATTTTTGCTGGTTATTTTAGAAATATTTGAATCCTATGTATATATTTTTTTTTAATTTCCGTGAGTTTAGTTACATCTGAAGTCGGAATCTAAAAAAA
The DNA here is from genome assembly GCA_023159025.1 of Thereuonema tuberculata. Taxonomy (NCBI): domain Eukaryota; kingdom Metazoa; phylum Arthropoda; class Chilopoda; order Scutigeromorpha; family Scutigeridae; genus Thereuonema; species Thereuonema tuberculata. Next base: position 55,139,502 of record JAFIDM010003189.1, on the reverse strand, counting down.
AAAAAAAAAAAAAAAAGAAAAAAAAAAAATTTCCTTCAAATTTTTTTCTTCGAAATTATTGTCAACCCTTTACGAAGGGTTGATTAAAATAACATGAACTTGTTAGTGTATTTCGAATATATTCCAAGATTTGGTTTTAGGTGTTGACACTCAAAAAAATTCATTATTTTAAACAATGTTAAATTAATCTTCGGCATTAGATCTTTAAATAGTAATAGAGACATCTAAGATCGAAAGAGGCAATTCTGATATCAAACTAATTATTACACTAATATAATTAGTTTTCGGTTGTTTTTTTTTAAACAAAAATTAATTTACTACAGAAAAAGGAATACATACCCCCTTTGTGGTTGCGTTCCACCGATTTCAAACCAGTTATAAAAATATATCTTAATAAATTTATTTTAGACAAAAAAAAAAGGTAAAAGTTGTTTAATTTAGAAAACTTTCTGTTTTAAATTTCACGCGAGACAATTTTTCGAGTTACAACAATAGAAGCCTTAAATTAACAAATGAGCATCCCGTAAACGTTTGACTTATTCTACCGCTCAAGATGACTTCTAAGAGGCTTTTGCCATATTCAAAACAAGCTGCTCTTAATATGAAAACCACTGAAATATTCATATTTTCTTTGAGCCACTGTCTTAAGACCGAATTTCACATTATCAATAAATCATGATGACATAATGAGACGCAGCTAATCTGCCTCAACCCGCGTGTTCCATTTTCGACGAAACCCTGGCCCCAATCCGTCGGCCACTGATTATACCACGGCCTTGACTGGCTCTACCCTCCCCTACGTTTGCTCTGCTCAGCGTTTAATATTCTACGCGTATTGATTTAGCCTTGGCGGAAAAATAACACCAACTTAGGTTGAGCGCCGCAAACGACCGCCGACTGCCGCGATGCCCCTAGCGCCAAGACTGGCAAAGAACGGCATGAAGTATTCATTCCCCGCCACCGCGCGGCAAACGAAAATAAATCTCAGCACACAAACAGAGGATAGCAGTAGATAATTATATCGATCAAATGTCATTCACGGTCATGAATCGATAGATCAGATATAAGGGAAATGAAGTTTCTGACGGATCATCTTATCTCACAAGTATAACCGGTAAAACATAGCATTGAAATCCAAATAGAACTTTATTTTAATCATGGTATTAAGCTAAAAAGTTCATTATTTTTGGAAACTTTCTATGTTCCTGTTCTCATATAAAATGCTAATCAAATTTGAATCTTACCATATATAAGTAACTGATTGATGATAGTTTTAGAAATCAATTTAGATATCAAAGAAATTAATCTACTGTTTTATGCTGTTAATTCCACGGATTTAGTGGTAATTTCTTTACATATAAAAAAAAAAATATATGTATACTCATATTTTTACAAGAATATTTTTAAAATTAATTAACGTGTGCAAAATCACGGAATAAAAAATTCATTAAGACGAGCATACATTTATTTAAAAATATATTAAAAAAAAAACATACAAGGACGTTTCGGCCAACTACGTCTTGGAATTCCATTATTGTGAGCGTAAGATAACAGAATATAGAATTTTAGATAACATCCTGAACTATCTTCATTTATATTCTTCACATCTCATTTTGATTTTTTCTTTACATATAATATTTCGTCAGGCGTAATATTTCGTCAAGCCGCTTCTAAAAATTAATAATAGGCTACATAGATTCGAAGAAACTTACACTAAATATAACATTTTCAAATAGAAGGAAGCAAAGTTTCAATATGTAAGATATGTCAATGACATTTTTATACTATGGGAAGGTTCCAAAAGACAATTCTCCTAGATTTTTAAATTGCATAAATGCTTTTCAACATGACATTAAATTTAAGGTTGAAGAAGTGGATGGAAAAATAAATTCCTGGATATTATGGTGAAGAACGAAATTTCAGGAAAAACATATGAACACTCGAGCAAGAAATACCAAAGCAACCATATGTTGAACTTTAATTCGAATCATAAATTTCAGACAAAGAAAGCAATCATTATTAATAATTTAAGAAGACTTACTAGTTACACAGAGGATAAAATAAGGTAGAATTGGGTCAGTTGGACACTTTTCTATTCAATTTTAATTTTAGAGCTTGCTAGTAAAAATGCACCCCGAAACTGTTAGTAATATTGTTTCTCATATGCCTGAGTGTGGATTTGTAATGAAATTATGACAAGAAATTACACAGTTTTCCGAAGGTCAATCAAAAACTTGATTAGTGTAAAAGTGTCCAACAGACCCAATAGTGGGGTCTGTTGGACAGGAGATTTTTGACACATTCGAGCATAGTAACATAGAATTAAACCGAGTGTCAGTACAGAATGACTGTTTTTGACATATCGTCATCCCACTAGGCACTTTTTACAAGTGAGGCGCCAGCACATGATTCGTGGCACCATCCTTTACATTTTGCACATAATACCCAATCATCTGAGAATTTTTTGTGATTCTTGTCGTAGTAATGTCCCCCACACTCTCTGCAATAATCCTCAGTTTCAATTTCACTTTCAGGGTCATTGTCACTTTCACTGCTGGTTTCCTCTTCTGGATGTTGAGGTTTGCTAGTGGTAGCCCTCTGGGATGTCTCTTCTGACAATGATGTAGGCCTAGGGTTCAAAACTGCTCTTTAGTTAGATTTTCTCCTTGAAGTGCTTCTTTCAATTCGGGGCATCGGTGAAACTTCTTCGAAAGATGTTACTGCTGGTGAATTTGTTGTGTTGTGTATCGAAATATCGTTCCTCTTCATGGGCGTGGTTACACTGTTGGTGGCTGCATTGTTACCTGTTGCGTTGCTATTACTTTGCTCTGGTGTTGTCTGTCTGAAACGTTATTGGATATTTAAGCCTATGTGAATTCATTACACTATGCAAATTATAGCATATGACTAAACTTTAGACTTTATTTAGTCTAAAATTTTAAAGAATGCTTAAATAGGGTCTGTTGGACAGCAGAAATACGCACTGTCCAACAGACCACAACCTGCAGCTGAATACCAGAAATGACGTCACAGCTCTCCGAACGACAACAGAGACCACAGCTATGCACGCAATTAGCACAAGCAATCACACTTCCACGTGGAAACTTACAATTCATCATCTGATATCTTTCTCATCCGTAAATCATTAATTACAAAAGCATTTCAATTGTAATAACTGGTGTTAGGGAAACTTTCGAACACACATGTTACATTTTCCCTCACTTCCGCTGTATATTTCAAGATTTCTTTGTATATCCCATATTCTCTGTGAACCTTACACTCGTAGCTACTTCCTCGACTGGCTTCTAGCGGGATGTGGTGCCCTCAAGTGGCGATGTCACACATTAAAGTACAAACTGTCCAACAAGCCCCACTGTCCAAAAGACCCTAACTTACTCTGTTATGGAAATTCAAAATTATGAACTTAAAAAGTAATTTGATTATGAATGAATATCCTATAGATGTCATCGAAAAGACTATTAAAGATTTTTTTCAAAAAGAGAAGATATAAGAAGATTGAAGAAGAAGAAAAATATAGAAAATTTATAATATTATCTATTGGAATTAAAACAAATGAAGATATAAAAGAAGTTTGTAGAAAAAATGAGCTGAAATTAATGTAATACAAAGATAATAAATATTTTAAGAAGAAAAAATTGAACAAAATGGGGGTGGTACATTCATTGAGATGTAGAGATTGTCAGATAGATTATATAGAAAGTACCGGGAGGACCTTGAGAGAACGGGTAAAGGAACATACTACGGCTTTTAGAGGTAAATATAAAAATGTATCTGAGTGGGCATTGTTTTATGTTCAGTCATAATCCGGACCCTATTGTCAATTTATGAAAATCAAGAAGATGAATATAAGAATCATGCTTAATAATTTTAGAATCATGCTTGATAATTTGTTGTATCTGTATAAATAAAGACAAATCACAGAAAGTTAGTGGAGTGTCTTTAGGAATATTCAGAAAATCTTTGATGAAAAACAAAAAGATTAAATAAGATTTTAAATTTGAAAGTCTACGTTTCCGATATTAAATTAATTATTTTGTTCTATTGTTTTAAAATGTTATGAGATTTTATTTTTATGATTAGTTTGCTAATGTGGTATTTTATTGTTTTTATTGTTGTAAGAGAGGTTATGTATGTATTATTATTATTATTGTTGGATGTGTTTGAATGAGAAAAGAAGTTCCCTTTTCTTTTTTATTTTGTTTTATATATGTATATATAACCCTGAAGAAGTCTTTTTAATTAATAAAAGACGAAATATTGGTTTCAAGAATGGAGGTTAGTTTTCTAGAGTAATTTACAGTGTTACATCACTGCTATTTGTCAAAAAAATACAGCAAAATGCTATCTTAGCTTTCGTTGTTTTGCTTTTAGTTTTTGTTAACTGTTTATTGGTAAATCCATTTCTGTAGCCTTTACTTGCGTGTTCACAGCTGAAAGACGAGTACTGTGTCCAAATATCCTCTTCTCCAACTCAGTGAACCTATAATGGCTTACAGAAATTTCGTAGAGATTGAAATTAAGGGCTAGAAGTTTATCGACTTGGCTTATACTGTTACAGGGTAGAACGTGTCTCCATTTTGTAACTATTTTTGAAAATTTTTACGTTCTTCGATGTTCCATAGATGTGACGGCAAGCATTAACTAATAAACGCTTAACAACGAAAAGCGAACAAATCTATTAGTTGAAATTAATTTCCTTGTTCTTTTGCTTAATACGGATCAAGGAAGTTACTAAACTGATTTGCTGTTTCATGAACGGTAAATTCATCATAAGACATAGATTATATTTGGTTCCTAGTGTTACAATTCATTCCTATTTGCAACTTAAGTAAGGCAACCCACAGTACATTATTCAGTTTTTTAATTAAATGCAAATAATAATTTGAAAACAGTATTTCTTTTCGTCTTCTAAACCAAATTCTAATTTCAGTTAAAAGTTGTTAGTCTTGCCAGAAAATCTGGAAGAGGAAGATAAGAACTTCTTCGGAAAAAAATTCCCAGTTCCTTCACCATTATCGTGTTCGACTGACAATTTAATTGGCAACGTTGATCGATCTCCAAAAGATCCAAGAATAAAAATCCCGATGTCATTGGTAGCATTAGCCAGCAATTCTCCTTAGGTGTTCAATTGGAAACTGGCATTTTAATTATATTCTGCTCTACTTATTTCAATCGAACTTTTTTTTTTTTTTTTGGCAGATTTTTTCCTATTGATTTCCTTCTGTTGGAATTTCAATTTTTGAAGAAACTTTTATTTCAACCTAAATAATAAATTGTTAAGATTCAATCGTGATTGAAAATAATTAACCAAAGATAAAAACCTGCATAAATGATTAGTTTAGCAAGGAATTAAAAATTACATTCTTAATTAAAAATTAAAACTGTCAACATTGGTCCAGATTTCCGTACTATCAAGCCTTTAGAATACACAATATTATAAAAACATTATTCTGTCTGTCTTACTTATAATAGTAATATTAATTAATATTATTAATATTACTTAATTACTTAATATTACTTATTATTACTTAATATTAATAACAGTCTGTCATTGTCATAAGACTTTACGTTTTTCCAATTTTGTGACCAAACTATAAGAGATCATGTAAATGGATAAAATGTAGATCTTTTTAAGACAAACAAAATACTACAGAAATCTTTCGAAAAAAGTTTTTGGTTTTCAAGATGTCGCCTTTAAAAGGGTCAAATTTTGACTTTTTCTCAATTTAAACGAAAAGTATAAAAGTCGGAAGAGTACATTATATTCAGAAAATGTTGGTATTTGAAAGTTCTATCGAATGATATATCAGTCATTCATAAACGTTTCTGCGTTTGCAAGATACATGCAGAAATGTGTGTGGCGCAACTCCAGTTATGTGGCGCCAACCCGCAATACACCTGAGTTAAGCGGAGAAGACCACAACGAGCTGGGAAGGCGTGCATTGTCCGATCTCACTATTATTTTGCTAAATAAATAAAGTTTTCTTTTAATGCTGTATATGCAAGGGTTCCGGAGCGAAGCGACGATACCCGGCTAGTATTAAATAATACAATAATTACAATGGACTTAAGATTGACAAAGAATTCCGTATAAACTCACTTAAATGTGTCTTACATCATTTTCTTTAAAGGATTTAAGATTTAGGATTTAAAGGATTTAAAATTTTGTTTAAAGGATTTACTTACTTATTAAATTCCTCAACAAAATGTATTATTAATACTACGATTCATTTTGAAATTATCACAGAGATGATACAAATGATAAACATTTAGTTTGAACTTTCTAGGAATGTTTCATCTTTTTTAATCACACAATAACATTCCAATTTTATTAGCAAAGAAAACGATACGAAAAATTACAGTAGGGGATAGCGAAAGTCGAGTAAATTACATAGAACTTTGTTAAATTCTTAAGGTGAGACAGAGAGTAATATTCGTGTGAGAGATAAGTAAAATAAAAAAGTAGATCCATACTCTTTACACAATTTAAAGAGAATTATAGGAAAAAAGCTGTAAAGCAAATATTCCTTGTTCAATTCTCAGGAAATGAATTAGAAATTGTCAGTAGTGTTTTTCAGAAATATTGGAAATATGATGTGAAGTTTGTTTTTACTTTTTTATAATTTCCTTAAGTTTTTTGCTTCGTTTGGGTTTGGCTATTTTTTTAAAAGATTGCTAATTATTATGGAATTTTTTTATTAATACACAATATTTATTTACTTTTTTTGTATTGTTAAAACTGCTCGCAACTGTTCCTAATATTAAAAATTCATGTTTTTATCGTTATAAAATCCATTATAGCCTAACAATTAAATCATTCTCAGCCTATTTCTCTCAAACGTAATAAATTACAAGAGTCTTTTCGAAGCTCGTAAATACTCTTTGGTAACAACATGAGAAGGGAGATCAAGTAAATATTTCTTAAATTTCTTATTAAGATCAATGTTGGAGCAAAAATGAAAACAACTTTACAAGAAGCGCAATCTGATACTTTTTGTCGAAAATCGTGATTTTAATTTAATATTATACTATTGTAATTTCAATAGTTTTCTGATTTAATATAGTTTAATATATTTTTTTATTTACCGTTTAGATTTTATTTTTATATTAATGTTCTTCATTTTTAAGTTTTAATTTTTCATTGTCAAATATAAGATAAGAAATTGTTATTGCTCTCGTAATTATAGAAAAACTAAAAGATTCTAAAATATAAATAACTTAACAGAAATGCTGTATGAAATAACTGTATGTTTCCTGCAGATCAATGCCGTTTAGCTGAGAAGCCTATCAAGAAAAATGCATTCAAACAGCCTAGAAAAGTAAGATATAATTATAAAATTACTCTCACATTTGTTTGCTTCTGATAAAGCATTACTTAATATTAATTGATTAGAAGTAAAAACTTTGAAATTGTTATATTTTAGGGGAACCCGGGGCAAAACGCGACCTTAACGTTTGGTTAGTTTTACTTAAATCAGATTGACGATTAAAGAATTATTTTGGTCTGCTTATTGTCCCAATTCATTATTGCAGTACATACCACAAAAGTTTTACTTTATTACGAACCTATAAGGAAATATTTAACTTTAAAAGTAAAAGTTATTGCCCCATCTTGCCCCATACCCGTGGCGAGATAGGATAGTCGAAGAGTTGCTGAAGCAATATTTTTTCGAACTGGTTATAACTTGTTAAAATGTCTAACTGCTTAATGATCAAGGATGCACAAACCACAAACATGCACAGTATCTTCATCATCATCAGATTCTCCCTCACATTACAAATGTGCCCATTTGCCACAGGAACAGCAGGCAATCCATCCTTCATTTGATAGAGAATCAAGTTCGTTGCAATACAGGCAAGCAGTGTCTTCCTCATGTTTGTACAGGAAGATGATTGTGGGTGTTTGGAGATGCTTGGGGCAGTAGATCGTTTACCTCATGGCTCCTTGGACTTGCGCTTACGGCTGTTGCCGGTAGCCCTACCAAAATCCTCAACCTCGCGCTTGAAAGGGTAGTCAGTAAATATTGCCGTTTTTCCCCTTCTTCGAGATTTGCATACGTTATCTTTGCCAACGTGAAGGATTGGAAGAATGTCAGGAGGTGATTAGCTACCAATATCATGTTCGTTTCGGCAGTCAAAGTTGGTCCTGTGGAGATGTTGGGTGAAGTCCAGCTGGAACAGCCGGGTTGTGCAGTGCTGTCGTCCAGATTTTCAGTTGAGATTCTAGTTGCTTTTCAATTAATCAATTAAAAAGCAACTAGTTGCATATAGGAATGATTTAAAATAAAAAAGATAGCTTATTAAAAATTACCACAATGCCTTAATGAATTCCAGTATAAACATTAACTATTAACTAACAGAAATTCACACATAATTTAAGGGAAACTATAAAAAAACTTTAAAAAATGGAAAATTAAAAGAAATTAAACAAATTAAAAAAACATTCCAAATATTTCCTGCCATGTACCCCGTCTTGCCCCACACGCTACTGAAAACTTAATGGCAGTCCCCTAGCTCAACGCATAAGAACAAACCAGTCGCCTTCTAACTAATAAGTATATCTAACCTAAAGGTTATTTTGGTTTAGATCCAACCGTATCCTCTTCATGGCAGCGATGGAAGTAATTTGAACCGAAAAGTATAAACAATACGCTTCAAAAACACACACACAAAATCATCAAATAAATGAGACGTCGTACATTCATTTCTATATTTGTCCAAGGTACTTCATGGAAAGATTAACACTTACCATAACAGTGGATAGCCCCTTCCAATGGAGGGAAAAAAACCAGTATCCGTCTTACCCCAGTATACCGTCTTGCCCCGGGTTCCCCTATTAATATCAGATTACTTATACCTAGTTTAGGCCGCTTTTCTAGAAAAACGAGACATCAGATCACTCAGTTTTGTGTGTCTATGTCAGTTCGTGTATTTATGTGGGTCCCTCTAATAATTTTTGAACCGCTGGTTGGGTCTTCTTGAAACTTAGTGTGATAATCTAAGGACGATGTAACTTTTATATTTGAAATTGTTTCCAAATAGGTTCTTGACGAGAAATTAACTCAAGAAGATGACAAAGATTCCCATAGAAAGGCAATGGGATCTAAACTACGGATTTTTTTTTTTATCCTATTTCTGTTCAGATATTAATTTTAATCTCCTTTTAGCTAAAACCTGTTAATCAGCTGATTAAAGTTAATCCGATTTTGAAACTTAAGTAGATAATGAATTAATTAATTTTTTATTCCGGAAAATGCAAAATTTATACAATTTATGTTCAGTAGATATTAGAATTTGGAATTAAAAGTAGAACTTGCGCTTTATCATTATCAGGACTTTAATAATAAGATAAAAAAATGAAGAAATTTTAGCAAATCCCATTTTAAGGAAAGTATACTTTAATTTCTTTTTGTTTTATTTTTCTAATAAGTTGTTTTTGATCGTTCAGTGAAATAATTGACAGCACTCATTTAAAACATTTTAATTTATACCTAATATTTTTTCTCCTCGAATTCTGGAACGATACCAGGAAAAAAAAAATGAGTGCTTAATGAAATAGCGAAGTCATTTTTCTTGTGCCAAGCAAAAAAAAAAATCTCTCAAAAACAATAACTGTTCTAGAGTATTGTGCAATAAATAATGCATAGGGATCCACCAAGTTCAGAGATTTATTATTCTTGAAAAATCGATGTGGCATCTCATTAAAAACTCCCACCGAATTAAAGAATTCTGCATCTCATTAAACTCGCTTCCGTGTCTGAATTAAAGAAACGTTTCGACGTCAATTTCCTAAATAAAGGGTGTGGTCTGTATTTACGAGAAGACTAATGCACAAGACGATGAGGGCTACCTTCGCCAATCAATCTTTTTCAAGGTCTTTGTAGTGATGATGATACTGCCACGTGTGAAACATGCACTTAAGAATATTGAATAATGGAACTCAAGGACTTCTGGAGGTTCCCGGAAAAGTTATCGATGCCCTAGTTTAAATCTCATCAGTAGTGGATGGCTTTTGAATGGAACAATTGGCTCTTTTTAGGTATAAGAGGGAGGGAGAAGTTTTGCAAAGAACATTATTACCTTTTTTCAACTAAGATTAATAAATCTGTACTATTAACTTCATATTAAATGCTGTACATATGGTTTTTGTAATTAAAATATTTCATATTCAGCATTATCTGGAGCTTAAACGCTTGAGGTAGGAAACTCAGCAGAACACAGAACAAAATGATAGCAAAACTGAAATGAAAATAATTTGAACATAAGTTTTTTTCCATTAGAGAGAGGCTATTTGATTTAACCCAATAACCTTGTCGTGTGGTTGCCATTGGATTAGCGCAAGATATTACGTCGCATAACTCAGATAGGTTAGAATTAAATGTACAAATGTCCCTTTGGTAACCGACAGTTAAAACTACTGAAATTGAAGTCTAGGCTATAAGGTGAACCTTCATGAAGCCAACAGAGAAAAAGCTGATCCTCGCTATTCTACAACAGAGCTTGTGGAGAGTAAACGATGTGAGGAACTACCCAATCCTGTGTGAAAGTTATCGTACCTAAATATTCTCACTACTGAATTGCATGAGTGAATGCATTCACATTATGTCCTGGATTGAGTTAGTAGAATGACTCTCCTGAGGAAGAAAAATCCATCAAACTTCATTGTGAAGCAAAATGTATGGTGATCCTCGACGAATAGGCTGTAGAAGAATCTCGTTTATCATATGTAACTGTTCTATTGACCATAATACGGGCTTGCGTGCTTTGATGCTCTCATCTAGTGGATATAAATCTCAAATTCCATAAGAGCAGGAGAAAAAAAGTTATTCTGAACTATCCATCAACATCTTGCAGCTGCTACTTAGGACATGTGTTTTTTTCACGGTTATTAGTGCACACTTTTATATTTTACTCTTTCCACTGTTTTTCAACTTTTTTCGCCTCCTAATGTAGTTATGTAAATGCCAAAATCTCGCTGCACACCAAACATTGCTCTAAAATCCCAAGTTACACTAAACTTTTTCATTGCTTTTACTGTGAAAAATAGAATCCTTTTGAAATAATTCTATGTGATTTACAAATTTAAATAAACATTTAAAATTCTTGAATTTGTTTTTAAAATTGACTCGAATGTGAATTAATAATTATTCAATCTTCAATTGTTAGAACTAAATAGAACGTAGTTTAAATTTCTTGTTTATTTAGATTTTTTTTTTTGATGCCAAGCTGTAGTCGAGTATTTGCTAAATGTATAATACGGATGTACTATCAGAATTTTCTTGCGCACATCAAGGGAATCCTTATGGCACACTAGTTACACTACATTACACTACATTATGTGGAGATGATCAATTGTAGTGAAGCGAACTTACATTGGTTCTGTCTTTTTGTAAACTGTTTTATATGTTTTATGATATTTTATCATATGTTATGATAGTAAGACACCGTCGAACCTAAAGTCATTTTCTAAGTTTTCTCGGATAAAAATATTGGTGATATCGGCAATCATTCTCATCTTCGTATATTCTTTACAGTTGTACAGTTTCATTTTTAGTTAATAATGAACTTTTGTACTAAATCTTCAATTATTACAATACTTTCAGGTCATCATTAATATCTTTAAGTTGTTTTTTTTTTCCTTCTATATAACATCACTATACAATCTCAAGGGTTTTGTCCACAAACATCAAAGTTTAAATTATGAATCGATTCAAAAACATGTGTTCATTTTGAAATAAGTAGCTTTTTTTTTTTGCATCGAAATGATATTTTTCAATCAGGTAATAATTATTCTGTTATTTCAAACTTTTTCCAAACTTGAATTTTTTTTTTTTTAAAAAAAAACTTCTTATTTGGATCATCGTTGTGTTTTCTTCAGAATCCGTTGAATATATCAAATTTTCATCCAATCAACTTTTTAAAGAACTAGTATTGACAAAAGTTAAAATTGGAAAGTATATTCTTCATTCACTACAGCAATGGAACTAACCTAAGCAACACCGAATAATATCGCAACTTCCTAGCTTCGTCAATCCTATGTTATCCCGAAAATCACTGTCGCGCTCTTGCCAAACAAAAAACTCAAGTATTAAAGTTTAGATAAACGATTAAAAAGTTCTGAATTTTTAAAAATCCTAATTGAATCACATACGTAACTTCGTTGCATTTTTATAATCGTTGTTATAATGGTTGTTTTTTTACAATAAAAATTTTCTCCTGCTAATAAATAAAAGAAAGCGAAGGGAGCGAAAAAGTCAGAAGTAAAGGACCTTTATACAGGGAATAAAAAGGAGTTCCATAAGATTTGGAAAAAGAAAAAAATTCAGTTGAAATAAACTAATAACTAAAAATTAGTAGAAATGAAAATAATAGAATAATAAGATTATTGTAGAGAGTTCGTTTATTACATTGTATTAGAATGTCAATTTTAAAAATGGGATTAATAGGGTTAAAAATAAAAAAAAAAGAATGGTTTAATTACTTTTAAAATAGTTTAATTTTAAAATGTAGTGAATATCAGCATTAAAATCTAGGTTATACAGATGGTTTAAATGAAAACTGAGAATGGTGAAAGTAATATTTTAAACCCAATTAGGGTATCTCTCTTAGAGGAGATTGAACATATTTATTATATTTTGTGTAATCTACATATATTCAAATGTAATTTGTCCTAAGCTCTCTTTATAGCCTTAAGAGCTTTCATTCTAAATAAAATTAGAAAAAAAAAAAACACTTTTTTTTTTTTTTTTACGAAATGCGGAATTAATATAAAAATAAAGAAATAAACCAAGACATAAATAAAACCGAACAGAATCATCAACGCAATCGAAACTGCTTACCTTTTCTCGCATCGTAGCATCAAAGTTGTTAAAATCGCTCAAACAGAAACTTATTTGAAATTTCCTTTTTATTAATTGATTTTTTTTAATTACAGTAATTAGGCAAATTGAAAAGACTTGTGTTTTTCTCTTTAGCTTAGTTATAATTCACAAATTTAGTTTACAATTGGAAATTAAAAAATTTCCTCCAGCAAAAAAGAAAAAGCTGCTAATAGTGAGTTTGCTGAAACAATTAATTTCATTTGATTTCAATTACATTAATTTCAGTCAGGAGAAATAATTAACATCAGTCACCCAACCAAAACAAAACAAAAAATACTTAAAACAAAACTTTGCTATTTACAAAATAAAGTTAAAGTATCCCACTACAGGCGTTGGGGTCGGGGGAGAGAAAGCTCCCGGCGTTTCGTGACCAAAATTGCGTTCGGGTGGTCAGCCTGTCAACTACTTTCTCAAGGGAGTCTCCATTTTAAAGACTAGCACCCGTCTGGAGAAGAAACAACAAGGTAAGAATCCTTGACAATCCGCCTGGAATTGAATCAGGTTTCTCTAGCACGCAGCCCAATGCCGTACCACTGAACCACTTTGCTTTTTATTACATTTTTATTTGAAAAAAATATATATTTTTTTTTAAGCTACAAGTAACGAATTTAAGTAGCATATTTCAGAACTTTAAGCAAATAATTTCAAATGAAAGTTACATAATTTTCCATTTTCTGGCCCTCACTGCTGAATATTGATACAAGTAGTCTAATATTTCTCTCTCTTTCTTTTTGTTCTCCTTTGAATTCTGGCTTCATTGGACATGGCATTCTGTTCGGTGAAAACTCGCCGATCAATACGTCTCCTTTTCTCAAGGCATGTGACAAACGGCTGTGAAAACAAACGTGGAAATTGGTTTGCATTGCCTCTGTTATGAAACTGAGAACATGTTCAACATATATAATTACAGCTGATATCCATTCAGGCAATATTTCCATAGTTCTTAAACTATCGGTGTCTGGTGCATTCTGGTTTGAAATTCTCTTTGTGAACAAAACCAAAGGAAAAAAAGAAATCAACAAATCCAAAAGAGGCATTGTTTACCGAAAGAAAGAAAGAGAATGGTAATTCTTCTATTTACATTCTTCTCTTATCATGGATGAGCCATCTTCATCAAACTCATGGACAGGTCTCACTTTGATTATTCTGGCTTTTTTTTTTAAAGTCTTTTCTCAATATCAGGTTTTAATTATGGGATAATCTTAGCTGCTCGAAAGTTAATATAAATATAGTTAATATAATTAAAGGAAATGATTAAAAACATGTATGGAAAAAAAACCTAGGAAAAAAAATAAGATTAGAGAAAAAAATTAGAAAACAACAATATAAAATAAACTGTTGATTCAAAGCGCTATTTATAATTTGTCAATTTCTAATAATAAATAATTGACTTATTTCTAATACAGCAATAGACTTTGCTTCGGAAACTGCTTTATTAATCCGTTAAACAGTTAGATAGCCTTTTGCAACCCACATTAAATAATTTATTCAAATTTATTATTTCACTTCATCATTGATTGTGTTTTATAGAACGTATAAAATGTCTAAAAGATAATATTACTATAAAGCTTAGAATATAGAGAAACATTTTCAAGTTATAAACTATTAATTTCTTTAATTAAAATTTAAAAATTAATTAGCCTCAATTTCATTCATTTTATTTACTTCCTTACATTAAATTCTTTTCCAAACCTTAAACACCAACCTAGAGAAATTTTATCCAACTAGGCCTACTGCACAATTCTTCCCAGTTCGGATGGATTCTGGCTCCCGAAGATTTAGTAAATCACCCTTTATTTTAACAAGAACTGAGGGGTTAAAAAAAAAACGATCAAGGCTAATAACGCAGAGTTTGAAAAGCACTTGAAATTTCAATTATTAATTAATGTCAGGAACAGGGGCAGAATTAGGAAACGAGACTTTGGTAGGACCTGTCCTCGTAATTTTCAAGTAATTATTTCAATCAATGTGAAAAAAAGCCACTAGGAATGTCTGGAATAAACTGAATGATCATAGAATGTTAACTAGTTCTTTAATGCCGTTTCAACCCCTTCGCGATCTTTTTTTCTCAATTTCTTTCTATCCATCCATCGCGATGCATCAGTGCCATTCCTCCAGATAAGGCTAGATCAAAGATAGGCTAGTTCCGAGAATAATTAAAAATATCTGTTGTTGACAAAGCTAATTCGATTTCAGGTTAAATCAGAATAAGTTCTAAGATCTTCATATACTTTAGTCTTTTTAAAATTATCAATAGATACCACAAGCACATAACCAGAAGCATTTCAAAAATAAGTGGATCAAAAAATTATTATTCAGCTGGGGAACGCTTATTTTATGCTTAAAATAATATTGTACGCCCGTTTAAAAATAAAAAGTACAACAAAGTTATGGATTACCAGTTAAATCGTAAACTTTCAAAGTTAAATTTCATTATAAATTCAGGACAGAAAAAAGTACTATTATTCGTCAATTGTTTTTTATTTTGGGCGGGAGAGAGGAGTTGAATGAGATTATTGTTTATATATAGTTGATATCCATCAACTCTCTACGAAACCTTGGTATTTATCGATACCGATTTTAAGGAAAATCGATGAAATCAATTAACTTTTAATTGAAAATGAAAAGGATGGTTGGAATATTTCGAGGAGAGAGCTGAAAGCTGCTACATTCCAGTAATACTCTGTGTAATTCTTAGAGAGGAATGATCTAATCTCTGTATGTATGATAAATCATGTTGCTTCTGAATGTGTTTGGGTTTTTTTTAAGTCGATAGTTCTTAGTTAAGATATCGTTGATTTAGAAACTACTACGGATTTGTTTCACGAATTTCTTTATCTCTCCATCTTTGCTACGGATATTTTGCAAAAGATTTCCTTAGAGATTGAAAGACAGAGGTCATGTGCTTATCTATTTTTGTTATTATCTTGCACTTCGGATTCGTAGTATACAACTTTTCTATGTGCATCAGATGAATCTTATTTGGTATTTCTTACTCTTCAGATATCCTACTCTTTCCACAGTCGCGTTCCAGATATAAAGAATCATAGTACATTCAGTGTTCAGTCACTATGGTTGGTAGCCTTTGCCAATGACTGATTTCCTGGGCCCAAGATACAGCCCATTTTGGGGCCCGAAGATTCCTGGTCTGAAAATGCAACACTGAAAATTGCTTTGCGCAGCAGGTTTGTATTTTATAATTAAGATATTTTGAGACCAAGAATTCAATTAATCTTGAAATTTCTGTTAAGTTTCTGCTCCGAAATTTGATCAGAAACAGAAAACAAGAAAAAAAAAAAAGGAAACAATGTTTATGGACATTTAATTACTTTTACAAAATAATCTATTGCTTTTACTAGATTTAATATATTGTCAAAATTAATTAATGTAATTGAGGTTGATATTAATATCATAAAGAATAAAAAAAAAATATTAGAAATTTTTTTCAAAAATTTTAGGAGGATATTCTGCCGACAAGAATTAAAATTTAATGTAGTTACGATTTTTTTTTTAAATATTAATTGTAGAAAGGAGCTAATAGTATTTTGTAAGATACAAGCAGCAGCGTGCGATTTGTAGGAGGGAATGGGGAGGATTTCCCCCCCCCCCCCCCCCCCCCCCCCACCATTCCAACCTCTGGAATGATATATCCCTGCCAGGGATAATTATTTCCCACCCAGTGAACAAAACATTGTTTTCTGAAAACAATTATATATTTACAAAAAATAAAATTAACATTTTATACTAATCTGGAGGGAAAGAATTATTTGCGGTAAATAAAATTAAAGATGGAAAGTTTGAAGCCTAACTCTACTTGCATGGTAAGAAATTTCGTTGTTTTTTGTCTTAAATCGGTTGAATTACTTTAAAAAAACCCAAAACAGCAAGGTCCTCAGATAAATGTGAACGTGTGTTTTATGGTGACATATCAATCCCTCGTTTATGTAGAAAGGTGAAATTCAATGTAATCGCATCATTTGTGAAAGACTTTCGTGTCTACAAAGAAAATCCAAAATTCATTCCGCCCTCTGTGCAGGACCTTGTAAATTCAGTCGAAATTGTTCCCATTTCTACAGTCGAATGTGAGAGGGGGTTCAGTGTCATGAAACTAACATTGATTGATCAAAAGGAACATGTTACAAATCGCAACACTTTCAAATCTGCTTTTTATCTCAATAAATGGTCCTCCAGTACATTGCTAAGAAAAGTTTGTTATAAAATGGATCAAGTCTAAACATCAGTAGTGCCCTGGATAAACCAACAGGAAAACCACCAAACCATCCGGAACAACATTCATCTCGTCTCTTCAACTGATTTATGTACGGGCTCGTATTATTATATTTTGATTTCAGAACTTCCAGGACAAAAAATATTATTGTTTATAAATAACTAAACCAATAAGTATATTTTAATAAATCATGATTTAATAAATTAATAATCTGTTAGGCCTATCCCTATGTAACACGTAAGTTTGTGTGTGCCTTAAGTCAGTTTTTAGGGGAGGCAGGGTATATACATTAAAATTTCAATTAGACATTCAAAATGTCTGGTAAAATGATGTGTCCTATTGTCAACTGCTCTACTGTTTTCTGAGATTTCCCCATTTCCCCTAAAAACCATTCTATATTTTGTCATTTGGAAACTTCGCTCTCTCCCTAGTAGAAGAGCTAATGACCTAATTACAAAGCTTAGTATTTAGGTTATGCTGTCCCATCATTCCCATCCAGGTATTCAGCACAGAATATGTAATTACGATTATAATATAACGGTTTTTTTTATGAACACACAAAAAAAATAACTATTATTGACTTTTTTTTAACTTAAACAACCAGATCACTGTTGTGAGGACGCTTCAAATAAGGCGAATATGTAAATAGTGCTCCACAAGACTTAAGCTTTGATAATAACATACTGAATTCTGAGCTTAAGCGCATTTTCTTTAGACAGAAGTAGAAAACAATTATAAACTATTTACTTATTATTTTTGAAAGATTATTAATTTTGAAATTTAAAGAAAATATTTTAAAAATTAAAGCAAAATAAAGTGATAAACTTACAAATATGTAAAGCTATTTATAATTATTAAAAAAACTAAAAACGCTAATTATATAAAAATTAACTAAGTAATAATATAAAATTGACTATTTAACGAAATGAAACTATAGGTCATATCAATTACCTAAATTTTTAAAAAAAGTATTTAGTAAGAGCAACTTCAACAGCTTAAATATTAATAAACAAAATCATCGTGTTTACATTCTTCTTCCTTATTTCTGAAAAGAAAATTTTTATTTTGTATTCCAAGTCACGCAAATATAATCGAAGAATACGAATCACTGCCAAATGTTCTGAAGTCCTTACAAAGATCAATTGACATCATAAAAAAAAAAATCGACTTTTAAAGAGGGAGTTATTTGTCTCATCATTCTTGATTCATAAAAACAGCAAAAGCCAATCTAGAACATTCACTTCTCAAGTCGCCTACAGGTAAGTTTTTTTTTTTTTTTTTTTCTTTTCTTTAAACTTTGTGAACTATCAAATGTTTTATAATTGGCCTATGACAGTTTCATTTATTACAGACGAAAATTTACTGAATATTATTTCTCCCTCAAACGAAAGAATAACAATAAATATTTTATGAGATATTTGAGCCATATGCGAATCTCGGAGTTTACAATTTATCAGCTTCTCTGCTGCACAATCTTTTATGATAATTTCTCTGAAATATATATTTTTGTTTAAGATTTTGTGTTAAAAAGTTTTATAACATTACTAAAAGTTATTAAGGCCATGCACACAATTTAAAAAGCTTAAAAAATTGTCTATATAAGTTTTTTAAGCTTTTTTAAATTGTGTGACTGGTTTTAATAATGCTACATATTTTTGTATTAGTAAAAACCGAACTCTGGGAAGAATGTCGAAGAAATTTCTTTTCTTTTGCAAATCTGGATTTGGTTTCTTTTTATCTGCTTTAGAATGAACAGAAAAGTCTGTTGACGGAGTGATGCTAAGATATTCAATGATATTCTCTATTGAAAGAATTTTGCTGGATGGAAGTTTTTATCCTAATGACAATTCGATTGTTACATATCGCGCCCTTTTAAGATATCCAATCCAACTGATCCGATGCTTTTGTGACTAAGGGCAGATATCTTTCTTAGGATACGTTTAAAATGGGCAGATCGATATAAATAAAACTGAAGATCGATTTGAGATTTAATATAATCAGCAATGAATAAATAATAAAATAAAAACAATGAATAAATTGAACTCATTTTGTTAAAAAAAAATCTAAAATTTATTATTTAATTTTATCAAGAACAGCTAAAATTTTCGATTGATTAATTTTTGTAAGAATCGTAGGGAATAATTTCAAACATTTTTTGAAATTTACAATACTTATCGTATATTTGAAAAAAAAAAAAAAAAAAAAAAAAAAGCACAAAAAATACAGTATTGTCCGGCATATAAGACGACCCCCAATTTTTCCAATTAAAATATAGAGTTTGGGATATACTCGCCGTATTAGACTACCCCTCTTCCAACGCACCCCAAATAAAAATTAAAAAAACATCAGATTTGATTTCAATATGGTAATTTTGCTAATAATTCAAATGCTTAGGACATGCAGATACTTAGCAGGAAAACTGTCACTTACAAACAAAACGCTGTTTGTCATCAAACATGTAAACATAAAACAGTGGAAGTGGATTAAAATTTTCCTTTAAAAGCCTTCAAAATCCTCCTGTTCGTCATCTGATATAAGTACATCAATGGCATCTTGGGATACATTTGTAAGGCAGTCATCGTATGCAGTGCCGCGCCAAGGTATGTTGGCGCCAGGGTGCCAGGCAAAAGTTCGCCGGGATGCCGCCCCTAATAAACTAAAGTATTTGCCGCCCGCCGCCGCCCAAGACGTGCCGTCCGGGTGCCGTGCACCCTCGCACCCCCGCTTGGCGCGGCTCTGATCGTATGGATCGAATTCCTTGCTGCTTTCATACGGTTGCCGCATACGGCGGGGATGCGGCCGCGGCCGTTTTTGAGCTCCCCTCACCATATGCGGCTTTCGCAGATTCTCCAGTCCGGCTCGGAATTTCAGCACCCGGCGTATAAGACGACCCCCGACTTTTGAGAAAATTTTCCTGGTTTAAAAAGTCGTCTTACACGCCGGACAATACGGTATGTAGTGTATCATGCTGATGTCAAAAGTTAATATGTTACATTCGTTTTTTAGTTAATAGATTAAATGAATCCTTATATATTATTTTATCATGTATAATTTTTAGTACAGATAAAGCTAAATTATTAAAATTTGAGAACAATGTTCAAACTGGTATCTTCCTTTCCCACAAAACTAAATTATTGTTATGTTAAAAATGTTTCAGTTATTTATTAACGAATTTGGGAGAGAAAAAGGAAGAGGAAAAGAAATTTTCTTGTCCTCGAATTTACCTGAAGAAGTTTCCTGCATAAGGAAACGAAATATTGTAATAAAGAAGATAGTTACAAAGAAGAGTAAAAATCTGTTTATTTACATCTTACAAACCCTTATGTTTTGTTATCTTTTTATTTTTGAGAGAATATAAAAGTAATAGGCCCTTACGATTCATGTTACAACAAATCGTAACTTAGCATTGTTTCGAATATTTTCTTTATGAAACAACTGCTTTTGTTACCATGCTTTCTTTTTTATTAATAAAGAGCTGAACTAATCAGAAGCAAATCGCTTCTAATAATAATAATTCCCTGAATAATGTGAGTTATGTGAATAATGTGAAGTATGACTAGAAGATATGAATAGGATTGCTCTAAAAATGTATGACAAAAATATTTTAAACAAAAACAAAATATTGAAATACTTAAATGAATTATAATACGGGGAGATGCATGACTTTTACTACATTTTAATACAGTTTTAATAAATTGAAATCAGTCAATAAACAAACAATAAATTCATTATGTAGCATTTTCCTAGTGACAGACATTAAAAATACTAAATTTCTTGAGACCTGCTGAAGAGGCTAATGGCGAGATCTCGAGAATTTCGTAATTCTCGCGCAAACGTGATCGTCAAAATAAATGTGTTAGACAGTAAATAATACTCCGTAATTAAATTTATGACTGAAAATGCTTGCATTCATTGACTAGAAAATATGAAGAAAAAATATTAATATGTTTTTCCAAAAAAAATGATGAAAATAAGATTTTATATAAATGAAAACCTCAACAAAAGGTTTTTGAATAAGTTTTATGACCTATAAAGAAAAAATAATAAAAAAAGAATCAATATAAGAATTCGTTTTTAAGTCAAATGATTATGATAGGAAATCTTTTGTTTTTGAATTACTGTAAATATTGAATACTATATATAACCTTGCGTTGTCAATTATTTAAGCGATTATCCATTTTATGATTAATATCAACTTACTTCGAAAACAGCTCATCCACGTGGTAAGATTGTAATCAATCGACGATCTTTTCCGAGAATCTAGCATTCCCACAGTTTGGGCACGTTTAGGTTTTTTAAGCATTTAAAAGTTTGTTGTAATTATTGCTTTAACCAGAATTACAACATAGCACGAAACATTTGTCGATGGCATTTTCGTTTTAAAGCTGCACATCGCTGCTTAAGCTCGCATGACAATTTCAGAGCTTCACCTGCTTCAAAAAAATCTACTGAACTTGACTAAATTTATCGTCAACTCCTAATCTTGCTCCTGTAAACTTAAGTTTAAGATCAATTTAATGTGATTGTTTATGGAAATGTGACAACTGAAATTACAAGAAAAAATTCATTATTTATCAATAATTCGCTTACAATAAAGCCGTAACTTTAATACTATAATTTTAACAAAAACTTGAGTTCATCCAGCATTTGTGATGTTAAAAACTACCGGTACTCTAAATAAGTAATGTTGGAAATATTAAGAATCCAATAAATGTTGCACATATTTTATATTACATAACAATAAGAATCAAATTAATTTGCTTAAAATAGGTGCAAGTGCATTTGTAAAACTTCAATTTATCTAACGAAAAGAATGTTTTCAAACAATTTTAGTAGCAATTCATAATCGAGGAGATTACAATGTAATATATTCCGGAAAATAAGATTTGTAGCAGAAATAACTATTGCTCAAAATTTAATTTACAAAGTACTTAAACAAGTATTAGCTATTTCGAAACATCTTCTTTAAAAAAAAAAAAAAAAAGAAAGAAATACACTCTTTGACAAAAAAAAAAAATCGACGCACCAAGAAGGACGTATCCAATTGAGACAAAATTTGGTACGTTTAATGTACATGTACAGAAAACGAAATGATTAGAATTTCAGAACAATTGGATGATTTATTGGATAGAAAGAGCTACATAAAGTGAGCAGGTTAATATGGCGTTGGTCCACCTCTGACCTGAATACAAACTGTTACTCGACGTGGCATTGAGTGATATATTTGGCGGATGATGTTCTGCGGGATTTCTTACCAAACGGCCTCCAATTGCATGGCTAATTCATCGACAATTCTGGGATGGTCGCAGGGGATGTTTAATCACATCCCAAATGTGCTAAGGGGACGTCCATTAATTACGTGAGGTCAAAAGGGGGAGGGGGGGGGTCAACGAAAATCTCACGTAAACTTTTTCATTCAGAGAAAATATATATCAAAGCAAGATTTCCGGGTTTTTTTTCGTTGTTAAAGGTAGATTTCCGTTTGTTTTTTTTTGGTTGTTAAAATTTTTGAAATTTCACCAAAGGGGAGGGGGGGGGTCCAAATTTTTTAAAAAACACCTCACGTAATTAATGGACGTCCCCTAAGTAGGAGAGAGATCTGGCGACCTGGCTGACCAAGGAAGTGTGTGTGTTCGTGGCTGACCACGAAGACAATCAATGGAAAGGCGTGCCGTGTGTGGCCGGGCGTTATTTTGCCGAAAAGCAAGCCCAGGATGCCGCGAAAGGAACGACAACACAACGGATGGTAGAATTTCATCATTAGATTCTGCTCCCGTAATCTTCTACAAATGGTCCGGGTGGTCACTTCAGTATTGGTCGCACGTTGTATGGTTGCTAGTGACGAATTTAGTGGTGTAACATTTGCTCTGACAATCGCTCTATCTTCCCGTTCTGTTATCGCCCTAGACGCTTCGCTACCCTATTGTCGCTGAAATCTCTCGTTCAGGACCCATTCCTACGAACATCGTCTAATTGTCGCATCGCTCCGACTCAAATGCCGAGCGATTCGTCTGTTTGTTCATCCTGCCTCATGTAGTCCGATAGAATGTCCTCTTTCAAACTCCGTCGTATGGTCTTAATGGCCGCGAATTCGTCGGCGAGTCAAGATAGGAAAACGCAATCACAATCCACTTGAAGTTTTGTTCCTGAAAGCGAGATTCACTCTTTATAAACACCATCACGATGCTCAGTTCGAATGCTTTAAAGCTTCGGCAATTCATTCATTGGGTGCGAATTTTTGATCATTTGAATATTCGAAAGGCTTTTGCATGTGGAGTTTCATTATTAACGGATTATTTTTTCAGGGTGGGTCAATTTCTTTTGTCAAAGAATGTATTATGAAGAATCAATCATGATGACCACAGCGAGAGAGGAAAATCAACAAGCGAAGCAGAGCTAGAGCTGTGCTTTCCATTATTTTAATTTTTAATCTATTGCTTTACATTTCATCTTGTCGAAATCCAAAGCAATAGATTAAAAATTTAAGTAATTGGAAAACAAGCAAATACAATTTATCAAAATTAATAACTGTATTACAATAATCGGTGACTCAGTCGTACGATCACTAAAGTGCGGGATGGAGAAGCCTGGTTCAATTCCCGGAAGAAATTGGGGATTCTTCCTAGGTTATTTTCTTTTCAAGACGGGTCCTTGGGTTCACCCAGCTCTCTGAAAAATAGGGACTAGGATTCTTTTCCAGAGTTAAGGAGGGCGAGCTTTGGACTGATACCTTTCTCAAATGGTCCCGATTGGTTTACAAACGTCAGATCCTATACTTTTAACAAAGGCTTCAACCAGAAACACCTACCTATTTAAAAGAGTATAATTTCAAAATCAATTTAATTTGAGATAATTTGAAAATAATGCATTTTCAGGTCTGAACTGTTCCAGGGGCATTCAATTACAATTAGAATCGATAGCAGGAATCGGAAATTTTGTATGGTACGACAACAAGAATTTAACCTAATAAACTGAATGCGTGGTTTAATGTATTCATTTGCTTATGATTATAATTAAATTATTAAGGAAATTAAATTGATTAAGCACTCAAGTAAGCGAATTCCAACAAAATAGTAGTCAAAGCATCTGAAGTCTAAAGACATTTAGACATCGTAGGCTATTTTTGTATCGACGGCATTTTAACAGTAGCCTAAATGATGGTCATATTTTTCTTTCGCAAAGGTAGTGATAAACAATGGTGTGTATGAATAAAATTCATTTTTACATTAATATAAGAAATATGATATCATACATCTGCTATTTTTTCCACGCTCATTCTCCTCCAAACGGGTCCTTGGGCCTACCCAGTCCTCTGTAGAATGGGTACCGGGTTTCTTTCCCGGGAGTTAAAGGCGGGCGGGCGTCGGGCTGACCTCCCGACCTCAACCTAGTCCCGTTGGTCACGAAACGCCGGGAGCCTTATCTCCCACGAGCCCTTGGGCCTGTTGTGGTGATCCTCCTTTTTTTTTTTTTTTACGTCTGCTATTATAAATGAAGAAATGTTTGGCAGTTGAATTTCGTTGACAAAAGCATTTTATTATTTTTGAAAAATACAATGTAAATACAATGTAAATGTAAACGTATGAGAATTTTTTTTTTTGGTTTTACACTCCTTAACCTTAGCCTACACAATGATGATTTTAGATGTTTAAAATACTGATATTTGAAGAATATGAACTTTCTATATTTAATGGTAAATGCATTGTTCAAATTCAGGGATTTGTTAGAAAAAAAAATCAGAAAAATGAAAAGGTAAGCATAGAAAAACTAAGATTTGCTGTCTTCATTAATGAACCTTTTTAATAGCTTGGTAACCATCAATCCCCAAAAGATATAGATTTGAGAAAGTAACTTCCGAAGTTGCATTGTAATTTTATTTTCAGCTGGATTTGTTAATGTTTATCGATTGATAAATAAATAAAAAAAATTTGACTGAAGCTTTCATTCTTTCAGTGTTATTGCAGAGAAACTATGGACTCCGCTTGCCAATTCTCGGTGCTCAAACCCCGCTTGACTGGGAAAAAAGACTGGCTTTTTATGCACAAAATCGTTTGAAGTAGCATACAGCAATCGGTAATGAATGGTGGTGAGAAGCGTGTAAGATGCCTAACTTAATGTTTCCTCTGAAGACGGAGATTATATTCTTTATTACACAGAGATTAAAATACCTTTTCTTTTCATGTTATTTTATAAAACTACTGTAAACTCTCTCGCCTACGACATTATGTTTTGAGTATGTTATGGCTTCGACTTTCTATGATTGGCTGTCTGCAGAAACCTAAAAGTTATTTCACATTTTAATGGATTTTTCTGGTCATTATTGCAACATGCTACTATCATTTCTTATTTCATCTGAAAAATCCATTGTAGTACATACAAACATAGATGACAGCCATTCCTGTAATCGTTTGCGAACAAAAGAAAAAGATCGGCATTCGCTATCAAAGTTCAGCGGCCTTGACAACAAAGCAGTGAGGGTGGTAAGGACAAACATCCCTAAATACCCTTGACGCACCAATTAATTCTGAAGAGTAAATCTCACATCATATCTTGACATTCTTGATGTCTTCTGAAATTAACAGCATACATAAAGGTCACGAGAGATGAACTAGATAGACAGGAGCATAGTTACAAAGCCATAGATTTCAGCAATCGATACTGCTTAGACTTCATTCACGTTAGTGATTCCTAAGATTCTATCTCAAAATAAATCCTTTGCAATCAATTCTTTCTTGTAGGACATTTTGGAGACGCTGGGCGTGGCTTATTTTGTGTAATGTTATCGATTACTTATAATTAAAGTGAGATAAGCAAACCATCCATTCATTTATGCTGCTAACTGACTATCAATGTATGTATATTAAAAATTTCTATAAATATCAGAAAATAAATGCCTTGCTGATGATGGCGAACCTATGACTTCCTCGAAACCGTCCTAGGATATATTGTATATATATATAAAAAAAAATTTAAATAATTTTTTAATTTTTAATTTTAACTAATTTTTTTAAAAAATTATTTTAATTGTATAAGTTACATTAATTGTAAATAATTTTGTGTGTCTCAATTGTATATATTTACTAAATTATAAACCACACATGTTAAAAATTGTACAAAATAAATGCCTATATATATATATATATATACAAAGTATAACAGTACAGTAGAAGCATAAAAGTTTATATAAGTTACATATAAATATACTACATATTGCATATAAATATATAAATATTTGTCCTTGCTTGCAGATAGTTTAACTAATATTTGTGTGCTGTTTTTGCAATGGGAATGGGTGTACTGCTCCCGTGAAATATCGAGACCGATATCCTAATCGCAAGGTCCCTCATCACGCGAAACTGTGTGTGTGTGTGTGTGTGTGTGTGTGTGTGTGTGTGTGTGTGTGTGAGAGAGAGAGAGAGAGAGGTAGGTAGGTAGGTTCGTTCGTTTCAAGGAGGAAATACCGACCATGTACTAAAAGAGGTGCAATGAAGAGTTTCTAAATCTGAAGTACAGTGATGCTCAACCTCAATTGTGCACAGAATTTCAAGTTACAACGCGTGTTACACCCACGCAAGTATGGAGAATTCTATATTCTAATGGTATTTATCCGTGCCGAAGGCAGAAGTCCAATATCTCTTATCTGGTGATTATGAATTTCTTGTGATATTTTATGAATGGTTTAGAATTTGGATGTTCTTCCATATATCATATTCGATGATTCACCTCTAATGGTATTAATAACACAAGGAATTCCCACATTTGGCCTCATAACAATCCCCGAGCCGTATTTATCAACACAGGTTCTCTGCCCGTGTATATAGTATGGAATAGTAGATACTGTAATTATGTGATTGGACAACATGTCTTCGAGAGACATTTGATAGGAGACTCTTATACAGATTTTACGCACAATCCCCCTACCCCTGTATTTAGAAGATGTTCCGGTAGCAATACGACAGCGCATATGGATACATGACGGAGCTCCATCGTATACAGCCAACAAGCAATTTCAGCGTGCTGAATGAGACATTTCAAATTGATGGATAGGACGGGGTGAATCAGTACCACGGCCTCCTCAGTCACCAGATCTGTCACCATTAGATATGTTTCTATGGGGATGCATGAAATCCAGAGGGTATATGAATGCCAAGCCAGCAACACGGGAACAGTTACTACAGGAAATAACTGATACTTCTGTTAGCATCCGCCATGACATTGCTGATGCCTCCGTGGATAGAATCGCTGAAGCGTCACAGCATGTTTACAGCACAGAGGTAGACAGTAATGCATCACTACATCTTTGAGCAATACCATGGCAGATGTAGTGATGTATGAAATGATGTTCAATGATGCATGTGCGATGTTCAATGTCATAGCATTTCAGATCAATAAATCAAAAACAGTATTAAATGGTAGCTTCGTTCTGCTTCGATTTGACTTCGCAGAACGAAATACATTATATTTTTGATTAGAATAACCAAACGAATATACTGGTGAAGTTTTTCGTGGCGGGACACTCTGTATATCATTTCACGACAATGCATATCAAAAAATTTCTATTGTTTCTCTTTTACTTTTATGACTTTGCAGTTTTGAAAGCTGCAAAGCGATTTCAAAGCTTGAAATTTAAAAAGATTACAAATAATACGTTAGCTATCTTAATGTAAATCCTACATTAAGATGGAAACCTACAAGAGAAGCCATAAATTATCGCAAGCAATTACGATGAACATTAACCGTAAAGTTGGAAGATGCGTTCTCCTTTGAAGCTTCTCTGGAATTAGGTCAGGGAGATTCAAATACCGCTTCTCTATTGGAAAACTTGGAATGTGCTGCAAAGTTCAACTCCTCATTTAAAACGTTACAAGAAAAATTATCAGCAATTTCGACTAACTATAGAAGACGAAAAGGATCAAGCTCAATACTTCCTCTTAGGCGTGTAGGTGTAGAAATAAATTGGAATTTCGTTCTACAGCGCCGAACAACAACTAAGACAGCAATAGGAAGTTGGAAAGCCTTTGTTATGCGTTCCAATGAAATGTATTTCAAACAAGAAATTTTGCTAAAGAATGGACACAAGACTTCAATGCTGACTTGTGAGATTACGCTAAAGAATGGATCAATATAGGATTCGTTGAAGGCTATTTTTAAGGACTTTGATTAGTTGGCCATTTCTCACTTAAATCATTCATCATTTAAAGTGAGACAAATAAATGAGTATAAAGCACAAATTAGAAGAGCAATTATCGTTACATTTAGAAACAGATCAATTATGAAATAGATCCAGAGTTCCAATAGTTTTTAATGATTCCATAAATCATGTTAATGGAAATAAATAAATCTCCATATATTATACTGTCAACAGCCGTGCACTCTGCGGAATATTCTCGTCATTAGCAGATTATTATCTCAAATATTCATTGTTTGTTTAGTATCCAATCTAAAACTGAATAAAGAAGTGAGCGTCATACCGATCTATATAAGAAGTTGTTCAAATTGAAAAAAAAATAAGCATGAATAAGGGTAAAGACGAGATAAATTAGACGTTACTTTAGTCGAGAAACACCCAAATAAAAACGATATCAGGCGAATATAAAAATTAAGGCAAGTCAACACATAGCATAAATTAAAGATGAGAATGCAGAAAAAAAAAAAAAATTCTATACTTTATTTCTAAAAGAGTTTATTACTCTACTTATTACTACATTTAAATTAGACCTTACTGTGATTGATATTGATTGCGCGGTCTTTTTTAACATCTCAATCTCATAGCATTCATTAAAGAAAAGCTTATCATTTAATGATGGATATGGCCTGACAATAGAAAACGGAATCTTCAGCTTATCAGACAAACAATAAAAACGGCATTCTTACACATATATACCGCCTGCATTCTATATTCAGTAAAACATCTGCTCAGACTGCTTCGATTGTTAAAGTCTCATTGTTATAGATGGTCAGTCACACCATCTATGATGCTGCTCTACATTTCTTATTGAAAGAACACTGCCCGTCTTCAATCACTCCAACATATCACTGTTTTTTTATTTCGCCTAAAAAATTTGTGCACCCTTAACAGCAGACAAGGTGCACTATTTATTTCAAGAGAGAATTAATGATTCTTCGAAGACATACTGCACCATGTCAGTTGTTCCTAGAATTCGGAAAGTTTAAAGTTACATTTTTGTATTATAATAATCATTAACTTATTTCAGAGAGAATTAATGATTCTTGGAATAAATTAATGATTATTGTAATACAAAAATGTAATTCTAGGAACACTGCATTTATCATCACTAGGAAAAATGGAAACACCAGTTCGATGTTTACAGATGATTTCGCGTCAACTAAGAATCCTTTTTTTTTCTTAAAAATGGGCATTCCACTCCACAAGTAAGTGAAGAAGTGAAGTAAAAGATGACTTGCTCATTTGTGATTTAAAGTTCTCAAATCCTTCAGATAGATCATGCCTGGATTATAATACTATGAGCTCCATATCCGTAGTGCTGTCAAAGGCTTCACCATTTCCATTTCTTGCCCTAAGGATTAGATTGAAGTCATTTATAATAACTCACTGAAAACCTTCAAATTGAAGCCTGCTGATTTGATTAACATTCTAATTTTTTTTTCTTTAACGACCTTTTTCGCTAAGGATGAAGTTACTGTTTTGTAAGCGTCTGGGTAAGAATGTAACACTGTTGTTTATATCGTGGTAAAAAAACTGATGATATTTGTCACTTTGAGGAAGGGCCCGATGTCACTTGCCCTTAAATGATGTAATGCTGGTAGTGGTCGTAAGGATTGCTAAGCGTTATCCAATAATGTCTAAAATGTGCTTAATGGCGTTTAGATCTGGAGATCAAACTAAACAATCTACCGACGAAATATTACGAATAATTTCCATTGTGATGCGAGGCCTATGAGTTCAGACATTACAATGGACATTATACTACATGATTCGATCAACATTTTAACGTGCATTCATTCAGGTTTATCCAATTGCTCCTTATGCCGTTACAATAACCTCTCTATTATGATCTGGTTTCTAGATTTTTCTCCTGATACGGGTGCTTCCATCACTGCGAGCTAGCAAATAAAGCGGTGCCACACACAGAAACGTGGAGCATACAGTAGTTGTTGTACGGGTTGTTTTTTTTCTTTCCATGATCCTCTTAAAGCTTCGAAGCTTAGTCTATACGTTTATCCATCGACTTACCACTTACGTTGCGCAGTTTCCAAGTCGCTGCTCGATTCGACGATAAAACATTTCATGCGCCCTCTGTCGAAATCTGTATTAATTATTCCGTCCGTCCTTCATCACAAAGGCAAATTTTGAAGAAGACAATCGCTTGAATCAATTTCAACAATGGCCAGTAGAAAACACATTTAAAAATGGACACAATAAGAAGAAATTTGAATATTATGATGCAGAAAACACATTTGTTCAGCAGCTTATTGTTGTCTTTTAACTACGGTAAGTCTACAGTATAATCTTTGTGGTCTGACTTGAAAACTTTAATCACTAATACAAATGTTCCCACATCGCTCTATCACATACACTCGTAGCAATTCAGTGCTTCCTTCATGGTGCTTTTATTTCAATTTTCATTTTCATGTTCAATTACAGTACGGTATTGTCAGTTAAAAAATAACTTTTTAGTAATTCAATTTGATTATCAAGAGGTTTCTTATAATGTTTCTCATGTATATATTAAACATTCTAACACCGATCTTTTGACAGCATTTGAGAACTAAATTTAAATGGATTAGTCTGTAAATAGATGTTCTTTGCCTTATACATACAATATACATATGCATATATTAGAATATATCGTAGTATGTCTAGACTTCAACCAGGGCTATGTAGCTTCATACTGCAAAATATTATTAAGTGCACAACTGTTATCATTTCTTTCAATTTTTTTTTTCTATATACAACAGAAATTCTAGTTTAATCTTGTAGATCTGTAAATAAATTAAGAAAACTTTGACACTTAAAACAGTAATCGCTAATTTCCGAGAACAAAACAATCAATTTAAATCTTTGCTCATTTATTATCATGCAAATAGCATCAAAAACAAATCCCAAATTGATTTGTTGAATATTTAATTGCAGAGAAACGTGAAATACGAGTGAGCAAATTGTCGCATGCACGCAATCATTTCGGGAATTAAACACTGCAAGTGAAAGTTGACTTTTTATAGCTCAGCCTGATAGTGTAATCGTCGATGATGGAGAGACGATATGCTTGGTATACACTTAAGAAATCTGACGAGAAAACACAACAAATCAGAGAACATCATCAAAGAACAGTTTCTTTCCGTAAGATGATCTGCGCGAAACAAACCACATGGCGGCGACTGCATTGGCGAAACCTCAAAGCTGTGATATTATGCCGCCTTGCTTATTGTATTAGTTCCTCTACCAAATTACTCAGGATAGAGGGAGGGATTAAGAAAAAAAATACCTGTAGATTATAATTATAACAGTTCTTGCAGAAGTGAAAACTTGCTTTTCTGCCTAACGTACGAACCATGCGGAGAAGATTCTTATTCTCCGTGGCCAAAGGAATGGAAAATTTCAATCCGATTCACAGAATGGATTCAAAGATTTTAATCATAGTTCTTGGTACATGCTTTGAAGTTTACCAAAATCCTTATAGTAATTTTCAACTTGCTAGGCTCTTTGGTTAACGTCATGAACTAAAGAGTATAAAACACTGCCTTTTTATTTATATGCTTAACATATTTTATTTCCTTCTCTACGTAATAATGGTTAGATTTAATTTACAACTAAACTTTCGAATATCTGTGAAAACAGTTGCAAATCACAGCACCTTTAAAAAAAATTAAATAAAAGAGTGTTTCTAAAAATTAAACTGTTAAAATGTAAACTTAAGTGCAAAACTATTTCTGATTCAAGACAGTTAAAAGTACTTTTCTAAAAATAAATGAAGAAAACCTTCGAAATGCAATTTACCTGAACGTTATTTTAGTATCTTTGTCTTTGTTCTCATCTACACTTTAATAAAGATCGTATCGTAAAGCAGTATACCTATCATATAGAAATTTGGGATTTCTATATGAGAAGCAACGTTTTCGAAATGGATTTTATTTTACAGTAACTATTTACGTGATTAAGGAAAATGAGTTAAAATATTATTAAAAGAGAAAGATTTAGAGCTCTATTTCTTATTACATATGACCATAGAGCCACGCTATACAGCAAAAGCTATTGAATGCATTTACCTAAGAAAATTTACTGAGGATTAAAGGATGTTTTCAGGAGTTGTTTTAGTATATTAACAACTACATCGAGTCAAAATTGAACTACATCGCTCAATTTCGCAAGAGCTATGAGGAATTTAAACAGAGCACATTACAATTATTTAAATATAGAAACGCCTTCTAAAGATATAATTGGGGAAAAAAGGTAAGGAATTAATTCTTCAAGAGACATAAATACGCAATAACAAATTAAATGAAGGTTAATAAATGTAGCAAATTTAATTGAATCTTCTTCTCTTCATGCTGACCTATTTTTCTTGAAGATGTTTAAAAAGCTAAGCCAAATTGATAACTTCGTTTTTGCAATCGTAAAATGATTTTCTCCCCCCCCCTCCTTTTTACAAGGTAATATTTTGACCTTTTTGTTTTCGATGGATTACAGACTTCATCTTTTTGAGTGGCTTTAAAAACAGACTGTTTCAGACTGAACCTAGAGACAGAATCCTTTACAGGAATTCGAAAATTTAGTGAAAAAAGGGTTATATGAACATGATGAAATCTGAATATTTCTCAAAGCAACTCGTTCCATTGATGGTAAAATAAAAAAGCAACCTCGCTTTCCCTCATTGAAACAAAAACCATCTACGAACGAAACAAAAAAAATCACGTTGGGTAATTCACCATCGGTTGTTTGACTCAACTTTATCGTCTTTACGCAATGCGCTTATCATTCTCAAAAGGCAGATAATATTTTTTTCCTATCCTATTAATAAAATCTTCTCTTGCGAAGTCGCATCTTAAAAATTTACTTAATTTGTAAGTAGTAATACATAATATAACATATAAAGCTTGACAAGAAAGGCATCTATCTTAAGCAACATTTTGCCATTTATGAACCAACCGAATATTTTTCAACCGAAATATTTGATTTTAAATACTTTCTTATCCACTTTCTCTTAAAACTGTGGATTTTTTTTTTAATTTTAATAATTTAAAAAAAAAAATCTGACCTCAATTTGCTATTTTTTGCTTTCGAATTATTATTATAATTCTCTTTGCAAATTACAGGAGATTTCAAAAAGCTACTTTTCTTCGTTAAGTTAGAAGAATACTAAATGTCATTCGTTTTATCTGAACATTAATGTTGAGTGCTGCCGTAACCAGGTTGTACAGGAGGGCCGGGGCGACCAGTAAGAAATAATGGCGTGGGAGATAGAACGGAACAGAGGTTGTAGCGGTTGCCTAAAGATAAGTCGAAGGAGAAAGGTATGCTAAAGAAGTGTTTTGAGTTTCTACCGTGTTCGATGGAATAAAGAGGGAAGAGGTATTTTTACATATTTTTTTTAATAGTTCTTATTGATTAAGATGTATTTTTGTCAATTGAACAGAATGCTCTATCTCAGCTATTCTCAACCTTTCTACACACTTTAGACATTCTATTTTTATCACGACCCTCTCCAATCCAAAAACATTACAAAAAGGAGATAATCCACTTTTTCCTTGTAAACCCCTAAAGATTCCCGAACACCAAAAACTGCTTTATGCGAAATTCTATTATTTTGGACTGAAATTCGACGAACTCTATGAATTCTTTCAAGATTGAATCAGTCTCCTTTAAATCAGAAAAACGATTTTTTAAGATATAAACAAACTGAATTAAATATTAAAAAAATGTAAACTTTTTTTTTCAAGTGATGAATTTGTTTTCTATTGAATCGGTTTTTATCTGGTATAATTATTAAGAATGAGATTTACGAGATCTGTCGTTATTTTAATTCAGCACTCTGGCTAAGTCGGAAAAAGAAGCAATTTGCAAATCGATCATAGATCCACTAAATGAAAATAATGCGAAATTATCTGAACTTTAGCTAATTTTAAATCAAGTTAAAACTACTTTGAATTTATAGCTACCTTACAATCAAATATTGTAAATTTTTGTATTTTTTGTTTTATATTACATTAATTTTGTTTTCGATTAAAATTGGTATATTTCTGTTATATTTAATTCAAGCTATGTTTTAATGGGAACAACAGTATGTTTTAATGCTCAAATTGTAACTGTACATTAATTTTCGTTTCACAATTGTCTTCTTTCTTACTTTTCTTTTGTTTTAAATCTACAAAAAATGATATATTTCATTGAATTCTGTCTATCACAATTTTAATAAATAAGTTTCTGTAAATATTGTCTTTATTAAGAGGTAAACAAAATTCTAATATCTATTTTTAAATGATTCATAAATATCTTTTTTTCTTTGTATATAACGTATTTGAATAGCGATCATGGTTTGCAAATCTTCCCTACTTTATTCCAAGGCGGAATTTTACATTCTATAATTATTCCCTGATGCTACTCTGACATTCAAGGTCTATTGGAAAAAGTTGTCGGAAGCGAGCGTAGCATATAAACTCATATCCCACAGGCTAACTTGACCTTTCGATAATCAACTCAATTCGGTCTATGTTTGGTCACCAGCAGAGATTTTTGCGGGGGAAAAAATGTAAGGCAAAAACCGGAAATTGCAAAATTATTCAACTCGTTGTTGGATCAGTTGATGCAAGCGTACAATACATAGCAAGACTTCTCATTTAAAATAAGCTATTCAGAAGCAAAGACAACTAATTTCAACACATGAAACAATGAAGTAAGTCGTGTATAGTCGTGAAAATTAAACAAAGAAAAATTTATTAGACTGTTTCGGGCTAATTAGCCGTCATCAGTTGAATTACCCAATATCTGCAGCTGAGTGCAGATTTTTCTTTTTTTAATTTTTAATGTTAATTTTCTTGCTAATATTTTTTTATATGAAGGGCCATTGTTTTGTTGACTTGTATGTGGTTCATTTTTGGTTGCTTTCACTCAGCTGCAGATAATGGGTAATCCAACTGATTATGGCTAATAAGCCCGAAACAGTCTGTATTGAATTCCCGGTATCAAAAACTCCAAAGCAGCTCAGTGATTTTTATTTGTGTGCGTTTATGCCTAGGTTACAGAAAATATTAAAATTTATATTTTTGTAATTGACTGGATTGTTCTGTAGAAAGAACAGTAGTCGATAATTTCTAACAAAGTAATGTATATCTTAATATATAAAAATGAATGCTTCTTTGTTTGTTTGTCCCGTATGCGTTCCTATACCTTCATCAGATTGCGATGAAACTTTGGTGAGTTGTTGTGCGCACGCACGGGAAGGTTTCTGAATTAGTAGAACCATTTTACAATACCTGGTGCGCAAGTCGTTTCAACAAATGAGTGTTTTTCCGGTTTCAACGTTTGTTGTTTCCGGTGCGACTCGCATTTGCAATGACCATCAACAAAGCACAGGGATAACACATGGACAGCTGTATGTGGCCTGCTCACGCGTCGGAAAAACCTTCTGATTTATTCGTGTGTGCACTAGACGGAAAAACAAAAAATATTGTATATCCCGAAGCACTTCAATAAACAGAATTAAAACACAAACACTTTCTTTCTTTGAGTGACATTGCAACGCATGCCGGATACAGCTAGGTAACAATATAATTTTGATATTTTTGAATTTTTTTTTTTTTACAATTAGTAATATAATACTCTTTATTCGAGTAATATATAAGACTTATTACGTCTTATCATTATGTGCTTATCGAAATAAAGAATCTTTACTTTTCTCAATTACAGCAAATTTACAGGCTTAATAATAGATTATAATCGTTGTTAAAACTTTCGATACATTTATGGGTACGAAACTTTGTTAAGAGACAAAATGATGTTCGTCAAATAGTTTGAATGAGTCAATTTACTGGAATAACTCGTGTAGAAAACAGGCAAGACTACGTGTATTGATTTGTTCAATGATTATTTAAAGAAGAACTTGCATTAACTCCAGACGCCAAAGTTTTCGGTAGAATTTGAACAGATATTAATTATAAGCATCGGTTTAAGAATTACTCAGAGGTAGAAAAAGGTTTTTCACCTACATTATTTCCCCAAAATGTTTTAATTTACTTTCTTCCTTCCCTCTCCTCACCTTTTCCAATTTCCTAATTGCTTTATTCAAGTGGTTTTGTTTTGCTCTTTTATTCAATCCTCCATTTATTAATAATAATAATAATAATAAGTACACTATATTTCATAATGAAAAGAGATTGTTCGAAGTAATCCAATGTTTGACAAGATAAAGAATTACTAAAAAATTATAATTTTAATAATTTTAATATTTCTTAAATAAAAATATTTTGATATTTTTTGGATGGTTTAGAGATAATAAAAATGAAGTGAAAAAAAAAAATTTCGAACTTGGAAGATTCAATTAATAACGCAAGCAGGTTGAACATGAGTGAAGACGGTTCTTGCCTTAGGCCTATTTATATCCCCGCCGTATATATCGACATGACTCTTTCCAGCGAAGGTAACAGGGAAAACGGTGTCACGACACAAATACCTTGACTGATTTTATTTTCTAAGTGCAATCGGTGTGGCTGAGGGTGAAGCAGCGAAGAATTTGGTTGGCACTCGTCTGATTCATTACATCGCGAATGGCTGTTTACTTTCGAATCTCAGGTCAACAAATATGTTCGTTAATCATATGCGCCATTTCGGGAAAAATTAGCGAAACGGACATACATATTAATATTTCAAAGAAATAGTAGGATGATGTAAAGTTTCATTAAAAATTTATTTATTTTTACTTTATTTTTTTCGTATTCTTTTAAAGACGTTTTATTAAAAAAATTTATTAAAATTTTTCAAAATATTTTTGTGTAAATTACTTAACTCCAGAAGATACTTAAAAAGAATTCAAAATTAACAGATAGATTATTAGCAGAAAATTCTCTTTACATAAATTACTAGCTGTTTACCCGGCATGCGTTGCAATGCCACTCAAAGAAAGAAAGTGTTTATGTTTTAATTCTGTTTATTGAAGTGCTTTTGGAAACACAATATTTTTTGTTTTTCCGTCTGGTGCAAACACGAATAAATCAGAAGGTTTTCCGACGCGTGAGCAAGCCACATACAGCTGTCCATGTGTGAAGCTCCTCCACCTGCCCAGTCCTATCTGGACGGGCGTTGTCATCCATGTACAGGATGCACACATGCTGCTGAAGGATGCTGTCATTTTATATTGGCCCGTTACAGCACACCGCTCGAAGATGTGGAGTATGTATATGTGCCCAACATTATGCCATCTTCCAACAGGTCATGTTCGAGCATGTTGGCGGGCCTGCATTTTCTCCAGAATTCCTTCCAGATATGGGCAAATCGGGAATCATTTTTCAGACTGAATCTGCATTCCTTAGAAAACATTAGTTGCGCCTGTCTCCAGCTGCGCGTCCCCTGTATCACGCCAGACGGTGTTTGATTGCCCAATGTCAAGGAGATGCACTATGCGGATCTCCGAGCGTATAGTCCGCTCTCATTTCATCGTCTGTCTCGAAATAGCTGTGCCATGGCTACCTTAGGCTTCTGGTGAATTCCCAACCTATGCTTTCGTTGTGTCGTATTGCACTTACCGTGAGATATTGGCCCTCCCAGGGCGTCGTGATCCTTGGAGGTCGAAGGATTACGACGCCCTGGGAGTCCAAAGCGTTGGCGAATGTTTCCCCTTCCCCCTGTTGGAATCTTCTCAACAAACTGGATATGACGCTTGTCGATGTTTAAGGCCTGCGACACCTCTAACATAATTGACCTCCAACTGGGTTTCCAGACACCCATTGATTTTATCTCTCGTTATATCATTCAGTGGATACTCTGAGCCATAATAAACTATAAGCAAGCGTTGAAGGAACTATAAAGAGTCACCCAGTACGTTATATGTACTGTGGGTGGTATTCCCAATGTCACATTAGCTGCCCGATGCTTCCCCATATGCCCCACGCTTGAATTGAAGTTTACCCCATTGCCGAACAATTCAGGAAAGCACTACTTCGCAATGTGACATTGGAAATGCACCCGACAGTACATTATAATGTGTACATTATATGATACACATCAGTAATGACAGGTGCTGCTGCCACCTTGACATCTTCGGCGTTTTTTTTTTCCCTAAGCGGTGCTTAGTGTTTACTTTTTATTAGTAGGACCTACTGCATCTTTCTGTCAAGTTTGGTGACATTTGGATGCCTGGAAGGGTCCGAAACTGTTAACTTTTGAGCATATCCTCTTAATGTAGCCTACATAGATGTTTGTTAAAGATAAAATATGTCTAACAACAAAAATAATTAAAACCGAGATGGAACTGGATTACTGGGATCGACTCTTTCTTTAATTAAAAATTTCGAAACCCTAGGTTAACACCTAATCCCTACGTTTTTAAAAACACTTATGTTTATTTAAATATTCATTACTTTATTACATTTGTAGTGAATTACTGCGTGTGACTGTTTATGGTTTGTCAAGAGAATAGTAATGAAGATACAATTAACGTGGCTTATTGTAATCTCGGTAATAGCTGATCTAACATTATTGTGAGCTTTTTCCATTTACTGACAAATTTACGGTATTACTCAAGTCATAACCGCGATTGCACAAGTTTCCATACATCATATTTTAATGTGTTTTCTGTAGGTTAGTGCTTTTTTTTTTATTCATCGATTATTAAATTTCTCAGCTTTTCGATTTTTGCTAAATTCTAGATAGTTGACAATGGTTAACATTCTTAAAAAATGTGTTCAGTCACTCACTTTTTAAATAGAAAGGAAGAAAAGTCTTAAATATCAGTGGTGTATGTAAGCAGAGCTACCGCTTCAGCCTTTCTCGAAAGGTTCTTCATCCCAAAATTTATTGTAAGTCCTATGATGTTGTATTATCATTTACAATAGCTTTCCAAACAAAATCATGCAAAAGAAATTGAATAACATAAACTACTGGGAGATGCACCCAATACTTTTATGAAATATAAAATTAAGCGATATATCGGGATTAAACTCGTATATACAGTTCAGTTCTCCTTATTATGAAAAACTAGGATGTAGTGTCGGATATGACTGTCTATCAATCCAAAGAGTAGCTTTAACCTGTGCGACAAGGTTATCATTTGTGGTTATCATTTCTGTTTCAATTAGCGGGCGTTCTTCTTGAATTTTGGCTTCGAGTCCTAGGTATTGCAAATTAATCTTGAAATCTAATAATAGCGTTTAACGTGCTACGGGCAGTTCACTGAAAGTGTCTCTTTTATCACACCTCCGAAGATGTGAAGAGTGTTTAATTGAAAAGAGGATAACATCAGTTATTTGTATTTTCCTTGCCTTAACATATTTACTTCCCTCCCACTTTTTTATTTTTTTATTTTAAATTTTCTTTCAGTTTTCATTTTACTTTCTTTCTCTCATTTCAACTGATCTACCACTAATAATGAATTTATTGTTATTTTAACATATGTTTATATTATAATGTGCAATGGCTTAAAAAAAGTTATTGAAAGAACTAATAAGATATTTTCCGTAAAAATACTGCATTTTTTTTTTTTATCATGCCCAATACAAAAATTCTCATTTCATGGAAATTAATTAAAATTTATAATTTTAATTACATCGAAATGTCTGGAATTTACAGTCGATTAATATGCATTGACTGACATCGATAGAAATTCAACGTTTTTTTGCCTTCTAATTCATTTTTTTTTTGTCACCTTCATGGATAAATTTCTCAACACGGACAACCGCGCTTAAATAAAAATTCCAAAGTAGATAGTTTCTTGTTCGTAAATAAGCATGTCAAGTTTCAAGAAGATGTATTTACTTATTCAAATAAGTATGTTGGGCGGGGTGTGGAAGTAAACCGTATGTGTAATTTAAATGACACCGTACAATTCAAAGGGATCTCAGATAAATATATAAGAAACCAAAATTATTTAAGTAATTTTTAAGAACGGAAATTCTTTAGTAATCAAAACATTTTTATTAACTAGCTTATCTACATTATCTTAAAACTACTAACAAAACAAATGCAAAACCAGTAAAATGGAAAAAAAAAACATGTTTATTCGTTATTTGCCATAACAGTACATGAATGGTACGATTCACATAATAAGTCTGTTTTCCCTTGTGATCTTTGTTTCTCTATTTACGTGGACCAGACTCAGAGAGCAAAGTCAAGTGAACAATGGAACACGAAAATGGTTTTAGGAATGGGGATGAGAAAAGATTTACAGTTAATATCTTCCAAGAAGCTTAAAACTCCTAAGTTTTAGAATGCGTTTCCCAACAGACTGCCTAATTTAAAACGTGCTTCATGAGAAGATATAGTGCCTTGAAGATATAATGACAATTGCTGACCGTCAAATGGGTTCTACTTTATTGTTCAGTTGTGGCAATTTATGCCTTTTTTAAAATTATTAGAATTTGGGAAATATTCTTTGCAGTTAGGCCAATCGGAATGTTGAAAAAAATAACTCAAAAACGTCGTGAAACTCAAAGTTGATTTTTTTTTTTTTTTTTTTTAACATCAAGTGATTATTTTGATTCTTCTTATTGGACTGTTCACGTAAAAAAACTACATTCGCTGTACACGAAAACGCAATTCCTTTCAGGTGTTCAAGACATCTACAAAATTGGTATTTTAGAATAGAAGAGCTTGTGAAGAAAAAAATCCACAAGCCACCGGAAATCTTTGAGATTCTACGTCATCATGAGAGTTTTTAACATGAATATATTCGCGAAACCTCGGAACAGTTCACTCTTACAATTATACTGGAGATAAGTGAATTTAAAGTTGAAGGATGTCTCGATTCAATGCCTGCTTATCTTTGGGTATATATAGTTCAATATCAAATCAGAATCACCAAGAACAAGTCAGGAGTTAGTTATTCGCTCATGTTTTCCACCTGTTTCGATAGAACATTAAAAGTCCAAAACGTCGTAATCTCTGTTACGGTTGAATAACACTAAAGATTACTTAAGATCTTTGACTTCATCCTAAGATAATGAGCATCTACATAACTTTTAATATAAATCAGGGCTTACATTTTAACACAGTTATACAGATATTAAATAGGAATTCAAAGGTTTGATTACTATTTCTAAAATAAAAATGTAGTGTACTGAACATTTTTAATAAAGAAGTTGATGAAAACTGACATTATAAAGTTTGAGAGCTGTGAGTAAGACGAAAGAATTTCATTACAAAATGTTGATTTTTCTACTATTTTATGTTGATAATTCAACAAAAGTTAATGCTATTGTTGTTTAAATTAAATCAATAAACAAATTCTTATATTTGATAGTATATTTTCCTTATTACTCTTTACATCATCAGAGAAGAGGGAAAAAAATGACCTTATGGGCCTTTACATGTGTGTGTCTGTATTTATAGATTTTAAATATAAAATATTTATGTATTTTAGATATAAGATAAAAGAGAAAGATAGAACAACTTAAAGAAAAATTTGAAGATTATATTATTCTTTTTAAATTAATAAAATTAAGCCTTATTATTAAACATCATAACACCAGAAAATAAATGTAAGCCTGTTTTTCTTACTCAAATGATTTTAAAAGAAAGGATGTGCAATAGAATTCTAAAAATACTCTTTCTTTAACAGAAACCATAATTTTTTACTACAACAAACAGATTATTCTTCGGAATAATTGAACTTATTCCGACGTTTCAATTACTGAGAAAAATTTAATACAATTTTCAGAAAGTTTAACATGCAATGAACAAAAATAATTATTTAAAGAGAATAGGGGAACGCAGAAGGTGGGCAATAATGTGAAAAATGTATAAAAAGAATATTGATAAGGATTAAGGATTGTAGTGATGCTTCTATCGGAAGATGCCGGCCTCGATGGTCGCATGAGGGCACTTATTCAGGTCGCCGTGGCTCTGGTTGGCGCAACAGTACTACTCTAGAGAAACGTTTGTTGTTAAGACAAGCCTTTTAACTATTCCGACAGCTTCACTCTCCATCATCTACAGAGATAACTGGTTGTTTACAGCAACCGGTGTCTGTCTAGCTAGAGGAATTGCAGGCGCAGGGTTTCATCGCCGTTGTCCCTTACGAGGTCTGCTTTTATCAAACGAGCACCGGAGACTCGATCTAGAGTGGTACCGTGTCCGAAACATGGTCTTCTCTCGAATGGTCTCTTGAATGGTTTAGTGATGAGTCTTGCTTCGGTTTTGTAACAGATGATCATTGCAGACGTATGTGGAGTACAACTCAAATCCTGACAATATTGTCGAGAGGCATGTAGCCATTACAGCTGGTATAATGGTATGAGGAGTCTTTTCTTCAGACAGAAGATCTCCTCTCACAGTGATTCGAGGAACTTTAAATGCTCAACGACACGTTTAGGAAATCCTGCAACCTGTTGTTTTGCCCTTCCAGGTTCAATTTTCCAACAGGATAATGCACATCCACAGACTGCCTACAATCAATTCAAACCATTCCTTGGACCTCTATTCCCCAGACTTCAACCCGACATATAATGCCGGGGAAATGCTAGAGGTTAACTGCATCCATCAACAAACATCCGGCATTTGGGTAGTAGTAGCAGCAAACTTGACTATCTCTCACGAGACAACATCAAGAGATTGTTTCATTGCATTATGTCATATGTCCTCATGAATAGCAGCCAGAGGCGGGTCAACAAAGTGCTAATGTAACAACGATTCTTGTGCAATAAAAAATTTGTTTTGGACTGTGAAATTTGTATCTCCTCCAATTCTCTTCATCCAATGGTATTTATAAACTTTAATTCAAATTGAACTTTTCCTTTGTGGTGCTTCCTTGGTCACAAAGTGTATTATGTTTGCCTTTCTTACCTTCTTCTTTCGTAATTTCTACTAATTTTAATCTGCTTTTTCCTTGTTTCCTCTGCAAATATAAAAACATATTTGTTGATAAATTTTGGGTTTCTTTTCTCTTCTTTAATACCAATTGTTTTTCTCTGCAATCAATAAATTTTACTACAATCATCTGTTTTCTTTTTCTTTTTTTTTTAATCCTCCCTATCCTGTGAGTCCTTTCAATTGTTTTTGGAGAAATCTTCAGCTTATTTCTTAGAGAAAATAC
Source organism: Thereuonema tuberculata (assembly GCA_023159025.1). Lineage (NCBI taxonomy): Eukaryota > Metazoa > Arthropoda > Chilopoda > Scutigeromorpha > Scutigeridae > Thereuonema > Thereuonema tuberculata. Next base: position 55,096,153 of record JAFIDM010003189.1, on the reverse strand, counting down.
AGGAATGCATTTATTGTCTTTCCAGTTTTCTTTTTTCTCTTCTATTCCATAAATAATTAATTATGTCCTCTTACTCTATCTTCTATTTTAATTTAATCTATCATATGTGATTTTTTTTTAAAAAATAATAAATAAATTTACTGTTTTTAAAAATATATTAGTTATTATTATTAGAGAAAAAAAGTTATACTGTATGAATTACATTAATTTCGAAAATTCCAGGGTGTGGGAAGGAATGCAAGTGCCCCCCCCCCTCTTACCCCTTGGCGTCCATGGTTTAGGGTCAATAAAACTTAAATAAATAAGAAATAGATATTACTGACCGACTATTATACTTCTCATCTATTCAGAAAACGACAGAAAAGATAAATGAATTTTCAAGACATAATTATTTATATTATATGTAAAATAGAAAACTTCCAACTAATTAAAAAGAAAGTTGCAAAGGGAAAGGAAACCATTTAGAAACTGAAAGGAAAACTTGAAACGAATTAATAATGCAGATTCTTTCGAAACTGCTGACTGTTAATTTTCTACAACGTTGTTCCTTTTCTTTTGATTGAGCAATTGCACATTATGGGAATTAAAATACCATTAGGAAGCCAACATCCAAGTTAAGTAATCTCAGGAAAATGATTAAATTGACATTTCCACGAAAGGTAGTTCAAAGTTTATAAAACTAAGACATAGAGAACTGTTTTCTAATTTTGGTTTTATTTATTTATTTATTTATTTATTTATTTACTCACATTTAAAAAAGATGACACATTTTAAAAGTTATTTAAAATGCGACAAGCTTACGAAAATATTTAAGAATAGGAACTTACCTTTAGTTTGTCATTCCACTGTAAAAATCTCTCTTGAAAATAGAAAGATTGAAACACGATAAATTTATCTTAAAAGGAGCGATTTATGTTGTACACTTGAGTATAATGATTGTTTTTATATTGCGAAAGTTGCCAAGCTCTCAATAAACGATTTTATCAATATGAATATGCAATAAAAATTCTGTAAAAACGTATCTATGATTTCGACTCACTCCTTAGAAATGTCTCATCGTCCAAAAAAGCTAACGTTTTGAATGTAATTCCTAATGAATTCAAGAGAAAGTGCATAAAAAGTTTTATGGATCTATTTCTCAAAATCCTACAATAAATAGTTGTCCAATAATATGAAAATATGTTTTGAGTCTTTTAGATCATCTATGAACAGGAAGGAAGATATAGAAGAGACGATTTCTAACCATATAAAAAGGATAGTTTAGAAGATTTCATGTTAACAATACTAGTACACACGATCACCATTATAGGCCGCCATTGATACAGTATTGATACTATTGGAAAAATGAGATTAGGTTCCCGTGGACTCCTTTACTATCCCCTTTCGCTACCCAAACCATAAGCACATCATTTCGTGTACAATTCTTGTGAAAAACAATTCCCATACTATAGTACATCTTTTACAAAGGTATTTTACGCTTATGTTTAAAAATATGCTTAAACAAATCTAACAAATATATAAATACACACTTTAACACTAGAATGCAATAATAAAATGAATACAGTACTTTATCATGCACAAAATTTGAAATTTAATAAATTTAATCATAAAAACAGCGAAAAGCACTGTAAGCACGTGGAATATTATCAGAACAATTTTGCGCAATAGGGATAACTTATTATCGCTTTAGAAATGACTAATTCCTATCAACAGGTTCTCAAATTAGATAAAACATCGTTATACCATGAATAATAATAATAATAATGATGATGATGTTGATTTTAATTTAATGTATGCAATTTATCAAATCAGATAGTTCTGAGGAGTATGTTAATATTCAAATTAAATTTCTTGTTTTTTATTATATTAAACAATAATTTAAGGTGTTTTAAAATTTTTAATTTCAGAAATATTACTTAAGGATTCATGAATAAAATACAGAATATTAAACTTACATAATCATATGCTCATATATTGCGAATGCCATTCATTAAGATTATCTTAAGCGGATGTGATTTGATATTGTAAAACATTAGAATATATTAAAAATATAAAATTAAAATCAAGTATCTCAAAAGTATTGCTGGCCAAAATTTGATTCAGTTACATTCTTATGATTTTTTTTGTAATGAAAGGGTCTGTTGATTGAAGTGATTTAGCAATAGGGGAGGTATGTTGACAAGTAAATAGTCACAAACAGAAGTACGATTCAAATCCTCGATAAAAAAAAATCGATTAATGTAGTTTTTTATTGTAGTTTTATTTTTTAATCCGATTGTATAGATTTTTAATTAGAAATCCTA
>JAFIDM010003189.1:55060718-55076727 GCA_023159025.1 Thereuonema tuberculata | reverse complement strand
GTTTTACAACATCATTGCAGAATTTGAAGACAATTTAAACTTTTTTTTCAGTTATTGTAAGATATTCATTGAACGCCAAGCTTTTTTGTTTTTGTTTTTTCGACAAGAGTATATGTATTTATCAACAACTCAAAGAAACATGTTTAGGAATCATGCGACGATACCGCAAACATAACGTATATATGTTTGACGAATGCATGTATGTATGTATTGTCCTCCAAATGAAAGTTGGCCGGCGGAAGTTTGAACTGCGCAGCCCTTCCGGTAGCTGATCAATTATGTTTTCCTGTCACAATGGACGCCCGTCGTCTGTTTTCACTGAGAAAGACATGTTGATAACGCCAAATTAAAACTTCTCTCGACTATTTAGCGTTATTTCAATACCAGTTGCTAACAATAAATATTTATATAAATAAATAAATAAATAAATAAATAAATATATATTATTTATAAATACAATGCTCTTTTGCAAAGTAACAAGCGATTAGCACAATGGCGGCGTCCTGTCATAAAATCATACGGAAGTGCCTGACCAGACTAATCGGTGATACATGCGCAGATCTCACAAAAACAGGGCGGCCATCTCTCATTTCGAGGACAGTACGTGTGTTTGAAATTATTATCACCATAAAGAAGCTCAAATGGAATTGGGCTGACCTTATAGCAAGGCGAATGATAACAGATGGACAACAGAAATTCTAAACTAGATTCCGAGGAATGAAAGGAGGACGAGAAAGCGTCCACAAGATAGATGGGTGGATGAATTAAAAAGTTTTGTTAGGATTCGATTTCAAATAACTAAAGAAACCCATTGTCCTTAATTTATCGATAACCAATTTACGAGATGGGTTACAAACATATCCAACTTAATATAATCCATAGATAACTAAAAATATTTCGGCTACATCCACTTTCAAAGCTGACGAACACAAATTTAAATCTCAATTCAATAAACAATTACACATACAGTGGCGCACCCAGTATTAAGGTTGGGGGAGGGGTGGCTATGGATGCTGTAAAAAAGTCCATTCAGATGTAGACCTATTTAAAAATAAATTGTTTCAAAGATCCCTTTCCAAAATAATAAGATACAGACATAGCAGTGCTTTAATAAAGGTTTTTTCTCGTTTTTTTTTTTCTTTATTTTTTTGGTTCGGGGGAGGGGGGCAAAGGGGCTTTCACCCGCAAAGGGGCTATTTCCCCCCCCCCTCCCCTAGTTGCACCACTGTACACACACCATACAGTATATTCGATTGAAAGCTTTCGACCGAAAGAACTGGAAAAAAATTGGAGGTTTTGGGTGAAAAATTGAAAAAAAAAATGGTTGAAAATGAATATAATGATTATTTATTTATTTGTTTATTTATTTATTTATTTATTTATTTATATATAGTGTTGTACTCGTTTGGAGTGGTGCACTCAATTAAAACTTCTTCTTCTTCTTGTTTATTTATTTATTTATGACATTGAAATAAAGGTTAAATTATATCTCCCTTAAATGGTGAGTTCGAATTAAAAATAAATTGCTTGTAAATAAAAAATGTTCCTCAAAAATGATGTGTGGAATTTTTTTTCCTGGATCAGTCGCTGTCTATTGCGCCTTTTCTCTCTCAAAACGGTTCTTGTTAAAAAACATCGTTGTAACAAGAAATGTCGGTATTCAAAAGTTTATCTCAGAAAATGCTTATTTTTTTTTTCTGTCTTTCTTACATATCTGTCCTTCCTATGTCAATTCTGTTTATCTCAAATAATGCATCGAAACAAACAAAAACTCTACTGACAATAAAAGCTCGTATTCAAACGATAACTGAGGGAAAAAATTTTTTTTTTTTTTTCGTAACTGTAAATTACGCACATGATAGCAGCCTATAGCAATTAAATCAAAACTAAGAGCTTTAAAAGTTTTTTGGCGAGAGCAATCGACTGAATAAACGTAATTAAAGTTCGGAAAATGTCGTTTTGGTAGATTGCTGGTTATAGGAAAGAATATGAGATGACGAGGAGAGAGCTTCTTAGTATTACAATAAAACCACTATCAAACTACTGTGGAGCTCCTTTAACTATTTGCTTAAAATAATTTAATGTTTTTCACATAATCTGTGATAATCTTAAATAAATTTTAATTAAAATGAATTATCATTTAAGTTATTCGCACATGATCTGTCTTTCCCAAAAATATTAAATATTATATCTACAAATACTTCTATATATACTTAACGATAATATTATGTATATAATATCACGGGCTTTTATATAAACAATTGTCCCGGGAAGAAAGCAAAAATTATCACGGTTAATTTACCAAACAAAAAAAGAAGAGTTTTTAATTTAATTTTCTCCTCATTAATTCTAGTTTATTTTATTTAGCATTTTTATCGGCTATTTTTTATAGGATTCGATTTTTAGAGTACTGTATTTTCAGAAATTATAGAAACAACTCATTGATCTAATAATTCGCAAATGTTATTATTTAAACTAACAATATGAATAGCCTTTCACAATTCTTTAATTATTGTCAATAAATATCTTAATTGTACCTTCACATTATAAACAAAATTTACATAAAAATGCTTTGTCTATAACAATAAATTACATATAATATAGAAGCAAAGAATTATAAATACTGAATAAGAATAGAATAAGAATAAATACTGTAGAATTGCTTTTTCAGAATGGGGAGAGGCAAATTAGAAGGTCGACATTCAACAACAACGATAAAAAAAAAATAAAAAAAAAAACATCATTGAAGTTCTCTTTGCAAGACCGTCCAATCAACGAAAAAAAAGTGTAATAGGTCCTAACTCTACATTTTGATTTCCATGAGAAGGCACAGGCTACGGTACGTGAATAGAGAATTAATTTTTCTACTGTTGTGTAATTTTTTAAAGATGAAATACAAATTTGCTAAATTCTTATTGTGGTTTCTTAAAACATTTGAATAGAATTTAATACTTAAAAAAAAAAAAAAAATTAAAAAATTCTAACTAAATGTTTGATGCGACAATAATTCTAAGAGGCATTTTCACTTCGAAATAATGCAGTCGACTCTAAAAGGTGAGACTTTCTCTACTAAGTTAGAAATAATAAAACATATAATCTGATAAAATAAATGTAAAATATTTTTAAAAAATCCTAAATAATTATTTTGTTAAGTCTACACTCTGTTGTGTGTAAGAGAGAACGATCTTCTGCGATTTCCTTAAAACATGATTGAGCTATTATTTCGCCAAATCGCATTCAAAATTCTATCCGTGAAATAAGATTCCCGTTGAGAAAAAATTTAATACAGGCCTAATATCGTCTCTATTTCTGCTGAAAGCAAACAGCGGCGTTTGTTTGTGTACGCCGTCGTAGGCATCCATTCATTTTGCGAATTCCGTCGAATGTGCTGCACACGCGAACTTACGAAAGTAGCTTTTGTGGAGGTTCGGAGGGGTGTGGGGGTGGGAGTATTAAAGGGCGGGTCCTCCACATTCAGCCTCTTGCGAAGGCGGCGTGTGGCGATGGACGCCGGCGTAAACACGAAACGGAGCTGCGGAACTTGAACTTAACCCCGGCACGCTCGTCAGCAGGCCGCAGTAATCAATGCAGACGGATGCATCGCCTTGCCCATGCGGAGCAGGAGAATCCTGGCAGTGGCTGGATCCGCCGTCGTTCGCTTCGATCTTCCCCGGACTGAGTGCCTTCAATCTGCTGAACAGGACACGATTTCCGCGACTGGTAAGCGCGAGTCAAGGGATACGCAGCATTCTTAGCGTCGACGGATGGTTCCATAACAATTCCAAGCTTGGTGCTACCTAACCTAGCCGCCTTCGTAGTAGAACATTTAGCCTTTTACTTGTGAATGAATGGACAGATAATGTCGCAGGAGGAGCTCATTTCGTAAAAGAGGAGGTTCGAATGCATGATGGAGTATCGCTCCATCAACCGGTAAGTTATGCGGTCGAATTTTTGTTTTCGAAGTCGACCTAGCACTCATTCTTTAGATTACGTAAGTAAGAACTTTTTTTTTTAGCCTGTTATCTCAATGCTATGGAAAGATTTCTTATTACTCTTACACGAGATTTACATCTTTCTATTTCTAAAACCTTGTAAAGCAGTCCTCAGTACTTCAATACGCTTGGCTTGATAGCCAAACAGATCTTATATATACTACATTTGAAGCTAAATTAGATGAAAAGAAAAATATGTAAATTAAATCAATATACTCATTTTCTATACAGAACTTGATGTGATATTTAAATATTTTTTTTTTAGGTAATTTAAAATCAAGATTACATATCTATATATATCTCTACTTCATATGATTTACTTTACAAATGTATACGAATAATGTATTCGATTTACTACTTTCAGCCAATTTAAACATTAAATCCAATTAAAAAATAGACAATGGCCAATGCTGATAATATAGACACTTTTTAAATTATTATTATTATTATTATTAATAATAATAGTAGTATGCTCGAAGGTTTATTGAACTTTGTTTTTGGCACCCAATTATTTTATAATAATATTATAATAATTAATATAAAAAAAAAGAATCCTTTAGGAAGTTGCGTTCAGCTTTAAAAGGTACGGTAATTCAAGTTGTGTTACAAAAGAAAAATCCTAAGATAAATAATAACAATGGAATTATCACTGAAATCTTGTTAGAGCTTCATCAAAATAGTTACTATTTTTCTGAAAATCTCAATAGTAAGATTAATACAGTATCTTGCTTCGTGTAAAACAATATCTTACTAGTACTGATTATTAGGGTTATTACTAAGTGTACACGATAGAATGTTGTTGAATTTTTATTTAAAAGTTAAAAATAAACCTACGTCTGCAAATCGATGAAAGTAGGGTGGTTTTTTTTCTGTTTTTTTAGAATTTTCCAAGTTTAAAATTTTGTTTTCATTAAGTTTAAAAATGTTTAGTATTTACTCACTACTCATCATCCGTGCTGATGATTTTAATTTTGTTTTCTTTGGTGTACTGATGAAATTACATCATCTTCTACGAAATCTAAATTCTCGTCCATGTAATCGTAAGAACGTCAAGATTGTAAGTTGTTTATATCGATCGGTAATTGGTAGAACGTGTAGAACGCGAAGAAATTCTTGTATTGTAATTCCCAATTTGACAACGTTGATTTCATGACGTTGTTGTGTCGTAAATAAATAATATCCTAATAAATGTTGCCAGTATTTTAATATCTATTTGTCCGAATGTGTCCGCGGATTACGGACGAGATACGTTCCTGATGACGTCTTTAACTCGGATTTGTATGTAACTCCTGATGAACGGCTCATAAACGATAATAATAATAATGTAATGTCTCATCGAAATACAAAAGTTACAGTCCAGTTATGAATGACAAATTCCTATCAACATGTTCTGGATGTAGGATACTATAATTCTGTAATTAATTTTGAATACAAATATTTTTAATACAATGCTAAAAAGCAATAAACGAATTACATCAATTTGTAGTTTTTCAAATGATTTGTCAAATAGACGCTAAGTGCTAATTTTCCAAAATTTTATAATTAGGCAGTAACATAATTTAAGAGTAATTATTTTCTGATTTTTAATTCTTTGTATGTTTGTACGTTTGTATAATAAAGTTACCCATTTTTAGTTTATTTTTATCGACTAAAATAAGAACTAATAACAATAAATAAAAAAGACATTGGAAGTGTAAACAAAATAATTAAGTATGGTATATCATATAGGATTTATAATAACACTGATAATAATTGAACAACAAAGTTCATCCTAATTACATATTATCAGCCACTTTTTAAATAGTTTCTTCACATTGGATATGCTTACATTTTATATAAATATTTCTTTTTCATTTATATTGTTGAATATTGTCAATTATATAGTTAAAATTCTTCTTCCTATAATCATTATACGATTATGTCATTATACGACTCGTATATAAAAAGATAGGGAAGACTGGTATTTTTCTTATTTCTCAGATTATATGAGGATTTTTGTTTTTCTTCTTTCAAAGATGTTATAATAGTTTTTAATTATTATGTTGTATATGAATTTTTGTTTGGGATTTACTATACTAAATTGAATTTTTATTTAAGATTTTACTTTTATCTTTTACATTTTGTTGAAAGAAAATTAACTTTAAAATTTTATTTTGCAGATTAATTGTAGGTTTTAAACAACTGTCGTTTGTGTTGATCCAAATGTTAGCCGCGTAGTTTATGTTCGAATCGAATAAAGCGTTATATAATAACATTTAAATCCATGCTGGAAGCGTATCTTTTACAGTAGAGTCCCGATTATCCGCGGAATTGGGTGGCAAGGGTACCGCGGATAGTAAAAATCGCGGATAACCCGAAAAAAACTAAAAATGAGGTGTAAACACGAAAAAGAATATTTCAGCATAAAAACTACGTTTTATTATACAAAAAACATAATTTGCAAAACTTTTAAAATATGTACAGTACAGCAGAAATCTTTCTGCAGAGCAAGAGCCTGCCACTCATCCACAAATTCCGAGAAGGCCTACAGGATTACGATGCACAATAAACCTGTCAGTAATTTTCGACCTTCGCACTATAGGGCCTATTGTACTTTCCCTGTTGTTGGCTTGGATTAAAATTGGGTTTTTTTGAGGTTCGTAATTAAAAAAAAATTTCGCGGCACTCGCGGATAATCGGGGCTCTACTGTAAATGATAAATATGTATGATAATTTGTTTAGCTTTTTGTGTAACATTTTAACGTGATTATTCCGCGAAAACTTTTCATTAATGATTAAGCCCAGATATTTAATTGTTTTTGTGTACTTTAATTCTGAACAGCTTTTACATTCATCTGGTGAGTTATGAAGACGATGATGGTGAATAAAGATTTTTGGCTTATCTGTTACTAGTCTTTCTTTGTTGTTGTTATATTTATTAACATTAATTTTGTTTTGTCTTCATTTGTGTGAAGTCTGCTGTCATGCATCCAGTTGTATTCTAATTAAATCTTTTTGTAATTTGTCTTTTATTTCTGTAGTTCTGTTCCAATTCAAATGTACCATTATATCATCTGCATAAATATGTATGTAACAGGATTTTATTACCTGAAATAGGTCATTGATAAAAAGTAAGTAAAACAAAGGGCCGAGTTGTGAACTTTGAGGGACTCCATTTTGGATAGTTTTCATGTCACTGTGAATATTGCCAATTAAAACAAAGATTTTTCTATTCTTGAAGTAGTCTTTAATAATTTCATATAATGAGCCTCTTATTCCAACTTTGTACAGTTTTTTTAATAGTATATTCGTATAAATGCTATCGAATGCTTTGCTTAAGACAATAGACTTAAGAAGAATTAATTTATTTTTATTTAGGTTGTTATTTATGTTATTTGAGAAGTTTTCAAATAAGTTATTTGTACCTTTGTTTTTTCGATATCCATATTGTTCTGAATTCATAATTTATTTAGATAATTATTAATTATAAATATAATAATAATAGTATCCCTGTACTGTAATAAATTGTAGAAAGTATTATGATGATCTAGGTAAGCGACCGTATAACAATGAGACTTGCCGCTAGCGTAAAGATGCTAACGCACCGCTTACGCCATTCGGGTTTATTTACATGCGTGGAAGAAACTAGTTCCCGAATTATTAATTTAATAATTTAGTTATAAATTATCCTTATGGGGAGCCTTGGGAACCCGTCCTAAGTACGGAACGCCGTAAGTCGGGCAGTCCATAACCAGGGGACCGTCTGTACTAACAAACAAATCAGGAGTGAATTACATCCGAGAAGGAGACGACAGGAAGCAGAATTATATAATCATAAAAGCAATAACCCACTGAATAGTTAAGCCCGATACAAATATATATGGTGATTCGGCACCTAATATGCAAATTAAGGACATCTTTAAAAGATGCTCTGCACACGCCTGTCTGCTTTCGAGATTTAGTGTCATCGTGATTGCTTTACTTACGAGTTTTGTTCCAATGTCCTCCAAACTCCATTTGAATCCCAGGTGAGAGCCACCGAAAGGTGGAAGCTGATCTAGTTATGCTATATTTTCTGAATACGTCCGGAAGCGTAATTGATGAAGATGTAATTGAAAATCCCTAGATTGACTACGATCTAAAATAACTGTGAATCACAATAACGCATGCCAACTTATTAAGTCTCCTTTATTTTGCCTCGACAACAGAAATCTCAATCTTCAAAGTCGACGGTATCCCGAACGCTTGCAAACGGAGGACGGTCTATATTCTACAATTTGAGTTCTCCTTGCCTATTGCCACAAAAGATAGACTACTGTGAATTGAACACTAAATTACATATGTTATTAACATATACATGACTCAGAGATATGTATTTGTCATAGATGAATAAGTTTAGTTTTTTGAAGAGGTAAGGACCAAAAATCACTCTTCCAATACCGTGTAACGGAAAACGGAGAGTTTTTTTAGAGATGGAGATGTGCTGAGGGTGAGCAGTGTCATGACAGTGATCGTGCCTTTTCTGTGTCTTCAATAGTGATATTACGTAATTGTCAATGAGTTTAGAAAAAAAAGATTGTGGAACACCATTTACGACTTTTCTGAGATACTAATGGTTCAGACTTGATTTCATTAACATTACTAGCTTTAACTCAAAAGTAGTCTCAGGAGGTACGCGGAATATTGTCCTTTCGGTAATATGACAAAAACCCATATTTTTGTAGGCCTTCGTAATTTCAGTAAAAAAAAAAATAATTATAGTAAACCTACTACAATAGATTAGGCAATACTTGCTTGAGCTACAAAACTTTCAGGGCAGGAAAATCTTTGAGGAAAAATAGATTACTATTAACAGGAAAGCGTTATCGGAGAAGAATGAAAGAAAATCAATGTTTCGAACTACGTATGACGATCAGCCTTATATTTAAGGGGCTTGTAATTAGGAGTTCCCGAATCGACAGATTTCATCAAAAAAGACTTTACTTCGTTGCCACTTAAAATGTTAAACTTGAATTTGGCAGCTTAGAAGCACGATTTCAGAACACTTGAAGAAATCTGAGTTAACCTTATGACGTAAAAACAAGGCAAGATGTTTCCTCATATGATGAAACTTGAATGATGTAATTGGTTGTAAAGAGAGCGCAAAAAGCGACATTAGGGAGTTTCTTTGTTTTTTGTTCAATAATTAAAGTTATTCAATATTATCTTGAAGCTCTCTCTTTTTGAAGATTATAAAAAAAACAAAGAAAATACACAATGTATTTAGGCGTAGAAGATACTGTGTAGAGATTTGAGTGTAAGCTTTTGTGTCTGGTAAGTATCTTCACATGCTTACAATTTCGTAATAAATGAAATGGATTTGGTCGGTTCGTGAGTAGTTTATTTCACGGTGATTAATGATTTCTCAAGACAACGAAAAACGATAACAACGAAAACTCTCGGCCTCTTACATCCTTAGCAGTCTGTCAGTCTTGGATGATATTCTGAAAGATTCAGTATTAGTAGTACCATAAGTTTCTCTCGAAGTTGTTAATGTTAAAATCTGGATATCCTAATAGAACTGTATTCAAAATCTTTTGCGGAATTTTGAAGACACAATGAAGAAAACAGAAAACAAAATTTCGATTCCAGAAATCTACGATAGCAAACTAAAATTAGATGAGCGTAAAGAATCTTTTCATATTTATTGGACAAAGCTTTTACGAATATGATTGAGATAATGGTGTGATCGTATCAGTATTTAGGTCTACGCAACCTAAGCAGCTGCCTAGGGCAGCACTCTCACAGGAGGCGGCATGCATTTTGTAATTTTCTATTTTTTATTACAAATTGGATCAATAAATACGACATGAATTTCTATGTTTACCGGGGCTAAGCTGGGTATGACCGCTACTTATATATATATATACGGTACTGTATATATGGGTGTGGGTTTTCACAGCATAAATCGGAGAATTTTATGCAGGGGCGGCAAAAATAGCGCTGCCTAGGGGCGGCCGTACTTCTAAATCCGGTCCTGGATCCAATACAAATCTAAACGAAGTTTAGAAACATTTGTTTGGCGTTCGATGTAAGTCGATTTCCAATTGTTCTCACAAACACGTGTTTCTCTACTGTACAGTCTCAGGAAATACTAAGTGCACTGGTGTTAGAAACCCGTATCAGGGTTTAACTAGTCTTCATCAGAAATCACAAAGCCATCTTCGATACATAGGTGCAATTGCCTTTTAGAATTTGAACTCTATTTTTCTTAAAATGTTATGAATTCTGTTATCATTTATTTTTAAAAGTCACGAAAACAATCTAAAGAAATTTTTGTTTTGTATAGAAAACTGTTTCTCTTCTCTAGCTGTTATATTTTCAAATTTCCCATTTCTCAAAGTTAATTAAATCCGCAATGATTTATTTAAGTCACCTATATCTAATTGATCTGAACCAAATCAAGGAACGCACCAATTTAGAATAGATTAACATAAATCGATAAAACGTCATTGTTTGCTATCAGAAGATTCGCTTCTAATGCTTTTCTATGTCACTTTCACGCGCAAATTTCTCCACAAGCAAAAATTTTCAAGTAAAAATGTTAAATCATCTTTTATCCGTAAGGATCTACGCCAAGTTTCAAGAAGATCCACTCCTTAGTTGAAAAGTTATCGGGAGCACAAAACATTCAGACTATGTTTAACGTATACTGGTTTTACGAGTATACTTGCTTTAGAAAATAATTAATAGAATAATTAAAATAATTAAAGCCAAAAATGATTAATAGTTCTAACTAATTTGCTGATCTATAATCAGACAAAGCAGGAAGGTAGAGATTTAAATGCTAAACCTACTAGTTAGCATTTATTTTGAAAATATTAAAAAAGAGAAAATTGTAATTATCTGGGACACAGATTGACCCGAAGAATATATCTTTTTAGCAAAGAGAAATTGAAAGACAGGTTTTATTTGCAATCCAATGCTATAAAAAAATCAAAACAATTAATGGATGCGGGAGGTCGCGGAGAGGTAAGGCTCCCGGCGTTCCGTGACCAACGGGACTAAGTTGAGGTTGGGTGGTCAGCCCGACGCCCGCCTGCCTGTAACCTCCAGAAAAGAAACCCGGTATCTACACAACAGAGGGTAGGGTAGACCCTAGGACCCGTTTGGAGGAGTATGGAGCTTGGCCAGGGATCGAACCCGCCACTTCCAACCCTCAGCCAAGCGCCCATACCTACTCGACTTCGGGCCCACACGTAATTAGTATTGTTCATTAAAATTAAGTTAAAAATTCCTGAACAATACGAAGAGATATACTGCAAGACACATATATTAATAATTAATATCAATAAATTTTAAATATCGTATATTACATACGCTTGCCCTGATTCATTAACAAGTAATAATGGCAATAAACCAGCTGTAATTTCATGTTAACAATAATCACTTAAGATCTAATAAAACGAATGAGGAGCACTTTCAATTTTAAGATTATGAAAGAAACTAAAAGTTTATTTAAAGATGAATATTAAATAGATATTCTTCTTCCCTCTTCCCCAAAAACACAATTAAGATGTAGTGAGATCAATAATAAATTGAAGTAAAATAAATTCTAACGAGGGAAGTTTGAGATCGATAATATCGTTATTTATTCCAAACTTTGCAATCATATAGATTTTGACAAGCTAACGGTAAATATATTATGTCATTTTTGCTTGAATCGCCGTAACTCGGATTGACCAATATTTCTTCAATTAAAACAATAGGGATTATTAGGCATCCTCAGTGAATGAATGATAAAGCAAACTCAGTTGATTTCAAATTTTATACTAGTCGTAGTCAAATCTTTGGTTACTTCACAATTTAGAACTATTGGCAATAAAAATCAGTATTAAGTTAACTACATCGAAAAGTAAAGTGGCTTTAAGGAAACGAAACAAAATGAATTGGATGTAATGATTAAAAAATAAAAATTACGACTATTTTAATGAACATAGAGTATAAAATAAAGAGCTGAATAATACAAATAGCGTAAATCCTTGTGCCAGTAAACGCTGTGATTTCTTTTACTAAAAAAGGCAAGAAGACAAGAAATTCCTACACTATATAAAAAGAGAAAAGAAACAGAGAAGATAAGAACAAATCAGCAAAATATTTTTTCCAATTCATTTGACAGATAGAGATCACTTTTGGAATTGCCCATCAAAAGTAAGTATCCACGTATAAATTAGATGACTCTGATGAAAAGTGATGATGTGCATTTTGGATATGATTTCTGAAAATTTTCATTGAAAAAACTGCAATCTAAATGGAAGAAGCCACGAAGGAAAAAAAAATTTCAATTTAACTAGGAAAAGAAATTCCTCCACGTCATTCTGTCTTTGGTATTCGTTTCTAAATTTTAAGGACACTTTCTGAGAACTTTAATCTCTGTTGACTGGTTTTATTTATTTATTTTTTTTTCAAATTCGTTATTTAATACTTCAATAACTTTAAGATCTTGATGCGATTAAATTTTGCTATAATCAACTTTAAGGGCCACATGTAAAAGCTCAATATCTTGTCCATAAGAAACTTAAGCAATAAGACATTGTTAAACAGCTAATTCCAGTTCAAAAAGTTGATTAGATAATCATATTTATATTTAGGTTACGTAAATTAAAGGTTTTTTTTTTCTTTACTTTTAGACCCAAACTCTACATCCTTAAATATTTCAAAAGTAACTGAATGATATCCTGTAAACTTAAAACTTAAAAATAATATTTTTTTTATACTAACAAACCACATTCTAAATAAAAAAGAATTGTTCAACTAAGAATTGTAGATCCCATAAAAAGCTTAATAAAAATCGCTGAGGGAGTCATTAAACGGATAGATGTTTAGGCATAGACTGATCGCATAAGGAGACAATGCCAGCCACCGCTTTCTTCACCTTCAGGATCATTGGCCGGACAGAAAATCATGAAAAATTTATAGACTAGCTCCTCCTATAAATGAATCTGAGAGTAATAAATAAAGGGCATTTGCGTTAAATTTACCCAAAGGGTTTATGAAACGGTCACCTTTCCATCATCATCCCTTATGTCTTTTTCGACGAGAATTTTCTCATAAAATGACACCAACTATTAAAAGCAACTTCATATTTTTTTGAGCATAAATTAGAAATTCGAAATTAAAACAGTTATTAATTTTGTAATACGCTACTCTTAGTTAAGATATAATAAAATTGTCTTTTTGAAACACTTTTATCTTTTTATTATCTACTTCTCGTAATTTAATAAACACTTGGTAGATATTAAGAAAAGAAAAGAAATCTTTCTCTTAATGTGGAGCAAAGTAACAACTATTCAGAAGAATTCACTGTATCGTACAATACTCGTTTACTACGCTACTACTGTAGTTGAGAAACCGACTATCTCACAGTGATTGTGTAGTATTTCTTTAGCCTTTGGTTAAGTATATAATTTTTCGCATATCCATATTAAATGGATATCTATTTCTATTTCTGTCTATCGTTCCGATACTGTGCTGGTGTTATTTTGTACACGTTCCACCTGTAAAACACCAATCCTAAATATTTCATATTGGCAGAAAACTCTTCGACAGGCATAACAACTGCAACCTAAATTATCCTACAGATATCTCGTGTAATTGTGGAATATATCAGGATCTAAGTCTACCTAAATGTATCTTATACAAAATATCCTTTATTATTCTAATATTCCGGAGTTTTTTGTAACATTCCTTGGATTTAAGCTTCCACCATAAGGAGTTTTTACTTGCTTCAATTGCTACAAGAAAATATATATGCTCATTTATGGATCAATCTTTGAAGGACAAAAAATTATATTAATTATTTTTTTTTTGATGTCTCATCGATTCAAAGTCCTCCTACAGTTCAGGCATGTTCTAGTGGTCAAGGCGACGACCTGCCACAAGGCTGATATGTCTGAAGCTGAGTTCAAATCCCGGCGACGGCATGGATGTGACTTTCTTCTTCTGTGTTTCTTCTATTTCTAGAGTAAAATGTGAACTCAATCCTGTTGTGTACCCGGGGCAACGATTCTTCGGTTAAAGAGTTCGCAGTTTCTGAACCCTTGTTAGTGGACCTGGTAGTAAAGCGCTTGACTGCGGCCTGGAAAAGCCGGATTCAATCTCTGACCCGGAGGAATTGGAGGATTTTTCCACGCCGCTGAATTCTCCTCCAGACGCGTCCTAAGATCTACCCAGCCTTATGAAGAATGGATATCGGGTTTATTTCCCGGGAGTTAATTGCCAACTTAGTCTCGTTGATCAGGAAACGCCAGGAGCCTTCCCTCCCACGACTCTAAAGGTCTGTAGTGGGAATACTTTTTAATTATTTCCCTGCCCCTTGTTGAGGTCAAAAGGCGCAAATTCTAAGAGTCCGGACATGGAGGAAAAAAAAAAAGAAAAGATTCGAATGCCTCTAAGATAATTTATGGAAAGTTAGAAATACTTAAAAGTCTATGAAGTTGATTAGAAATTTCAGCAAAAGATGACTTGTTGAATCTAGACTTTCATCTCCATTCATTATTATTATCGAATAATATTTAAAGAAAAATCGGGGATATTACTGAAGAAGAACGGAGAAGTCTAAGAATTTCTGAAATAAGCTGCTTTTGAAATTCTTTTGGTATGAAAAAAAAAAAGGAACGTAAAGAAATAATTCATGAAAAAGGAGCAACCTTTAAAAGAGAAATACCCCACAAAAAATAAAATGAAACAATAAAAACAAAATAAAGATGAAATTTTTTAAAGATGCAATAGCAATTGCAATAATGTAATTATTACAGAAACATTCTGAAGAGCGCCAGGTATTCTGAAAAGTGTAGTGGCAGTTATCTAAATCAAGCATATTTTTAAGTAAAAGCCTGATAGTATTGTGATGTTTTATCTGGCCTGGTTCGTAAAAATAATAGTACACATACAACTGGGCTGGATCAAAACCCAGAACTAACTTGATCTGTGATGATCTGTTTATTTCAAGGAGAGCAAGGGTTTTTATAGACTATGTATAATGATTTGTGATTGATTGGTGGCCTTTAACAATTTATTGGAGGATTTAAAAGACATGTGATTGTAATAGGTTTTAACCGTGGTATTTAAATTAAAGAGAATTATGGAATAGCCACCAACCGTTAGGAATTCAAAAATAAACAAACAGATTTGACAGTTTAACGGACAAATTTGAAATGTACAGTAAATTTAATAATTTTTGATTGACCAGAACAGTAGAACAATAGAATAAACTAGAATACAATAAATAAAACTGATATATCTATAAAAATCATCACAGTATGAATTAACAGTGAAAGCGAATGAACAGAAGGAGCTTCATGAATAGAGAAGCAAGACAGGACAGTTAAATAATTCAAAATCTTACAAAACTATGTCTCAGACATAGTCTGAATAAACAGACAATAAAGCTGAACTTAACACGAATCTTAACAAATTTGGCATAGAAAGCATTAGAAGGAAGTAGTATACTAACAATTCGAAGCTGTAGAGAGTTGTTCCTCGGACTACTTAAATACAATATGAGGAGACAGCGAAGATGAGCGACATTCCGAAAAGGGAAACAGATGGCTCATCTGGGTCAGTTACGCTAAAAATGGACGTAGACGAATTATTACAGTGTCCTTCAAAATCACTAGGGCATATTGGATTAGCCATAGAATAGTGGAGATCATGAAATGAATTATTGAGAGGTAGAAGTAGAACATTCTCAGCTTGTTATAAAATGCTACTTCGTATTCAGATGGTAAGAGTAGAAGTCGAAAGTTCAGAGCAATTAGAAACGAAGAATTGGGAAAATTCTGAATAAATAGACTCAGAGGAACTATTGACTCAGAACCAATGTGGACGAAGGAATCTACTGCAAATAGGTCGCGGCCATCAAATGACTACAAGGAGTTGAAGTGGTGGAAGAAATGTGGAGAAATATAGGTTGCAATGGATAACACATAGATCCCTGAGATCTTTTTTTGATCTAATAGAAAAAGAAACAACGCTTTACTTGCCAAAAATATAAAAAA
>JAFIDM010003189.1:55006805-55055718 GCA_023159025.1 Thereuonema tuberculata | reverse complement strand
TCACCACGGCCGTCGCGTCGGCCACTGGGGGTAACATGTTCTGTAGTCTAGCTATAGAATTATATAAGAATAAAAGTAAAATAACAAAAATTTAAACCACGGCCGTCGCATCGGCCATTGGGGGTAACATGTTCTGTAGTCTATCTATAGAATTATATAAGAATAAAAGTAAAATAACAAAAATTTAATTCCAAAAATGATAAAGAGCAATTACTTACTGCAACTTTTCTTGAAAAAATTCTAAAAAGATTAAAGAAAATGGCAATTATACAACAAAGAATCGAATATTCTAAAGGAATCTTCTTACTCCAGTCTTCAAAAACTTTATATGTATAATAGCTTTAAAGCAGTTAACTTTTTGTAACAACTAAAATAATAATTGGTTAATATTTATTTATTTATTTATTTATTTATTTATTTATTTATTTATTTATTTATTAATTTCTTGAAAGTCTAGGTGTTATTTTGTTTTTCAAAGTTGAAGAAACTGCTTAAGATAACGGAATTTTGATTAAAATTACATTTAGAAGTATATGTATACTTAAGAAGTATACTTTTTTAGTTTATTTAACATATATGCAAAAGTACTCCTTCAAATTATATACCTGAAAGTCTCTGCATTTTATCATTATTTAGGATTTGATATATTCAATGACAATCTTACTATGAATGTTGTCTTTCGTCATTTGCCAAATATACTAGAAGAACGCACATTTCGATGACGTCACATCAAAGGAAGCCCATTTGCGATGACATCAAAGCTTCAGTGTGCGGTGGTAGGGGATAGGATTTTGCAGATTTTCCTCGTTTCAAAATTGTCAAATGGCTTCCTTTGAAATATTATAAAATCGGAGTAATCTCTTGTTCGTGATTTTATTTTTTCCTTTTTTGTTTCTTAGATTTCATAGCAATTAATCTTGTAGTTTCGCTGAGTTATTAAGCCTATCACCGACCGGTGCATTGGATGCAGCCATATTTTCGTCTTCGCTGCTGCAGCTGTGAAAAACATGGAGGCCTCGTGAAAATACCTTCTCTTCTTGTTTAACCTTATTATTTGATCCAAATTATTTTGTATTTTTTTCGTACATGTTTCTGTACAGCACTTCAACACGATTATTCGTGGTAAGTATGTGTATAAATTAAGTTTTATACTCAATGAACCGCGTTACGAGCACTTACAGATCCCAGGGTTAGGCTTAATACCAGTTTGTTATTTATGCCACTTGAAATGTAATTTTAAATTTTACATTAAATTTTAGATAAAGATAAGGTATTTTAGTTTTGTGAGAGTCCTGATTACCCTTGTAACTATTAATCGTCCTAGTTATACTGTACTTCTTATCTTACGATTGAGAAAAATCATCCGTTGATATTTATTTCTTGACGCGTTTGTCGTAACATTAGGTTGATTTTCTTCATTTATTTATTAGTTTCATTCATTAAAATTAAAATTGATTGAGGTTAAATTGCTTTTAAAATGCTATTAATCCTCGAAGTATGATGTTAGCGCTGTTTGTCTGTGTTTGTTGACATCGTGACATTGAATCTTTTCTTGAAGAATTTGTTTATTTTTATTTATTTATAGATATTTACATTTTATTACTTCATTTTTATTTAATTTTACTTTAAAACTAAAAATGCCGAAATTTTTATTTAAATTGGAAAAAAAAAAAACTTTTGGAAAGAAAATTTTGGTAAAAAGAAATTATTTAATAAATTTTCATTTTAAAACGTTCATCCCTAAGAGTTTTAAGAATTGTCATTATAGGACGAGAGATTAAAAAACCGATAGTAAAATTACTTAGAATTTTTAATTTTCAGTTTCTGTCTAAAAGCAAAATTTATGTTAATTTCTTATATTTATGTATGCATCTGCATCATTAAAGTTTCTTTTTTTTTATCAATCTGAAATCTAAAAGTGGTTTTCAGTATATTTATTGGATATGATCAGCCTATTATTAGTTCAGTTAATTATTGAAATAGTATTAACGAATATCAGCGTATAAATTCACAAAAACATGAGGAGAAAGAGTGTCAGTCTTTTCGTAGATTTTGCAATGTTTTTGTATTGATTGGAAGTTTTATAACTTCGTGTAAAAATGGTTGGCCTTGATCTTCTCTCCTCACCCCCATCGATTCCTAAGAAACAGTTTTCTTTGTGAGAAAATTGGTGACATAAACCTAATTATTACTATTGATGAAAATTTTGCATTTGAAAAATCTTCAAATGCAGGACATTTTATGCAGTCCATGAACTTTTGGCATTGATATACATCGGGTTAATATTTATTAAATGTTAAACTTTGCAATCCCTAGTAAATCGAAGCGCTAGTGAAAAGTTGAAATTATACGATCTACAAGAGATATGTAGGAAGGAAGGAATTTCCTAAATTAATAAGAAACATTTAGCTCAAATTACTTAATTAATTAATTGCCTCAAATATTTTGTTTCATAATAAATATGGATTTTTCATAAATCATTTGAAGATTTCTTCTTACAACTTCAGTTAATAGAAAACGTCTTCAGTTAAGAAGGATGATGTGAAATCATTGAAAACAATTTCTTGTATAATTTTTACATTTTCTTGATTTATTTACTTTAATAGTGTGGGAAACTTAATGTAGTATGTATTTATTGTTAAATGATAGCAATGTTGCTATTAATGTTAAAAAATACGTTTATTGTAATTTGACCAAATACGGATTTTTCTATGAAATATGATAGAAATTCCATGTTTATAAAAAATATATCTGTTTCATCTGTTTGTGCTTTTCATTGATCTGCTTTATATGTGAAGTTGATGGTAGTTACAGATGTAAAATGCTCTTGAAACATATGCAAAGTTATCCCACAGCGAATGATATATGTGTATATATATTTTAAGTTAATTGTTTAGAGATACCAAATGCTTAAGAATTTATTTGAATAGGTTTAATTATTGTTGTGGTTTTAAACAGTATCTACAGGGAAAAAAAAAGAACATAACAAAAATACTTTAATGAATTATGATTATTCTAAGTACAAATTGTAAATATATTATGCAAAAACATGTGTCTTTGATAAGATAAGTAAGAATGAATAAATCTTGAATTATTGACCATCTCATAAAAATATAGAAATCTACATTAAATATTACAATGCCGTAGTAAACATTGAGCTTAAAGCTAAAGTTAAATGAGATAGTGATATGAAATAGCATATCACTATTCTGTTTTCAATATTCTATTTTTAATTAAAGCTTTTTAGTAGAATATTTAATAGAATATTTTAAATGATCACTTTTAGAAATATGAAAAGTTTTGAAATTCTAGTTCAGCAACGTGCAAACTTTTGAAGGTGATTCTGCTTGACCAGGAATTGAAATTTGCAAAAGACATACCAATAGCCTCGCAGCATGATGAAGCAAAAAACAAAATAAACAGCCACGAAACTCAGATTTTTCACTTTCTACTTACTTGTTGATTGAAGTAAGCATTTGGTTTGTTGTAAACATTGTAGCGAGGAAACTATTGCTCTTAATGAAACATTTGCTTTCGTTAAATAAATTGAATTGTTCATTTTATACCATTTTTATTCTATAAATGTAGAATTGAAACATGTATCAACTTGTAAGTAGGTCAACCAGTTATTGACTAAAGATTGGAGGAACTTATGATCCTCATTGATCTCTCCTAAAAATGCTCAGAAAATTCAGTATTCTATGTTACTGCCACCATGATTCATTAATTGGAGTAAAGATAGCTCAAATACTGTCTCTATGATATCAGTATTCCACATTTTTTAGTCAATTTCCTGTATTCACTGGTACCAGATATATCTTTACAGGATGTTCCATCACGAAACCAATAAACTTTACAAACATGTTGAGGTTATTCTAAGCAAAAATTGTAATATGCACCACAGGTTGATTCGGCTTCATTCCCGGAGATGTGAACACTTAACTTTCATTCTGTGGCCGTTCAACTATCTGATTAACATTTAATAATCTGTTAATTTATTGATCTGAAATGCAATTTCATTGAAATCGCTACATCTTTCACAGGTATTGTTCAAACTGTCATTGATGCTGTAAACACTCGGGGAGGCGTGCTTGTAGTGATTGAATTCACAAAATATCAGCAATGTCATGGCAAATGCTAACAGCATTGTCAGTTATTGCCTGTAGTAATTATTCCTGTGTTTCTAGCTTGCTATTCATGTGCAGTCATGATTTCATACAACCTCACTGATAGATATCTAACGAGTATAGATCGGGTGACCGAGGAGGCCATGGTAATGTCTCATTCAGCATGGCGATTGCTTGTCTGGCTGCAAATGGTGAGGCTCCATTGTGCTTCATCCACATGTGTTGTATTGCTAGCAGAACATCTTCTAAATATAGAGATAGTGATTGCACATAAAATCTTTAAAGAGTCTCCTGCTAAAATGTCCCTTGAAGAAATATGGTCCAGTCAGATAATTGCCTCTAATCCACAAAAAAAAAAAAAAGGTATTTCACAGTATGACTTATCGGTTAATCGGTTAAGACACCTCTGTTGGTAAATAACAAAGAAAACAATGACTGACCTCACATTTGGGTCAAACCAGGTCATTTCAGGTGTTCGCACAATGACTACTATGAAGCGGCATTTCAGTCCATATCTCGGGAAGAAGCCAAATCGACCCATTGTGTGTATTACATTTTTTTACTTACATAGCCTGTATCTTTCAAATTTCAGTGCCTTTTTTGTGAGATGAAAATACACATTAAAGTAAGGAACAAACAAAACAAAAAGTTAGGAAAAGGAGAGGAAAAAAAATCAAAGTATATATATATATATATTGTTGTTTGTAGGCGCACGCCAATCGAATGCATTCCCAAAAGCAAAACCACAATCATGGGATAAAGGGTATAGGTATGTAAGGGGCAGGGTTGTTGTAATTTAACCTGACCCAATAAAACCCAACTGTATTTAATTATGAAAATTTAATTAACATACAAAATGTTACATAGTTAGTCTTATACAAATTAAAAAGAGCCATCATATTTATTGAAGGCAACTATTTACTGTCACAAGAATTTATTTTTATTAATATTGTGTTTTAACTTTTCTTGCAATATAAGAAACAGTTAAATAACATTTCCTCTTCCAGGAAAAAAAAAAAAAAACTTGATGTAGAATTGTAATGACTGGAAACTACAATTTAGTATCTTTATAATATGGATCCAATGCTGGAACAAAGCATGAATTTTCACAACTACGTGATCTTTATAACCATGTGCTTAAACAAAGGATTGTGATAATTGTGCAGGGCTCTGGCTGCCAACATAAGAAAATTTAATTTACCAATTTTTGCCTGTTTAATTTATCAGTTTTTTCCACTAATAAAGTAGTTGTAGGAATGGGTTAATGTTTTGAGTAAATTAATCATAAGAATTTAAATTGAACTATTTAATTGTCAATACAAAAAAAATCTCAAAAAACCCAATTTAACCTACTGGGTTGCTTTTTTTAAAAAATACCCTGGTTTTTCTCAACCCTGGTAAGGGGGGGTGAGGATATTGGTCGGGAAAGTGGAGGGGGTGCCATGGAAAGCTAGCCAGTCTGCAGGAATTCCTCAGTAGCCCACACCTTTCAGATAAAGAGATTGGGCAAAACTCAGGTAAAGGGTCAAATGAAAGATTTTATTGCAAGGGAAACTATTAGAGAATATAATAAATCAAGGAAAAATAAGATTCATAGTCACTCAATAAGTCCGTTAAAATCAGTCCTGGATTGGTGGAGTTCTCAAGAGTCGCACTGGGATGGTATCCGTCACTGGCAGGATGAACGGCTGGGACGGTCCCGATGAAGTCCGCTGGGCACTGCGGAGGTACACTAGTGAGCATTGAATTTGTCTCCTCCTCTCGAAGATGCTCGTGGAGATGCACAGGAATCGGTCAGAAGAAAGGAGAAAATGTTGCCGACTTCTCTTCATGGGGCTGTCTCACAATGCTGCCGGTGTGCACGCACAGCTGGGTCCCTACAGTCAGCTTTTCCTTGCGCTCAGTCGCTGGTCCTTTTCTTCGGAGATACAGGCAGTTAAAGACGACTGGGTTGGAGACTGGCAGAATCGCACTTCGGCGTGGATCTGCAATGTGTTCTCTGTTGCTTGCCTTTTCGCACATGCACTGCCGCCGACTTCCTTACGGGGTGAGCGCCAAGCAAAGGTGAAAGCAGGCAGGTTTTCTGCGACGACCGATGCCGCTAGCCTCATCAACTCGGGTCGTCTTACCTGCGCCTCGCCTTCCCAAACGCTGCTTGCCAGGTTTCCGTCAGGGGTTGACTCCGAGCAAGCTGAGGGCGGCAGGGTTCTTGATGACCGGGACCGCTGGCCGCATGAACCCGGAACACCTTTCCTGAGTCTCGCCTTCTCAGATTTTGCTCCTTAAAAAAACTGCACTTTTCCTCGGGGACCGTCGTTTTTGTTCGTCGGAGGAGTGGCGACCCACCGTCACCTCTGGCACACCACTCTGTTATAATATCGGGAGCGAGCGGTCCTTTTGATTCCCATTTGAAAGCATTTCTGGAGCAGTTTACAACAGGGGGAAAGATGGAAAGAAGCTTTTAGCTTCAGAAACAGTAGGCGCTATGGCCTGATTTACATTGCGTAATTTCAAGTGAAACTTAATTGAGCTGCTCCAGAAGTCGTTAAAACATTGTATATGAGATTTCGGTGCCGAGATGGCGGAGACTTGCAGTATTACGGACACCAGGACTGGGAACGAAGAGAGAGAATATGGAAAAGTTGAAAATAATCAAAAAAAGAAAAGATAAATGTAATTAGAAATATTATGCAGAAAGAAAAATGGCAAAGGGATATAAGCAAAGTGAGGGGCGCGAATAATGTTCGTGACAATATATATATATGGAGGGGATTCGAACCCATCAACTCGAGCATGTGAGGCTATCCAAACATTTCATCCATTGAGGAAAGGAATGCATGGCAAAAATAGCACAACTTCCAATTTTCACTGGGTAATTTCTCCTTGCCAGTAATTTAATAATTTAGTATTTAAAAAGAGAAATTGATGAAAATTTTGTTTTTAAGAATTCAAAACAGTTTTAATTTGAGATGTCTACATTTATTGCTCTTTTAACAAGAGGCTCATTTTTTTTTTTTCATTTTCATTTTATTTATTTAAAATTCTGAAAAAAAAAAAAGTTTGTTTAATGCCGGCCATCTCCAAAACAAAAATCATTCTAAGAGATCTGTAATGCCATCACTCTGTTGTTGATAATTTTTACTATTGGGTGAGTGCAAAAGTTCTATCCGTTTTTATTACCCATAAAGAAGAGCAAATAAACGCAAAATGTACAGTATTATTGTGCATAATTCCAATTGCTATCTAGGACCTCTT
This sequence comes from Thereuonema tuberculata, assembly GCA_023159025.1. Lineage (NCBI taxonomy): Eukaryota > Metazoa > Arthropoda > Chilopoda > Scutigeromorpha > Scutigeridae > Thereuonema > Thereuonema tuberculata. The sequence continues at coordinate 55,048,336 of JAFIDM010003189.1, read as the reverse complement.
GCCATCTTTCTGGTAGGAGATGAATCCCACGGCGGTTTCGAGTCAAAAAAGTCTTGGATGGCAGTTTTCACAGCATCAAGATCATCAAAGATTTTCTGACTGAAGGAATTGTTCAACGCATGAAGTAGGTGATAGTCAGTTGGTGTCAAGTCAGGAGAATAGGGAGGGGGGGGGGTAAAACCTCCCAACCAAAGCTAGTAACTTTTGGCGAGTGATGACAGCAGAATGTGGCCTGGCGTTATTGTGATGAAGGATAACACCGCGACGATTGATGAGACCTGGCCGCTTTGCTACCAAATTTGAATGCAGCCTGTCTAACTGTAGACAGTAGAAGGCAGCATTGATGGTTTGATTGAGTGGCAGGACCTCCCAGTGAATTATTCCCTGCACATCCCACCACACACTCAATAAAACCTTCTTGGGATGAAGTTCAGCTTTCGAAGTCGATGCAGGCAGATCAGAAGGGCGACACACAGTCCTACGACGCTTTACGTTATGGTACATAACCCCACTTCTCATCTCCTGTCACAATTCGTGTCAAGAATGGGTTATTTTTGTACCGGGAAAGCAAGGAAACACAGGTGGCGATTCAGTCATCCCGTTGATTAGCTGTCAGGTTATGTGGAACCCAATGATCCAACTTTCTCGTAAAACACAACTTAACCAGCCATCTCTCGACCGTTGTCTGGTGTTCGTGGAAGGTCTCCGCTAATTCTTGCACGGTTGGGTTCGGGCTGTTCCTTATGGCTTAGTCAATATCGTACTCTCCAACGTGTGATGGCCGTCCACTCCTAGCCTGGTCTTGGCAGCTTCTGTCTCCTTCCCTAAATTTACGAAACCATCGATGACGTGCTTTCGTCTATTGCATCCTCCCCATAAACTTGACAAACATTGTGACATGCTGCGGCTGTCATACTCTTTTTATCGAACTCTTATAACAAACAATGTCTTATATGCTCCTTCTCACGTTCCATGTTATACCCTCTGATATTTTTTTTGAGATGATTAACTTTGTGAGACACGATGCATTTATATCCACACGTTTGATGGCAGACGATTTGCATCATTACAATGTCATGTGTGAGGGCAATTCCATTGCAAATTTTCATATCCAAAATCGGATAGAACTTTTGCACTCGCCCAATAATATCACTTGCTAACTTTATACGATGTTGGCAAAATTACCAGCAATTTACATAAAAAAAAAAAAGAATCATTATGAGATTTTGTTTTATAATGAAATTTCTTTTACTCAATTTTGAGTTTAAAGAAAAAAAGAAGAAAACTACTCTACTGAAGAAAATTGAAGGGCTTATGTCATATTTTGATGTAAAAAAAAAATTTAAAAAAAATTGTAATATGAAATCTGGATTTTATCACCAATCTGTTATTTTTCTGTTAATCTTAACAGCCATTCTCGAAAGTAGGATTTTTGAGGAAAGCAGACACAGACAGTTTTCAAAAGTGAAGTAGAATAATTAATGTTAAAAAACTTTAAAAAACCACACCTTGTATATTATATAATGATTAAAATATATAAGAATATATATATACTGCCCCCTAGCTTCTGGTCTTGGTAATAACGGCACATGGAAGGATGTGTTGCCTTGGCATAATATATTAATATAGCAGTATATTATTGTATTGTCATCAGACATAAGCTAGTGTGCAAAATTTCTAGATGATTGACCGATGGGAAGTGACGTAAAAATTGATTACTAGATTTGACCCAGAAACCAGACAGTGTGACTTCATAAGAATGTGATAAAAATGGTCTATTATAGACTTTGAGAAACAGAATACTGATTGGTCACTTATTACTAGCCGTTATCAATATGGAATATACAACTCTCACAGACGTAGTGAAGGAACAATGTGGCTGACAGGGAATAATGAACAGATCAAAATTTGAATAAAGTCTATCAACTATAAACAGTTTTACTGAAATAAATAGCCAGAAGTGAACACTAAGTCAGATTTGTGGAAATACAATCAAAGAAAGGAATTCTGTAATAGTGGATTGAAGAACTAGGAAAGATATATTGCTCTAATAGAGGTATTGTTGTGATTAACTCTTGTGAATCAGATTTATGTTACTTGTGAATATGAAGAATGAGTTACTTCTCAGTTTCATACCATTATTGATTATAAAGTGTAAAACATAAATTGATTTAATCAAATCAAGATACTGCCCTGCAAATACGTGAAACGGGAACAATCTTGATATATCTACATTTTAAGGACCATGATTTTAATTGCTAGTTCATATTTTTGTAAAGTATCCAGAAACCTTAAATTTTTCAATCAGTAAAGAAATAGTAAATTTCATATTAATAAAACTTAAGCCTTTTTCAAATTTTAAGATAAAACAAGTCTTTTAAAAGTACAGTGCAACTTGGATAATTCGAAGCTGAAGGGACCACTACAAAACTTTGAATTATCCAAGACTTCGAATTAAACAAGTTACATCTTTAACTTTAATTTCAGGTCCACTGAATGCTTGAAAAGATTATTCTGTCAATAAGTAAATATTTATTCAGAAAGATCAGGGTATGAAAGATTTAAACACTATATGTATGTAAACAAAATAAGATTTATATTATGTAAGCTACAATACGTATTACATTTAATACAGAAAATTACAGTTTTTCAAAAAAAGTGTGCAATGTCTGATTGTTTTGTAGAATTCAGTCGCTTAAGGTTAGCAAAAATCATCAAGCATGTTTAGTGAACGGAAAACAGCTTGACTTACGTTGGTTTGTCCTTCAATGTACCAACGAAATTCGGGGCTATCCCATACTCGTTGGCGATTTGGCATTTCTTCCTCACACCCTTTTCCACCTCGCGAATGATGGCGACCTTTTCAGCGAACGTTAAATTCTTGTACACGCATGGTTTACTGAAAGACATGGTGACACTGACAGCAGGAAGCTGGAATAGCGTCTGAAGCGTCAGGTGTCGAATGGCGTCACATATCGAACGGTGGCGGGAAGGGTATTTCAGTTGTCACGTGTCAAATTTCTTAACGATGAACCGTCGAAAAGTCGTTATGGTTCGAAATTTTTTATAAAAAACTTCGAATTAAGGAAGTTGAACTTCGAATTATTCACGATTTTTTAACATTGATTTAATAAGAAATTCAAGGGACTAAGAGAAATCTTCGAATTAACCACGATTTCGAATTAAAGACGTTTGAATTATCCAAGTTGCACTGTATTTGTTTAAAGTGATGAAATCACAGTAATGCTATTGATATGCTATTATACTAATTTAATAAAAGTTTTTTGTTAACTCATTTTAAATTGTGATTATTTTTTCCCAACAGTTATTATTTTAAATTTGGCCTAGATTTTGTTCATATATTATAAATTTGAGCTTTTCCAAATTTATTATTTTTGGCATAATAACTTGTTTGAACATCGGCTTCTATTTAATTCAAACTATACTTATGATTTGGAAGACAGTTGCTCAGGTAGAATTCTCCAGATAACAAATTATTGATATTTTTTTTTGGGAGGGAAACTAGGAAATTATTAGAAAAACATTGGATATTTTCAGAAATTTGTCAGAAACATTTATCTCCCTATATATTTACATTTTTTAATTTCATCATAATCAGATTCGATGAAGCTAGTATGTAGTTAGTATAAAAAGAGAAGAATTCCCTGATGTGCTCAGGTTGTTGTGCTGATAGGTACTGATTTGTTACAATAAAGTGTTTCTTTGTGTTCTGGTTTTTATTGGTCACATTTTCTGCTATTCATGGATTTTTGTTAAAGACTTTACTGCAGCATTTTTATTTGGAAACTGTTTCTTGATATTCTTACTGTTAATAAGTTTTCTTTTGCCAGAATAACATGGGAGTTCAGACTTGCTGCCATACTGTCTCTATCTAGCCAAACATCTTTCATATTTCATCTTTAAAGCCACTTAAATGGACATCCAAAAATGCACCACAGAAATTGCCAATTAACAAATGAAGGCCAGTGAAATAGTTCATTTTTGATGAGGAAACAAAATTTTCCAGTGGCTATTTTTATTTGTTCTTGTTAATGTGATTAAACATGGTATAATCTTTTTAAGAGACAAAGAGCTTGACAAAAAGTGCAGTATTATTATTTTTTTTTAATATTATCATTGGACTTAATTTACTGTCTGGTTATGTAGAGGTTACATAGTTTCATTATTCTTCTTACTTTTAGAAGCAGAACTTATTCAGTCATCTATTTATGCAGCTGATTCATCAACCATAAGCTGCAGTTGGGATTATGTTGTCCTGTAATTCAGGAATTTTTCACCATCTGTCACATTCTGCGTGTGCTTCTGAAGAATCTTATCATTTTAAGCATGTTGTGTATCGTTGAATCTTCAATTGAATTGAGACTTAATTGATGATATCCTGCTAGCAAAATTGTATCCAGCTTTGTTATGTTCATGTTAATCAATTATCTATCAAAAGAAATATTCCATTAAATACTTCTATCACTTATATGAGAAGTAGTATATCAGAGTTAAACAACCATTTTTTTATTCTATTTATTATTTTTTTTTTTTTTTTTTGACAATGCAAATTTTGATTAGAAACTCTGAAGTTTGTTGTCCTATTCGATGTTTGACCTTAGTCTTTTGAGTTATTGCTGCTCTGGTTCATCAATGCTGTTACAAGCCGCATTGTTACTTGCAACAGAAGCTACATCTGTCGTATCATTTGTATTATTAATATCCTTCTAGACTTCAACTTATTATGTATTTAAATTTTTCTTTTTTTTGGTCCTATATCTACTCTCTTTCATGTTTTGTATGTCCTATTTTGTAGGAATCAATTTCTTTTGCTTTTGCCTGTCTGTCAGATGACGAAGTTCCTTCTAGCTATCTATCTACAGGGTTGGTGGAAAGTAACTAGGTATCGAAATGATCTTATATCTTTTATGTTTATAGAGTTATTTACTTGAAATTTATACAGTATGTACACAGATATATGGGAATGTGATTGCCTACCTTAAAATTCGATGTAGGCACCTGTGGCATTGACCAATGACCTCAAACGACCTGGAATGGAATCCACAGATTTCTGGAGGAAGTTGTGTGGGATGTTGGCAAGAACTTCCCGAATCCATGCTTCCAATTCGTCCAATGTGCGAGGTTTCGTCCAGTACACCTCGTCCTTTGCCCAGCCCCATAAAAAAAAGTCACAGGGTGTCAGGTCTGGACTTCTTGCAGGCCATTCATGAGGCCATTCTCCTCAACCAATGTCTCGGAAACTTCTCATCCAACCAGTTACGGACGACATTCACAAAGTGAGGTGGTGCACCATCTTGCATGAAGATAATGTCGTCGGTATTTTCCCATTCAGATACCGTGGGCCAAACGTAATCCTGAAGCATTTCAAGGTATCGTTCCGCGTTCTTTGTGTCACGCAGGAGATATGGGCCGACGACATTTGTAGCCGTTATTCTACACCACACGGTCACTTTCGGTCGAGACTTCATCTTCTCCACCTTAACTCCAGGATCCTGTGCCGCCCAGTAATGGCAATTGTGCCGATTGACGAAACCTCCCACATGGAAAACGGCCTCGTCACTCCAGAGGATGTTGTTGAACAATTGAGGCCAATCTTCATGCCAACCCAGCATCATCTCCCCGTACTCCATTCTGCGATCGCAGTCTTCTGGTGTCAGTTGCGGCACATAATGGGGTTTCCATGCTCGAAAGTTTAATTCTTTATGCAATACTTGTCGCACAGCGTACCTTGTGAGCCCGCTCTCGCGAGCTGCCTGGCGTGTTGATTTAGCCAGACTACGATTGAACATGTTCCGCACAATCGCCACATTCTCAGCAGACCGTGACGTGGATGGATGACCTGTTTTTGCTGCATCCTTTACTGAACCTGTGGTCATTAACTTTGTGTGACAATTCTTTATTGTCTCTGGATGAATTGTGGCATTCCTGCCCTTCACCGTACGCCACCATCTCTGCACAAGAATGATTGAATTCCACACCTCATAGCGTGAAGCAATCTGCGCTCGTTCTCTCACTGTAAGGCGATCGGCCATCTTTGATATTGTTGCGTATATATCCTCTGGCGGCCGCCGTCTGTACTACGCGCCATGAAAAATCGATATCCTGTTTAATGTTCAACATGTGCATGCTGATTTCAGTATTATTCCATTGATATTAAAATTTTAACAGCCAATTAATAATACCTATTTACATGCCGCCCACCCTGTAGATAATATCCATTCATTGGTTTGTCTGGAATGAGGAATTTTGGAGATATAACTATTATCTTCAGATATTTTTTAAAGCAGTTGATAGTTTAATGTTTGTTTTTGTTTTGTTTTTTTCTTTGTTTACGGCCAGTTCCATTATCAGCCATCCTTCCAAGTTTTCAGAATTGAAGCTAAATGTAGAAATTTTGTTTGGTTTGGATATTTTTGAGATACATCAATATTTGTACCTAACTTGAAAAGAGACAAACACTATTACTTAGTTGCTCTTCTTCTTTCATGAAAATTATCAGTTACAAATAATTTAATCTTAAATTGTGGCATTTTGATCCCACTGTAAGCTACAGTAATGGCCATTGCCTACTCTGTGGTAATGAATTGAGTTTATGAGAAAAGTGGCATACTTTGAAGAAATTTACGACTTAAATGTATGACAGTTTTGAATTGGCATTTTGAAATTTCAGCTTTATTATAAAATGCTGAAAATTTATCAAATGTGTGCTGTTTTTTTTTTTTCTTCCATAGTAAAAGGGTAAGCTCCTGGCCATAGTGAAGTAAAAATGTGGAATGTTGAAAATGTTGTAAAGCATTTAAAGATTGTAAACAACTGAATAAGTGACATATCACTCAGTTATATTGAATGAATCAAAAGTAAAAACAATAATTGTTGTATTTTCCATACTTTCTAAAAATGATTTTTTTTATTATTATTCATTTATCCCTTAGCAGCACATATCTTGTCTAAAAATGAAAATTCATTCACATAATAATTACAGGTAATCCAGAGCCTAGTGGTTCATCATGAAGATTCCTCATTGGACATGGCGAGTGGCCTAACAATTTCCAGAATTGACAATAGATGTAGCAGCCTTAGTAAAGATAACTATTTCATCATGCCCTAAATGGTAAAGTAGTTATTTTGTTTGTCTTATAGTTCTTAGCTTAGATCAAAATTAAAATTTGTTCACATTAAACCCACAACTGACTTAATTCTTATTTTTTTATATACATTTTTTGTTAATATTTAATCTGAACTGTCTTAATTAACATTGCAGATAGGAAAGCTGTTCTCTTTCAATATAAGTTATAAATTCCTATAACAGAAAACACATTTTTTAAAGTAGATAGCATTCGTTTTCTGAATGTAGGTGCAAATGGAACATTAGAGCTGTTTTTAGTTCTTAATCAATTCATAAAAATTCTGCTTGGGAAAAATGTTAATCCTCATACAAGCTCAAGTCATTAGTCAAGATTTTGACTAATTTCTTTACATCAGTGTTTCTTGAAGTTTATTATGAGACAAAGCATATTAATTTGCTAATTAATATATATATATATCTTAAAATTTATTTGATTTCTTAATCAGTTCATCATGAAAAATTCTAGTTGAAAAGGGGAAAAATCATGAATATTGGCAATGGTCTTTTTATTTCTGTTCTCTTTATTTTTATTTTTATTTATTTATTTATTTTTCTTTGTAACTGCTTTGTAGCTACATCATTATGTTGCATTTATTCCTTGACACAGTCTTAGAGAGACCATTTATTCATTGTAATTGAAAAGGTTTTTTTTTAAGTTTTCGAAGATCGTTTGTTTTCCTTCAACTTAGGATACACAAAGACTGCTTCGGTACAGTTGAAAACAGTGATCTCAATTTCCTGAAACCAAATTAAGATAATTAAATTAAATGGGTTGTAGATAGGTGAAGCAAGATTTATGATTTTAACTCAAAATTGTTAAAAAATTAAAAAAAAAAAAATATTCATCAGAATATTTTACTTCTATTTTATTTGCCATAGTTATTTTTTCAATTCTGATCAAAGCATTGTTTCTGAAACAAAATGCTTAGTTTATGTGTAGAACCAACTAATCAGTTTCACAATATTTGATTTCAACATTACCTATGTAAGGGAGTGTATAAAGTACTGCTGTGGATCCTGTGCATGCCTTGAATTTTAGATCATTGATTTAAGAGAATCTGTAAACATTTTTGTGACAGAGTGCTTATGAGGCGATGAAATATTGATGCCTTTTTTTGAAATTTGCACCCGATGTCTTGTGATGGCTTCGGTGACTGTTGAAGCTTTCTTATTAGTTATTTGATTGTCTCTTATCATTGAAGAACCATTTAGCTATAGATTTTTTGTGTAATGAGTGTATTATTAATTAATGGTGCCACAACGCCATCGTGATACAGATTCACGAAACATCATTATTTCATTTTTGCCTTGTTGGTGACAATCGACCTCTTTGTCAAAAGTTCATGGCTACATCCTGATTTTATACTGTTGCATCAGCAGTCTACCCTGATTTGTTGATGTAATGATCCCTATCATTAACAGACTTGAGACCTTCACTCAACCAGAGTAATGCACTACATATTGGGTTCCTTTGCATTTTGATATCCGGCCAACGATTTTTTTTTTTTTCTGAATCTGCTATATTCTTCCTCTTATGATCAGTTTTTCCAAAGGTTATGAGGGTCATAAGATGATCAAGTGACATTTACCTACAGCGCTTATAGTTCCACAACACCATTGTGGAACAGCTTTGCAAACATTGTTATTGCAGGTCTGCCTGGTTGGTGACAATCACGCTTTTTTCTAAAGCCTGAAAGCTCTTTGTCTTAGGCTCTTTTGCCTATTGTGTTTTGAAAATTGCCTCCAACTTCCATTTTCCTCGTTAAGATTTGCTTCCAGCTTCCTTGTGGAACAGAGATGCATGAAATTATTTAGATGATAAATCTAATGTTTCCCTGAATTACATAGAAACATTCTTGAAATATGAATCTCTAGACCTTAAGTGAGTTATGAACTTCTTTTGTATTGTCGTTGCTCAGTGACAAGCAATGAGTAATTATGAATGAAAGTTATCTAAAAGTTTTCAATAATTTATCAAAGAAATTAAATGAACTAACAGCAAAATTTCAGAAAGAAATTGACTACCCTTATCATTTGTGGTTTGTGAGAGGGCATATTTTTAATGTTTCCTTTACTCTATTGTTATTCTTGATCTTAATCTATCCATACTCCTCAGTATAGCTTCTTTATCCTAATCCAGCCATGCTTCTCAGTATAGCTTCTCGAAGCCTTTAAAACAATTACTTGTTTTATTTCCTTATGACTTTCTAAGCATTTATCACTGCTTTATTTTAAGATACATATAAAAGTATTATACAAGATATATTTTACATATTTATTACTGTATAAAGCCTTACATTAATAAAAATTAAAAATATTTCACTGGCTAATGTTAATATATTTCCAAGTATTGAAATTTTATAATGAGAATTTATTGAGATTCGGAAGTTTCTACTGCTGAGAAACGGCAATTTAGATAACATTTCTTTTTCTATCAGATTGTTTTTTATTTATTTTTTTATTTTTATCTTGTGCTTCATCACCTAAAGCAAGCATTTGTAACTAGCAAAAGAGGATCTGTACAATAAGGTACTGACTTATTATGAGATAATTCAGCAGATAAGGCTTTGTTTGTTTTTTCCTGTTGCATAAACCTTGGAATTGTTATATTTTGCATATATGCTCCGTATAATATCAAAAAGCTAACTGGCAATCTTTATAATTATAAAAGTTAACTCTTCAGTTTAACTGTCAGTTTAAACAGATCATATATTTAGATTCAACAGGTAGTATTAATTAGATCATCTTGATTTACATTTTAAGAAAATCTTAAGAATTTTAAATCAACTTAAAGTTTTGAACAAAAGGCTCTCCTTTTACTTGCAATTGGAATAGACGAATAGCTTTTTTTATTATTATTATTATTATTATTTGTGAATTTCAAAAATAAATTTATTTTTTAAACTTTTTTCTCTTATATTGATGTACTGCAATAGTTTTTATTTTTGGAAACAGTTTTGAAAAGTTAAAGGTCCTCCAACAATCTTTGAAGATCCAATGGGCATTGGAGGAATAGGCTTTATTAATTCTGTAGCCATGGAACAAACTGGAGGTCAAACGGCAAGTTCTGTGATTGCTCATTTTAATCCAGAATATGGTCTCCTTTTGGCATTAAAGGGTTAAGTGAAGTATGGACAAACTTTTTGAATTGTTTTCAGCCCACTTTTCCTGTTTAACTTAATCTGAAAAAAGAATCTATTTCTAGAATCTTAAAACATTCATTGTTTATCATATTTTCTCTTAAACTTCTTAAAAAAAGACTTGCATATTAGATCTTTAAAAAATGGTGAAATAGCTTCATTGTAAATGTAATTAATCAGAAAATTTGTGAACTGATAACTAGAAGTTATTGAGACTGTGCCTTTCTTACTCATATTTCACCATGATCTCACAATTCTGTGGATTAGAAATTTAAGTCTTAAGAAACCACATACCCTGCTTATTCCAACATTCCTAAACAAATCAAGTGATTCATCCTTATACTGTTTACAATTTTATGTTTAGAATTTATCAATGTTATTTTGTACACATAAAAAAAAATGAAAACAGAAAACAAATTTTAACATCAAATTGATTCTGGTGTTACTGTGGTACTACATTTTGGAAACTCTTTAGTGGTCTGTCAAATTCTTATACAGGGTGATTCATGAAGATATGCAGAAACTTCGGGAGCTCATTCTACATGTAACAGTAACGAAAAAACGTTATATAAACATAGGTCCAGATATGCTTTGGTATCGAGTTACGGCTAGTGAAAGATTTCGCCCATAATGTTGAACCCTGGGTGAAATGAAGACTTGCTGGAAGTCTGGGAAGGTAAATTAAGGGGCGAAATCAGTGGTTTCTTATGGTTGTTGACCTGAAAAATCGAATGAAATATGTCGCAGAATTGCATCTCCCAGTGGTTTGAAGCTTATCCCACGTGGAACCTACAAAAAAGTTGGCAACAATAACAGCTGTTCAACAATAATGTGAATTGCATTGTTTTGATTTATTGTGAGAGCTAACAACTGAGGTGTTGTCCATGTGCATATTGTTGTACTACATTATGGGCTAAATCTTTCGCTAGCAGTAACTCGATACCGAAGCATTTCCGGACCTATGTTTATATAACTTTTTTTCTTTACTTTTACATGTAGAATGAGCTCCCGAAGTTTCTGCATATCTTCGTGAATCACCCTGTATATTCTAAAACTGACTATTCTCGGCCAAACGAAAGGACGACTTTGACCTTGAACTACACCCATGATCTCTTAATCATTCCAGGACTGAATTTGTGTCGAGAGAGAAGATAAAATGTGGCGACTCTCGGACACAGAAAACCATTGGAAGCCACACAAAAAGGAAGTTATTGGTAACGTTACTTCTTATTTCGAAAAGGCCTTATGACATGCTTACTTATGTCACATCAGAGAAATTGTTTTCGATCGCAGTGCCATTTTTTTAGACGAGACATGAGTCAACGAATCCCATAGTGTTTTTTTCATGTTGGCAATCTCAGGGATGCAATGTCGTCAAAAAACCAAATGGAAAAGGTAGGAGACTGATTTTGAACGATTGAAACGAACGAATGAATAAAAATAAATTTTTGAAATTATATTGGATGAGAAATCAGAATAGTTCAAGAAAATAAATATCGTCTTTTTTCCGTAAACTTCAAACTCCCTAAATGTTCACTTTCCCGCCATAAACACTGACATATACAATCGATTCAAATTCTACTATTGCGCCATCTGGTATCCACGGTCGTTCTTTGGTTTGGCCGAATATAAAAATGTTTCATTTTACAATTTTTTCACTTATCATTTCTTTGTTTTCTTCAAGTTTTATTTCAAGATTAGTAGTAATGAAAGATCATCCACTTCAATGTTACTCTTGAAATTCCCATACCCCCTTCCTCTTTTTCCAGCAAGAGAGAGGACCATACCTGCTAGATTGGGAAGAACTGTTCTATATTATTAATAGTAAATTTTCTGAGCTATTTTTTGCAGTATTTATGTAAATTCATTGGTTATTTTAAACCAGAGATATCATTTTGTCATTAGTCTTTGTTTTGTCACATTCTTTCATGTGGGATTTAAATTTAAAAAGAATTTAAAGAATTTAAATTTAAAAAAAATAAAAAAGATCCCAGGTCTTTGCGGCTTCATATTTATTTTTATTTTTTTTTAATGTTAACTTTAATTACTTTGAATGGATTTTAAATTCTTCTTTGGATTTCTTCCTTTGCTGCTGTAATATTGTATAGTGCTTGTCTCCTTTTAGATTAGAAGAACAATATGACAGTTAACACAAGAAAAGAAACTAAATGGAACTTTTGAGTGTATTTTCTCTAAAATTAATGCTATATCTGAAAATTTAATTTGAGGCTACTACTACCAAAATTTCTTTACATTAACTGATCTTGAAATAGTTGTCACCTGATAATAAAACGCTGATAGGTAAAACTAAAGCATTGCAAAGGTGGTTCAGAAATTTAATGAAAGTTTGCTTTTATCTCCAGAATAATAGTTTTAAGTGCTTTGTAAAATTTGGAGCTTGAATTATAATTATTATTATTATATTAAGAACTTCTGTGATTGTATGTGGTTATATTATAAGTTTGTAGGCTTTGTTAGGAATTTACTGGATTGGTTTGAGGCTTATCATTACCAGTTGATAATGTTTTTTTCCAGAAAATATTTTTATTAGATATAATTAAGTTACAAATCTTAGTAATTCGGATATTATTAATAAAAGACTTTTAAAGTGATACGATAAAGAAAGAATACAGTTAAATAGAAGGGATTTCTAAGAGCCATTACTGTGTAGAATATTTAGTCTTTTAAAAAAGTTTTTAAAGCATTGTTAGCAACAATTTAGTAGATATGGGCTTAATTCTTGTAGACCATCATAATGAAATCAAGTCATATATCTACCATTTATATGATCTTTATACGTATACAATCTACATGATCTTTTCAGTTATTTAAAATGAGCTACAGTGGTCATAATAATTTACAAAAGATTATTAACTAAAATTCAGTACATATTTCATTCTCTTTATTATTAATGTATTATACAGTTTATTTTGATGATCATTTGCCGTTATATAAAGTTGTTTTGGTGTTTGTGTTTTTCCTATGTTGAACAAATTAGCTAGAAATTTACTTAGGTTTAATTGTTTGTAAGTAGTGGACGTTGCTTAGAATAGTTTAGGAATAACATTTAGCAGAGGCTTTAATGTTGTTTTCTAATAACATTTGTAAACTAACACATTACTGGATTGATTGATTATAATTATTCAACTTCAATAGCCAACATTTAAAGTATCTGCACATTTTGTTCGAGCTTTAATTAATTTCAAAGCAATATTAAATACCGGTTAAGGCAAAAACTCTTTCATAAATTGATTGCTGATAAAATATTTTCACTAATACAATTTACAAAATTGTGTTAATTAACATATTGGAGATTTCATAATGATTGTGTCTGATTGATTGAAATTTCATGGTCGAACATTCTCCAAGAAAAGTGTCACTAATACCACGTATGAAATTTTGTCATTTCACAAAAGGCATTGTTTACAGAACTTTGTATTAAGGATTCCTTATTTACATATCTATTATCTGTGGCTGGAATAAAGAGAAAGAAAAAGTATTAAGTTTGAAAAATGTAAGATATCATTAAATTTCATATTAAATCCTCAGAATAAACTTTAATTATTAAAATTTTTTTTTAATATTAGAGTTTCTTAAATAATTGAAGTTGAACAATATTAATATGCATTTCTTTAAATATCTGAAGGAGATCCCATGACTTATTGGTATTCGATCAGATTGGGAAGTATAGAAGGCTTTATTAATATATTTTCGAGGAGATAAGTCGACATTAGAAAACTTTGAAAATTGCTATCATATGGTCTGTTGTTTCGAGTTTATAAAATCATACTAAAAAAACATTGCAGTTGACAGCAAGGGTTATAGTGACATGGACGGAGATCTGGAAGCAATATCTTCAAATGGTTTGATAGAGCTTATAGGATTCATATGTTTTTGAGCGATAAAAGTATTATAATGATCTTATGTTTCGTATCGAAGAATAGATTAATATTCACATTTTTTTTTACACAAAACTTTTATAGTTTGCAGACAAAATTTGAACTTAAATGAAATGGGCAATGTGTAATCATTGCTGGCTATTACACTGGTGGAAAAAAAGATATTGAACAATGCTTTTTGGGTATGATTCTTTTAGTAATGTACATCTTTTCTGAAAATGTACATATATGTTAAGAGATTACATTAATATCATTAGTAACAATTTTGTCCAAATATTACCATAGGTTCACAAGAATTCAATCCCATATTATTTATTTCTTTTTTTCTACAAAAATTTATTAACAAAAATTTTTTCCCTTGATATGTGACACTACAAAAAAGTTAAAACCAATTAAAGTTGCAACAATTCATTGTTGCTACTTTACATTGCTCCATAAATAAAAATTTATTGATCTTATTATGGTCTGCAATAGTAACATATATTTTCAACGAAAGATAAGAGGAATTTACATAATAGCATGTAATTAGTAAAGTTAAAAAAATACAAGAAAAGTTATGAATAAAAGTTGACATTAAATTTTAAAATGTTATATTGTCTTTTTATAGATTTAATGTGTAATTATTGGTAAAATAGCCATTAAAATGTCTATTTTTAAGTCTGATATGTCATCACAAGGACTGAGAAGAACTTCAGAATTTTCAACTCTCATTTCATTGGAAATAGAAAGGTGAAGCATCTCCAGTACTCAAATTATGATGCTGCAATACTGTTCATTCTTTAGTAGCTTCAAAAGCTTACACCTTCCACTTGAGATCTTGAACAGTTTCTTACAAAATTTCAGTTATTTTTGTAGAAGATTTATTAAAAAAAAAACTTAATTTTATTTTTCCTGTTATCCAGAATCTTGGAAAATCAACCAAAACTTATGTTCTCTGCTGAAATCTCTTGGAGCATCAACATAGGTATCCATTCTAAGGAGACTGGGGGTCAATATTATGAGTGACATTGTTAATTGAGTACGTAGATATGAAGTCCCTTATAAACAGCATAATCAGATTCAAATATTTTTAGGGAAAGCTACAATTTTGCTATTTCCATCAATAAGACACAATTTAATGCAAACAGATATTGAACTTGTTTAATGGGTATCAAATTAAATTTTTATTGGATTTTTATTTTATATTTCCTTTGCCTGACGCATGGCTGGTGTTAGAGCAACCGAATTTATACAATTTTCAATATGATGTAGATTTCTTTATTGGCACTTCCAGAAATTATGGAAAAAAATTGCTATTTCTGCCATAACACTGATTACTTTCAATTATTTTTTTTCAGAAAGTATACCACTTATAAATAAATAAATACTTCATAATTAACGTAAATTATTTATTACCACAAACTTCTTTAACTACATCATCTTCCTACGCAATATTTCGAATAGCCTAATCGGCCTATTCTTTTTCAAGCTATCTCGGGAAAAGGAACATCCTCCTTCTTCCCAACTCCAAAATAAAATAAAATTAGTTACAGTCACGAATTTAAACAAACAGAACTGTAATGCTCAAAGCATTCTTACAAAATAAAAAAAAAGAAATAAAATAAATATAAAAAAGACATTTTTATTAGTGATTTTATAAAAAAGACATTTGGGTCCGAGATTTGATCATTATTTTGTAAGAATGCTTTGAGCATTACAGTTCATCTATCACATTTTGTTTGTTTAAATTCTTGACTGTAACTAATTTTATTTTATTTGGAGTTGGGAAGAAGGAGGATGTTCCTTTTCCCGAGATAGCTTGAAAAAGAGTAGGCCGATTAGGCTATTCGAAATATACCACTTATATGAAATTAGAAAGGTTAAAATAGAAATATCTATTGAAAGACATTATACTCTTAATTTTGATAAATTGCTTAAATTACTGTAGGGATAACAGCATAATTTTATTTAAAAGTTCTTAATAACATCAATTCAATGAAGCTTCAGATAACCTTTGTTTGTTTAATTCTTGTTTTGTATGCCTTACAGTGATGATCTTTAATTATTGCCTTACTGGTATTTAATAAAAGACCATTATCAGTTTCCACCGTTACAGATTTAAAGCTTGCGTCCACAATCTTACATTGTAAATTGATTTCTTTGATGGAACGATGAAAATATAAAATATGTTAATTTAGGATCTTTACACAAATGTCATGTAGATAAGCTTGATACAGTCAGCACAAGAAACCTTGCAGCATATATTTTATCCTTTCTTAAAAAGGTAGGTTACCCTGCAGTGTGTACCTTCCAGTATTCTGTATTGCCACCCTCTAATCACATTGATACTTTCACATTTTTTTTTTTTTAATTATCCAATAATTTTGATTTAATTGGTAGATGATGACAAACTGTTTGGTAATAGTGAGGATAAGAGAAAAATGAATACACATTTTGACTGCTGGCTAGACATTTTGATTTTGAAAGAAACATGCATGTTAAAGTTCAGAGCTGATTTATGAAATTTTTAGTTTTGAAGTTTCATGACTTATAATTGCGGTTTTGAACATAACCATAGTTTTATGTTATGAATGATGCATAGGGTGGAAAATAATATACTAAAACTTAAGATAACCATTTTTCATTTTTTTTTAACCAGTAGCATGTTAAACATATAAAATTTCAAACATGACATTTAATATATAATTTTTCATGAAATGAAGTATTGAAGTATGTTCCTACAGATATTGAATTACAAGTTGCTCAATCATTCTCCAACTTGTAACAGTTAAAATTTTTGAATTTTTTACAATTTCTTAAATACCATTGAATGGAAGATAATCGAATATTCAAATGTCTATCTTCAGTTAGATTTCATTGAAATTTGAATAATGTGTGAACTCCAAAAAATTATGGAGGAAGCGAGGGGGGAAGGAGAAAAATTTTGTCTCGTATATTGATTCATGTTGCTATTGAAGATTTTGGTGCCACCTTATGATGTCCTTTGTTGCATTGAGATGGGACAAAATACATATTTATTTTTTCCATTTCATCATATTTTATTTAAATTTGGCACTCGAGTAGCTTTATTTATAGCATTTTAACCAAACTATATCAAACATCATTAATTAAGACATTGATACAAGTGAAAGATAGAAACAAAAAGGAACCAATAATCTTCTTCTTCAGCTGCTCCCACTTCTCGTGTGGAGTCATTAGTGCGGATAGCTTCCCTCCATTTTCCTTTTTTTCAGGATCATATGTACCTCCAGACCCACCTCCTGAAGGTCGTCTCAAATAGTGTCCTTCCATCTTTTCCCTGGACATCCACTTTTTCTTGTTCCTGGTGGCACCATCTCGATCCACTCTGCAGACATTTCCAGCGTACTGATGCCATCTCGGTCTAGATTCTTTTACTTTTAGGGACATTCTTTACTCTTTCATTGTACCTTGTACAAAAGTATTTCTCACCTTATCCATTCTTGTCAGACCCCCTGCAGTTCTTAACATCCTCATCTCATTTATCTCTAACCTATCTTTGCATCTCTTGTTCATTTGCTATGTCTCGGTCCCATACATCAATGATGGTGTCACCATCAACTTATATATCTTTGCTTTTAGTTTACAGGATACCTGACATCCTTTTCCAGTTCAGCCATCCATATTGGATTCTTACATTTATTTCCTCATCCAAATCTCCATCCTTTTTCACTCCTAAGCCAAGTTATTTAAAATTTCTCCCTTGAGATATATTCTCTCCCTGCAGTTTAATCTCCACTCCCGGTCTTGTATCCCCACAAATCATAAATTCAGTCTTTAATCTGTTTATCTTTATACCTCCTCCTTCCAGGGCCTTACTCCACATCTCCTATCTGTTTTCCACCTCCTTCTAGACTCTGCGTACGTCATTGTCCAAGGTGGTTTTGTCCTGACACTTTCAACCAATACATTAATGAACAACAGCGAGCTCAGAGCCGAACCCTGGTGGACTCCCACCTTGACCCTAAAATCATCAGATAGTCCAACCGAGCAGCTCGCTCTAGTTATACTCCTCTCATACACATCCTGGATTAGGTGGATGTACTTTTCAGGGATTTCTTTTGCCCTTAAACTTCTCCAAATTTCTGTCCTTGGGATCTGATCAAAAACCTTCTCCAAATCAATAAATATTAGAAAGAGTTCTTTTATTACACTCCCGGTATCTCCAAAGTATTGCCAAAGTGCAAAGACGGCATCAGTTGTTCCTCTTCCGGGCATGAAACCAAACTGTTCCTCACCTATCGCAATCATTTTCATGAGTCTTTGCTCGATTACTTGTCCCATACTTTCATGGTATGACACTAGCTTTATAGTTAGCACAGCTTTGGATCTCTCCTTTGTTGTTAAATGTTGATATAAATATTCTTTCTCTTCACCTATCTGGCATTTTCTCAGTTTCCATAATTTTATTTAATTTTTTTCATGATTTTTTTTTTTTAAATAAGCCAGAATAATAATAATAATAGTAATAATAAAAGTTTAGGTAAGTAGGGACTAGCAAGTTTATATTGATGAAAAGGTTATTGGCAAGGTTATCTTTTTGAATCATTATAAATATTTGTAATTGTCATTCATAAAGATCTGAAACTTATGAAATATGATGTAATCCAAAATTAACTATTCTATTAAATTTTATTTTTTTATAAAAAGTATTTAGTCATGTTGAAATTTTATGTTTTTAACTAATTTTATTGCATATGCCAACGTAATAGCATGTTTCTAAGAATTTTAACTCATTTTCCAGTTAAGCTTCTTTTCTAAGAAAGAAGTAGAGAAATATTTTGTTCTTTTTTTTTTTTTTTTTTTAATCGTCTTCGAGCCTGCAGTTTAATATGAGATACTTTTCTCCTTACTCCTTTTTATTTTTTTTATTTTTGTTTTTTTTTTTACTCTCCTTCCTAGCCTTGCACATCATTCAGCCAGGAAGACTGCGGCTAACAATAGTAAAAAATGGCCAAGCTAGAGAGTGAGTACAAGGCACAGAACGTATGTCGTCACATAGTGTTGGTTTTTTTTTTTTGGTTTTTTTTTTTCCTTCCCTTTTTTGTTTTTTATTTTTTTAATAGTAACTTCTGTAATTTTCCTCTGATGTGACTGTTGAGCATGGTTGATTTTTTTTAAAGCTTTACTGCTATTGCCAATGATGTCTAGCTTCTTTCAGCTTTTAATAATTTGTAATATCTTGTGAAATTCCTGCACACTTTCCAATTTCTAAAACTTTTTTTTTTTTTTTTAACATGTTTGAATTCATTGGGCAATTAAGTGATATTAAATAAAGATGAATTAAAAGTATCTGAACTCTGTAATAATTTGCACCTATAAAAATAAGCAAGCTACTAGAAATAGTGCACACTTTAGTTTTTTTTATTTATCTCGTTGCATTTGTAGAAGATCATCAAGATTTATATGAAGTAATAACATTTTTGACTTGCTCTGTGTTTTTAAGTGATCTTGCTTATCCTTGGGATATTTTAAATTTATGTGCAGGCATTTAAGAAGTTTAGCATTCTGTGTATGATTACTGCTCAATTAAAAATTGGTTTATATTCGAGTCGTTTCTTTTTTCCTGTTTTTACATATCAGTTTGGAGTTGTGGTTTATTTTAAATAAAAAGCTTATGGTAGAAGTGACTGAAGCAAGCCTTAGATTTTTTGCCCCCCACATTTGAAATTATGAAAAATTAAAAAAAAAAAATGGATTCAATAGATTAGCTCAGAAGAGTCTTAGATAATTAAAAGAAAAGAGAAGGGAATGAGGTTTTACTCATCTGACTTTTTTATCAACAAATAAATTAACAATTTATGTTTTCAAAATTTTTGCAAAGAATATAGGATAACATTACATACGTATATAGTCAATTTATAGTCAATATATATATATATATATACAGTGGAACCCCGCTATTCGTACACAATCCGTTCAGGAGGCAGTTCGAATGGCGATTTGTACGAATGGCGAATCATTTTTTCACATAAGATATAAAGTAAATTGGATTAATCCGTTCCAGAACCCAGAGATGATTGCTTATTTAAACCTTTGTAATAATACTTTAAGCGTAAAATACATAAAAACTATGAAAACAATAACTATACAGGCCTCTATTATTATGTCTTTCTTTTCAGTATAGACGATATGGTTGATTTCGCCATGCCATACTGAGTTGCCAGGTCAGAGACAAGAGTTCCACTTTCAAACTTCGCAACAAGTTCTTTTTTCAATTCAATTGTCGTTCTCACTGCTTTCCTTTTAGGCTTAGTTGAATCAGTAATCATTTTTGGACCCATGGCTGCACTATTTTCAATAAAAATAACAAAAAATAACAATAAAATATCACAAAGTTTCATGAAGCTTGCATGGATGATGCGTAGTGTACGGAAGCTAGCACGAGACTGAACTGAAGCGAGCGCGTGGGGCGGCCAGTAACAAGGTCACGCTGTCCGAATCGCGAGCAAGCATACGTATGGCGAGTTCAATTTTACTTGAAAAAGTTGGACGAATAACGAGTTGTACGAATAGCGAGGCGGACGAATGGCGGGGTTCCACTGTAGTCATTTTACTTGTCGAAAATTATTGGTGCTTGAATTACACAAGATATTACATTACTTAATATTTTATTAATATCTTAGGTGGGATTCTGTATACAAAGGTATATTTGTAAAAATGCTTGCAAAGTTGAAAACATTGGAAAAGGAAGAAAAATTTCTTTAGTTTATTTTCATCTCCTGAAAATGACCTCTTCTCTTATTGCTTAAAGTGTGGATTGAAAAATTAAGTGCCATCTGAACGTCCTATAATCTGAGATGTTAATTTTATTTTTCTCTACAGAATAAAACAAATAAATCACATTAATTCTTCTGCTTTAGAAAATACATTTCATTCTGTTATTTTCCTCATTATCTCCTATACCTAAATGTCGAAATTTCAGTATATGCAAAACACAATGGCTAGAAAACATTTTAAGGTATAGTTCTCATTTTACTTGAATGCATGTGAAGCATTCTGCATAACTGTTCCATTTATCATTCTTAAACACTACAGAATTTATTATTGAAAAAAAAAAATGTAACTGGAAAAAAAAGGAAAAAAAAAGAATAAATTAAAAAATCTGATTTTTTTTTTTTTTTTTGAAGTTGAAAATGAACATTTTCTATTTCAAATGTTAATGTCTCTCAAATAATATTCCATTCAAAAGTACATAGATTGGAAAATTGAACAGGGTCATTCTTAACATTTCAAAATTTAAGTCTCAATCTCGCAGAAATCCTGTATCAAGTTTGGCTGCCAACAGTGCTTGTATTTTCATCCAAGTTCTTCCTTGGCTCACTATACATTATATTAGGAATTTTGTTATGTGATCTCTTTGTTTACAAAGTCATAAGTCAATTAAGTTCATAATCTCCTTGAGTTCTGGTGTCCAGCCTGCTGAACTATGACTTCTTCTTCGTCTTCTTCGTCTTTTTTTTTTAATTTTCTTTCATAACTGAATAAAGCTTTTACAAAATTCATGTTTTTAATTATGTCAATGTGTTTTTCAATAAAAATATAGGTGTTTTTATTTTTTTAAATGTTAATGGAAAAGTCTTAATTTTTCTAATTTTGAAGGGAAAAAAAACAAACAAACTAAAACATTATGCTTAGTTGAATTAGTCTCATAAAAATAAACAGCATGATATGTAAATTATAGAATTCCGATACTTAGATGAATAGTTATGTATTTTTTTTTTCCTTTAGTCCAAGTTCAAAACTTGGAATTTTTAAGAATCATTTTCCAGATAATCCAACATAACCCTATACAAACAATATTCATTTAGATAGGTTACAAAAATCTACACAACACGAATAGTTGAACAACTTAAAAATGCTTAGGTTATTTTTAATTATTTTTTTTTTAGTACTGTATATATCAAAAATTGTTGTCCTAAAGTAATTGAAAAATAAATAATTTTTTATGAATACATATATTTTTATGGTTAAATTATTCATTTTCTGAACTTCCAAGACTCATGATATGACACACAGCTATGTAATTCTCACACTTTTAAAAATTTCTGAATATATTTTCCTGAGCTGACAGAAATTTCCATTATATCAAAGATTCTGCTTGTCATCCTTCATTTGAATGTGAACTTATCAAAACTTTTTTCCTGCTCTTTCTTGCAACAGAAAATATCTATTTTCAGCCTCTAGCAAGACGTTGACAAACTATCAATTAGACTATTGTACACATAAGTCATTCTGGGTTCTTTTTTCCCCCCCCAGAGTTTTACATTATTCATTTCTGCTCATTCTGAAGAAAAGTATTTTATCATTTTCTTGGATAGATGTCTTATTAAGATTAATGTGAGAACTATTTAAATTGGGAAATGAAAAATCATTGGCTACATTCTCTAATACAGGGTGTTTGAGAGACTGAGACTGAAACTTAATTTACTTATTAAGCCAGTAGTTGATTTCATTTAGTGCACCTTTGGGTCAAATTTTTAAGGTTTTTTGTACTTTTTAAAGCTTCTAGAAATGCTAGTAGTTTTTTTTTTATTATTTACTGTAAATCACTTCAACTATTTAAAAAAAAAAAAAATCATCTAATTCTTCATAACTTTGAAAAATATATTTATAATATAAAAAACTTCCTAGTATAATCCAAAACATCTACTTTATTCTTCACAGTTTTTCTTTCCTCAAATTTTGTCACTTGAGGAAGTTTCTTACTAAGAGAAATGAAATATTGTGAAGAATAAAGTAAATGTTTTGGCTTATACTAGGAAATTTTTTTATATGATAAAAATCATCTTAATTGACATTTCTGTTCTTAAACCTTTAAATTAGGAATCATATATATATATATATATATATATATATTTTTTTTTATACAAATAATATAGTTTATTTATAAACCAAATAAAATAAGAAGACTTGAAAATAAAAATAATTCCTTTTTGCTTCTTTGGTTCTATCCCAGTTTTTATTACAACAGACCATTTTACCTTTTTTATTTAAATCCCTGCAACTATTTAAATAATAATAATAAAACACCATCCAAGTTCATTGACATGTCTATTGTTAAACCTTACATTAAAGCCTTAGGAACCCTATTTTTTTTTCTAACATTTTGTTTACACAAGTAAAATAATAAAACATGAAAGTAAGTATAATTTTAATTCCATTTTTCCTTATTTGGCTCTATCCCATTTTTTTGTAATAACAGAACATTTTATCTTTTTTATTTCATAAAAATTGACAGATTCTGAGAATTTGTTATTATTTACATATCGTGATCTATCCTGTATGACAGTACTACAGTAGAGGCAAATTCTGTTAAATTGCATTTAAATTAAAACCTTCTGTTAATAATAACATTCTCGGGTGTTGTCAAAAACATTTTCTTTTGTTATTTTCCCAAATAAAATTTAACAGGAAAGTGATATTTACTGTGAAATATATTTTTTCTACATATATTAAATATTTCATTTTGCTGTTTTTTTAATACATTTGTTCATACTGAATATACGCTAAAATCAGATTATTGGGATGTTCCTCATCCCTATGTAATAAGGAAGGAAAAAATCTTTCTACAAATTATTTTATATATATATATATATATATATATATTTTTATTTTCTTTTTGTTTTTGCTTATTTTGTTAACATCATTTCAATTTTATTTTGTTGTTAGGGGTTTTAAACATGTATTCAATACTAATACAGTCAGTTTGTTATTAGATTGAATTAGTTTCAGTGTATTAATTCTTATGGAAGTAAAAACTCATTGTTAAAATTCATGGGCATTCTTTAATTTGCACTACAAACTCGCTAGCGTTGTTGGACATTGGCAATCCTACACTACTATGCTTTAGGCTTTCATTTGTTGACAAATCTTCAGCCTAAAACTTATGTCAGACTTCCCTGTTGTGTATTAATGGGATTATTTGCATTAGTTCCAATTAAAAAATCATCTTCATCTTATTCTAATCTACAAGGAGACAGTATAACCTGTATAGAGGGAATCCAATGCCCTTTTGTGAGATGAAAACAAAAAAACATTGCATTCTTAAAAAATATATATGGGCCAACACTCGATGGATTTCGCGATATTTGACATTATTTTCTTTGGATTTATCAAAAGGATTTTCTCATTTCATATAATTCAGTAATCTTCCACAATTTATCATCTGCTAATAAAGTTTCATTAATAGTATTGCTCGTTTTATCTTCTTGATTCTCTGTTGGCCTTATTTCTGTTAATTTTGGAAGTTTCGTCAAATTCCTGAAGAATATAACTTCTTTTATCAAATGTTTCCTTGATTATGGTTCCAGCTTCAATATTATTCTTGCTATTCTTGTAAGGTTTTGATAATCATTTTCTATCACCTCAATTTAGTTCATCTTTAGCAGTTTAAAATGCAGTGGTTTTCTTTTGCATTAACAAGAAAAAAAATGCTTCTTCCTTCAGTTGAATTTAATCCATTTCATATTATGGTCCAACTTCTGAGTCTAGACAGAAATTTGACTTCACACATGGTATCTCCAAAGAGTTTGATCTTCGTGTTATCTTTCAATAACTTTTTTACTAGACTTCCTTGTTTTTATTAGTGTTCTTTAATTAAGATTCTTATACATGTTACTTCTGCATATCTTGCTAATTCTTGAATTGAAATTGGAGAGGAATTGACAAGTCTTCTCCTGTTTTTGAGTAGTTTTCCCAGTGATACCTCATAAATCAAATTTAATTATGCCATCTTCAATATTTAGTTCTCTGCAAAACAGTGAAAGGAGTGTAAATGCGTATCAAGATAATCCATGTCTGGATTAGTGAGGTACTGTAAATACCGAGATATTTTTCAATGACATTATCATAGGTATTATTACTATTCAGCTAAAGCTAATTTCTGCCCAATGCATCCAGTGATCATAGAGGAATTCAAATTTTTAAATGGTTTCTACAGTACCACTCATTCCATTGCACAGATTGAGGGTCTTAATTTATTTGAATTAAATTTGTCTCTTATCCAAGAGCTAATCTTGATAATACTGCCTGTAATGCTTCTTTTATTGTATGACACTAATTAGGATACCTAAAGGGAAGGGATAAACTTTAAAGTTGGGGTTTTGCATCTACACTACTTCAGAGTCCTTGTTTCAAAAAAAAAAAAAAAAAGGCCACTTGATCTACATTAAAAGCTTTTTTTTTTTTGCATTCTATTGATGTTTTTACTTTCAATTAATTAATTAATTAATTAATTAATATTGTACAACATTAAAGACATTTGTATCTAATTGCTTTCAGGTTTATTTTTTCTTCACCTTTTTCAAATGTTTCTTTATTGCAAGATCTTAAAATCTTTTTTTCCCCTCTATATGTTTATTTTTATTCTATCTTTTTGCCACTTTCTATAAATGCATCCTTTTTATTAAGGGAATTAAATGTTACTTTTAATTACATTGACTTTTTTCACAATTCAGGATGATATACAGTCTCAAGTTGTGAGATTTATCTTTGTATTAAGAATCTCATTAATAGGATGTGTTAACTTTTCAAGAATGTTTTAAAAAAAATAAAATAATTACAGGCATGCAGTATATGGGAACTTCTAAATTTTTACATTAAATATCAAACTTTATGGATTACTTTGCACTTTTCAACTTATTTAGATAAAATTCACTTTATCATGGTGTCAAGACATATAATCTAAGCATGGAGAGAAAAAAATCTCAATTTGTTTAGTGCAGGAAAATCATCAAGTGTTGTCTTTGATTGCAAAGTGCTTGATTGCTTGCTGTTCTCTTTCAGGATGTGAAAAAATTGAAATAATTTATAGCAAGTTAGGAGCAGAGTGAACAATTTTATATAATTGGGTTAACTATTCTGCTGCTTTCAAAATCATTGTATGAGGGTTGGGGCATAAGTCACGGCAACTATTTTTTTTCTTGTAGATATGTGAACGGATCACAAACGTATGTATGTCGTGTGGAAGTTCTGCAGGCATAGTGTGTATGCAGAACAACAGATGGCTCTGTGATAGCTGGTAGTAGCGCAGCGAGGGCTGTGAAATCAGTCAGTTGGTGAGTGTCGTGCGAGATGGAAGTAACCCGTGTTGAGCAGCGCACTTACATCAAAATAGCCGTTTCTCCGAGGGAGAAATGCGATGGAATGTCACAGTGAATTAGTGGAAGCCTTTGGGAGTAATGCCCTACCATAACGTACAGTAGCATGGTGGGTAGGAAAGTTTCAGCAAGGACGTGTGTCAACCAGTGGTGAGCAACGTTCGGGACGACCTGTCGGTGTGCGGACCGACGTGGCATGTGCCGTCATCGAGCAGCTCCTGGATGAAGACAGACGATAGACGCTACTGGAGTTAGAGAGGGCAAGTGGCATCGAGAAACGCACCGTCCACAGGATATTGCGTAATGAGCTGCACCTACGCAAAATCGCATCGCAGTGGGTACCGCATGCACTGACGGAAGTTCAAAGGTGGGTGCGCTATGCAATATGCTCCGACCACCTTTAATGCTGGCAACAGGACGGCGATCAATTCTTGTCACGAATAATCGCCAACGATGAATTTTGGGCCAGGGCATACGAACCAGAACTGAAACGTCAGTCCGCAGAGTGGCGACATGCTGGATCACCAAGGAGGCATAAGTTCCGTCAGAATCCTTCTCCAGTCAAATTGATGGTGATCGTCGCGTATGATGTCAGGTGTGTCATTGTTTGCCACTTTGTTCCACATGGCAGAACAGTGACCTCACAGTACTACAGGGACTTCCTGGTGCGACAGGTACGACATGGCATTCGGGAGAAACGTCCGGATCTTGTTGACAGTGCAATAATCCTGCACGACATTGCAAAACCACATAAAGCAGAGTGTGTAGGGCAGCTACTGCGACGTTGGGGATGGGAAGAATTGGAGCACCCACCGTACTCTCCCGACATTTCGCCCTGTGACTTTGATCTCATTCGCAAGATTAAGGAACCACTACGTGGTAGGCGGTTTGCAACACGAGAGGACATTGCTAATGCTGTGCGCCAACAGGTGACCCGATTCACACATGGTGCGGTAAATGCTAAGGCTGATGGTAATCAGCACCTGCCACATCGTTGGCGCAGCGTTTGGTGACAGTAGCAGGGGACTACTTTGATGGTCTTTAGGCCCAGGTTTGTCATGTCAACTTTGTGTACTGTGTTGTCATTCTTTTGCACCGTGAAGGCCATATTGCCCTGTATACTACCGTAATAAATTAGTGTATTACGATATTTCAGTGCTATTCATTGTCCGCACATTTAGCTAACACCTTGTCCTTTCGTCTGTATATGTCACATTTTCCAACCGGACTGGTATCTTCAAGAAAAAAAATAGTTGCCATGACTTTTGCCCTAACCCTCATATTAAATTGAATATGCAGTACTTTCACTTTTGATCTGCATTCATCCACCATGGCAGTGAATTCTGACTGTATTGTATTTCATATGTAGAAATCAATTACTTGGTGCAGCTATGTTTTGAACAGTCAGCCAGGATCATAACACTTACAAGAAGATGACACACCCTGTATATTGAGGAATTTTACTCTTTTGTCAGATGAAAGTACACATGAAGTATTTTTTTTTTTTTTTTTTAAAGGGGTTTGGGGGCCTACACACTATGGAATTTTAGTTAACATTGTTTTCATTGGATTTTTGTTTAATAGCTTAAATAATAGAAATGCAACCAACATGCTACGGTTGTCGACAGTAATGGCTGGTTGCTATGCTTGAAATTTTGGTATCAATCTGCTATATGCTTTTTTTTTTTTTTTTTTTCCTACTCCTATTTTTCTTTTTCCCCCTTTTACTAACTTTGCTTTGTTTTTCTTTATTTTAATTTATTTTCTTTTATTATTTTTCTTTTCTTTTCTGACTTACATTAGTAATATGATTAGAAATTGTAAATAACACCCCCTTTAATTAGAAAATGAAGTTAAATTATAATAAAATAATAATAAAAAAATAGAGTATTATGTAAAATATGAAGTAGATCATTTATATTTGATTAATTTTTACTTTTCTTACATTAATGAATTTTTAAATACATTAATATAAGAAAGGGGTTTATGATTACATCGTATTTGGACCTAAATGAAAAACCTAAATTAGTTCAAATAAATGTATATATCTAATTAATTGGGATATTACTTACACTTTTTAGTTGTATTGGTAATGTTAAGCAACAAGAAAAGAAAAAAGAAAGTACATTAAAGCAAGGAAAAGCTAAAGTTAGAAATAGGAGAGAAGAAAAGATGATGAAGGGAGGGGGGGGGGGGAAGAGAAAAGGGGGCAACACATGCAGCAGATTCGATACCAGCACTCGAGGATATCAACCTGTTATGTTAGCCATTAAGCTGTTGTCGACAACAGTAACACGTTATCTATTGTTTAAGCACATTATCGCATTTCTATTATTTAAGCTATCAGAAGAAATCAATGAAAACCATATTAAATATATTGAAATCTGTAGTGTTGGCCCTAAACCCATATATTTTTGAAGTACTTCATGTGTACCTTCATCTCATGAAAGGGCATTAAATTCCATAATATACAGGGCATTGTCGTCTATTGTTAGTTCATGCAGAAACAATGTTATATGCATGCATCATGTTCTTAGATTTTCTTAACAATAAGTGATGGTAATCAAACTCTTTTCCTTTCCCAGTGACATGCGATTTTGCTTGCAACATGCTGTTATATTAATTTTGATATATCCTATTAATTAGCAAAACTAAGATCTATGTGAAAATTCTGTATACAGTCTTTGTTTATCCGTACTACCATCCACTACTATTATTTATTTAAGTATTTTAAATAAAAATACTTAGAAAAAAATATACTAGTATTTTAAATGAGAAATATATTTAATAAAAAAACTTGATTACTAAGATACTATTTTTGCTAATTAAAGTTAACTAACATTTCCCATTTATTATTGCTCTTTTTTCTTAATATTTAAGATTCAGGAACATTTTTAAAAATTAAATACATATCTTCTGTCTCCATTACATATATGTTTCCGTTCAGTTTTTACAAATTAACTCTAAATATTTTCAAAGATATGCAAATCTTTTAG
Source organism: Thereuonema tuberculata (assembly GCA_023159025.1). Taxonomy (NCBI): domain Eukaryota; kingdom Metazoa; phylum Arthropoda; class Chilopoda; order Scutigeromorpha; family Scutigeridae; genus Thereuonema; species Thereuonema tuberculata. The sequence goes on along the minus strand of JAFIDM010003189.1, from coordinate 55,019,035 downwards.
GTAAAAGCCATTTCATTTTTTAAAATTAAAAAGTTGGTGTTTTTATAAGTGTTAGTTTTTCTTTACCAAGAAAAGTTTTATTTTGTTTAATTAATTATGAGAATATAGACATTTTTGATTAAATGCTTAAGTTATAGTTTGCTTTAAGTTGAAAATCTTAATTTAGTTTAAACCCTAATGTATTTTTAAATGTAATTCCTTATATGCATACGGACAGTTTACATAGAACATTTCAAAGGTTAATTTTATTTTCCTGAATTTATTTATTTCTGAAGTAATTTTCAAGTTGAATTAATTTGCTAAATGGAATATTTTGATGTTTGATGAATGGATTGTCTTTTATCTATTAAAAAATATATATTCAGTAGTATGAAATTATTCCAAAATGTCAAGTCTACATTTTTTTTTTGATATTTCTAAACAGTATTTGTATATCACATTTATTACGATTTTGAAAATTTTAAAATACTTTTAAATGAAATGTTAAGGTTTTTACAACTACAGTAAAACCTCTCAAATCGGCCTAATATGGTGCTCAGTAGACCGGATTACAGAAAAGCCGGACTACCAAGAGTGTTCTTAAAATATTTTAATAGCTCAATTTTTGTGAAGACATACTGCCAGGTTTAATTAATTTAACCCCATTTTCATAATTTTGCACTCAAATGTTTATGAAAAACAATACAAATGTGCTAAACGTTCTTTAACGTGCGGAGTGAATTAATCAAGAAACACAATGAACACTCACACATTACGCAAAGGATTCGCACCCCTGAGCTGTCATCGTGAGCTTGTTGGCTGGCTGATGGATCCTAATAAGGACGAAACGGTCTGTCCCAGTCTCTTTTACTGTAATACATTTTTAACCATTTATTTTAATGTTATATACTAGCCATTTAAAGGTTAATTGTTATTGACAGCTGCACTAATTATAACTAAATTTTCTATTTTCATTCATTTCGATTTTTGTTTGCCCCTGCCCTTTGCCATAATTTGATGTATCTACATACTTTTGAAGTTGGGATGATCATCAGTGAGATAAAGATTGACTAAGTAGCAAAACATAGATTAAAAAAAAGAATTCCAATTGATTTTTCTTTTTACCTTAATGTTAGGTTTTAAAGAGTTTGTGTTGATAGACAATTAATTGTCAGTAGGCACTTTTGCTCAGATTTTTAGTTAAGTGTTGGATTAAGCATTTATTAAGCAGTATTTGCAAATTTTTTGACTTTGTAGTTCTTCTCTTTCAGTTGTGGATTTGCTATAGTTATACTAAGTCTTCTCAACAAATTTAACTGCTGCGAAAACTTTTTTTTTTTTTGACACATTGTTGTATGATGTATAATGTTAAGTCGTTAATACATTTTAATATAATGACTTTAGAGTATTTTATGTAATTATATAAAAAAGTAAGGAGTTTGTTAGCATACAAGGAAACTTGCATAGCTATATTTTAAATATGTTTTTATTATGTAATGGTAAGTTACAATGTATAATGGCACATATCTATTAATAACCAGAAGTTTAGATTTAATATCAAAAGAGGAATGTTTTTAGTATATAGAGAAATTCTCAAAAATGGTTGAGGATTTTTGAAAGCTTTTATATCCTACATGGATATCATCATCCAATGAAAATTCCCACTGTGGGATACAAAAAGGCTTAATCCCTTCAAAATTCTTAAAGGTGGCAATTAAAATTATTTCTCTTCAGTAGCCATGCCCAAAGAAACATTTGAACTGTCGTTAATAAAAATTTCTTCTTAAATAGCTACTGATTAATAATAATTTATGTTTAACTTGATCAATTTAGACAATTCAGAGTTGTTATTTTAGCATATGTTTATATATATTTATGTATATATATACATGTTATTGGCAAATATAGAATTGCAATTTTTAAATTTAAAAAACTACCATATACATTGTAATTGTGTGAAATGTCAATCATAAATTTAGGCATTACAAATTATAAATAATATTTTAATTATTCTGCAAAAAGCATAAAATGTTTGGGAATTCTGCAGAATTATTCCAATATGAAATTTTCTACATATAGTAAATAAGAATTTAACTATTAGTTAGTCTTAATACATTTTATTCATTAAAAAAATAAAAAAAAAAATCTTGTTTTCATTTGTAAGTATAAATGTAAAGCTGCACTTTCATTGTAATAGGCCATGTTTTGAAAGTCATGAAAAGTGCTAAGATTTCTCGAATGATGGTAAGATGAACTGGAACCTCTTTGGCATCTAAAAAAAGCAAAAATATTTGACATTGACAGTATCAAAACTGCTAACATTGACAGTCAACTGGATGACAAAAACATTTATGGTAGCATTGCATTTTATCTATAAACATTCCTTTTCTTTATATATCACAGCAGAAAATGTTGAAAGATTGAGATAAGAGGGATAAATGACCTTACCACCTTATATGACAATAGTTTATAATCAGCTAGTATAACTTTTTTGTTTTCTATTAATGGTTAAAGGAATTTGAAACTAAAAGTTTCCCCTTTCATTATGCACCCTATTTATATTGTTATTTTATGCATAATTACTAAAGAAGTGGTCAATAACAGTAACAAATCTTTCTGCCACTTCTATTATCTTGCAGTTTATAATCAAAAAAAAAAAATCCTTTGCTTTTACAACCTGTCAGAAGCTGATTGTTTGTTTGATCATCAGTTTGTTTACATTCTTGTAAACTTCAGTAAAAGCCTTCTCCCTAATTAATTGTAATGATGATTTTAACTTTGCACACTGCAATGTTGCAACGTGCAGATGCACTTTATTCGTGATGATCGGCGTATCACAATCGGGCAACTAGCTGCTGAACTTGACATGACTATTTGAGAGTGTTAACACAATTAAATTGTCCATCAGTCAGGGTATTTGAAAGTTTGTGCCCACTAGGTTCCTAGAAACCTGACTCAAGGCCATAAAGAGCAATGAAGAATCACATTCTCCCTCATCCATCCTACAGCCCTGATCTCGCATCTTCGGATTTCTACCTATTTGGATCTCTAAAGCATGCAATCCACGGGAAGCGATATGGCAACGATTGGGAAGTTCTTACACAGTATGAAGTTGGCTGAGGCACAGGCCAATAGAGTGGTACTGTCAAGGCTTACAAGCTCTTGACATTTCGGTGGCGTAAGGCCATAGACTTGAATGGAGATTATGTTGAAAAATAGTTTTTTGTAGCTAAATAATTGAGGTACAAAACAAGGTGGTGATGTATTTTAAATTGAATAAAACAACTCTACTTTTAGGGAAAGAAATGTGTTGCATTACTTATTGAATGACCCTCTTAGAAGGGGGAAAATAGCTTAAAAGAAGTCTGGCTTAAGGGATTGGATAACTTACAAAGGTTCCTTAATGTATAAAAGTCTGCAGGCAGGTTGCTTAAAAATCATTAGTTTAGCATTTTAATGAATTCAAGAAAATTAGATGCAAAGATAAAAAAAATTCAGAAATACTCTGCATGTTTCCTATCTCTCTATACTTTTTCCTTTGAAATTGAGGGCAAAAAATAATAATGCACTAGTTTATCTAATGATGTCTTCTATGTGAGGGATGTTTTTTAAATAAGGACCGGTGTGCAATAAATTAGGAACTAATTATTTTTGGGTAAATTATTTTTTATCTGATTCTACATAGTTTCAGTTACTTTTCCACATAGTTTCCGTTGTTAGTTAAACATTTGTCTTAGCGCGGGATAAGTTTGTGTAGACCCTCGTCATAGAAGTCTGCCGCCTGTGAATTAAGCCATTGTTGAACCTTCGTTTTCACTTTGTTGTCGGTGTGGAAATGCTTGCCGGCGAGGAACCTTTTCAGATGCAGAAAGAGATGACAGTCACTAGGCACCAGGTCAGGGCTGTATGGGAGAGGGGAGATCCAATTGCTGTCAGCCAAAAGATTCGATGAGAGTTTGCATACAAGCAGCAAAGTAGAGCCTCACATTGTCATGAAGCAACAACACTCCAGCAGACAGCAGGCCGCGACATTTATTGTGGATTGCTTGGCAAAGTTTCTTCAAAGTGAAACAATATGCAGCTTCGTTAATTGCTGTCCCTTGTGGCATGAAGTCCACCAGCAGAATACCACGTCTATCCCAAAACATAGTTGCCTCACCCACTTACAAACTTTCCCATCACTCAAAGCACTGAGGCCATAAATCTCACAGACCTGGTGATGAATCTCTGCCAGTAAGACATTTCTGGCTGTCAAGAATCTGATAACTGACCTTATTTCACATGCTGCAGGCCGCTCGATCATCTTAAACATTTCCACCACACAGTACGAAACCAAATACACTGCCAACATGGCTGCAAATGGCATCTGTTTGCGTGCAAGAGATGCCAGGAATCATCGCACAGGCACGATTAAACGAACGCACAGGATTTAAAAAATATATGGGCAAACGGTCCTTACTTAAAAAACACCCCTCATATAAAAATCGCCATGCCAAAAAGTTGCTAGGTAGGGAAATGAGACATCTACACACCTAACAAATAAAAAAAACTGAATCACTTGTTTAAACATTATCCAAGCTTTGAAGATTATAAAAATCTTATAGTTGCTTATTAGAAATAGATGGGTGATGATAGAGCTGGTGGAGTGAAAATCAAAAACCAAAAGAACAGCTTGATTTCTGTATTATTGATTTCATCATTATATGAGAGGCTGCACCTCATTCTTTGCTCTTTAACCATGCTCAATTTGTGTCAGTTCTTTTTCCTTGACAAGAGTTTAAAAAAAAGTTTTATAGATTTATAAGGTGTGAAGTTAAATTTGTTTTTTGTTTTTTCGTTTTTTTTTTCTTTGGCTTTTTTTTCATTAGGCTACAAGCATTGGTTGGAGAGTGAAACAGTAATGAAGGACCTCACCTTTTTGTGAAGTTTAGCAAGGGATGGTACTTACATCTGAGATCGTTTTCTCTAAAGAATGTAAAGCAATGGGTGTCTAGTAATATTGTATTGCAATTATTGCATGGTTTTACAGAAGTGAAAAAAACTAGTTTGAAACAATTTCAATAAAAAATTAAAAAAATATGAAGAGCCAAATTAGGCTTCAGGTATATATAGGCAAGAGAAGCTTTATAAGAAGCATATACACTGTCTGGCCACTTTATTAGGTACACCTACCTAGTAGCGTATTGGGCCTCCTTTAGACCTCAAAACAGCTTGAATTCATTGAGTCATGATTCCACAAGATGCTGAAAATGTTGAGATGTTGTGTATCATGCAGGCATGAGTGTGTCATGCAATTCCTAAAGATTTGATGGAGGTGTAGGCCTGGAGCGAACAGCCCGTGCCAGCTCATCCCACAAATTTTCAATCGGGCTGAGATCCGGGGACTAAGCAGGCCACTGCAGCAAGGAAATGTGATCGTCATGTTCCTCAAACAAGCCCATAGTGATGTGGGCTTTGTGCACTGGTGCATTATCCTGTTGAAAGTAGCCATCTGCATGAGGATAAACTGTTAACATGTATGGTTGCATTTGGTCAGCTATGATGTTTAGGTACGCTCTAGCATCCTGATGTGCCTCCAGAGGTATCAATGGACCCAACGTGTGCCAGGAAAACATCCCCCACACCATGACACTGCCCCTACCGGCTTGAAGAGTTGTTGTGTGACACAGCATTTGTGCACACAGCAGGGGTGTACCTAATAAAGAGGCCGGACAGTGTATGTACGAGACTTGGAACTTTATTGGCGACAGAGTATGAGAAATTCTTCTCGGATTTCAGCCAAGTAAGAATTCTTCATATATCATGTATGTATAATAATAACTTACGCAGTGCGAGTAATTTGTTCCAAAAATATCCTGCAATGTTTTGAAGTATGAAATTAATGAGCTTTTATTATAATTGATGCAATGAAGTTTATTAGAAGCATGAAAACTCTCATTTTTTGTATTTTTTTCAATCTGATTATCATACAATGTCTCCCAGAAAAGATTTGATCCATTGCTTCATAGATGCTAGTCTGTAAAAAATATAGTTATTGATTTCAATAGCGTAACAAAACTTTAAAGCTACAGTATTTGGCGAAATATACAGTAGTGAAACATTTTATCCTTCATGAACATGTTGGAAGCGGCAGTATGTCACATGATGGTATATAGATGTATACATGTTAAACATTCTATTGGTTATAGAGCAAATTAGAAAATTGTGCTGTCAACTGAGGAAAAGAATATTCATAGTAAAGCTGTTTAATCGGTCGTATGGAAGACATTGTAACAGAAGGCCTACTCTGTTGTTTGTGAAGCAGTTGTTCTGCCAGCAGTTTGACAAGAATCCACTTAGTGTGTCCTTGGTGTGGTCGAAAAATTCAGGAGTGATAATGCAAAATTAATGCAATATTCACGACGATTTGGCAGACCAAAAAGCATTGTCATTAATGAAAATCAGAAACGCATCTTGAAACAGGTACTTGAGTCTCCACAGAGCCTGTTATAGGATGTCAGTGAAATTAAACATGTCTCGCCGATCCCTCTCGAGGATAGTAGTCTTAGGTGTATTCTTGTACAAAATACAAGTGGCTCAGAGGCTCAATCCTCAGGACAAGGAGGAACTCAAGCTGTATTGTGCATGGGTGCTTGCCATGCAATATGAAAATCGAGTTTTTGCACAGTGGATATGAGCCTCATCTAAAAAACAGGCATTTGTTGGGTCACATAAACAAATGAATTGTTACGTCGGATTCAAACGTCTGGAAATTGTGCAGGAGAAGCCACTATATGGCGACAAAAATCACAGTTTGGTGCGTCATGTCAGGTTACAGAATCATAGGACCTTAATTTATCTTAAGAGGATAATACTCATGTGAATGTCTATCAAGATCAATATCTGCAGATGTATGTTCGGTCCTTGTTGACATAAAACGGTTTTGTAAATCACAAAATCTTTGATTTGAAGACAAATATTTCCAACAGGATGGGGCTACCTGTCATAAGACTGTGGCCATTCGACATTTCCTGCGTGAACATTTTCAATGCAGAATCATCTCTCAATTTACAGAGTTTTCCAAAATATTGTTTTCTTGTGAGCAAGGACTGTAATATGTTATCAAAAAACATATTGTGATATGACATATTCAGAGATGGTTCTTTGGTATGGATTCATCTTAAGAGAAATTTATGTTGATCTCAAATTTACTATTATTATGTTTAGAAGAACTAGTTCAGTTGAACGGAATATCTTAACATTTGCTGTTTTGCAGAATTCAAAATTATGTATTTTATTTATTGTTGGAGTTTCTAGTTATTTTGTAATATTATGCAAATTTTTTTACTGATTTGTAGATTGCTTGATTTTACACTTTTGCCAATAACATATATAGATATATATACAGACTAGTTCAACAATTTTCCACCCTTGAAAGCATTGTGTTGAATGTAGATATAAATAAATGAAACATCTGTTATATAATTACATAACTAAGATACGTTGGGATCAGTGGGCTAATATGCAGCATATATGTCTATAATGGGCTTAAAATTCAAAATCATCTAAATTAGTTCAGCATAGCTAAAACTGCTGTGCATCATTTTGTAAGGAAATAGTGCTTTCATGATAATATTATTTGAATTTTTTTGTGATAAAAGTATTTATTTGATTTCCGTTGGGAACCAAATAACAATTTTCGTTTGGAAACAAATGTTGCATTATCATTATCACTGGAATGGCAATGTGAATAACTTCTCAGTATTTTTAAGAGTTATCCACTTATTTGTTGACAAGTGGCTGGGCAAAGGTAAATAAAGAATAAGAAAAAAAAAAAGTTGACTATAAACAATCATTACCAATCCAACAAAATTCGTTCACGTCCTAAACATTTAAAGTTTGTAGTTTTTGTTATGATGTGTGTATATTGGCACCACAAAAAAATGTCATATAAAGAAATTACTGTCACGCCTGGAAGTGTATGTCAAAGTAAATGAAGAAATGTGATTACTGATGATCAAGTAGCTACAACCAAAAAATGTCAGACATTGCACATTGGAGTTAGGATACAGTTTTAAATGTTTTCCAGTATTTCAAGACGTAATAGGATGATATAGGTATGTCAGAGCTTTTTAACATTAGCTGCTACTACATATATCTGTTCTCACTGTGATAAATTTATTGTTTGGTGGGAAGATGGCAGCCAGCAATCCTTTTAGTACTCCAGGAAAAGCACACCAGTGTTTGATAAAGGATTCATTTGATGTATCTGTTGTCAGAGCTACTGTTCACTGGCATACTAAGTAAGAGGGTGTCGCTAGGCTTTGGAACCACCCCCAGTGCATCTGAAAATGTAGCATTTTGAAACTTTTTTTTTTTTTTCTGGTTGAAACAGGCTAAAACAATAATTCCTCGAATTCCAAATTCCTTCCTCTACCCTCACCTGAAAATTTCTGAGAAAATAGTTATAGTTGACTTGGTTCATTTGACAATTACTGAGAAGATTGAATTTACTGGGAATAAAACAATATTGTGTCATATTCAGCATTCGAAGCTTCAAATGAAGTAATAATATTCTTTTTCAGTATGGTCTGCCTTCAAAATACTGAGTGATTATAATTAAAATATCCCTATTCAACACTGTCTAGAGCGATATGTATCAGTCCAAATACAATGAAATTTGGTAGGGTGACATTTCAAAGCCTGCAGCCGATGTTTTCCAAAAAAAAAATAGTTACAAAAGTCACCACTGCTCCACTTGTGGTGCTGCAAGCAATGAAAATGCATTTTCATTTGCAAAAATACATGTGTTGCAGCCAAGTTCAGATTTTGGTAAAAGTGGCCACAACTGCTGAATATCATTTGTAACAGCTATAATACCCATTGCCTTGCCAGAATGTTCATTGTTGTGAATTTGTTTTAAGAAAACAACAGCAGTGCCTTGGCTTCACTTTGGGAATTCCACCATCGTAAGCAGATATATTGAGGACCATTAATCCCACAAGTTATCAGAAGAATGATCACTTCATTCAAGAAATCTGGTTCAACCCTGTCGAATGCTCAAACCTATCATTTCACAAGTTGTTGAAGATGTTACCATAGCTATTGTTGAACAGTCAATGAATAATGTTGCAGGCTCCAGTAGTGCATATGCAGTATCATAGCAATTGGATGAATCCTATGCGTAGTGTGGAAGGTACTGAGAAAAAAGTGGCGCATCGTTATTCATATATCCATCTAGAGCTGCTTGGTACCAAGAGTGAAACCCAACTGACGTTTGCATTATCTTTCCTTGCTAGAATCAAAGTAGATGAGTCATTGTCAAGTGAGATCTTGTGGAGTGATGAGGCACATTTTCACCTCAGTAGAACAGTGAATACCTGTAACTGCCGCATTTGGGATTTGGAAAACCCTAATGTTTTCCAGCAAATTCCACTGCATTCGCGTAAAGTGACAGTCTGGTGTGAATTCACATTGACATTTATCCTTGAACCATTCTTCTTCAAAGCTATTCACAGTCGTCCTGTGACATACTCTGTGTTAGCCCAGAGATAACGAGAGATGCTCAGTACTTTATTGTACCCCAATCGTAATAGTGACGAGTCAACCACTTTCATGCGAGATGAAGGGCCTCCACATATTGGAAGCTGTTTACAGCAGTTTCTACTACAACATTTCATGGAGAACAGTGATTAGTTGTGCATTTCCTACCATCTGGCCAGCTCATTCTCCAGATCTTAATCTTCGTGATTTCAAGTTGTGAGGAACCTAAAAAGTGTGTAGCAATGGCATGCTGCTTATCTGGCAGCCTTATCAAACTGCATGTAAGAAACATTATAGCGGATCAATTACGGTTGGCCTTGAATACAGTGTTCATCGCCTTCAGGTTTTTAACCTTCAGAATTGTGACCACAGTGAGCAGTATTGCTTTCATTGCCAAGGGCAATGAGTGTCTTTTACAAATAAAATATTTGTTGCTTGCAGTGCCACAAGTGGCATAGTGGTGACTTTTGGTACTATTTTTTTTTTCTTTTTTCGGAAATGTTGGCCTCATGTCCTCAAATAAAACCCTACCAAATTTCATTGCATTTGGACTGCTACATATCACTCTAGACAGTGTTGAATAGGGATATTGTAATAATGGTGATCCGTTTTTTTTGTTTGATTTTGTAATATTGTTATTCAGTCAATATAAAATGCTCTTTTTAGAGCCCATAAATTTTATGAAAAGGACTAATTTGTATAGTTTTGGTTAAAAATAAAAATAAATTTCTAAGCCTTTCTCCAACTTTAGCTCATCAAAATAAATCATGAAATTATAATGTTCAACTTTTTAGTAATGGATGTCACTGAGATAGTTGGAGTGATAACTCTGTTAGTGCAGTCCTTTCCACAAACTTTGACTGTATCAACTATAAATATTGCAGTTATGTCAATAGGCTTGACACTTTTATTGTGTAAAATCCGGATTCAATTGCACACTGAAATTTCTCTTTAACTCATTTGTTTTGTTTATGCATGTTGACAATCCTCTGAGTGCAGACTATTTAAATTCTAAAATGCTATTTGCAGATTAATATTATTATCTTTAAATACTTTCCTGTCTTTCATTCAGATATAGATATATTAATAAGAGTTTTAATTAAGATGCTTCATTAAACATTTTTCAGTAGAATGGGATTTTTTTTAGTTTTAGGAAAGAGCTATGTTTCCCACCAAAAGCAATTGATCTCTAATACTGCATTTTTTGTATTATGGATTAATAAAATATCTGCCTTAGAATTTTTATTTTCATAAAGTTTATTCCCGTGCAGTACTTATTAAAAGCAGTTGTTTAACTTGTATAAGCTACACATGCCATGGATGCCTTTTTACCAGTTGATTATTTATTGTTATTTTCCCTAAGTGACCCTGATATTTTGACTGCAGCATTTATTAATGTTTCTTCTCTTTGCTACAATGAGATGGTCTAGTAATCTTTTAGATTTTATGCAAAAATATTATATAATTATTTTTATTCGTTTTTATACAGTTATATAAGTATGAATTTTACAGCACTCATGTAAAAATGTACTTCTAGATCTAAAATCTGCTTCCAGTAAAGTAGTTTTTCATCATTGGAGATGCTCTAATACATTTTGACTAATCTTTGTCTTTATATATAAGAATATATTCAGTGTGTATGTCAATCTGGAAGAGTCTTGTGGTCATAAAAAAACTCCTATTTCAGTGTACTGTGTACATTGGTTTCATATTTTAGAGAGTTGAGTCTTGTGAGAGAACCTAATGATTTTTTATATTTGTGGAGCCATTTTAAGGTATATTTTACATTACAGCTTGACCATATGCCCTTAGCTAAACTATCACTGCAATGATATTATTAACTTTGTATTTTACAATTTGTTACAAATATATCTGTTCCTGGAATGTTAGTTGTTGTAGAGGTACGTTTAGGGACTGCTTTGTTATTAAATGGTCTAAGCTTGTGGGTAGAGTAAGTCGAGCAGTATTTCGTATTTACTATATACATAAGAATGGAGAAAGTCTTGCAGTCGCATAGCTTTTTATATAACTTAACTATGTGAGAATTCTTTCTCTACTGTGTTTTCAGTAAACAACAAGCACGCTAACTTTCTGGGAATGTCTGGGATGTTTAAAATAAATTAATATATCTGTAACTACTGAAAAAAATATATTAAGCTAATCGCTTCCATTAACTTATATGAATGCTTACATAATAAAGGTGTAACGTAATATGATATAGAACTGCATACGAAGTTTCATTTTTATATCTCTGTACAGTATGCTGCTATTAGGGGTGGAGATTATAAGTTGAAACAAAAATCCTATATATAAAATTACTTCATAATATCCCTTCCTTTCTCTCTCTCTTTCTTTCTTTTTCTCTTTCTTTGTTCCTTCTTTAGTTCCCAGCATTGTTGTCAATAACAACGAAGCAAACGGCAGCATGGAAAAGACCCGCAGCTCAAAAAATCGTCTCTCCAAGCAAGATGAATTTGAGGAAGTGGAAGATGATCTTACTTCACCAGATATCTCTGGAAGCAGTGATAAAAAAGACAATCATTGGGACCGTGTAAAAGACAAAGAATCTGGACACAAATCTTCTGACAAAGAAAAATCAGAATTTTCATCATCATCCACACTACCAAGACAACGGGTAATATTTGATTTTTTGTTTTTATGTAACTATTTAATAATTTAAATATGATTGTGTCTCTTTTCTGTCTTATCTTGAATTATGTTAGATTTTT
>JAFIDM010003189.1:54989985-55001805 GCA_023159025.1 Thereuonema tuberculata | reverse complement strand
TCAATGGCTTAGGAAACAAGACCATGCCTTTTACCACTCTGGAATACATGCCCTTGTTAAAAGGTGGACCAAAACTGTGGAAATGGAAGGAGATTATATTGAAAAGTGACAAATTAATTGTCAATGTTGTGATTTTCAAGCTATGCAATTGCATTTGAATTTCTTGACAATTAAAAGGAGAAAAAAAATAGGAGGCATTACTTATTAACTGACCCTCGTATATATTTGCACAGGCTACAAAAAAAGAGTTCTCCCCCTGTTTACATCCTTTAGGACCCGAAATATCGAAAATTCATCTATACATATCTTTTCGATATTGATAAAAGAACATTAATGTGAAATTTCATGTTTCCAACTAAAGGGGTTTCATATATTGCCCCCCCCCCCCCTCCTGTTTACACTTCTTAGTCAGATCCGAATTTTCGTTGTTGTTAAATTAAGAACATTTAATTAAAAAAAAAAGGAAAGAAAATTCGTTATCATAAATAAAGAAGGAAAGTCAAAAGCATGCCTCCAAGCAGATTTGAACCCAGTATCTCCAAGGGCCAGCATTTAACCATTGCCCCATCCCAACAAGTGTTGGAGTGGAGACAAAAATATTAAGGGAATTAAGTGGGAGACGTATGTGTATATGTAATATGTATGTGTACACATAGTAGCCTGTGTTTTCTTCAAGGTCCAAAAGTGTGATTCTGCAAAGTTTGGTTCAGATCGGTCAAAGGCCCTAGGAGTGTATAGCGAACAAACAAACAGACTTCCTCTTTTATATTTATGTATATATATAAGTTGTATAAGTTCATTCTTACACAAGAAACTGTAGCACTGCCATTGTTAATGAATGAGAATGAATTTTATTGAGTTGAAGGGGATTTCTAAATTTTTTAAAGGGGAATTGCTATTAATTTCAAACTTAACATAAGTATTTACACCATTGATTTAGCATATTATTAATAACGTCCTACATTGCTGTACTGATTAATGTTGAATCATATAAGATTTTTTTAAACATTTCTTTTTCTTTAAACTTTATTTGGCTATTAAAATCTGTGTATGAGTGAGGACTTCTTTTTAATTTTTTTTAAAGAAATATGTTATTGGTTACTTTATATTAAACTATATAGATTAACAATATTCCAATATTTTTCTATTGCTTTGAAGGTTACAAGTAAAACTTCAAACCTTATTAAAAAAAAAAAAAATTTTTTTAAAGTATTTTTCTGCTTGCATTTTTAAATTATGCTAAGAATATATGACTTTGTACCATTTACCATGTAACGTAGAATGTAACGTGGTGAGCGTGGGGGGCTTGACAGCCGAGCACCGCGACCTGAAAGATCTATTGTGCTATCCCACGGAAATAAGAACAGACGGAGAGAAAGACTGAGAAAGGATGGTGTAAGAAATGCAGGAGAAACGGGAGAACCCCGGGAAAACCTGCCCAGCGCGGATCGCCACCATCAACGAAGCCCACATGAGATCCGAGCCTCGGTACTCAGAGGTGAGAGGCCAGTGTCTTAGCGACATCGCCAACCGCGCGGCCACCATTTACCATAATCTACAGCTTTATTAGATTTTTGGAGGATAATTGTTTTTGTACTGTTACAAGCTTAATGTGAAATTTCATGTTTCATTATTATTTTACATTATAGTTTAAATTAATTACAAAATCACCGTGTTTATTAATAAATGATGCTTTAAAAGTCTGAGGAAATCATTGAGATCTCATAGCTATTGAAAAACCCTTATAATGATAAACAAAATTACTCATTATTTACAAGATGGTTCTTCATTTTTTTTTTTCCTAAATTAAAATGTAAAATTGAAAAATTAAACCGTATTTTTCAATTTTATATTTTAATTTAAAATTTGAAAATTGAAAATATTATAAGTAATTGTTGAATTACTTATAAAGTGGATAAAAGTACAGTTTTTGAAGTTCTTTACTCTTAGTATGAAGAAAGAGATGTTTAATGACGTTGGGTTTTGAATTACTAATACTTAATGTTATGTTTTCATAACAGCCTTATGAAGAAAAATGTGTGCTGTTTCAAAATGCATTTGTAAGCCTTAAGGTTATTTATCATTATTGTTAGTATTTTTTTTTTATCATAAAATGGTTATTTGTTTTTTATTTTTATTCTTTAATTCTGCCATTTTATTTTACCATATCTGTGTATTTAAAATAAACCACTATGCTATAAGCATTTAGAATTGTTGAAAATTCAACATGCTTTGATTTGAAAATTATTTTAAGTATTTATTGTTGGTTTATATAAAAAAAAAAAAAAAAAAAAAATATGAAATTTAAATACAGTATTTTTCTCTTCCTTCTTCCAAAATGTCACCATATAAGTTGTTCATTTAGTGAAATCAGTCAAATACCTCAATCAAACCTAGTACCCAGCTTATCTGAGAATTTTATTAAAGATTACATCACAGTAATCTGTACACTTCATTGTGGTGTTTGATCAAATGTTGATGATTTAAAATGCCAATTTTTCTTCAGTGAAATTCTCATTTTTTGACATGAATGATAGAATCATTGCAACTATCATAATAATGAAGTGTATCTGCCCCACAGACAATTCAAATTTATGTCTGGCAAAAATTATAAATTATGCAGTTTTGACTTTTAATTCTTAAATAAAAATATCCAGGACATTTGTTATCATGGCATGTAATTTTGAAATAAAAAGCGCTTTACATGAATTAGTTTTTAATAAGCGTTGAAAAGGAGAAGCCCCCTCCCCCCCCCACTAGAAATTTTCAGAATGCAGGCAATTCTGTTTTGCATATTTTAAGATTTTGATAGAAGTGTTTGACAGGCTACGAATGATTTTGTTCAGGTATATCAGTTTATTAATTAATATCATTAAATTAAATTAAAATAAAATTTACAAAACTCATCCAAAGAATAAATGAAATAGATAAAATTTATGTTGATTGAGAACTAACGTTATTATTATTATTTACTTATTTCTTTAAGTATACTATAATGTTTAGGTATAATTTTATAAAATGAAGGTATATTATAAATACCTAAAAATAAATCAATAAATTGGTAGAAACTGAAATATCAGAAATTTCTATAACTTAATATAATGTGAAGTTTGAATGATAGCCATTTCTTTTATTATAATCATTTTAAAATTTCTTAAGAAGTGAGACATTGTTATTGTGATTTTTTTTTTTTAATGAAAATTAATGTAATATATTGAACTGCTGTTGTTGAAAATTTGAACTGGGTGCTTAAACCTATTTTAACTGTATTCCCCAGTATAATCTTAGAATGACGAGAATATGAAATTTACATGTAAATATTTGTTCAAAGTACAGTGAATATGGAAATATTCATTGTTTTTTTAGTCGCATCCTAAAGTGAAGTTACTCCAACGAAGCCATGCTCTGCGTGATGATACATCACCTCCGCCTGATACGGACACCAATACGCTGAGTGTAACATCTAATACTCTGACATCCCAGGTTTGCAGCCAATAAATGTGTTATTCATTTGTGTTACACACCCATTCAGTGTTTCACAGGATTGTGACATGGCTGCAAAATAACAGCTTGATTTTTTGCTGTATTTCTATTCGTATTCTGCTTTTTTAAATAAATATTTTTATTAGCATGTAAAAGAAGAAAAAAGAAAAGAAAAAGCTTTAGAGTAATGCATGGATCTGTTGTTTGATAATAACAACTTTTTTTGTTGCATGATTTAATTTTTTTTCCACTTTTACTTTTTTTTATTATTATTAAAACTTTTTAATTAAAAATAAACTACAATATTTATTTGACAGTAATTCAAATTTACAACAATTTATTATTGCACATCATCTCAAAATACATAATTACTTGCCATAGACACGTCTATTATTCTGCAGAGAGCCTAGTTGGATAAGGTGCTTATTTAGAAGGTAATGACCTAGTGTTACATAGATCTACAGAATCTGGACGATTCTCATTACTTTTCAGATAGATTTATCATATTTCAGCAAAACAATAAACATTGCAGCCTTTGAACAGCTTTTGTGGATTAATTTTTGGTTTTTAATAAATATTAAACATTTATTTCTTAAAAATATTTATTGCTAATTTAGAAAAAAAAGGTAATTCCTAAAACAGCTTAAAGCCTACTTTCCTGAAATTTCTTTCTTTTTTTTTAATGGTGAAATGACACAAACGAAAAGCTTCATTTATTTTAAATAATGATATGTGTAGATGTATGAGAATTTCCATTTTCATTAACTCAAGATTTCTAAGGATTAATTTTAATCAAATCGCGAAATAGTGCATTAGCTAAAAAGTTTAATGTCCATTGTTTAAGACATAAGGTTTCAATGTTTATCTATGGGATTCTTGTTGTCTTTTCATGCTAACTTCTTGACACAGACTTCACTTGTATAAAAGTCACCAGTAGTCCTTAATTGTGTATATCAAGATGCAAGTGACTCAAGCTTTATTAGTTGTGTGACACACATACTGATGACTGATTTTAGAGTCCTCATTTTTCCTAGAAAAGCAGACTTAAAATGACTGCAAAGCTAAATTGTTACCCTGCATTTTTTTTTTTTTTTTTTTAGCATTCAGATTTTAAATCTGGAAAAAGGAAAATAAAATAGGAAAAAAATGCAACCTTGAAAAACTTAAGAATATCTATGGAATTTTTGTGGACAAATGTAAAACAGTTGATAACAGCATTTACTGTACAGAGAAAAACAAACAAACATAAAATCACCTAACAGGATACAACATGATAGGTGGCTTCATATCCACCAACCAACCAAAAACTCCCAGTGTTATGACAAGTTTACTGTCTTGAAATTGACAGTGCTATAAGCTGTACAATAGCAATAATTTAAAAAGCACTGCTATCCTTGTTTTTCTCAAAAGTATTACTCAATAAAAAAATTAGTAATTTTGCAGTCACGAATAAGTTCTTATCGTAATTAGTTGTTTTTTACTTTGGATTTGCCTTCAATAAAGGAGAATTTTAGCGTACGTAGAAGATAAGAAGGAAGGATTAGTTAGAATATTTCAACAATCTATTGCAGCATACCAAATGCAAATCTTAATCGAGGATTACTTGAACTTAACAATAAAGATTGTAACGAAATCAAATAACAGCATAATAAATAAAGATATAAAAATATAGATACTTTGCTTGATAATTTTTGGCCTGTTTCACAGCTGTTTTGAGCTTTGGCTACATTTTTCTGTTTTATTTAAAATGTATATTCCACTTAGTTTCTGAGTTTCTGAATTAAGACTCCTGATAAATGGATATGTTGAGATAGCTTCATAGTAGTGGTTTTTTTGCAGACTCATTCTTTTTGTTTGATTTTTTTTTTAACTCCTATACAAAGTACATTTTTTATGTAAAAGTCATTTCGTATTTTTACAGTTTCTAATAAAAATATAAATTAGTCTTGCCACTTAAACAAAGAAATTTGTGATAAAATGAAAAATAATTTGTAGTAGTTAATCTTTCTGTGGAAGTTGTCCTTTTTGATAATGTAAATATTTTTAATATAATAAATTTTGTCCATACTCTCTCCAGAACCAAAAATGAAATTGGTAAAAGGGTATGTTTGAAATAAAAATCATATTTTTTTTTTTTTTTTTTAAATATAAAGTTTAGTTATTGGATTTTATAAGTATAGTCATTGGAATGTTGGAGGCCATTATTGGTACTTACAGAAAGAAATGTTAAGAAAGTCATTACTTTTTCCTTAGCAACTGCATTCTTATGAAATATTAAATTTAATCAGGATAAGTTCTGTAAAACAATAAATTTTAGTGCTGTTTTTATTTTAAAAAATGCTGTTCTACAAAACGGAAATTCATTATTTCCAGAATTTTTCATTAAATATTTCATAAGAGGTTTGATACTCATTAAAAAAAAAGATGATGATATTGTGGAGGTATTATTTTACAAGCTATTTAATAATATGAAAGCTACTTTTGTTAAAGATTTTGCATATCCTATCCTATTTTATAAGTGATAAAAATTATTTAATACAGTTATTTATTTGTTTGTAGTTTTGCTAGGTCTTCTATCCTATTAAATATTATTATTATTATTTAGTCATATTGAAATCATCTGCATATTTTTTACTTTCTCTCTGGCATTTTCATTTTATTTTGTTTTTCTACTCTCTTATATCAAATCTATAATTGGTAGTTCAGCAACGTTGCTTTAATCCTTTCTATTGATAGTATTATGTGTTCATGCCTAACTTCTCAAAAAATGTTATTCTATTTTCTTTTCTTTTTTTTATATTGATATTTTTGTTGTTGTTATTGCCAGTAAGTGAGAAGGTATTTCAGTTTTTTTTTTTTCCCTTTTTTTTTTTTTTTATCTATGTTTGCTATACTTGGCGAAACTTGAAAATTGTTAATGTAGCGTGATCTGTTACAACATGAATCTGCTTATAATGTGATGAAATCATGACTTTTCCAATTCCAACGTGTTTTCCTTTTTCTCCAAATTTTAGTCACATAGTTAATTTTGAAACACGAATGTTACTGTCATATGTCAATATATAAAACACACAAAGCATGTGGAAAAACAATTCTAGATATCTATTTATCTTTGTAGACAAAAATTGACTTTATCATCATATTTATGAAAACTTACAACATGATTATTGGAATCTTCAATACTTCATTGAACAATGCATCATGATTTATATACTGTTCTATAGTACTGCAATTATCGGGCTTAAAGAAAGAAGATATGCAAAATTGATAGATATAACTTGAATGCCGAAAAATGGCTAGAATTTTCTAATGCAATCCGCTTTTATTGTGATGTGATTCTTTGGATCGACAGCACCACATTATTACAGTGTAGAACTGAATGCTCCACTTTGATAGTGGAATATCTCTGGAAAACCAATTGATAGTTTTTTGTTTGTTTTTTTTAACAGGTTTTGGCCTATTTTTAGCTTAAAACTCAAAGGCTTCTTAAATTTAATTACAAATACAGATGAGAACATTCTCCTGACAATAGTTTTCATTATAGCATTTTTAATTATCTAGCTTTGTAATATAATTACAAAATGCCAGAATCCTACTGTCTAAATTTTAGAAGAAAATAAAAATATTGACTGATTTTGCAAATTTGAGACATTAATGAAAATATCTACTTTAAACTTATTAAAAGATGAAGGTAGCTACCAAGTTCAAACATGAAAAATGTGTTAATTATTTTAGAAAATAAAGTAGAAATAAAAAATTAAAAAAAATTAAAGCTCTTTTGTTTAGTGTGGTTTACTTTTTAAGTTTTAATATGTGATGTCTATAGTAAGATAGATGCCAACAGTTTTGTGATGTATCCTATTTTATGAAATGCTAGATTGCAATAGATGCTAAAATATCCTCCAAAAATGTAAGTTTGTTGAGGCTTCTAAATGTGATGTAATTGTTAACATAATTCATATCAAAATTCTTGGGACAAGCATTCTTTCTTATTTTGACCAAATATAAAGGATGTAGTTATAGAATTATTTTTATATTACATCCAAAAAAACAAATGTCATTTAAAAATTGATCTATTCATTATGCAAATTAATACAAAGTAAGATATACACTGTTTTGATTACATAATACTAAGGTAGTAATGAAGACTGTTGTGACTTACAGATCTTTAACAATTTGCCAATCAGAGAATGATCAGTTCCACTGGCAGTATGCCCACTTTATATTAGACCATCTGAAGTCTGAAGGATTACTAAACTATACTGGTTTGTTGAAGCATCACCCATATGCTCTTTAACAAGAGATTCATGTTTCCCAAGAGTGCTGGCTGATTTATATTAGTTGCTTCCAAATGCTGGCCGAACACGTGTCAATATTCTTCAGTATTGACGGTCGATATTGATGAAAATTGATATTGATGGTTGATATCCCGCGCGAACACACAGTTGTTTCTAATCGAGTATTGACCTGATTATTGATGCTTACGGCGCCGTCCTTCACGAGAGAGAGAGCATCTTTGCATACAGTTTATTTGCCTTATAAACACACCACACGAGCAGAGCATAGCTGCACTGGGGACAATATTCCCAGCGATTGTACGACATCGGTTTTATACAATTTATTTGCGAATAAAATGGGAGCTATCGAGTGTGCTTACTTGCGCTTAAGCCTAACTTGTTAGGAACGTACAGAATCGCTCTAGTATTAAACGCCTTTACCTCTGTAGAAATCAATGAGAAGTCTTTCATGATCAATTGACCAAATGTTGTTGTTTGGATTTTCTTTTTTTGGCCGACCCATTTTGCTGATTTTACGCCTTCTTTCTCAAACTAAATGGTCGGCGTGCGTTTCCTATTTTCAAAGTGGCGCCTTGCACGTCACCATTGTCACGTGATTTCATCCGTTCATGTGATTTGCTCCCGCACCATCAATACTTCTTGACAACTGAAGTTGATCCTTTTTTTCCATCAATATCAATTTTCTTGAAATGGTCAATATTGATCATTTTTATTGATGGAAACGGTTAAAATTGACCATCATTACTGAAGAATATTGACACGTGTTCGGCCAGCATAATGGAAGTGCACATAATGTAAGATTATATATAAAAAAAAAAAATATTAACAAAACAAAATCTGCAGTCACCAATGTATTATATATATTGCAATTTAACATGAATTTGAAAAAGTTATAATTTTTAAGTGTCAGGAAGTATATTTCTGTTGTCTGTTTGGCTTCAAGATCTCAAAAAAAAATATAAAAAAAATGCTTAATTCAACAGAAAGTGAGGTAATTTTTTTTTCTTTTTTGTCATTTCCAGTCGAAAACTTCATGTTCTACTGAAATTAATGCATTGAATGAAGGCATCTTGTGTTGATAGATAAAATAAATTTAGAAAAACAGGATAATGTTCACTTCTAAACTAAATGAACTTACAAAGGCAGAACATTCAGATCTACACTTTGATGGAATAATAACCTATAGATATACATTATAAATATATATACACATATACCTTATACTGTAGATATACAGATATGACGCCCTGACTTACAAAAGTCCTTACTACAATCCATTATGTAAGCCAATTTTCAGATATGTTGAATTTGTGACCTTCTCTCACCATTCAACATACCCTATATCACAAACACACAAGCTAGTAATAGGGTACTGTACTAAATAACATAATAAATAATGGCAGACATATTGAATGAAAGATAAAGTTTACAGTCGGAAAACTATAAAATGTATGTCGGAATATTTTCTTCGTAAGTACAGATTTACATACGTTGAGAGCCATTTGTGTAAATGTGTGTGTGGATATGTATATATATAATGTGTATGCATGTGTGTATTATATATATATATGATGGCCATAATTAAAGTTTTCCTATTCAAAACCTCTTTAGCTCTTAACTAATAAGCAGAATTCGGAAATATGTTATTCCAGACGTGGGGGGAAGGATTCATGAAAGAAAGAAAAAAAGTTTCAAAATCTGCTAGTAGAGTGAAATTTGGCACTGCATAAGAGAAAATGCATGACAAAGTATCAACAGATGCATACTAAGAAGATGAAATTTCAAGTTTTATGTTTGCTCTTTTCAGAAACTGAATTGGCCTAAAATTTTATTTTCAAAATAAAAAAAAAACTGCTGCACTTCACCTAAGAGAGTAGAAAATTTGCACATTCCCAGCAACAGAGAGTTATAAAGGTAGAGCTCACATATCATAAGTGTATTCTGTATGTTTGCTGTTAAAAATGTATCTTACTCTGCCTACATGTGCTTAAATTGTGAAGTTCTTTTACCTTAAAGGATGCAACTCATGCAGCTGCTCTGCATTAATTTCATTGCTGTAAGAACTTGCTTAAAGTTTGATTAGAAAATTTGAGGAAACTGGATCCTTGCAAGTTAAGCTTGCAAGAGGAAGGAAGACTATTTCACCTCAGCTATCAGAGGAAGTTGCAATTGCCGTAGTTGTCAAATTCATGGATAATGCTGCTGGAACTAGCAGTGCATGGGAGTATCAAGATAATTGGATGTCTCTTATTCTACTGTGTGGAAACTTCTTTGGAAACTAATCAACTATTGTCCTTACAAGATCAGTTCCAGCAGCAGTTCATTGGAATGATCCTGAAAAATGACTTAACATTTGCTCTTTAACATTGTTGGCCAGTATCGAAGGGAATGATATGTGACCATCAAACATTCTATAGGCAGATGAGGCTCATTTTTATTTTGACATGATTGTCAAAATTCAAAACTGTCACACATGAGCTTCAGAAGCACCATATATTATTGACAAATACCATTGCACTCGCCAAAATTCACTGTCTGATATGGTGTTATTTCAGATTTCATCCTAGAACCATTCTTTTTCGAGGAATTGCACCCATCAGAAGCAGCCACCTATTCTATTACATAACAAAGATCTCGCAATGTTGTGCAGTTTTATTCTTCGTCAACTGCAGCAAAGAGGATTACTGTATGAGACAATATTGCATGACCAATACAGCAGTTGTTACAACATCACTTTACTGAAGAAAGAGTCGCATCTTTCTTTCATTAGTTGCTTCTTTGCAATTACATAGTTACTAAGCTCACCTGATCAAATTAACCATGTTAATTTTGACTGTGGTCAAGGCCATTGTTTATGATCCAGAAAGTGTCCCTAATCTGGATGTCCTAAAATCAACTTAGCATATTGCACATGCAGAACATTACTCCAGAAATATTGCATTCTGTATTCAAGTACAGTTAGTTATCAAATGAAATTTCTGTTTCAGGAAAATGGAAATCACATCAAAAATCAACTTCATCATCAGTGACTGTATGTGACTTTGGAGCTTTGACAGTATTTCCTCTAGCATGTTTGTAATATTTCTATATCAGTTTGAAAAGAATACCACACAAAAGTTTGAAATTTCATCTTAGCTTTGTCTTAGTTATTCATTTGTTGATCCTTTTGTCATGTATTAATCCTCTTGTATTTCGGCACTGCATTTCATATATTGGCAAATTTTTTAAATATTTTTTTTATTGGAATTTTTCCCCCTACGTCTGAAGTAACCTATTTCCTAATTCTGGTGGCCTTTCCTTTTACTAATTTATATCTATTAATTTAGTTGGAACTGCAGAGACCTGTGAATACGGATATTTTAATTATGGTCATCCGATATATTTATATATATATGTGCATAGTAAACTGCACTCGGTTAACTCAAGATCTAGTTCAGCTATTTTTTTTTTTTTTTTTTTTTTTACATTACCTACATTTTTTTTTTAGCTTTACAAATATTGTATGCAACATTACTAATTCTAAACTTGTGTGTTGTGATATTTTATTTCTCAATGCTGAAAAAAAGCTAAAGAAGTAGCTTTATTATTGTGGCATTTTGCATTTTTATATTTATACATAATACATAAGAATTTTAAGGTAAGTAATATGAATGATTTTGTTTTTTCTTTACTGTGATTTCCTTTTTTTATTTATTATTATATATATACAGCTTATCATTTGAACTAATTATGCTTTCATTTTGCCCACTAGCATGGCTTTTTTAAAAACTTGTATTACTAAAAAAAAAAGTGAGCATTTGATCATCTTTTCAGATCATAAAGAGAAGTGTGGCATGTTTTTTCTAAATGTTTTAAATTTTTCTCTATTTATTTAGTTTTAAAGTACTGATTTGTGTTTGTTTGGGATTAGTAAAATGTATTTTTTCCCCTTAATTCTTTTATGGTTCTTAAAATTGATTTGTTTATTTATTTCAGCATTCAGCCATTGACTTATAATACAGGCATTCTCAAATTGGTATTTGTGATACTGGAATTTCCT
>JAFIDM010003189.1:54904407-54974985 GCA_023159025.1 Thereuonema tuberculata | reverse complement strand
GACGGATAAATGCTCACATTTCTCGCCCCTTGTTGAGGCCAAAAGATTAACTTCTAAGAGCCCGGGTGTTGGCAAAAAAAAAAAAAAAAAAAAAAAAAAGTTTTTCATTATTCAATGTGTGGTTGGTCATTTCCGGACCCAGTTAATTGTTTTATTTTTTTTTAAACATCATTTATTAAATCATTCTTTCCCTATTTTGTATATCTGTGTTGTAATTTATGAACATTTTGAAATACATTTTATTGCATCGTACTATGACAACAAACAACCGTACTTTGAATAATGAAAACTATGTTTTTTACAAATACTATTCATTTCCATGCCCCTATTTATGTGAACTTTTTTGTTTGTCTTACTAAGTAGAACCTACCTTTAAAGTTTGTACAGGGAATTTTGAATCACCCTGTATATATATACCGGCTGATCATCAGTAAAGTACTTGTCATGAATAAAATATTCATTTTCCTCATGAACAACCCAAGCATATAATAAAAATCCCTAATATCTTGACAGGGTAAAGAGGGTAAATAAATAGCAAAACAATCTTAAATTCTACCATGTAACTAGAGTTCAATTAACTGAAATAAAATGGAAACAATTACAGACTCGATACACTGGGTTCAATGAGTAAATATCTAAGCGTAAGTGTAGTTAATAAATGTAAGATAAATCTATTTACGGCAAAATAAATACAAACATCAAGACAATGAAAAGATTGACTAAAATGTTTATATAATTCTCTTCAAATTTGTTATTTAAATACACACAGTGTCTCAGATACAAAGAGAATGTTTAAGATAATGTGGTCTTTATTATGACAGTTTCCATAGTTTCTTACTAAAGATGAATTCATAAGGAGGATTTTTCTTGTTCTCTTTGAACTACAGTTAATATGATAGAAAAAGAGAACTTACAGTCAAATAATAGTCGCACACTTTTGTTTTTATTTGAGATCCCAAATTTTATGAATAAAACACACGAGATTTTTTTTTTTACATACTAGCTTTCACTATTTCAGAACAGAAATAAAAAACACACATTTTTATGCTTCAATGTATCCTGGCACATTAACGGAATAATGAAGCACATGCCATTGTTCTGACTTTTCGACTCTGAATTCAAGACTGGATTTGTGAAAGATATCCGAGTCGCTCTGTATCTAGTCTTTCATTCCAGTCATCACTGCTGTTCTCTGCCATCCCTGAAAATCTTCTTGGTCTTCGCATCGGCATTCTGTGGATGCAGCATGTTTTTGATTCCATCTCCTCTTAGCTTTTACAGATTGCACACAAACACACATTGCACACACATAACGGGAATTGTCTTTCTTTTCCCATCCTGCTGAGATAAACAATTTTCCTATCCAACATTTCTCAAAACGCAAGATTGGGCCAGGCTGATCATTAATCACAATGCTACTAGACCAATCGAAAACCAGTGAGTGCTTCCGAAGATTCACAAAAATAATAACTGGCAGTAACTGAGAGTGATTAAGAACTAAATAGTAACTTAAGAAATAACTAATTATTATTACAAAATATCCAGTTATATAGACATAACTATGTCACCAATAAACATTCAAAATTATATCTTCTTAAAATGCCAAAAATTTAAACAATAACTAACATCTTATAAATAACTTCTTCAAAAAACACACAAACACCTATGGCAATATTTCGACTTCTATTTTCAAAGCCTTATTCATGCCTTTTGGAAAGGAGAACACGTCTCCTTATCCTAAAATGAAAAATACAAAACAAGAATAATCATTTTTCATTTTAGGATAAGGAGACGTGTTCTCCTTTCCAAAAGGCATGAATAAGGCTTTGAAAATAGAAGTCGAAATATTGCCATAGGTGTTTGTGTGTTTTTTGAAGAAGTTATTTATAAGATGTTAGTTATATTCAAAATTAACCAATAGTGGTAAAGGTGACAATGAGTCGGACATATAACATTTGAAAAGATAGTTGACAAATTTATGGTTATGGGAAATAAACTATATGAAAGTTCTCTTGAAAACAGAACGATAGAAAGAACATAAAAATATAAGAAAGCAATAAATTACCAAAAAAAGAGAAAAACCAAATGTCAAGAAAAGATTAAAAGAAAGATAAACATAATTAATGACTTATCTTTACAATTATTGAATAAAAGATAAAATAAGAAAACACTAATGAAATAAAAGAAAAACAACAGTCTCACAGAAAAAACAAATATAAACCATTACAATCCCCTATTCAACACTGTCTAGAGTGGAATGTAGCAGTCCAAATACAACGAAATTTGGTAGGGTGATGTTTCCAGAAAAAAAGATATTACCAAAAGTCACCACTATGCCACTTGTGGTGCTGCAAGTAACAAATATTTTATTTGGAGAAGACATTCATGCTATACAGAGATACTGCCCTTGGCAACGCAAGCAAAACTGCTCTCTGTAGTCCCCATTCTGAAAGTGATAAACTGTTCAACGACAGACCGTAACTGATCTGCTGTGATGCTTCTCACATGCAGTGTGATATTGTCTTTCAAGGCTGCCAAACTTGCAACATGTCCTAGATACACCACACATTTTAAGTGTCTCCACAACTTCAAATCACAAGGATCCAGAAAAGAGGTGGCCAGGTGGTAGGAAATTCATGACTAATCACTCTGCTCTCTGTGAAATAGTCGTAGAAACATTTGTACAGGGCTTCCATCTTTCATGAAAATGGTTGACTCCAGACACTGTTGCTGTAACAGTTGGGTTACGACAAAGGTGTTGGCATCTCTCGGTATCTCTGGGCCGTCACAGAGTATGTCACAGGGCGACCGTGTATAGCTTCTTTGAAGAATGGTTCAAGCAATAACGTGGCTGTCAATCCACACCACACTGTCAGCTTAGACCAGTGCAGTGGAATCTGCTGAAAAACATTGGGGATATCCATTTCCCAACTGCGATAATTATGCATGTTCACTGCTCAACTGAGGTGAAAATGTGCCTCGTCACTTCACAAGATCTGCAATAACCACAACTCGTCCACTTTCATTCTGGTAAGGAAGGTTAATACAAATTCCAGTCAGATTTCCCTGTTGGTTGTAGCTGGTCTTATATGGGTAACAATGTACCACCTTTACACTATGCAATGGATTCATCTAGCTGCCATGATACTGCATGTTCACTACTAGAGCCTGTGACATTATTTATTGACTCTTCAACATGTGTGTTCAACAGCTGTGTAACATCTTCCATTACTTTTGAAGTGATAGGTTTGCGTCCTCGACAGGGTTGAACTCCAAGATGTCTTAGTTTCTTCGATTCGAGTGATCATTCTCCTGAGAACTTGTGGAGATAATAGTCCTCAGTGTAACTGCTTACAATGGCTGAATTCCCAAAGTGAGGCCATGGCTTTGCTGTTTTCTTAAAACAGCTTTCCAAGCAATGGGCATTCTGGCAGGTTTATGAGCATTGTAGCTGATACAAATGACATCCAGCAATTGTGGCAACTTTTACCAACCTGCGGACTTAGCTGCAACATGTGCGTTTTTGCAAATGAAACTTGTTTTCATTGCTTGGAGCACCCTACCAAATTTCGTTGTATTTGAACTAGTACGTATTGCTCTAGATAGTATTGAAAATGGGTACTTTAATTATGATCTGTCCGGTTCTAAATGTTCTAAAATGCAAATGATTGATTGAAATCTTTGCCTTGCAAAACCCGAAGGGTATGCTTTGAGTTTTGCCTGTTCGATTATTATATATATATATATATATTTGCTTGCCGTTTCTATGTTTACTATGCTTTCCCATTACTATCCTATGCAGAAAATACAAACGTAGCAGTCCTTGAGTATTTGAATTGATTATGATAAATTTTAAACTTTTAAGACTTTAGCATTTTATGGCTTTTAGCTAAATACATGCTTTGAATTTGCCAAGTCTTTTAATTGCCTCTTTTTTTTTTGTACTTTTTTTTGATGTAGAAGACAGTATCATAAATTTCCACAAATGAGTTCATACCAGAGAATGTTGGTCCATCGAGTAGCTGCTTTTTTTGGAATGGAGCACAATGTAGATCAAGCTGGAACCTCAGTCGTCGTCAATAAGACCAAAAATACAAGAATGTAAGTTTTTATTTAGAAGCTTTTTTAAAAAAAGATATAATGCTTATATTATTTTTATTCTTTCATTTTTTTTTTAAATTTGAAGGGTTAGTTGGGAAATATAAATGACAGTATAAATCTGTAAAGTAAATTAAAATTTATTTATGGTAATAATTATTTTTGAAGAATAATATTTGCAATTATTTTTTGAAATTCATGGAGTATGAAACATAATTTTAAAGTTTGATTTACATACTTTGAAGTTGATTTTCATGCTTTATCATGAAATGCAGCTATCATTTTAAGTTCATTTTAAAATAGTTTGTTTCTGTTTAGGCCTGATATGAAATTTCGAGAACAAATCAAGGATGAATTAGTACCCGAAGAACCCAAACGGTCAATTCTGAAAAGGGATAGTTCATCATTTGAAGAAGGAAAAGATGTAAGTATTTTTTTAATTTCATTGAAATATTTTTCCCTGAATTTATTCTTTCTTTTGTCATTTTTTCACTAATCAATTGTCGTAAGTAATTACCCAAGTGAAGAAATAAAAAAATAAAGTTTCTATAGTTATCTAATTTTTTCTTCACAAAACTTCAGAAATAGTCTTTTAAGCTATCAAAATGCAGATGCTTTTATTTATTTATTTCTTAATTCAAAGCACGTGTTCTGTGATAATGTTTCCTAACATCTAATGATATACTGTATTAAGTTTTTAGAGACATTGAGATGATGCCTAAGAGAATTTAAAAAAGATGGAGGTACAGTGGAAACTCGATTAACCGTCACCTTCGGGACCGGGACTGTGCCGGTTAACCGAATAGATGGATAACAGAAATTTCGCAGTAAACATGTACAGTAACGAAATTTCAATGCTGGTTTGGGACGAAAGGCAAACAATAAATTGTAATACAAAGAAAAATCTTATCGGTAACAAATAGATATAGTCAAACACCAAACAAATAATAATAATAATAATAATAATAATAATAAAAACATAAAATAGTAGGCCTACTAGATAATAAGATTTATATGTTGAAGCTGTAATCAGTCATCTTCTTCTGTTTCTTCGAGGCTCGAGCTTTTTTTCGCGGCAATGTCCCGTATTTTACAGAGAAGTAGGTTTTGCGATCGATGATGGATAACAGAGTGACGGTTAATCGAGTTTCCACTGTATTTCTTCCTTAATTTAGTAGGAATAATTCATAACTCAGCACAACAGATATGCAGTTAAATTTATATGAATTTACTAAGACCAAGTATTTACTAAGGGACATCCTAGAACAGCTGTTTCTCACTCTTTGACAATCGTCAGCTAGGAGTAGTCAATAGTAAACAGTGAGGTCTTGATACAGAGGCTAATAGGAACAATCATGGAAATAACAGTGGAGCCTCTAAAGCTTAAACAAACAAACAAAACACAACTACCAAAAAAATTAGGGGAGAAAATTCTTGTGCTGGCATTCTGCCAACCTCATTGAATTTTTTTAGTGCATAAAAAGTATAAAAAAGGCACATAAATATTATTAAACATCAATGGGTGAGACCAAGTGTTTATGCGCTAAAAAAGAAAAAAAAAACTCATTGAGGCCAGCGGAATGCTAGCACATGAATTTTCTCACCTATGCTTTTTGATGAGTTTTTTTGTTAGTTTAAGCTTTGGAGGCTCCACTGTGATTTTCAATGATTTATCCACTAATTGTTTACTTAATTATCAATTAATTTATCACATTTCCGGTTTATTAATAATTCTCAAGTTTGTATATATTTTAATGGAAAACAAATTCCATTTTAAACACAGAAATGTGCTACTTTATGAATAGAATCTAGTTTATTATCATCAAAATTGAACATACAATCAGGATACAAAACAATAAGGAAACTTAAAAGAATGTGGTGGTTGCAGTATCACCATTCTATAATTACAAGGATGTGCAATTAGTAAAAAGAGTTTTAAGAGATAGGCTGGTCATTCCAAAATCTGGAGGTATTTGTTTTATTTCTTTTAAAATTCAGAACAATAGTCACCTCTTTCAGTTTTGTTTTGTTTTGTTCTTTGTTTTCAAAGTCCAGTGCAATGATAATCTCCAATTGTGATAATTACTTACTCTCTAAATAACTAAATAAAATTTAATAATTCAGGCAGCTCACAATCGTTGAACATTATCTTTTTCTTTATAGCAAGTTTTGTGGCATAGACAATAGCAACTATAATAATTAAATAACATAAGATTACAAAGGCAAATTTTCAAAGTCTTTATGGCAACTTCTTTTATCAAGCAAAAATTCAAACTAGATCATACAAATAATGAATAGGACATAGCAGTAATAAGAAATACAACCACACAGTTGTAAAGGAAAATAAAATAATAATTGAAATTATTTCAATAATATAACTGCATAATAAAAATTAATACAACATTGTGTATTATTTAAATGAAAAATTGTTATTCTTGCTCAAGATATAAAGAATATTATCAGTACTAAAATTTCTGTTAATGCAATCTAAAATGCGAATAAATAGAGCTTCTACAATTTTCCTCTTTTTATCATCAGTTTCAAGAGTCTTGATTTTTTTTTAAGCTCAGTCTGATTTTTTTTTTCCGAAATTTCCTATTTCCTTCAATCTAAATCTTTTTGAAGTTATTTTAATATCCTTTGTTTCTCTCCAGTGTAGAAGTCTTCAAAATCATCATCATTCTCAATTCCCTTGTATCCTACAACATCAGAGTGGAGCTTTGTCAATCCACTCCTAAAATTTATTGCATACAATTCCTTCACTTATCCTCCACATAAGTTCTGCATTTATATCATCTCTTCCTGTGGCTTTCCCTAGTTTCATTCTCTTTAAGGCTCCTCCAATTTCATCCTCTCTTATCTGTCTCGATTTCCTTTTATTAATTGTTGAAGCTGTAATTGTATCTTCTATTAATTCTTCACCATCTTCTGCTTTAAATTTGTCTTCATAGTATTGGTTCCGTACCTCGAGAATATCAGATAGTGAGGTTGCCAATTGGTTGTTTCTATCCTGAATTATTCTAAATTGCTTTCCTCTAAGATTCCTCATTCCACCATTTAATTCTTTTGCTTATTTCTCATAATTTCTTCTTTCCACACTTCTGTAGCTATTTGTAAAACATAGGGCTTATACACATCCCATCGTTCATCAATTATCCATTCTATCTCGCCATCATGTTCTCTTGCTACTCGTGTTTTAATCTTTCTTCATATTTTTCTTTTGGAATTTATATTTTTCTGGGAATTTGAGGATGTTGATTTCTTGTATCAGGAGTACAAATGGAAAACCGCTGGTTTTTTTTTTTTTTTCAAAATTTGAGCTTTTATTGTGAGATAATGATTACATAATTATTCTTCAAAATATTGTCCATCGCTAGCCACAACTTTTTTCAATCTTTCTGGCAGCATACGGATTCCGCATCAAAAAAACTGCTCCTCTTTTGAGTCGATCCACGAATCGACCCAATTTTTGACTTCTTCGTAAGAACGGAAGTGCTGCTCAGCCAGGCCATGCATCATCGATCGGAGTAGGTGGTAGTCGGAAGAGGCGATGTCTGGAGAATACGGCGGATGGGATAGGACTTCCCATTTCAGTGTTTCCAGGTAGGTTTTCACAATCTGAGCAACACGTGACTGAGCGTTGTCGTGTCTCTGCTCAGAATCCGGCCATTTTTCCTTCAATGCTCAACTGAAACGCATTAGTTGTGTTCGGTAGCGAGCTCCTGTGATGGTTTCACCCGGTTGCAGCAGCTCATAATATACCACGCTAATCTGGTCCTACCAAATACACACCATGATTTTCGAGCCGTGGATGTTTGGCTTGGCCGTCGTCGTTGATGCATGGCTTCGGTATCCCCATGTTTTTTTTCGCTTTGGATTATTATAATGGATTGACTTCTCATCCCCAGTGACAATGCGATGCAAAAAAAAGTTCCTTTTTTGTTGTTGGAGCAGCTGTTCACAGTGAAAAAACGCCATTCGATGTTTATTGGCATCAACTCGTATGGTACCCAATTTCCTTACTTTTGCATCATTCCCAAGGTTTGCAAACAATGTGAAATGGCTTGTTGAGTCACGCTCAATGAATCTGCAAAGTGCTTGTTGCGTTAAACATGAATCTTCATCCAGTTATGCCTCCAATTCTGTGTCTTCAAACTTTTTCACCGATCCGGGACGCTTCTTGTCTTCCACGCCAAAAATCACCCATTTTGTAGCGTTGAAACCATTCGTGACACGTTCTTTCACTAATAGCAGCCTCACCATAAGTTTCTACAATCATTCGATGTGCCTCAGCTGCAGATTTTTTTTTAATTGAAGGCAAAAAGCTAAACTTCCCACTACGTTTATTTGGCTCAAACTTTGACATATCCGTGCAAAAAAAAGGATTTGACGCCGATAAAAATTCACAAATCTAATGATGAGGAGTTGTTGACAGATGCTTAACCTTACCATGTGATGTTTCTGATCTGCCATTTCTGACCAGCATTTACTTCTAGTGCCATCTATTGGGAAACGGCGGTTTTCCATTTGTACTCCTGATATATTTTTGGCTTTTCAATTTTTTTTTTGGTACAGTTGGCTGTGCATAACAAGAAAACTATGGTCTGTGTTTCTGCACCTCTAATTACTTTTATCATTTGCAACTGAATACTTTGTTTGTCTTATTTATGTCATGTAATCAATCACATTCTTTGGATCTTTACTATGTGCTTTGTATGTAATTTTGTGTATCCTCTTGTGATTGTGAAAGGTATGAGCAACTGTTTGTCAATGCAGAATTCTATCATCTTATTTCTCTTTTCATTCCATATTTCTTCTCTTCCATGTTATTCCATACAGTTATGTCCTCTTTTTCAATTAATGCCAATTTGAGCATTTCAGTCCCCCATTACAATTATACGCTTGTCTTCTATCTATTAATCTAGCACACATTCTTTCTAGGTCAACATAGAACTTTTCTTTTTCAACAATACCAACTTATTGTGTATGAGCAAATATCTGTATAATTGTTAGTTTCATCTAGCTGAAGGTCCATTTCTACTATTCTTGAACTTACTCCTTCCCACATTTTACATTTTTCATCCATTTGATGTACACCTTCTTTCGCTCTGGTTTCAAATGGATTCCTGAGAATTTCATCACAATTTCTAGTTGTAATTCATCCTTCCCCTTTACTCAGACCTAGTATTGATATATTATACTTTTCCATTTCCCCAATTACTTCAATTTCCTTTCTTGTTAAGCTTCACCCATTCCATGTTCAGAATCATATTCTCGTTTCATGATTTTGATTTAGTTGTCCACCACTCAGTCCGATTTCTGAGGCTAAACAACTTCTCTGAATCCAAACGAAGCATCATGCGTATGATTAACCCTGCGATGACTTCACCAGAGCCCTGTTAGCCAAGAATTTCATGGTTCCTGTCAGGTCTTCATAGCTACTGTATCAATCATGGAAAAAATTTCCCATTATACTCACCCTAACTCCACTACTACTGTTTCTCACTCTCTTGACTTAAGACTAGGGTTGACCTTTGGGAGGATTCCACAATCCTGGCATAGTTATTTGCATACAGCTTCATCAGTAGTAAGGCACTATTACTGGCTTTTTTCTTTTAATGGTGATTTTCTTTTCAAAGTGTTCTATATATTGTTATCATTCTTAAAGTTAATTGTCTTTAATAATAGCTTCATTTGATTTTAAAATGATTATCTAACACTGTAATACTGCTTCTTTATACTGAAATGATCATTTAATAATAACAGTGTCTTCTTAAGTTTTAAAAGTCCCTTTCAATCTAAATTAAAATTATAATTTTACTGTAGTTAAAAAAAAAAATACTAATAAATTCAAAAATAAATATTTAGTAAAAAAATATTTATTTTTATATTCTTTTCTTCATATCTGAAGATGCGAAATAAGTATAATTTTTAAAATATATATTTTTTTTCCTTCAAAGAAGTACAGAGTGCTTATTCTAAAAATTTTTATGTAATATGTTTGAAGGGGCAGTGCAAAATGTACACAAGCCAACTTCTTGTAAACAAAGATTTAAATTTTTGATTCATGATTTGATTCATGATGAATAATTCGGAAAAGTTTCCAAAGATGAAGAACCTGAACCTGTGGTTAGTTTGTTAAAAAACATTCACAGTTTCCTGTTTTAAGAATACCAAAAACCTATGAAATACTCATATACAGAGCAAGATCTGTACAAAGCCGTTTTCATTTTTTGGACAAATAGAAGATCAAATTTGGGTCAGCTGACACAGGAGCAACAAGACTGATGATATTTATTCACTGAAAACAAAGTTACAAAGGCCAATTTTAGCCAAAAGATATTGCTGAAAGTACTTTAAAAATATATTTTTGATTATATTTGATTCCTTGAAGTCGTTTTGATGGGTGTGGGGAGGAATCATTAATCAGTTAAAACAGTACTAGTGTTTTACAGTTGATTGATATTAAGTTACAATATATTACATTTGTTTAGAGTCTTGTTGTTTAATAATTAATGTTATGTCAAAGTAATATTTTTCAGTTTTATATAGTAGCAGTTTTAAATATCCATGCTTCCCACGGGTTACAAAAAAGAATGGTTTTGATGTGGATGACGAAGAAATTGTAATTGTGAGATGACTTTAAAACTTTTCGATTGGTAAAAAAAGTCCCGTGGTAGTTAAAATTAATGTTAATTTCTATTTTGCAACTCGATAAGACATAGATATGAAATTAACATCGATTTCGGAGAATATAAGACTCCCACCCCTTTCTGCCCTTCTCCACATCTCTATCACTTCAAACCTTCCCCAGTTGGTAAAAAACAAACATGTTGGTTACAAAGTTTGCTATATTCTGATTTTGTAACCTGAAAACTGCGTGAAGTACACTTCAATGAAGATTTTCGAAAATTCGTCGATAGGCATATTTTAGATTTTGACAAAGAACACTCGCGCAAAATTTGTGTTACCAACTGAAGTAGTTTCGGAGAATCACTTTGCTTCAACCTCCTTCCCGTTTACACACCCTTTAGGACCTGAAAATAAAAAATTCATTGAATAATCTTTTTCAATATTGACAAAGAGCATTTATGTGAAATTTTGTGTTTCCAACTAAAGCGGTTTCAGAGATATGCGTACCCTTCAAGAAAATTTGCCCCCCCCCCCCCCTGTTTATACCTCTTAATCTGGATTCGGGTTTTCATTGTTCTTAATTAAAGAAGATTTAATTAAACAAAAAAGTTAAGAAGAGTGTTATTTATTTCAAATTATTAATAAAAAAGAAAAGAAAATTCATTATCATTAACAGGAAAAAAAAAAGGAAATACAAAAAAAAAAAAAAAAATTATTACCTTTGACCGATCTTTACCTCTCTTTAGGACCCTGCGGAAATAAGCAGGCTACAAATTGAAACCTGGACACATCTTCCCTGGGGCGGTTGCAAGTTGAGCAATTCCATTTTTACCTGGTGCTTGTGAAAAGAGAATCCACTTTTAAAAAATGAAGTAAAAAAAAAAAAGGGGGAAAAAAAGGAATAACAAAAAAAAATTATTGCAATCAAGTGGATGTGAACCTACCTGGTAACCATACCTCCACTTGAAAATTATAAAAAAATTAAATTGGAGGAGGGGACAATGTGTTCAGGTTTCAGTTGTAGCCTGTTATTTCTGCAGGGTCCTAAAGAGTAATTCTGTAAAGTTCGGTCCAGATTGTCAAAGGCCCTAGTAGTGTATAGTAAACAAATAAACCAACGAACATCCTCCTTTTTAAATATAGATTATTGAACTCGAACCTCAAATATATAAATAAACCTGCAATGATTCTTTGCAGTTTTTCTCAATACTAAGAAACCGAATAGTTTCAGAAAATATTTGTTTTATTCTGTCAGAAAGTATGGACACTAGCAAAGTATCTTAATGAAATGAGACTTGAAACTTTCTTGGCTGTGGAGTATGAAGAACTCTTCAAACTATCTAACACTTACTGAAATAAGCCAAACTTTAATCGCCCATTCTAATACTGTAACTATGGTGTAAAATAATAATAAAATAATGTATATCACAATATTATTAGCTGAGCTACAAAAGGGCGTGGTTCTGAGGGGCTTAAGAAAGTGGACCTTAAAAAAGGTATATAATCTCCAAAATTTAATGATATCTCCACAGTTAGACTAAACTCTAAAATGTGAAATTCAGCAAAAACAATGCCTTATTCTCTAAATTACTTAAGGACATCAAATTTTTGCCTATATTTAAAAAAAAAAAAAAAATGCCCATAAGATGGATTTATGTACCGTATACCAAAAATTAAGATAGATGCATAAAATAACACAAAATTTCAAATGTGAACATTTGTTTTAAATTAATGTATTATTCTTTGAGTTACTTAAGGGTACATATTTTTTTTAGCTCATATTATTAAGTGACTTAAGAAAACAACAATACAAGTACTAAGATCTAATAAGGACTGGGCAGTAAGACTAAAATCCTAAATATGACATTCAGAGTTGATCAACAAAGTAATCTTTTAGTTATTACGGTTACAGCATTTTTGGCCCAAATTCTAAACTGGCTCCGAAAAATGGTCTGCAAACACCAAATTCTAAAGGAAGTATCTAAAAAAAAAAAAGTAAAATCTTAAATATGAAACTTATGTAGATCAGTTTGTTATTCATTGTTTTTTTTTTTTTTATTTATGTTGTTGTTGTCCAATAGCTCGAAGTGGCTTAAACCATCTTTGATCTTTCTTCCCAATAGAGTCCAATTTTGGATTTTATGGAACCCTGTATTTCTTCAAATTTTTCTATCAGAGGTTATTTCAGTGTTACATTAATATTATTGAAAATGTATGTTTTAAATCTACTATTTTAAAGAATTAGTAAATATCGTCAGAAAGTGGATATTTCTGTAAGAGATATGACAAACTTTAACGTCTCCTATTACATTTATTTTTATTCTTTGTATTTTCTATTATTGCAGATTGATGGAGAGCACTAATTTTAGATTTGTATTGGAATATAGAAAAATGAAGCGTCTTGCTATTAGTTGCTGGCTGTCTATTTTTCATAATGCCTGCTACCAGAATCTTTTAAATATCAATTGGACCTAATCTTTCAGTATTCTCTTCCAGCTTCTTTATTAAATATCTGAAAAATTACTTTTAAAGGAAGGATTCTTAAACTGTAGTTTGTAGAACCTATTATTTTTGTTAGGTCTACAGTTTTCTTTACATTAGCTTTTTTTTTTATGTTGGCAGAGGGTCCTTAGCTATCAATACTTCCTTTCTTAGAGAGAAAGTAAAAGTGGTAAAATGGCAGTCTGTGAATTCACTATTGCTAAGAAAAAAAGAACAAGAAGTAATGAATGAACATCTTAAGATTATATGTGAAGCAGATGGCAAAGCTGATAAAGCATTTGTTTATTATCTCAACAAATGTGCTTTTAGTTTCATTATTTTAGAACACTGCAATCTTGCATTTTAATTAATTCAAAGTAGTGCATGTATGAAATTTTCCCATACTTACATTATGTTTTGTCCTAAATGTTTGTGCATTCCCTGAAGATGGATGGACTTAGTATTCCGAAACTGTCAGATTAACCCTGTCTTTTTTATCTGTTCATTTTAACATTATCAAATAAGTGTGATTTAATTTTCAATTTATCTTCTTGATATTTTGATACTTTGGCTTTTGTGAAAGAGTAAAATATAAACGGCATTTCATTTGCAATGATGCATGAAATATTCATGTACAGAACTGTTAATTTTAATAAAATTAAATGTCTTGACAAGGATATATCTGCTTCTTCTTCCTCCATACTTGTTACCCAGAAGGGATGAACTTAAGACGATCTCTTATCAAGAAACTAATTTTATCAATCACTCTTAGCATTCTTCAGTTAAAAATTTTACTATTTCCACTTTTGCTGGATTTTAATTCTTGTTTCATTCACTGTGTTACAACTTCAAATTGTGTTCCTGAATTCATTGTAGCAGTTTTTGTAAACTTTGTAAGTGCTTTTTCCTAAGTTTTACCAACGATGACTACATGCAGTCTATCCACTCCAAGGCTATCCATCATCATTTGAAAGAAGCTGGTGCATTTGCATGTCCAAAGGACAGTAATTTGAACTGAAAAAGCTGTAATAAAAACTGATTTTTCGTGACTGTCAGGATGCAAGGACATTTGTCAGTATCTAGATTGTAAATCCATTACTGTAAAATATCTGTTTACACCCATGAAATTGAGAAAGTCATCGACGTGAGGGAGTGGTTAATAATCCATTTCTGTTCTGGTTAAGGTTATGATAATCAACATAAAATCTC
The DNA here is from genome assembly GCA_023159025.1 of Thereuonema tuberculata. Lineage (NCBI taxonomy): Eukaryota > Metazoa > Arthropoda > Chilopoda > Scutigeromorpha > Scutigeridae > Thereuonema > Thereuonema tuberculata. The sequence continues at coordinate 54,960,564 of JAFIDM010003189.1, read as the reverse complement.
CAGCTATTATCATTCTTTTTAACCAGTGGATTGGACTGCTGAACTGACTTTATGATGGTTCAGTGATATCATTTGCAAGCTTTTCTGTCTCTTAAGTTCTTCATAATTTCATGTTCCTTTGGTGAATGATGGTGCACAGGTGATTGGGGGCAGAGGTTTCACATGTTATTTACGATCACATATTCTCCACCAGTAGTACTTCCATAGTTAAGTGATGCTGTTACTAATCAGTGCTGACAGTTTTTCAACAAATCTATCTGCTATCCAACTTTTCATCTAGTTGTAAAGCTGTTGTTTCGGTAGTTATAGTTGTTGTACCACTTACACATTAATTATAGTCACTCCTGCTCGGGTATCCAACACAGCTTTTATTTCGTTTTCAGTTATTCTAATAACAGTAAAGCTGAAGCTGAAGCTGAAATAGCAGATACTGCCTCACTGAGTTCCATTATGGTTGAATGCCCAGGCTTTGGATTTTGCATCTTTGCTTTTTCTTCTATCTGCATCTTCTGTTGCCAGACTTCTGCCTCACATTTAAGACAATATGTGATAAAAATGACCTTTCTCTCGACAGTGAAAACATTTTTTTTTTTTTTAATGCTATCTAAGCATTAGTGTTGCTGTAACAGGATATTATGATCTTTACTCTTTTCTCATTACATTCCTTTCTTCTTTTTTTTTCCCTTCCTTTTATATTTCCTTTCTTACTCTTAAAGCCTTTGTTGCTGTATTCCTGATAATAATCAGAATAAGTACAAACTTTTTCTCATAGAGCAACTATAGTTTATAATAATGTAATTTCTAATTTATTTCTGATTGTTTCTATTATGAATCATTACTGGTTCCATTAAAGCACAATTATATGGGCTGTGATAGAACTGTATTTTGATAAAAATATATTGAAAGATGGGATTGTCTTTCTTGTTTTCTTGTTTAGATGTATTCCATTGAACTACTTTGCTATGACTCTGCTTTAAAAGCTTGTATATTTTGTTTCCACATTGTTTGTTGATTCGTAAAGTGATAAAGCTCCTACCTTGCTGTCCTCATTTAAAAATCCAATGGCATGGCCTATTGATGAGTTATTCATATTATTTAATTCTGTTACTTCAAAAAGAAACTGAAATAAATTTTCCCAATACTTTTACTATACATAAGTTTTGATAATATGTATTTGCAATTGGGCTGGTTGAGTCATGACATCATCTGCATTATATCGCATCCCCGCTTCAGAAGTGACGCAATTCAAAATTCATCAGTATCTGTTAAACAACACAATAAAATCGCTTAAAATTGAATTACCTATTGTGAAGTAATGTGGGCTCGTAAATTTTTCGTTCAAGTTCTATCGTATCAGTGTAGCATTAATTCACAATAGGTTTTTCAATTTTAAGCTATTTTATTGTGTCGTATAATGGATATTGACGAATTTTGAGTTGTCATTTCTGAAGCGTGGGTGCGATATGGTGAAGTTGAAATCTCTCTTTCATCTCGCAAAGTTACGAAGGTCATACTGAAAGTTATGAGCAACAATTTTTTTTAAAAATCAGATTAATTTATTTTTGGAAAAACACACACATCACACTGATTCGATTCTTTTTCTTTCTTTTTTTTAATAAAACAATATTATATCTGGAAATATGTTCATTCAGCCAACAAATTCATTTTTATACCCACAAAACAACTACATTCATTTAAATAAATAAATAATGAAATATAATTTAATAGAATAAAAAACAGAGGTAAAACAATATACAACTGTTTTTAAATCTAGAAAAGGAGCTTCTAGGAAAACTTTAAAAAGAAGATTTATCTATGCTATTAAATAAAAGAATTACCGTTAGATAAGAACAAAAAATTCCTATTTAATCAACATATTATTATGCTTTCTAGATTTTTTCTAAAAATGCTGTACTTTAACAAACTATGAGTTGCTTAGGTGAAAATTTAAATAATGTAAAAAGTAAACACTTCATAAACTTTTTGGCTTCAATTCATAATAATTCTTGAGATCCTAACTCTTGTCATTCCTCAACTGTAAAAAGGAATGACAGAGCTGAGAATCTTGAAAAATTATTTAAATCTATCTGAAGAGCCATTGTGGCATATTATAACTCAATTAGTGGTCCCAGATATCCGGATTTCAATGGCTAATTGAAATTGCTTATTCCGAGTAAGAATAAACAACATGAGTAACTTATCCAAGAAACTAACGACGGAAGTTGTTAGTTCTGCGCTCACCTTTATGTGATTGACTTTTATACATCTCCCGAAGAAGGCCCGAGGCACGTAGCCGAAATATCGAGATAATATCTCATCCCGGAGTGAGGAAATCCCTCAAAAAAAGGACCTATACAGTAACTTTGTTACTCTTAATTTATTTATTTCATTACATTGTTACTGTATAAATTTGTTTCTTTTGTCCGGAATATTTAGCAATATAGTTATCTTCTTGCACGTAATAATACGATTTTCAGATAACTTGGCAAAGACTGGTAATTTTCACAGTGTTATCTCCTATGTAATTTTTAGAAGCTTATATCTTAATATTTATTATTTCTAATATGTTTAGCCTTATTATCATTAAATGGTGTCTCTGTGGCAAATTTGATTTTGCATTCTAGTTATGTTTTAATGGTAATAATCTATTATTAGCCGTGTCCTCATTGTGATGTAAAAATCAATCTCTTGTATATTCTCTTTCTTGTTTTATAATTTTTATTAAACTTTTTTATTATTAAGATATGAAATTTTGTGTAAGGGGTCTTCCATTAATCACGTGATGTTTTTTAGCAACTTTTTAACCCCCTCCCCCCTGGTGATATGTGGTGAGGTTTTACACTAACCCCCCCCCCCCTCCACAATCACCTGTATTTTTTTAGTAAAAAAAAACCTCTAAACCTATCTATTCAACCAAAAAAAAAACCACCCCCTAATTCTATCAAAAAAAATTCCGGTTGATACTTCGTTACCCCCCCCTCCCCCCTTGTGATACTTCGTGATTTTTTCCGACCCCCCCCCTCCACTTTTGAGCCTCACGGGATTAATGGATGATCCCTAATTTACCTAATTTCTTTTATATTTAGTTTTAATTTTTATTTTGTAGCAGTAATGCTAAAATTGTACTTGTTAAGTATTAACATTACAAATTACTTATATTTCCGTATTAAAAGGAAAGGAAACAAACATAATACAAGTGGATGTCACGTAGAAGTTTAAAATGTATAACTTATATTTTTTAATTTATAATAAATTTTAAAAACTGAATTTATTTGAATTTTTAAAAGCATAGAGTCTAAAAATTTTATACTATGGTTTCACATAAGTAACTCAAGTAGATAAATAAAACAGGATACCTATCTAGGTATCAAGTAAATAGATATCTGTTCTATATGGTTACAGAGAGAGAGAGAGAATATAATTATTAAGAAAATGAAAAAGCTGCTTAAGCTATTAAGATTATTGCATTATCTGATCTGTGCTAAAGCCTATAAAGGAAGAAGTTTTAAGTAATAATGACAGTTGATTTAAATCTGACTGTTTATACATTCTTCTTTTTTTTTTTTTATGCAACTTTAAAAACTAAGTATGTTCATCTTATATTTAATGGAAAATTAATCCTGAGTTAAATTTTAGTAAACATGCTTCAGTTAAGTGTTAATGTTCTGGTAGGCTGTCTATAAATGATAGGAAGGAACTAAGGAATCAGAATCAAATTCAGTCATCACTTGACTTGTGTCCAGGATCTGTTCCATCCTGCAGGACATAAGTCGATACATTAAATCAACAGAATATATGGGTTTGGGACTTAACCGTAATTAGTATACTGTCCCAAACACTGTACATTTCACTGATACTGGATTGTTAACAAATATTATTGATAAAACCAAGAACAATAGCAACGATGAAACAGAGAAGAAGAGGCCATAATATTCACCAAGACTGTTGCTGAACTTTGTAGTTTTATATTAAAAGGACCTTGTCGTTGCTTCATCAGTATCGTATGGAAGCAGATCCTTTCATGGCCTCTACAATCTTATCCTTATTTTTTAAAATGGTCGTCTCTGTAGAATGAGACCATCCTAAGTCATGTGCGATCACATTGATGGACTTACCAGCTTCATATTGCTTTTTAACTTGCAAATTCGTTTTAAGATCAGTTGCTCACCTCTTTTTTTTGTAATTCATCACTAGGGTTTTTGATTGGGAGTGTAGAGGCCATGTTGCAGAAAATATCGCACAATATTTAATGACAAATACACAAGTAACCTAAGCCTATTTCTCAAAAACAAAATCAACTGATGAACTGTTGAAGAAACGTGCCAACTGCCGACTACCGAGGGAAGTTGCTACTGAATGCGCAGTTACCACTGCACAGGATACATTGTTTCTAAATCTAACCTTTTTACTTCACACTCACTTGCATCTTGTTCGAATGTATGGTCGAAAATGTTATTTATTCTCTTATGGAATCATGGACATATCTTCAAACATGCATAACTCGAGTGGATGTAAGTCGAGAGATGACTATAAATATCGTTATTTTGGAATAGAGGGTTAATAAGCACTCATATTGTATCTTTTATATTTAAGCCTCCAATTATGTATTGACAATAATATGCTACATTTTTAATTATCAATACATCTTTGATAGAAATAGTGATAAAAATGATAGTCTTTTTCTTTGGCAATTGCTGGGTTTTCTACCTAATCACCTCATATTTACACAAATTATTTAAGTAAACAAATAGCTAGATTATTAAAAACAAAGAAATAATTATTCAGCATTAAAAATCACGTGTTTTATCTAACATAATTACAAGTTAAGCCTTAATGATTAGTATTTGGATTAGGTATTTACTGAAATAGAATGTTTGATATAAATATAAAATTATAGCATTTTTGGGTAATTTTGGGTTATGTAAGTTTCACCATGCTTTCATTCAGATTTTAATAGTCATTGCTCTATTAACCCTTCGCATGCCTGGTGGGGGGTCTCAAACCCCAGTTACTTTGAAAAATGCTTGTATTTTTTTTAATTACTGTATCGGCGCCACTATGCGTCTCAGTAGGAGGAGACAGATGTTTAAGGCAGCAATTGTAGCGATTTCGTCAATTGAGTGGCCACCAACACAGCATGCTGACGACTTCAAACTTGGTTTGGATGTGACACACCCCACCAGGCATAAGTCGTGTACATTTTGTTGGTATATATTCTTTTGTTATTATTGATTTATTTCTACCCACATTATTTTATATAGTGTACATAATATTTATTTTAAGTCTTGACAGTTTCAAAGATGTCTGTAGGTACTCTGAAGACAAATAAAACCTGTATGCCATGCAAATTCAAGGAACGAAGATCACCTTTTTCGAGTTTGTTTGGATTTCAGAAAGATTACACATGTCCTATGTGCCAAAGTTTTGCAAAAAATGTTATCCTGCTTTAAATCTCTTCATTATGACAATGAAATTGATGATGAAACAGGACCACAACTCAAACCATCAGACTTTCTGCAATAAGACTAAAAGTGGAGTAGATGTCCTAGACAATCTCAGTCGCATATATTACATTCTAGACCCTCAAAAAGATGGCCGCTTATGGTCTTCTTTTCAATGCTGAATACAGCAGGAATAAATGCCAGGATTATCCATATGATTAATAACGTTCCAACAGATCATGGAAATCATCGCAAAATTTCATAAAAGATCTAGGCTTATCTCTGATACAGGAACACATGAAACTCAACAAACTAATACCCATCTTCCTTCTGGCATGAGAAAAGATTGTGAGTTCTTGACTTGGTGATGATGTAGGGCCAGCTCTTCTCAAAGCTCTTCTCATAGGACGATGTTCGGTGCATCTATGAAAGAAAAATCATAAAACCAAATGTGTTTGTTGCAAGTGTGGAAAAAACATATGCATGGAACATGGAAATTTTGAATATGAAATTGTCTTCAAATAGACAATTGATTATATTATTTTAAGCCAAAATCCCATCCAAATAGTGATTTTCTGTAATGACAGGCTCCTATTTAGTGCAAAGAAGAAAGGATTTTTATTATGTATTGATTTTTCAAAAGATTATCTTCATTGTTGTACAAGACTTATTTTTATGCCAAACATTATAGTTTTGTAGAATCACTTTGTCATTTCTAATGAAAGTGATTTGATAAATCACAATTGTTTTATTTTGTTTATAAAAAAATCTATTCTCCTCAAAAACAAAAAGAAAAACTTCACGGTATTACAGAATAAGGCTGATTTTTCAATGGGGTCTCACACACCCCATCAGGCATGTCTTAGTTTCGATTTTTTCCAAGACATGCGAAGGGTTAATAATAAGATCGCAATTAAAACTTAAAATAAAAATTAAAAAAATGAAATTATAATTTAAAGACGCTATTACAAACATTGTGTTACATTAATGTTAGTATTTCTGTAGTATCTCAAGTCATATTGTGACTTACTACAAATCATTGCTAACAAAATTAAGGAATTAACATTATTGAATTGGAATAATGTAAGAAAACTATTACTATAAATTAAGCATTTAATTGTTTTGTTTTTTGTTTTTTTTTTAAATTAAAAAATTATCTGTAGAACTAAGACACTTGTATTTATTTCTCCTATAATTTTTAGCATTTTGTTTCTTACTTCAATAAAGGCAAATCAAGAGGCTTATATAGTCGCCTTTCTAAAATCCTTATTTGTTTTTTGTTTTTCAATAGTTATTCAGATATGTAGTGATGTCAATGGCAACCATTTAATATTATGTTTTTATTTATTTATCTTTTCTGAAAGTTGTCTCTTAATTTCAGACTTCTATTAAACGGAGAAAAAAATAGCATTAATCCATTATTCTTTTATAGCCTGAATTTTACTACAGATTATTAAATTACTTCAATATTCCCTGTGGGATCAAGTTGTTTTAACTGAGAATTTATTTAATTTTTTTTAATAATTGTTTTATGAATAAAGGTTATTATAATTTATAATAATTTTATAATATAATGGACTTGAAAATTCCTTTATATTTGTTTATTTTATGTATGTTACTTTTAGATTTTTTTTATATATATATAGTGTAGTACAACCTCGAAAATCCGGACTTGCCAGGAATTTGTCTATTCCGGATTTTAGAGAGTTATATAAAAGTCAAACTGTGTTAACTAAATACACTATAAAACACTACTTTTGGTAAAAATAATGACAAAAAGTTAAGTTAACCGATTAAAAAATATTATTAAATACAAAAATAATAGAATATATGAAATTGTAAGAAAAATGAGACATACAAAAAGAAAAAAAAAAATTGTCATTTCTTTAAACATTTCGACTAACGATTGCTGTTTCATCAGTTTCGATGCATCATCATCGCAGTGTAGAACTTTCGTTATATAGGTTTCATCCAGACTCAATAAAGCGTCGGAAGTACTTGCTTTGCAGTAAACTAAAAGCTTGGAAATTTCTGCTTTTTCTTTTGAAACTCGAAAGCTTTCGAATTCATCACCATCATTATCGTCGTCATCCATAAATATAGTAGTCAGCATCAAATTGTGCCAGACATTCTTTAAGTTGTCCTTCGTTATGCTATTCCACACATTTGCGGCACACCATAACTCATCTCTTAGATTGAAGTCTTTCACGAAATCACCAATACTTCTGTTGCTATCGAGGAATTGAAGCATCTTTTGTAAAAAAATCATTCTTGTAACAGCACTTAAGCGCTCGCAATACTCCCATATCCATGATGTGCAGTTCAGTGGGAAAAATAAAACTTGAACATTTTGTCTATTCAAAAGTTCAGCTGCCAAATGAACAGAACAATTATCCAAAATTAACAAAATTGGGGCATCATCAGATAATCCGCCCGCTTTACAATGTGCATGAGATTCTGGCACAAAATGGTTTCAAACCACTCTGTGGTTAGTTCTTTCATTATCCAAGCACGTTTTGTTAGATTTGTACGTTACTGGAAACACTTTAACACCTTTGAAAGCTCGAGGACGAGCACTCTTACCGATAATCAACAGTTTACATTTACGGGTACCAGCGGCATTTGCTCATGCTAGTACTGTAATTTGTTCTTTTGCATCCTTAATACCATTCGGGTTCGATTCTTGTGCCGTCGCTAGAGTTCTTCTGAGAACTTAACACCAAAAGAGTGACGTCTCGTCAGCATTATATATTTGTTCTGAGGATAATTTTTGCTCTCGTACCGTTTGGCTGAACTCATCAACAAAATTCTCAGCGGCTTCTATGTCAGCGGAAGCTTTTTCACTGCATAAATGGAGCTGGCGATTATCATGGCGTTTTTAAATTTCTCCAGCAAACCAGATGAATACTCACATGGCGTCTCTAAATTCATGTCTGCAAGAAATTTTTTCGCCTGCGATGTTAACATTGGTCCTGTTAACGGGACATTGTCAGATCTTCATTGGCGAAACCACTCAATCATGACGTTGTCCAAATCTTCATTGTTTGCCTGGCGTAAAGTTTTCCTTTTGTCCATCGCCAATGGCGTAAAACTGTCAGCAAAAAATTTCCCCCTTTTGTTTTTGGAGATCATAAACAGTGGATTTGCCAACACCGAATTCTTTACAAAGGTTTCGGACGGAAGTGTCTCTTTCCAAATTCCGAAGTAAATCAACTTTTTTTGGCAATTGTTAAAAAGTTATGTTTCCTTTTCGCCTATAAAAAAAGAATCCGCTGGTCATTTACTAGACATGTTTTGCAACTGTATAACTCGCTCAATACTGCGCAGCTGTAACTTTATGAGGATGCGTCAATGACCGAAAACAAGCACTGTTCACAATGGAATGGAGTAGTCCAGAGTAGTCTGGAGTGGTCAGAAAAATTCTTGGTCAGAATGCCGCAATGGGCTACCATGCTTCTTGAATTCTGCCCCCCCCCCCCCCCCCCCCCAAAAAAAAAAAAAAAAAAACTCGGAAAATGGGAAAAACTTCCGGATTTTAGAGATTTCCACATTTTCGAGGTTGTACTGTATATGTATGTAATTTTTGTATCGCTCCTGTCAAGAAAGATTCTATTCCAGTTCTTTGATTAAAATCAAACTTTATTTACTGTTTTTTTGTTGTTGTTTTTTTTTTTTCAAAAAAATAAAACAATATTATTAAAATTTATATATACTACGAAACATAGAAGGCAAAGCAGTTTCCAGTGAGTGTGTATTCTTAATATCAGATTTCTTGCAGTTTTTATGAAAACAAATAAATTTTCAAGAACAGATTCATAAGAGAAAATAAATTAATGTGCCATTCAAAATGTCATAAACCCTGACAACTAAATTTCCCAGTGCTTCCAGTAATTCAGTTTACTACAGTTAGTTCTGTTGTTTAATTTTCCTTTTTAATATTATTTCATGAAAAATTGCATCATTATTGCTTGAGTATGTTTGTAATAAGGAAAAATTGAGATGGTAACTTTTAGCCTGAAGTTACAATTCTGTTTAACTCATCTGTTTGGTTCACAAATACAAACTAAATGTTGTGCAGTGTTGGTAATATGATTAATACTAAAAGACTGGTATATTTCTATAATTTTGGGTATAACCCTTAATGTATACAAACATTCTCTGTATCTCTTTATTACTATACAATTCTCCATATATGCAAATTTTCGAATGCCTGACCGGCCATTCTCTTAGGAGCATTATATCATGGGGAAAAAAACTTCTTTCTCCTTCCCAATTTAAAAACTATTTAAAATAACATCCATGAATTTCAAATTCGAAAACAATAACAATACTTGATACGTCTCATGTCAGATGACGCACGAAGCATCACTCACGAAGCATTATTACAATTTAAAAATTATGTTCAAATTTTCCTAATTCTTCTTTACAAATTACAAATTAAAATGTCCTAATTCTTCTTTTTTGAATAAACAAACGAAACATCTTTGAAAAAATAAGAATGGCCGGTCAGGCATTCGAAAATTTGCATATATGGAGAATTGTATAGTAATAAAGTGATTATGTAAGTTTTAAAGTTTTATTGTGATATTCTCTGTAGCTTGTATATTTTTAAATTTATAGCTGAAGTAATAATACAAAATCTGATATATAACTTACCTCAGCTGTGAAATGAGCTCAAATTAATACTAATTCTTAATTTTCATCGTTTTCTCTCTTCTTTTTTTTTTTTTTTTCTTTTGTAATATATATTTTTGTTATATTTCCCCTCTTAAAAATCAAGAATCACTTTGACACCATTTTTTATATATGTATTTGATTGTAATATATAAGTAAATTAAATATTTTTATAAATGAAACACTAAATTTGAAAAAAAAAAAAAAATATGTATGAACTTCTTTGCATGCTAAAAACTTAGAAGTTTAGGTGTGTGCCATCACTGAAGTTTAACATTGTCATTATTGAATGTTTTCAAAAAATAAAACATTCAACATTTGAACAGTTTCATTTAGGTTAATAGTTTTGATATCTAAATTTGTTTGATTTTAAAGTATGTTTATGAGTATCGAGTTAGAATAGAACTTTAAATACAAATAAATAAAAAAATTCATGCACTTACTGATTTATTTAGGAAATAATAATAATTGCAGTTTCTATTAAATAATCCCATGATATTTTTTCTTCAGAAATTCCCTCATGAATTTTAAGCAATAAAGTTGAGGAATTTTAATAATCTACCTGCTCTCCTGTATATCCAATGGCCTGTGCTGGGTGAAAGGCTGTCTGTTTTTGTAGCCTTTCCTTGTCTAATAGTTTAAGTTTTAGCATAATGTCATGAATAGAAAAAAAAAATGCAGTACCCTACAAATAAAAAGCATAATTAGATAGCAGTTAAATTAAAATTAATTTACAAACAGTTTATGAAATAATATTTTTAAATTTCAAATATTTAAAATATATTTTGAATTTTATTTTTATAGGCTATTTCAAATTAATGTTACATGTTTGAGAATAGAAGTTGTTTCATAAGTAGTTGTCATTGTTTGGCTGATTATCCTTTGGTCTGATGTTAGGAGATGGCCTGCATTAAGAATTACAGGACAAGGAATCTTAGTGATCCCATAGCTGAAATTTACATTTACTGAACATTCAATGTATGTGGTACGATACCAGATCCTTTGTGCTGATAAAAGAAAATAGCAGTCGCAGAGTCTCACTAATATTTCATTTTATTCCTACTCACTTACAGTTCACTGCTATGCTTGTTGACGGACTCTTTTGGTTAAATCTGAATTTATTTCAGGCTTGCACACCAGAGAAGGATTTGATGCTGTAGTATATTCAATTTGCCTTCTTTGTTTTGAGTTATGAATGTGTCACTGCATTAGCATTTTTATAATTGTATTGCAATCTTCTTGCATTCAAAGGAAGGTGCCCACAAGAAAAAAAAAATACTGAATAAATATAGTGAACTTTTGATTCTGAAAAATTGAGCACTAAACCTATAGTTACAATTTCATTAAATGTATATAATCTTCAGGGGATGAATAAAAAAAAAAATAATAATAATAATAATAATAAATAAAAGAAAAAGAACAAAAAAAAAAAAAAGAAAGAAAGAAAAAATTACAAACATTCATACTACAAATTTTCAGTCCTTTGAAGATCTTGTTTGCTTATTATCACTAAAATTATTAGGTTTATTGCTTAATTTGCTGTAGAAGCATGAATTTTTTTAATATTTATATCTGTTTTGCTTAATATTCAGCACATCATTGAAGCAATACAGAAAAGAATAACTTGTTCAGCTGGCTATTAAAGATAATTACAGGGCTAAAAAAAAAAAAAAAAAAAAAGAATTACACCCACTGACTGCTAGATTATTTTGTCACAGTGGTACATTTGAGATCATTAAAATAAATAAATCCCACATAAGTTGCGTCTTAGAGGAGAAATATTTTAAATGAATTGTTAAATAAAAAAAAAAAAAATTCTTAATTAACGTATAATTGTTTCAGTGTAAAAGCCCTGAACGCCAGTTGTCATCTGAGAGTCGTCGCAGCAAGTCATTCGAGGAACGTGAGGAGGAGTATGAGAAGGCCAGAGCTCGTATCTTTCATAAGGACGATTCTGATGTGCAATATGATTTAGACAATTTGAACTTTAATTCACATTCACCAGACACAATGCCATCTTGGGCTGTACAGGTATGCTAAAAAAAAAGTAAATAAATAAAATAAAAGTACCTATTGGTTACATTCAAAAATTCACTTATGTGGAAGTAAAAAATTCATAATAATAATAATAGTTCTTGCAGCTGAATAGATGACTAATTTTTTTTCTCAAACAGAAAAGAAACTATTTCTAATTTAACTGTAACATTACAGCAAACTAAGTGCTTATCCATCTTCAGAGAAATTAGTGTCTTTAAAAATAATAATAATGAAACATTAAGTTTTAAAAAAAAAATTGCACTGATTCTTTAATTTAACTGATAATGTAAATGAATTTAAAGAAGAATAAAAATAGTAATTGGTACACAAACACAGATACTTAGATTTAATAGCCATGCTTTAAATTTTAGGCTACTCTGCTTCGGATGTTGAATATTTGATATTTTTTTTTATTGATATATCAGTAATGCTGTTAAGTGCAGTACAAAATTATATAATCTTCATACTTTTTTATTTTTGTTTACGACATATTATTTTTGAAATTTGGCCTATTAGATAAAAATTGTATTTTTGTCTTATCATTTTATAATATAGTTTTTACTAGATTTACAAACTTTAGACATTAGTAACTATTTATGATTAAATATAACTGCCTTTTGGTTTGTTTTGTTTTGTTTTGTCTTTTTTTGTTTTTAAAGTAAATTATTGATTAAATGATGGCAATTTATAGGTTCAGTGAATGGCACATGCTAATTGCACAAACTACTTGAAATTATATTACTAAAAGAATAAAAGTAAATAAATAAATAAAAACATTTTTGTAAATTTATTATAAATTATTTCAGACATTTTTTCATTTATTGGTTGATTAATATCTTTTCAGTCATCATCTTCCCAAGAGGGCCCGGTTGATTCTCCCATAAGGTAGGTTTCAGTGTTATTTCATTTTATTATTTTTTTTTTCTAAAGTTAATTGTTAAGAAGCAATCTTTCCATAAATATAGCTTTCAGAGTTAAAAAGAAAGAAAATTTAAGGTCATGTTTATGACTTCTAATTTGTTTGTCATGTATTCATGTCAATTTATGCTCCATAACCTAGTAAGAACTTACAGTAATAATTTGATCAGTATTGTAAGATAAATTTGATATGTGCTTCTTTCGTATGGGATATGGAGATCATTACATTGTTTGTCACTGTATTTTGCTAACTTAGATTTTTTTTTTTTTTTTTAAAGTAAAGCTGAAAATAAGGTTTTTACTAATTTGTTTTCTTTATACTTTATTGCTGTTGTTTACATTCATGTAAAATTTTGACTATAACAAATTGTGTATTTACATTGTTTGGTAGTTAGAAATAAGAACTTTATTTTATCTGCTTGAAATGTTGACAGTTGTATATTAAAATCAATACTTGATGAATGTTATCAAGCTACAGTGATCTGTAATTTTCTTTCTAGAAGTCATGAAAGTACACATAATTCTAGTCGTCGTAGTAGCCAAGAAGATCTGCGGTGGGGAACAGAACCAAGACCTTGGAGCAGTACTGATTCCGATAGTTCTAGTCGTCCAACGAAACCAGTAATCACTAAAACAAGTGCTAGTACTGAATCAGATAATTCAACCTCAGGCCGGCCAACTAGAGGTCCACTAGCGAAAGCTGAATCTGCTGACAACAGGGATATGGTTCGTTCTCGCTCCAGGCCAGCCAATGTGCCAAAAGCTAGCAGTTTTGGTGGGATCTCAGTTTTAGTGCGAGGAGATAGCATAACAAGCACAAGAAGTGCTACTCCTAGACTTACTAAAGCAGGTATTTAATTCCATCCTTCTGTTGCAAATCTTTTTAGTACTGAAATGCATGGTTGATATTGCAGTATAAAAACAACTTTTATTTAATGCCACATCAGAAATTTGAATGATGACCTTAGTAGAAATGTTAAAATAATAATGATAATAATAAATAATTTTCAATTTGTACTTTCTGCTACAGATGATGTTCGAATATATTAATTATGTAAACTGTGCCTTTACAGTTTGTTACTCCAGTGTATGACCTGTACATTTAGCATCAAACTAGTTATTATGAATTAGCTAAAGTGCCCAGTATTGATTAATATTTGACATGTTTACCCCCTTAGCACTGATGTCTTTCACTGTTGCTTGGAAGATTAATAATTAGGTGTCTGTGCTAAAATCAGTAACTCACATAGAATATTATTTGTCCCTTTGTTTATCTCAGTAAATTTAGACGTAGCCTTCACTCTGTCTTATAAGACAACTACCTTTTTTAAAAGAGTGTGACACTATCATTTATAAGCAGCATCAAATAATTTCAGTTCTGCAAAGGAAATTTATGCAGTTCAGAATTTTTATTTATTTAATAAAAGAAATGGATATAATGATGAAACAAAGTTTACAGAAAATGACACATCTAGAACATAACTTTATTTTTTGATAATTATAATATTAATCTATGGTAATGTAAATTTTATGGTTAGCATTTTAAGCATCAATGTATTTTAAGATTATTTTTTTTTTTAATATTTCCAGAATCCTTTACAAGTAGTAGTACCAATGGTACTTCCAGTTACCATCTTAGCCCCAGCTGTGCTAATTGTCAGTCTGAAAGTAATTTGGGATCACTTTCTCCCACATCTACAAGCCCGGGTCCAGTCACAACAGCACAGATGACACAGCCCACCCAAACTTTATCCAGTCAAAATCTCACTAGTTTTCATGTCAGTCAGTCAAATTCGCAAGTTCAGCAACAGTGTATAGCCACAACAGCAACTGTAAGTGATTTTATTTATTTGTTTGTTAATTTTGATATGTTATTGTTAAATCTTATTAAACTGATATGGTTTAACCACAGTTCTTCTATTTCAATAGCTGTCATTTCAAACAAAGTGTGTGTGGGGGGGGAGATTCCTGGGTTTAACAATTATACAAATATATTAACAGGATTCATGTGTGTTCTTCATTGCAGAGCACGTAATGTTAATTCTAGAATCCATAATTTTGCCTTTAATTATTAAGAAAACAAAAGCCCTGTTGTGGCTAATACAAAAGGTACTCACAGGCAGGAAATGCTGGGGATTGCTGAAAATTTATCATTTTCACTAATTGATGCATGAATCTTTTATAGCCATCGATGCATAGTTCTTTCTGTCTGTCAACGTACCAGTCTTTTTTGTCCATTAATGCACAAGCCTTTCGGTACATTGATACTCCAGAGGACTTGCTCTGACTCTTTGAAGCCTCAAAATCCTGTTTCTTTTAACAATGGAAAGGTACACTTGCTCATTAGCATGCGACTTATTAGTCAGCTTAGTGGGAATTGTTTTAAGCCACAGTATTCCCCCACTTTTGTGAGTAAATTTGAATCAAACTAAGAGGTTGTAGAAGGGATACATCTTCACTATTGGCCTAAGGATGAGTCTCCTAGAGGTGTGCAGGTGTCTACTGAAACTACTTAATCCTGGTCTAAATGCCCAACAGGTTTTTCAAAGGAGGTAAAGTAAGGTCAATATTTAAGACCATGAAATCTACTTTGATGTTAGGCTGTGAAACATACTCTGTTGCAATGTATATAAATAATCATGCTATCAAATACACTAAAAGCACTAAGTAATCTTCTGCAACAGTTGCCAGCATAGTTGCCTCGAGATCCTTGAGGAACTGTGACTAA
The DNA here is from genome assembly GCA_023159025.1 of Thereuonema tuberculata. Lineage (NCBI taxonomy): Eukaryota > Metazoa > Arthropoda > Chilopoda > Scutigeromorpha > Scutigeridae > Thereuonema > Thereuonema tuberculata. The sequence continues at coordinate 54,944,766 of JAFIDM010003189.1, read as the reverse complement.
AGGACTGTCTGTCAGTGAAATGTCCAGTTATAAGCACATTGTGCTTACATGAATCCAACGATAAAACAGAGATGTTGAGAGTTCAGCATTGCCTCGATTTTAGGTAATTAGTTCCTTAAGCATTTTAGAACTTTAGTATCTGTTGGTGGTGTACTTAGTAGATTTGATACCACTCTCAAAATTACTTCCAAATGAATCTGACAGCGGAAAGGCCCACATTATACCTCCAAAGGAGGTGAACCTGGTGGCTGAAAGGATTAAGTTACACATTGAATAGATAATCTGACTATTCTGATTATCGTTGAAATTTGATAGACCTCATTTAGATGATGCATGCTGCCAACAAATTTAATACTGTGGTTGGATATTATTGGATATTAATGTGCTTGCAGAGACCCCATCTCAATACAAATCTAAACCTGTCAAGAACACATCAGTAGTCAGTTTAGTGACTATTTTCAATTGCAAGACCTTGACAGCAAGACTCACGAAAAAATATAAGATTGCCGTATAGGTGCATGCATTATGACTTCAACTTTCTTTGATAAGGAAAGGACTATCAAAATCAATATCTACGTTAATTAAACATCCCTACCCTGCATGATCTTAGGTACAGATAAGTCCCAGTAACAGTTGTAATGGTATAGGTTTTATTTTAAAACACATCTAGACAATTTTGATTGGATTAGGTTTCGAATACCTAAGATCTAAAACTGATGCGGTACAAGAGATTGAAGGGCACATGGACAGCAGTATAATAAACTATAGAATAATGATTGATAGAGTCAAAAGGTCGATTTTTTTTAATAAGAGCAATGGGTGACGAGTCGATTGTGATACGTGACATTACAATGTCTCCCGACTTGCAGGAGTCCCCGTGCATCTATAAAAGGTGACAACTTCTCAACACTATGAATGCAAGGTTATTTAATTGAAATGCTATCTATTTCATGTTTTAAATTTACAGATTTAATGATAAGGAGCAATGAGCGGTTGCGCTCAACATTGAGTTCATAAGGTCGATTTTACTGTCACTACACTTTAAATTGCCAATAAAATGCAAGCATCATGCGAGCCCTTGCTGCAGCCTTGGTAAACAAGAAAATCTTTTAGGGAAAGTGAAAATAGAATCCTCTTCAGAGGTTCCAAACACCCTATTGAGTCCGTTTTAGTTCAGGAGATCATCACTATTGATAATAGATGGTGGCTTGTGCAACAGCCACTCTTCAAACTGGGCCTGACCATCACAAAGAGGTGAGCTACTAACTCTGAACAAGTTAACTTGTGGCTGCAGCAAACAGTTGCATTATCATGGATGGACACATGTCCCCATGATAGCTTGAACCACTCTGTTTGCAACAAACGTTTTAAGTTTATGCAGGATGTGTTGAACCATGCATGTGCAGTTGAGATGTTAATTTATGCTAAAATGCTAAGCTTTATGTAGGGACTGAGTAGCAAGTGCATGTGAACCAGGACTCCAGCAAACAACACAGTGACACACAACTCAAGCTCATTGATGGTCAAAGTTTTAATGGAGCTACCTTTGATTTACCTATCAAAAAAACTATAATCATAAAATAGTGAGTTTAACAATTATATATGATATCTTGCAAGCCCAACCATATAGAGAATAAACTGGTTACAAACTGTTAAATAGCAAAATGCTCCCTTCACCTAACCTAACTAGATGTCAAATTAATTTTCCTCTTGTTGCATCCACAGATTGATACAATACTACTGCTGTCTTGCACACTTAAATTCTGGTTTATCTGTCTACAAACAGGACAGATGCTATCTTTAAAGCCACCAGTAATATGTTGGCAGACATTGTACATAACTGATTTCAGATGATCGCAGAGAAAACATCATCTGTGTGTTAATAGGGATTTTGGTGTTATTCATTTGATCCCGTTTGCCCAATCCATCACCTAATGGGATGATGACAGTGAAATTCTTCAGCTGTCTATTAGCTGATGTCAGCTTTAAAAAGAATTAGCGAAATATTGCAACTTTAGGTAGCAAGGATCTTCAAACTTTCCAAATTAAAGAAAAATGTTTGGTTAGACTTACAGACAAAGCAAACCAAATATATAGGAAGAAGTATGAAAATTAATTTTAGTAATTGTATTCTGCCTCAGATTTCTGTAGTCTTTATTAAATGGTTAATAATAACTGATACTGATGCATGCTTTCTTTCTGCTAGATCACTGTAATATTGAATTTTAATTAACACTCTTCATTGAATGCATCTAATAGAAAGAACCCATAAGCCAATATCATTATTTTATTAGCAGCCTAACAATGGTCTACAAAAATCTGAGACAGACTTTAGGTAAGAAAAAGTGTCATCATTATAAATTTTGGAAGCCTTGCAATTTTAAATAGTGATAAATTGCTGAGAATACTAATCATTTGATTACATACCTGAAGCTTACTAAAAATAAATTATATCAAACAAGATTGAAATATACTTTCTGAAATAAATTGTTATTATTAACCTTATTTATAAATAGCTTAGAAGTGAAATACTTTTGACCTAGTTTTTAACCTTTGTTTTCTCTTAGGTAAGTTCTAGTCAGCAGCAGATTTGGACACCATCAAATGTGATTTCTGATTCTGGCCCTCCCAATTTGGAGCATGGTCAGCCTGTTATGTGGGCTGTTTCTAATATGGAATCAGTACCTCCTGGTAGTATTCTGATTAATCCACAGACAGGTATGGTAGAATATAATTATTTCTAAAACAGTTTAGGCTCTTGTTAGAAAAACAATTTTTTTTCTAGTCATTAACACTGAATGTAATGGATTCAGATGTTTGTGTAAAGCAGAATTTTAAGGCAGCAACCTGCCAAACTCTGCTGAAATTCCGGCACCTGGGTTTGATTCACAAGACTGGTGAATTTCTCTTATTTTCTTTGTGACTGTGCTGTTTGTCCTGAAATATCTGGCAAAAGCACGTCTTGCGGCTGTGAAAAATCTTCGCACTCCTGATTTTTTTTTACTTGTACATATGACATGTATGTATATATGGATACATGAGCATATTGATAGTAATGAAGAATTTGCTAATTTAGACAGCTTGTTGTTGAATTTTGAATCAAACTTTGGAAGAGAAAATGACAAATAAAAGTTTAACCTGTGACTCCTACATTAATAAATAAATGAGGGCACTCTTGAGAAAGCTTCCTCTGAAGTTGGGAACTATTGTAACTTTTTAGTTTATATCGGGTAATTACTCATCCTTACATAAAAAAAACTTCATTCATTAAAGCATTAGTACAATCTCAGTATGACAAATAAAAATAATCAGTTTCACTAGGATAATCTTATGGCAGTAGTCTTAGAAAATTATTTCTAAGCATCTTTGTTTTCACATGCTACTGAGAAGAAAATATATTCAAAACAACTTTTTCTTCATTTTCAATGAATCAATTATTTTATGAATATTTGATTTCATGAAAAAATTTCATATCCCTTGACAACAAAGTTTAGTGCTTTATTATTTGTCTAGTCCTGTAGTGGTTAACCTGTTTCCAAAACTGTAATTGTTATGTAATAGAAATTCATTGTCATATTATCAGTAGTTATTAGTGTAACTATGGTGTTATATTGTCTTAATTTTATGTGTAGTGTCCTTAAATTGATTCTATTAAATACAACCATTGTGAAAGTATGTAAAATTCTATATCACTGCAATTTAGAAATATTTCCTTTGGCTTGCGGGTTTGTGTGCATTGTTTTCAATTTCAGTCTGAAACAACACTTCTACATTACTAATTTTTAGCTAATTTTTATTATTTGTGTCAATTTTTTTGCTGGAAAGTATAATTTTTGAGAGAATAAGCTTCAGAAACAATAACTTAGGTTTTCTGTAGCAGGTGGGATGGAGAAGGAATAAATGATTTTTACTGTCAGTAGTACTATCAGTAATTGAGAGTTTTATCAGTAAAAATAAGCAAAAATGTTTTATTAGAAACAAAGAAGAAAAATATATCCAACTTTCTTTATTAAGGTCTAACATGACAATCTCAATAGAAAATGGAATTAGAATAATATCTTGGAGGGGGAGGGGGATCTAGGAAATCAAAGCTATTTTAAGTTTATTCTAGCTTACCTCTCTCTTATTTTAACATTCTCATTGGAACAGTTTAGAAAAGACTGTGAATGAAAGAAAGGAAAAAAAAAAAAACTTCAACTAATTTCATCGAAATAAATTAGGATGGCTACATTCATTCAAAAAATAAAAATAAATTTAACTTGCATATAATTAGTGTAAGAAATTATTAATCAAATAATGATCATCATTAATCAAATACAGTAAACTCCCTATTATCCACGGAATTGGGTGGCAGGGCAACCGCTGATAAGCAAATTCCGAGGATAATCCAAAAAAAGGACGAGAACAACACAAAAATGCTTTTAACATGTTTATTTATATTAAAATGGCAATACGTAGTTACAGTACATACATTATAAACAATTGTTTTATTTTAATTTATTTACTTTGACTTACTTCACTTCACTTACTTTGTTAGCCTCTTTTATTGTTTACCTTTTTCTAGATTATTTTTTTTTTTTTTAAATTCTGTAATTTATTGTACAGTAAAAAAAAATGGAAACAGGAGAGGTCTGCGGATAATCCGTCCGTGGATAATCGGGAGTTTACTGTACATTCGAATATCCCTGAACCTGTTAAAGACCTTTTCCATTTCCTATAGCATCTTCCAAACATAGTAGTGAAACAGAAGAGAAATTGAAAACAAAAAAAATTCACTTAGTTGGAAACAGGATAAAAGGAGAATAAAAAAGATGGTAATAAACCCACAGTTTCAGAATACTCTCAGTATTCTGAAACTGTAGTTTTATTACCATCTTTTTTATTCTCCTTTTATCCTGTTTCCAACTAAGTGCGTTTTATTTATTTTCAATTTCTCTTTATTTTAATGCACGCACGTTAAGCCTTCTTGTTAGTGAAACTGAATTAAATTAAAAACAATACATGCTTTAAGTCTGTGAAGTTACTGTTAAGTCTCAATTTGTATTCTGTGAATGAAAGTAAAATAAATCTCTTAAAGTTGATTAATTTTCTGTGATTATAAATAATATATTTTCCTTTTGAAAAAAAAACAAAAACATATATATTATTTCACTTTTAAATATAGGAAATCTTAATGTTTTACGAAATAAAGTTTTTAAAAATAAATATTTTCCTTGAATTTTAGGACAGCCTTACTTAAATCAAGATGGTACTGTGTATCGGTATAATCCTGTGGTTCCACCAGTAATACAGCCTGCAACGAGTACTTCAGCCACTCAGTCATTAGTACAGAATCAGTCAAACCATCAGCCTTCTCTTCCTTCGCATCCACCAATTTCTCATTCTCAGTTATCAGCACTGCCATCCTCATCTCAGTCTCAAATTCAGCCACAGTTACAGCCTGCATTACAGACACAGACCCACCTTCAGACCCAGATTCAGCCTAGCCAAAACCAATCACAAATCCAGTCCAAATCACAAATTCAAGCTCAAACTCAGTCTCCACCCCAGTCACAACAGTCTCAGCTTCAAAGTCAACCACAAACCCAACTTTCCCCTGTTGTATTATACACTCAGCTAATGGCACAGACTCCATCTCAGCCACAGGAGCAGAGGCATTTCTCAATAGTAAGTATTGCTGGATATCATACGTAAAAATTCTGTTTGGTAGGTTTTTTTTTCAAGATTATTTTGTGTTTATTCTGTGTTTAAGTTTGATTGTTGCAGACTTTTTACAATTATTCTCTCAACTTAAAAATATGACTTTGTTTTTTTATTTTTTCTCCTACATAAAACAGCTTTGTATATATCGAATAAACATCTCAAATTGTGAATATTTTATTACACATAAATATGTCCATTCATTCAAAGAATGGAATGTACTATTCAACTTGCATGTAAAGTAAACCTGCATTGATAATGAGTCAAAAAAGAAGATTTGTTTATAGAAAACATTAAAGTATTCTTCAACCCCACCCACCCCAAAAAACTCCTAAGAATTTCTTTTTAGAACACACATGCAATTGGAACAAAATCATTACAAACTTGTAGTGAATGTAGTATGTATATTGATTGAATTTCAGTAGTTCCAAAGTATACTCTTCTCTTATAGGTATTTTAGCTACTAGTTGATAGAAATAGATATTATTATGATGTTTAAGTTGATTTTTCATTAATATATAGATCCATCCCCTAGCAACAGCAATTCAGACTTCTTGAAACTTAATCTTTTCATGATAGCAGAAAGTTCAAATTGTATACATTGCTTTTAGTGCTGTCATTATAACAATAAAAGACCTTGTCTTGATACAGCATTCTGGATTGTTCTGAAGCTGTAGGAAGGCATGAGAGCAGTAAATTTAAATTTTGCTGATAAACAATGACTATCATAGAACTGGGATGGAATTGCCAGTCTTCAAAAGTTGAGCCTTTAAAATATTACATTCTACCTCAGAAACCTCTTATTACTATTTCTATTCTTTTGCTCATGGAAGCTACATTATTTTGTTAACATAATCATATTCATTGTTTATCTCTTATTTACAATTGCATTTGCTCCTTACTGCTATCAGCTGGCAACACAATCTCATCTGAGACCTGTTGAATTCTTGAAATGAGACAGAGGGTTATCATGTATGCATATTAGAGCGTATTTTCGTAGAGTTGCCAAAAAAATATGTGGACCATTACAGAAGTCATGGCAACTATTTTTTATCTGCCAAAATGCAGATGTATTCTAGAACACTGCAGTTCTAGAATACATGTTTGAAAGCTTGTTGGATGTGCCTCTGATTGGCACCACTAATATGGTCTCGGTCAGTGAAGGAACGTCATGAGAGCAAGAGGAAAATACATATTTGGAAATCATCATTTAATGGCAATGCAGTGTAGCCAAGGAAGAAAAGGAACACTGGAATGCTCAGTACACATTGCTAACACCCCTCAAAGTAATCTCCAAGATGTCCATCGTACATTGTCAGCATTTGTTAAGGCAGAGAATACCATTGACTGCATTTGAACTCTTGCCGAAACGCCTTCAAAATTTCATCTTTGTTTGGAAGAGTTTTCCATGCAACTGCAGCTTGAGTTTTTGAATCAAATCAAAGTCGCATGGACTCAGATCTGGCAAATTCACAGGATGTTCCAAGACTTCCCAACCCCATCGATGTAACAAAGCATGTGCAGAAGCTGCTGTAGTGTTCTTGAGAAGGTGTTGAATAGAAGTTCCCAAACGCTGGCAACATATGGTGGACAGTCTTGGAGATTACTTTTGAGGGGTGTTAGCAATGTGCATTGAGCATTCCTATGTTCCTTCTTTTTTCCGTGGCCACACTGCATTGCCTTATTGAACAATGATTTCCAAATACATATTTTCCACTTGCTCCCATGACATTCCTTCACTGACCCAGACCACGTTAGTGGTGCCAATCAGAAGCACATACCAACAAGCTTTCAAATGTGTATTCTGGAATTGCAGTGGTGCCGCATGTTTAGCAGATAAAAAATAGTTGCCATGACTTCCATAATAGCTCACGTAGGTAAAATTCAGTTCTCCAAAAAATAACCATATGATACGCAGTTGAGTCTTCAAATTGTGGTTAGTGTCAGCATTTGGCAGCCTTATTCCACTACTCTTTTTCCTTTTAACTTCTTTATTGCAACATTATCAAATGCAAACTTAAATTTATGCTGCAGAAATCGTTCTATAGGATATCTCTCAATTGTTTTGAGTGGAGAAACAGCAGACTGCATTACTTCAAAAAGCAGTTGGCTATAGCAGCTGTCATCTGAGTTGTCTTAATATAAAGACATATTGACCTTATGAAATGAAGATCTATTGTAAAACCCAAGACTTTGCAACTCTTGTTATCACTTAACAACGCTCTTGATAACATTTTGAATTTTGATCACTTTTTTGACATTTTGGGGAATATGATGATTCCCATTTTTCGTGCCCTTTCAATCATCTTTTGTGGTTTGGCATCATCTAAACAGTTTGCAGTATTGACCTTCGTGGCTCTGGATAATCCAAACAAATTGCTAGAACAACAATTGCTGATGTGTTATGGGATAATCAGCAATTTATTGTTCTAATAAAGTTTTTGGGAACCCTAAGATTATTACACTGCTTATAATGGATTCCACTGATATCTAAATGCTTTCTGCATACTTCTACGCTTTTCTCTATTTGCATTCAACTGTTAGGAATATTTTTTTAATTGCTTTCACAAATTACTTTCCAGTACTTTCAAGACTATAAATTAGATCTTTTTGCTCTGTAATAGATAATGGCCAAAAAAATAAAGTACAGAATATTGTATTATTTTCAACAGATTTGCAACATTAACTTTAGAAATAGATTAGAGGTTTGAATAAATGAATCTTAAATGTTTGTAATTCTGATTATGAAAGTTGAAATTATTAAAGGAAGGAGGGTTTTTTTTTTTTTTCTGATCCAAACTCTTATCATTGTACTGTTAGAGTATTTTCAGTGTATTCTAAGTTTCAGCAAATATTTTTTTTTTGAAATTTTAGTCAGACTTAATTGAGAGTTCTAAGAAAAACTAGTTGCACAGGCCATTTTTCATTTTTAGTAATTTTCAGTGTTTGTTTTTTTTTTTTTTAATTTTCTAGCTTATTGAACTGAAACACATTCCATTCAGTTGGTTTTGAAATTTGTGTGCTTTCAAAGGCAAGCATTTAACAGATGTTTCAGTCAGAGCAAACTATTTGTAAAATGGTTTGTGACAACATGTATTGCTGATTGATTATTATGTTCATTTTATTGCTATATCATAAAAAGAATGTTCAGAATGAAGAAAAATTTATGCCTCTTCCCCCTTCATATATTGCACTGAGATTTCATTAAATCTCAAACAATATTGGGCTATTGAATATTTTTTTCTAAATATGCTAAAATAGTAACTCTTTCCTTTTAGATATGAAAACTATAAATGTAGAAATGACCTTCATACATATGTTTTATTTATTCCATTCCAGGATTCTAGTAATGTTAGTGATCTCACCAGTCAAATATCTAGTCTTTCCTTCTCCCATTCAATACCCACTGACTCGGGTGCTTCAGGGGATGGTAGTCAGATGATGCAGTCCACATCAGGTTCTACATCACTTAATCCCCAAAGCTTCTTAGTATCAGCACTGCGATCAGCTGGTCTGGTTGCAACCACTCAGGGGAATGTTGCACAGGTGAGGTTTTGGACTTCATTTTTAAACAATGAAAGAATGTGTTAATTAGCTGTTGAACTTATTGCAGCTTGTTACCTTCTTACTAGGATAACCTACAAGGCTTAACTCTTTAAGCAGTGATCTTCATGAGTTTGGTTCAAATCGAGGATAGGGTATTGATGTTCGTAGTGCATCCGAAGTTTGGGAATTACATAGAGAGCTTCCTTTCTGGTCCTTGGTGGCCCTTTGACAGGTGTATAGAAAATCACTGCAGAATCCTCTTTTATGGGCTCTGAACTTGATGCAAATTCCCCATCAACCTTGAGGTTGAGATAGAAATAAGATGCAAACAAACAAAATAAAAGCTGTTCTCATTGAAGTTCTGTCAGTTTTTTTCTACAACTTACAGCCATTACAAATCACTGCTGCTTTTTTTTTTTTAAATATAGATTCATTTTTTCATTTGGCCCCAAGGTGGTCAGTCACATCCAGCTTTTTACAGGCTATTCCCATTGATGTGGACATTTTTTTTTTTTTCATTAATTATTTGCTTGAGATGAACAAAGATGTTAATCGGTATCATCCTGCAGCCATATTTGCAATCTAGAAATGCAAATGTCTAATATTCTCTACAAGCTTTCCTTCTGCAATCCACTTACTGTTATACATTGCAGCAAAATAAGAATTGTTCATGTGCTTCTCCTCCTACAAGCATTACGATTTTCAGATCCCTGTACAATCTATTCTGAGATATAGATATCTTTTCAGCTGAGATAGCTCTTAATAGATGGGCCTGAAATGCTCAAAGGATCTGAAATTCTTAATGCTTTGGCAAGAAGCAGAAGCATGTGGAAAAATTACTAATTAACAGTAACATAAAGGAATTGTAGAAGAATTAGTTAAGAGTAAAACCTGTAGTTTATAGTGAGGTTTAACTAAAACCAAAGTATAGTATTAGCTTCCTAATTTGTTCAAGTCCCCAGAGAGGCTGCAGAAACAACCTTTTTTTTAAAATATCTTAATGCTGCCTCAAAAATTGTAAGATTGCCGTGTTTTTAATTTTTCCTTATCTGGAAAGGTCAATCATAAAATCTTTTGTTGTAAATAAATTGCTCAAGTTGCTTAAGTCATTTAATAACTACAATACTTTAAAATATTTAGTAATGTACGCCATGTTTTATACATTATTTCCTCTATATGTATTCTAGTTATTTCCATCATCAAAATACTTTAAAATTCAAAATTAAATGAACTTTATGCACTAATCTTTTTCTATTTGAATTTGTCATATCAAAACAGATGTATCCCATGCCATTTTTCTCAAAGAGAATATCCAATTGATAAATCTTATCCAGCAACCTTAGAACTAATAATTATCCATTAGTCTCTACAGGAATAGTGCTTTATTCATGAACCAATATATACGTATGTATTCTTTTCTGAAAGGATATAAAAATTATAGTTCAAATATGTAAATGAAAATGGCTCTCCAAAGATAATAATGAGAAGAAAAAAGGTTTTTATTGTCTATAGTGTTGCTGCTTTCAGACTGGGATGAAGCTATGCTCAGGTTGGCACAAGCTGCACTGTTCCGTTGCATTTGTAGTATCGGCTGGCAAATAGGGATGTGTTGATTTCCCGATGGCATTAAGGATAAGACAGATTACATTGAGCTGGTTGTGTTGTCTGAAATATATTGATATTTTTTTTAACATAATATCATCCGTCATGCAAAGTTTTACTTTTAGGTATTTTTACGCCCTTTGAGAAAATATATGAATAAAAAATAATAATAAAAAATAGTTTCTACACAAAAACAGAAAAAATTTTAATTGATTAAAAAAGTCAAGTATTTAAATGGTTAAATTCGAGGGGAAAAAAAAAGTTCTTTTTTTTTTCTATCTAAACATAATACTTCTTAAGATCAATAATAATTTTAAGAAAATTAATTGCCGATATATTTCAGATTTTACAACCAGATTATCCTTGCATGTCTTATTGCTCCTGCCTTCAGTAGGTCAAAGTGTTTGCTAGCCATTGCTGCAAATGCAACATAGCAGTGCATCACACATCCTCCTCTGTATGGCTTCATCCGTCCTGAGTGTAACCAATCACACACCAGACTATTAAACCTTTTTTTTTTTTTCATTATTATTATTTTGGGGGAGATATTTATTTATTTATTTAAATATTTAAGCTTGTCTTATGTTTTCCGGAAATCTATATCCTTTTCTTTCCTGTGTGGCTCTACAGCCCAGGAAGGGTCTGCTGTACAGTTATAGCCTAAAATATCCCTATCCTCAATCTTTGTTATCCATCTCCTCACACCATGTTGTCTTAAATCTTCGATGACATCATCAAATTATCTCTTCTTTGGTACTTCTAACATTCCGATATCCAATCGTATAACGTCTTCTTGCCTAAAATGTCTTTGTTCATCAATCAGGTTTTCTTTGCACTTTGGTTTCGTGATGGTAGGATTTTCTGGGATACGGTTGTCAGCCCATCGCCAACCCCAACCTGGAGGGCAAGGTTCCTGTATTTACATTCCACAGAAAGAGGGTGGCCATGTTATATTTCCTAGCACTGGGTAGCTCATATACCTTGGGAGCATTACTTCCCATTCCATAATTACAAGTCGCTGAGGATCAGAAATATATATATATATTAAAAATATTTTGGTTTGGTTAAGACAATGTTTATTACATTCTCTTAGTATATCTTCCCTGAAGTAATCCATCAAGTGTAGCATTATCTGTTTTCTCCATTGCTTCCAAGAATCTATAATTTACCCTTTTTATTGCAGTTGATTTTTCATTGCCTGTAAAACCAATGTCTTGTCTACATAGAATTATAGTAGTATATTCTTGACATATAAGAGAATACTGGAATTTCCCCAAAATTTTAATCCAATGTTGAGGTTCAGATGTTTTTGTTAGATGGTCACTCCCAATTAGTATTAGTATAAAATAAAAACAGATACTTCTTACCCCTCATTTATGCAAAAATCAGACTGTAAACACACATATTAAATAAGAAGGCTTAATGTGCATGAAATATAACAAAAATGAAAATACAAAATTTGGAAATACAAATAATGAGATGCACAATCGTTTGCTTTCACGCTTTGAGAGAGGAATCCATAGGCTTTCACGATTTCTGAGCTTGATCATCGAGGGCAGATCTGGCTGATGAGACCTAATAAGGACGAAACAGCTGTCCCAAATTCCCACTGTTAATAGCTCTCAAAGCGTGAAAGCAAACGATTGTGCATCTGTATCAATGTATTCAAAAGAGTGTATCAAGCTAATTTGAATAAATCTTTATATCTTAACAATCTTTAATATACTTTATTTAATTGACTGGCTTAGTTATGAAACTTGCACTTAGTTATGAATGTTTATAGTATTTTTAAAAATTTCATTTAAACATTTTAATTAGAGTGAATTAGGTTACTTTTATTCCTTTTTCCAACCCTCCCCCATTTTAGATATTTAAATAAATACAAATATTGTAAAAAATATTTTAAATAATTTTTTTTTTTTTTTTTGAAAAAGCATTATTTGATTCCATTGATGGGTACTGTACAAGGCTTTTTAGAACAGCCGAAAGAAGGTTGCTTTCACATTAAGTTTAGTTTATCTTCAATGAAAAGTCTCACTGAAATTGTAAACTTGGGAAGTGATAGAACCTGAGACCCATTGAGAAAGAATCCAGAATATTTAAAAATAGACATTTGTTGAATGATTTAATCTGATTCCCATAATTTAAGCTTTTTCAATTCAGAATATACTGCTACATTTAATACATGTAATTTAATTTTTAAGATTTTTCCTGCAGAAAAGTCTCTTTGAATTACAATTAGCTTTATGGGTCATAGTTATTAATAATGCTAAAAGTTTAAAGAAACAAAACAAGATTCAAATTATTTTCTGTAATTAAGAAATCTAAATTTTTACTATTTTCAGATGCCAGTATATTTTGTTCCCCCACCCTCTGTACCTTCAGCCCAGCCTGTGCGTGTCCTTTATCCTGTTCCCTATGTTTCTGCCATGTCTCAGCCTCATCAACCCTCCAATACAATTGTAAGCAATCAACAACAGGCATCACAACCTCCCCCTCAGTTACAACAACATAGTTCAGTGGAAAACCAATCTCATCCTCCTTCACAGCCTCAGCTTCCAGGTAGATTGTTATTTTACCATTAGTTTTTTTGTTTGTTTAATATTTAAGATTTTATATAATTTTCAGTTTGAAATCGGTTTATAATTGTTATTATGCTTTTGTGATCATATGCTATCACAATTAACATGAAAAACTTATAAATTTGATATAATTAATTTTTTGAGATGCCTCTTACATTGATTATGCCTTGCACAGCTGTAGTGATAGTATCACTTGGCAATTTAATATTATTTGCACTCTCCGCCTAACAGCATGAATTTTCAAGTTTTCACTATATTTTATCTGCTGAATATTTTACTCTCATATTATTAATTTTTGTTTTTTTGCTAAATTATTTTTCAATTATTTAATATTAATGTTCTGAGGTTTTAAGTTTGGACCCAGTTACTAGAACATTTCATATAAGTTAGATCTTGAAAAAAAATATTTCTGATAATTAGAAAAGCCATCATTCTAGAAATATGAAGATATAGTAAAGACATCTTGATTATCAGGAAAGCATAAAAGTAGTAGCCGTCTTAGTTGATTGATATTTTAAGAAACTTGATATTGGAAATTTCAAGGAAAAAAATTTTCATTTTCATTAACTACTTTATTGTCTGTCAGTGTTTCTGTTGTTGTTGCTATTGCTGTTCATCTGAAGATTAGAAATAGGGGTAATTGTTTTTTTTTTGTTTATTTGTTTATTTTTCCTTGAAAAAAAACAAGGAAAGTATTTAATTTTGATCCATCACTTAATTCAGTTAATGAACGACTTACATTTATCGATTTGGTTATCTATTGCCTTAAGTATAAAGCTATGATTTGCTCTGCAGATTTCGGTGCAAACTTGTCTGCCATTGAACACATTTTATGTGTGTGTATACATTTTTTGAATGATAGACCTAGAAGAACGTAAATTAAAAAAAAAAAGTCTACCAGAAGAAATTTTTGTTTGTTTAGGAATTGTGAATACATAAAAAATATCATTATTCTGACTGCATAAGAAGGAATTTGATAAAAGAAAAAAAAGAATGCTTATTATTTTATTTTTTTTATGCATATATAAAAGGAGAATGGGCAGATCTGCCCCACCACTGTATAGCGATAAGATATATACCTATAGAAAGATCTCCTTAAATAGAACATTTTTTATTATTACGACTTGTCTCAATTATTAGTACGTTCGGAGTTATATAATTCTAGATATGACTGTTCTCGTTGACATCTTAATTCCCAGATTTATTATTTAATTAACATTTAATAATTATTTTCAATAACAGTAAATATTATTTTCATATATTTCATGTAAATAATTATTATTTACGTGAAATAAATGATAATATTAATTTTTAATTACTTATAATAACTATTAAAAGTTAATTACATAATAAATTCGAGAATTACGATGTCAACTAGATAGTCACATCTAGCAGTATATAACTCTGAACGGATTAATAATTGAGACGAGTCGTAATAATAAAATATGTTTTATTTAAGGAGATCTTTCTATAGGTATATATCTTATCACTGTACAGGGGTGGGCCAACTTCCCATACATTTGTGCCATTTGTCCTTTTCAGTGGAAAGTATCCCCTGTAGCTGGCTAAGGATACTAATTTGCAAATACATTTTATGTCTCCTTTTGTAATTTTCTTATTTGGAGAACCTTTTAGATTTAACTTTAGTGTATTTTTGAATTCTGAACATGTCATCCTACTTATCTTATTAGGTCAGTATATTCAGAGTTATCCAGTGATGGGGTATTCTCAAGTTCCAAATCAGACGACCGGAGAAAATCTGACTGTATCTCCTTATTATCAGATGCAGCACACTCATTCTCTGGGAGCCATATCTGGAGGAACATCAGTGCCAGGTTTCTCCTATACTCCTCCAACTACATTGAGTGTTTCTTCAAATAACAATGGAAGTATGAACACTAGTCAGTCATCTTTTGTTGCTGGTACAGTTCAAATGTATGGCCCCATTCCCACAGGAGGGCCAACATCTTCAATGAATCCTGGGCCCTTCCAACACGCACAGGGTGCCTATCAACAGCAAGCTCAGTCTGCACAGACACCTGGAAGTCACGGGATCTGTTTGGCACCTGGACAGTCAACTCCATTGCCTCAGTCTCTCAATATGAACTCTCCTTTTGTTGGCTATGCAGTGTTTCCACCCCAATCATCTCAGGTGCAGCAAACAACTCCCACCACACCAACACAGAACACACCTGGCCAATCTGCACTATTTTCACCTTTCAATCAGCCAGTACTTACAACCACTTTTCCAATGTTTCGACCTGGCATGCAGTTGATGGCCGTTAGGTCAAGTACTCCACCACCACCTCCTCCTCCCCCAGCCTCTGCACCCCCTCAAGGCCTTCTGCAACCACAGTACAATGCAGCTCCATTGCTCACTAAAAGTTACAGCTTACCAACAGATCATCGCTTTGGGAAAGCTGTATCAGATCTGTATATGTCGGAAACAACTTCATTATCAGGTAATCGATTTTTTATTTCTATCAGAAACATTAGATATCTATATATTTTACTCTTAATATAGTCATTCTTGGCTCCCAGAATGATACAATCTTTAATTTATTTTTGTTATATAAACTAACAAAATTTGTAGTAAAAACATGATGTTTGCAATGTAAATATGATAATTATTTCAATAGTTATCCTACAGAATTCACAGTTCTCGCTTTTTTCTGTTTTTCTTAACATACTTTCTTTTAAGTTCCCATTAAATGTAGATAGCCGACATGAAAACTTATGTTTAGATTAACCGAATGCAGGGTGATAAGTAAAATTTAAATCCTTGTTCTGTTGGTTTAGAATTCAACTAAAAATTCAACTAAATTACATTTGTCAGATACAACTAACTAAGAATTAGCAGTTTCTGAAAGTCATTACTAAAATTAATCAAAGATAAAATTAAATTTTAAAACTTATCTTATAATAATTATCATTCAAAAATCAAATAATGAAAAATTTAAATCTGTTGTAATTGATGATATACTGGAGGATAAATTTCTTTATTAGTATTATAACACGGAATAATTTATGATACAGTTCATAATATAGTTTCTACAAAATTTAATATATTTTTAATATATTTTGTTTTATTTTTTTAAAGCTGTCAAATTTAAATTCAATGTTTGAAATAACTTACTTAGGAAATCCCCAAGATAATAAGAGTCTTACTGCTGGCCAACTGACATCTTTATCAAGTGGATCAACGAATATGCGACCACCAACAGCTCCTTTATATGGTAGAGGAATTCCATTGGTTCAGAGTAAGAAGTTTTCATTTTAATTATCTTCAAAATTGAAAATTTACATTAGCACAAGAACATAGTCATTTGATTTTGCTAGAACATGGGTCCTGAATCTTAATCAGCAACTGCTTAATCTCTTTTTATGTCCACCTTACATCATTCTGCAAACTATCATTTCTGATTTATTACTAATTGCTTCTGTTTTTTGTGCCTGTAGTTATATTTTATTTAGCTTTATCTTTTGGAATTTTTATTTGCTAAATTTTTGCCTCCTTATTAAAAACTGCCATTTTAAAGATAGAGTATTTTCTGAGCTTCAAAAGATAACATTAACTTGACATCATCCTGGAGTGGTAAAACCAGCAAATTTTAGTTTTGCACATTTTTGTACATGCTTCCTGGATGCTTTCAGATTGAAAACATTATGCATCTCAATAATTTTGCTTTGGTATTTATATGGTTAAGATGATTCCTTTGATGTATTCTGAACCTTCACCTGCCATTCTGGTTCCCTTCTACTCTTTAAGACTGATCTTCTGCTTATCCATTATGCAAATATTGAGTCGTCATTTTTCTTGAGTTCCGTGCTCATTCTGAGTGTTAGTTCACAATGTATTTCTGTTCATATGATAGCATCCTTATCCCATTCAAAAGGTTATCTCACTTCACTGTTCATAGTTCACATTTGGACAAGGCTGATTGTAAAACTTACTTTCTTCAATCTGATACAGTGCAACTTGGATAATTCGAAGCTGAAGGGACCACTACAAAACTTTGAATTATCCAAGACTTCGAATTAAACAAGTTACATCTTTTAACTTTAATTTCAGATCCACTGAATGCTTGAAAAGATTATTCTGTCAATAAGTAAATATTTATTCAGAAAGATCTTGGTATGAAAGATGTATGTAAACAAAATCAGATTTATATTATGTAAGCTACAGTACATATTACATTCAATGCAGAAAATTATAGTTTTTCAAAAAATTGTGCAATGTCTGATTGTTTTGTAGAATTCAGTCACTCAAGGTTAGCAAAATCATCGAGCATGTTTAGTAAATGGAAAACAGCTTCACTTACATTGGTTTGTCCTTCAATGTACCAACGAAATTCGGCGCTATCCCGTACTCGTTGGCGATTTGGCATTTCTTCTTCACACCCTTTTCCACCTCGCGAATGACGGCGGCCTTTTCAGCGAACGTTAAATTCTTGTACACGCGTGGTTTACTGAAAGACATGGTGACACTGACAGCAGGAAGCTCGAATGGCGTCTGAAGCGTCACGTGTCGAACGGTGGCGGGAAGGAGATTTCAGTTGTCACATGTCGAATTTCTAAACGCCGAAAAGTCGTTATGGTTCGAAATTTTTTATAAAAAACTTCGAATTAAGGAAGTTGAACTTCGAATTATCCACGATTTTTTAACATTGATTTAATAAGAAATTCAAGGGACTAAGGGAAATCTTCGAATTAACCATGATTTCGAATTAAAGACGTTCGAATTATCCAAGTTGCACTGTACTACAATCCTGTTACTTCATTTGTAACAATTCCTTCTCTTCATATCTGCAACTTATGAATTTCAACTTTAATCATTGACATATTTTCAGTAACATGTTTCATTTCAGCAATTTGCTGTAATTTGCCGTTGTTCTTCAGTTAGTTCTATTAGGCCATTTCCCCTTCCTCCCATTCCAGAAATACTAAAAGAACATTAACCCCTTTACTGGGAAGTGCGTTTCTAGATTCGTCTAGGACATCCGTGAAATGGGGAGCATGCCTGTGGACGCGCTATATAAAAAGATTTTTCTCTCATTGGGGAAAGCATCTATAAAATTAAAAAAAAACACACTAGATGACAAACCCATGCAGAACATAGATAAGTAGGACCTGCGTATATGTACACTTTCCCTGATGAGAGAAAAATCTTTTTATAAAGCGCGTCCACAGGCGCGCTCCCCATTTCACGGATGTCCTTGGATGCATCTAGAAACGCGCTCCCCACTAAAGGGGTTAACTTCTTGAAGGCTGTCCACTTTCAATAAAAATTTATTGTCATGCACTAATCTGTCATCAGCATAAACCTGGTAAAGAGTAAACATTCATGTATTCATTCTGTTATGATGAAACATGGGTTTGTTTCACCTGCTAAAGAATGTTCAGAATATTTCAGTCAAATATAATTTAATATACCCATTTGAATTTATTTTTTTTCCTCTGAAGGTTCATTGACCATTTCATAGACCAACAGCCGCAACAATTTGTTACCTTTAAATTTCCTTCTTAAATTTAAAATCCAGACAGTTTTCTCATATTGCCAAATTTTAGTTTTGTTTAGAACCTAAGGAAAAATTCAGTTCATTAGTTTGTAACTGGCTATTTCTCTTTCTTTTTTTGTTGTTGTTTTAATATTCCTACTGCAGAATTCTATTTGTGCAATGGTCTTTTACATTATTGTCCTTAATAAGAAATTTCTTAAATTTCTTTGATTGAAGAGACTTTAAAAAGCATGCTTAAATTTTTTAACCCATCTTCACTCACACCTATTTAGTGGGACAACAACACTCGTGGGCTAACATGATCACCCCAAAGTAAACTTTTGTATTCTAACCAGTTCCGTTAATATTTAAGTAAATGTGAATTATAATTATATTTCAACGTTATTTAAAGTGAATAAATGAACAAACAAATATAAAAAAAATTATTACAAAAGTATTCATTAGTACCATGAAATTTGAGATCCATTGAGAAAATATGAACTAAAACAAAAGAAAACTATTTACTAACAAAAACTAATCTTATGTTATATAAACTTTTGGATATATATGGCAGAAAAATATGGTAAATAGAGGGTATGAAAGCAGTTTTCATTAAGTAATGTGTGTCTGGTCTTGCACAGATATGGTGCTACAATCATTTTAGTGTTCTGGCTGGTAGACGATCATTCATGAAAGCGTCATTGTCATCTGCCAGTTTGGAGTGTTGTGCATCAGAAAAGATGTTCAAAATGATGCCCCTCTTGTCCTATACAATAGTGGCATTGTCAGAGCATTAACTGCCGCACTCATTCAAAAATGCCATGTATAGTACGGATGGTGTTGCAGGCTTTGACAATTAAATGACACAGTTCATCGACTGTATCAGCAGGTGTGGCATAGATGTGGCTTTTTACATGGCCCCAACAGAAGTTAATCTGATTAAGATCCGGTGATCATGCAGGCCATGCAATGGGACCTCGATTACCAATCCATCTTTTACCAAATGTTTCCATCAGGCATCGTCGTACCATGATACTGGAGTGAGCAGGTGCTCCGTCATGCTGAAACCACATCCTGGTGCATATAGCGAGCAGGATGTTTGTCAAGAATTCCCAATACAGATTCCCCGTCAAGCGATTTAGCAAGATGTGTGGACTAATGAGTATGTTGTTTGTGATGCCGTAGCACACGTTGACACTCATGAGAGCGGACTGGAATGGAATGTGGATTTCCCTCTGCCCAAATGTGCTAGTTGTGTGTGTTAAAAATGTCATCCCAAATGAACATTGCTTCATCATTGAACATACAACTTGCGAACTGGGGTATCACTGCACATTGTTGTAAAAACCACACGCAAAACTGGCTTCTTTGTGGATAATCCTCCAGGTTAAGACCCTGAAGACGTTGATGAAAGGGGTACAGCTGCTGTTCATGAAGAATCCGCCATACCGAACTGTGACTTAATGGAACATGACGTGCAGTTGCACGTTGCTGATGGAAGGTTTATCTATAACTGCTTCAAGAATGTCTTCCTCTACTGTATATTTTGGCACATACTGTATTAAAAGTGCATTATGAATGGCTTGTTTGTTTTGTTTTTGTTTTTTTTTTACATTTATATCCAATTTTTGTAAGCACTGAGGTTACTTTTAAGAACTTTTCAGTTTTTCAGACTTGGCAGTTTTTTTGTTAGTATATGTTACCAATTGAATTTACAAATAAGTCACAGGATAAAATGGATTTTAAAATGTCTGCTTTAATAAAATGCTTCAAATGTAATTTTATTTTAATGCTTGAAAATGTACTTAAAGTTTGTTATTTCAAGTCTTTAATTTAGATGGACAATTCTGTTTCTATTTACCTTAGATTCTTAAGCAATGCTGTCAAGTAACTTAACCTGAAACTAATTGAAAATTATAAGAAAAATTGCTCAAAAAAACTGATATTTCTTTTAAGCATAAATCACTGCAGTTCATTGCATTAAATGGGTTTTAGATCAGATGCTTAGGTTTTATGAAAGTATTTATTTATTTATAAATATTTTTAATTTATTTCTTTACATTATAAATTAATTGTTATTATATATTTATAGGTGATCTTCGTTTGTTGGGGCCTCCGCTTCAGCATCAGTTACCTACTCAATTAAGAACATCTCTGGTATTACCACAACAGAGGCCTTTGACACGCTTTCAGTCACCCCAACCAAGTGGGTCATCGAGCACAAATAGACCTCCAAAAATACGCAAGCAACGTAGCAAAACTAGTAGTAATAAATCAGACAATGTTAGTGTTACATCTCAACCATCGGCAGATCTGCCAGCTAATTGTAAGCCACATTAAAGTATTTTGAATGAATTTTTAATTATAATAAATATGATTAAATAATAATACATGAACTTACATGTGACATAAATAATAATTCACATGTCCAGAACTTTAGGACAAACACCATTCTTAAGGGTTACAACCACAGAATCCGACTAAACAGCTTGTGGTGATTACCTAACTATAGATGTTCAATAGAAAACAGATCCGGTCAATATGCAAATTTCCGAATCACAACCTTAGGGATCACATGATAGCTCTAAAGCAGACAAAAGGGAAATTGGCACGGCTGGGGAATTGTCTTTGTCTGAAATTCTGGACATGAAGGATTAACTCTACAAACGTGAACTTTTTGTCATGTCTTGAAGGTAAAATCTCGATGATTTCACCTGGGGAAGGATTATCAGAAAGTTGGAAGAAGGCTGCACAATCACCGATGTTGTCAGGGAGTTTGGGATCATTTATACATCATAATTGTAAGGAAGTTATTGAACAACATGTTCGCTTGTTCCATGATGCCATTGGTGAGACATTTCTTTTTATGGATGATAATGCCATATGCCTCATCAAACTAAAGCAGTGGAGAGCCTCCTGGGGACCGATAATATCCACAGAATCGATTGCCTACACGTTCTTCAGACATCGACCCCATTAAACACGTACAGGGCATTATGGATAGATGAATTGCTGCTCGCAGTCCCCTTGCTGGAAAACAAGCAGGGCCTCTTCCATTCTCTGAAAGAGGAGAGGAACAATCTGCCCCAGGGACTTCTGAATCACTTGGTGATGAGCCTGCCATCACATTATGATTGTTACAGCACTGTTCAAGGCGACATATTCCCTACTGAAAAGTTTAATGCCTAAGTATTGGCATGCACTTTCCATCCATTCTCCACCTATGCCCAACTGCTATGTGCTTATTTTCTGCAAAAGACTTGCTAACTATTGTTTTGATTTGTAATTTCCAAAAAGTTGTTGTGTATTGCCCTGTGCTAGATGACAGGAATAAATATCATTGCCATATTTGTCTGCATTCATGTACAGTTCTCTCTATACATGCACAAATGTCGCTTGTCGTTAAATTTTGGACACGTGTGTACTATTAAATTAGCCTAACTATTAATATCCTCTTCAAGTGTGGTAATCTCTTCAAGACATTAATGTAAAAAATATTAATGCAATGTTATTTTGGCAGACATTATTACAGAATTTCCAGTGAAACAATGTTGCAAAATATATATACATACATACATACACTGTATGCGCCAAAACAAATGATACTGAATTTCACAAGCCTTTGTTGCTCTTGACACCACATGATCACCTCATCGAACATTTGTCATGGAAAGGTAGCAGTATGCTTATGTTGGTTGAAGCTTCATAGATGTTCAAATGGTGTTAATAATGGAGGAAAAAATTTTTATTGTGGAGCATTAATTTCTCTCAACGGAATTGGATGTTCAAATGGACCAAGTTTGCTAACGTTGGGCAATATATTTCGGGAAGAATTTCAAAAATTTGGGAAATATATTTCGGGAAGAATTTCAAAAATTGCCACCCACAAACATGGTTATGTTAGCCTTCATTAAAAAATTTCGTGCCACTGCCAGCGTTCTGACACAGCTCAAAGGCTGCACCAGAAGTCCACTTATAGTGACAACAAATGCAAATCGAGGAATGCTCCTCGAGCAAGTGTTACAGTCACCTAAAAGAAGTCTCTGGCGAACTTCCTTAAAAATGAATCTTAGTCAAAATCTGTGATACAAATGTTCAAGGAAATTGTTGATTTTGCCTATAAGATACAGACCAGACAATGTTAGCAATGGCGTATGATGATGAAGCGTTCATTTGAATGGATTCATTAATTGACAGACTGGGATTTGAACGGCCAGTCATCATTGTGGAGAAACCCCTCCATAGTGAGCATGTAACAATATGATGTGCGGTGTCTGCAAACGGCATCTTGGGCCCTTATTTTGATAATGATGATGGCAATTCTGTAACTGTGAACCAGGTGCGATACAGAGTAAACATTCTCACACCATTTCTGGGGGATCTCAGTAGATTCTGCACTGCATGTAACCTGCCACTTCATATGCGGGACTTGCGTCACAAGATTGTAACATGCATCAGTGGAATGAAGTAACCTCTCTTCATGGCCATTTTTGAGAATCTCTTGTGAGTGTTATGAGCACTGCCTACAAGCAATGGACAGCATATCCAACATGTGCTGTGCCCTCAGAAAACAATAAAATTGATTTCCATATAGCATCAGATTCATCTACTGTGTTTGTATTCTATATGTAACAAACAATTTTTATATACAAATATTTCAGTATCATTTGTTTTGGCACATACTGTATTATTAACAGTTTTTACTAATCCACAAGTCAAGAAAATTAATTAAATCTGCCAAAAAAAATTTTTTTTGAATTTTTTTTTTTTCTGATAAAATCTATTGAAGCAAGCTTAAAGATTTCTTTCTGTTCTGTAAGCACAAACGGAAGAATAAACGACATCCCAGTTTCCTACAGTTTTCATGGGTTTACTAATGTCACTACTGTCTAGCAATAGCAACATGATTTTTATATGGCAAAATAAAATTCACCTTATATGTGTATGTGACTGTGATGTACTTTTGTGACTGAACTTTTTAGAGGAGGTAGATAGGAGAAATGACAGTGCTATAACCAATGTGTGAAAGGATATATCTCAAGGACTGTCTGAGTTGAAGATTTCATTGTATAGTCCTCGCATTGTAACTTTTCCTATTTGATATTTACTTTATAATTATTACTGAATAATATGTTTTTAAATTAGATAGCATTTTTCTCAATACTTACTTATACAATTACATTTTATTTTTTCAGCTTGGGGATATATTCTTGAAGTGCAGAATTTACCAGAAGGCTTGAAACGCAACGAAGCCGATCGCTATCTTGAAGAAGTGATAAACTTTGGAGCCAAGCTTCAATTTGTCTATGAGGGCAGTGGCAGTGTTCCTGATCATGGTTCTGGGGACTATATTATTACTGGAAAGTATCAGGTGCTGGCCATTTTTGAATCAGATACTGATGCACAGAGTGCCCTTCTGAACATCAAAACTAATAAGTTCCAGTTACGGCTTCTGTCAAGTAAGCCTCCATTGGAACTTCAGAGACCTAATTAATCCTTTATTAGAGACTATTTTTATATAAATTAAAATGGAAAAAAAATATTTTATGTGAGATTTCATAGTTGCAAGTGTGAATAATAATAATAATATTAATAATAATAATAAAAAAAACACTGACAAGATTCAAAAGCAGAAATAAAAAAATAATAAAAAGACTAGCACTAATCATGTTGGCAGCGCCGTACAGCAGGTCTGAAGGCAAAACTGCATTTTTGAATGAACTTCTGTTGAAAAAGTGAAATGTTATCATGAAAAAGGAAGACAACAGTATACATTGTGTACAGTCATCAGTATTTAAGTCATTTCCACATTCTGTAGAATTATTGCAGCCATCTGTAAAGTGTTATAACTTTACTGACAGATTTTTTTTTTTTTTTTTTCAATTGCCAATTGCTCGATTGTATACCAGGTAGCACAATCTGCAGGATGCTATTGGTTTGTTATTTCTTATACTGTAGTGTGTAGATTTTTGATTGGTTGATTGTTTTTTGATATTCTGAAATTATTATTATATTATTTAGTTTATGTTGACATATATATTTTTTAATAAAAAAAATCGAGAATCGCCTAATTAAAAAAAAAAATAATAATAATAAATAAGTAATTGTGGCATGTAATGTTTACTTTTCCATTGTGTATAATTTCAAAGCCAGAGAACTGTACCTTTTCAAAACAAACATGGAAGATATCTGCTATGCATGTGTGTCACACAGTTATCTGAGGTGACGATTGGGCTCCACTTTCATTTCTTGGATTAGTTTGTTTGTTTTTTTTCAAAAGGGGAAGGATTAAAAATTTATTTTTATGCCTCTTCCCTTCCTAGTGAGTTTAAGGATCATAAGAGATAACTAAAAGGGGCTATCGTAATTGGTGCTGAATACCTATTATTGCTCATACAAGTAAATTACAAGTTCATTTAGACTTAAAACTGTTATAATCATTACAGAATGCTCTGTCCTCCCTCCTTACTCTTTTCCTCTTCTCCTACTTATTCATTTTCACTTCAAATTCTTTAAATTCTCAAAAAGCATTAAATTGCTTTTAATCAACTCATTCTGTCTTTAAAGTGCATGACATTACAAATGATGTTTAAGTTTAAAACAACACAGTTTGATTTCTTTAACCACTCTTTCACTCTATATTTTACATCATTCTTAGTATTATTATTTTTTATTTTTTTTCAAACAGAGATTTGATTTTTCTATGCTAAAGCTCACTGTAAAACTTTTAAATAAAAGTCCCTATGCAAGTAACTAAATAACTCCACTTTGCATTTAAATATGGGTGTAGGAAATCTATCTTTCATTTGCACCTATTGATTTAGCTGACAGCAGCTGATAGCAATAGTTAGTATTATTCACGTTTTTTGTTTGTTTATTTTTTTTTTATATAAAGTGTTGCACCCATTTTTTTTTTTTTTTTTTTTAGTAGAGTTAACAGTCAGTGATTGAATGTTCGTGTTCAAGTATTTGTACAAGTAAAAATAGTTGCAATCTTTCTAAATTCTCTTAAGGCAGAACATTTATGCATTGCTTAGTATTGTATGAAATTATGTATAAGTTAGTTTTAATCATTATCTATTTTTAAGAAATCAAATTTCAAATTTATTTTTACTCACTGAATTTTCACTATTTCTTGAAAATGTAGGAGAGGAAAAAAAATATTATTATTTTTATTATTTTCTATATCTGTAATAATATTTAGAAGCATAAAAAAAATTACCAGCAGTACTATTAAGTTTTTATTAAAAAAACAAAACGAAAACCACTTTATTAACAAATCTAATAAGAAATTAAAACTATGATTTTAGCTTGCATGATCACAGCAACACTGGCACATTACAATGCCTGTTACTATAAGGAGCTACTATTAATATTTCAAGAGAGGATAAGATAAAATATTTAATTGCTGAACTATCAAACTGCAGTTTATGAATTCATAGACAAAAACTTCCTTGAATTTGAGTTTAAGATTACTTTCGAGGTTTTCTTTTAAATTTGATAGTTCATTTTTGTGCTTTTTGCCAGTTAGTAATTGTGCTCACTTGTATGCTGCATCACAATTACTGTTCTTGTAAGAAAACATTGAAAACCTAAATTAACCATTGTTTTTATTTAATAATTGGTAATTTATACTAAATCAATACTTAAAAAAAAATCGTAGAACATGTGGCTAGCTTTATAGGTGCTTCCTTTTCTAAGCACAGCTTGGCTTATTGTGTATCACTTGACTTGCCAGAAATTCCAAATTCATGGTGGCATCTACATGCAGCAATGAGGTTTTAAGCTTTATCTTATTTTGCATATATTAAGATAAAAAAAATTGCTGATTTTGATTTCTCTAAAATCTAAGAAAGAAAATTGTATGAGGGAGAAGATGACTTGACTAAATATGGTTATTTTACAAGTTTAGACATTATAGTTGTAATCATGAAATAGTGAAAATAATTGTTTGAATTAGTTGGTAATATTCCTCCAGTTTTTTTAAGAAATGTTACATGACTTCTGTAAGACGAATACAATTTTTATTTTTATTTTTTTCTTGAGGTGGATTAACAACTCGGTTTTATTATATTGCTGTTATCTTTACTGATGTGCTTGGAATTGTAGTGAGAGTTCAGTCAAAAAATTTAAATTAGTTTTTCAAGCTTTTTTTTTTTTTTTAAAAAAAATAAAAAAAACTCAACTCAAAATTACCGACATTCAAACTAAAATAATCAAGTAATAACAGTTAAGACCATGAAGTTTCACATACTTACATATTTATATTTAATTTAAAAAATAAAGTTTATAATTTTTATTTTACAAATCTCAAAATTAAATTACTATCTGAAAGATCAGTTTATTAAGATAAAAAGTTATTATATAGTAATTTATTTTAACAAAATTTAGGATAGTTGGCTTTTAGAATTTATTGGAAATGCTTTTTTAATAACCATTACAATAAAAAATAGCAACTAAACTAACTTTTATCAGAAAATGAATTAGTCAGATATTTTCTTATCACTAAATAAACTAAAATTTCTATTAAATTTATCAAAATACATTTTCCCGTAATTACAAAAACAAAAATCAGCAAAAAGGTTTGAATAAGGATGACATCATGTCTGAATAATTACCCAAATTATCATCTGCGTTAAACGTTGATATGGTCAGGCTTTTTTTTTTACTGTTCTAGAATATTTTTCTTGAATTGGTCAATTAAAAAGTAGCAATTGCATTAGATAAAAGAGTTATAATTATTCTGTAGTTTAAACATACATGCAGTTCTAAATTAGACTTTTCTTATTATATTAAAATAGAGCTATTTTATACTTTGTATACAAATAGCTTATAAATAAAGAAAAAAATTATATTAAAAAAATATTACATTTTGAAGTTTTAAAATATTTTTTTAAAAAAAAGGATCTAAGCATTAATTTGTATTAATTTGATGGATTTTAATTTTACAATAGTGATTTGCTACATTTGGAGGATTGCTCTTGTAATTGCAAATGATAACTTTTCAACATAATTGGCAGAACATAACGGTACATTCAGAAATACAAAGAAAGTCATTTGCCATTATCTATTTTTGCATGCTGCAGAATGTGGCAATTGGTAGATGGCACAAACATTTATCATTTTAGTTTGTAAACAGTTAACTTTGGTAACCTTCCAGCACAGCATGGATATAACTGTGCTCGCATGCCTATTATTTCAAAGCTGGAACTGAAATAATTATCTCTAAATCCTGTCATGCATATACTGATTAGTATGTTGATCAAGTCAAAAATGGAAATGAGACAAATCTAATGTTTACTATTCTACATTGTTAATTTGATGGAATACAAAGAATTTTAACAAATTAATAAAATGAGATTGCTAATCCACCTATATAGCATTTCTGGTTTCTGAAATCAACCCAAAACCTAGTTAGATTAAATATCAACATATTTAATATGAAGGAAAAAATGTTTTCCATATTTTTTGCAAACGTTTAAAGTTTAAAAATCGTTCTTCATGTTTATCTGTTAAGCATATGAGTTTAATATTAGTTTTGACAAATTTGCCAAGTTTTTTAAAGAAAATGGATTCTAGTTATCCTGTATATGGTAATTTTTTTCCTGTTTACTTACATTAGTCTTGACTTAAATAAGAAAAATAAGTATTGTTTGCTTAAGATAAATTTATATAATATTTTTAAAATATCTTCTGGTTAGCTTGGATCCAAATGACTTTTTTCTTCCTATTATTTTGGAGTTTCTTTAAACTTGTTAGAAAGTTATATCATTAAAGTGACAATAAAATTACTTTATTGTCTTGTTATCAGATTACATTGTGGCTGTGCTTATATTAATGTTTCTTGAGTTAAAGCCAATTCTGAGAAAGAAAAAAAAGAAAAATCTTCCCTTATATGCATAAGTTTAATTTTTGTCTCTCTCTCTCTCTCTTATCCACTTTTTAAGTTAAGTTTTTTAATTGAAATTATGAAGAAATTAACTGTTAAAAAAGAAAAAAAAAAGAAGCCTGAAAAGTGATTTGAACATATTTGTTCTGCCTTTTTAGTCGCAATCTGTGAAACTGACCAAGTGTCACCTCGTGCCTTTCCAGACCAACTTGTTAGGAATGGTCACAGTCAGCATTTGCTAAATACAAGGGGAAAAAAAATCATGTTCCAATTAATATTGTCTTACAATTATTAACTACGATTTGAATTTGTCTTGTATGCGTCACTGAAATTTTTTATGGAGTTATGAGAAGTTTAATGTTCCTGGGATATTGTGCATTCAAAGAGGGGATGGAAAAATAAGTTCTCAATCATTGTTTGCTATTCCTGTATGCATTGATTCTAATTTACAGGAGGTTTAGTGTTATGAGTAAAATTTCTAACAATTTCGTTTATTGGCATCTCTTCTTGTCAAGCTTTGAAAACTAATACAGCAATTTTTATTGAAGTAGCATTACTTCCTGATTACATAATGTTTTAGATTAGCTGTGTATGTTCTAAATGTAAAATGGTGGTTAGTGTTATTATCGATGTGATATGCTCCTATTTTGGTGGTCACATCAAACTGTGATTTGTTGACCCATTAGCTTTGTACAGTGTCTTTTCGTAGTCATTTGTACATACAACACTCAACAACAGCTTGGACTACAACAGCTGGCATTTTATTTGGAATCTTATTATCCTTGGAATTTTACAACTTCTCGTACTCCAGAACTGTCTAAAATCTACTTCATTAAGCAAAAAAGTAAATGCACATAAAACCAATTGATAATATAGCATAATATGTTGTTATTGTTCAGTTTACAGTTAAACATTATATCTTGTTTGCCAAACTTCTGTTTACAGCTTTTACCTCAAATACTGATTTTCCAATTCTGACCTTCCTAACTTGTTCTTCCTTATATTCATGCCTTCTGTTGTGACTGCATGTTTGTGAATAATAATAATGCCCAATTTGTAAATTTAAATTAAAAAGGTATTAATAATTCTCTGGTGTTCAGCCTACTACATCTAGTACTCTTTATCTACACTGTTAACAAATTATAGTTGCCAAATTTCTTTTTTAACATATTTGAAGGACAACTTCATAGATTATTGTCTCCCTGCAGATTAATAATTATAACGTTACAAATTTTTGTTTAACAATTTTGTCAGCTTTTACATTTTGGTTAAAACCTTTGTTTTGAAAAAAATAATAAAAAAATTCTTTAACAAAAATTGGTCCTTATGATTAATTATCGTATCATCTTGTTCTAGTTTTTAATGAAAGTAAAATATTTTTTTTTTTTTTATTCTCTTTGATAATAATACAGGTTTCTTTTCAACCTTCAGCTAGCAATCACCAACACTTTCCACGTAGCAATATTAATGGTCGATTGTTGAGTCAGTGAAAATGCCAAACTGCTGCTCCCAACATAATGTAGGTAAACATTATTTTGCAAATGGTCCAAAAGGAAACATTTTTATTGAAACATTTATTTGAAACAGCAAGTCTGCAAGTCAGCCTGCCATCTGCAATGGTTCATATGATTGAATCAAGCATCAAGTTCCTCCTCTTTTCTGAAATCCATTAGAATGAACAAGCTTTTCAGAAAACTCTTGATAGAAATAATGTAAAGAAAAATGTGATTCAATGTCCGCAAGCTGAATTACAAATTTAAAGGTGACTTATCTCCCAAGTTTTTGAAGTAAACAAAGAGCTCATTAAAAGGAGAAATTTATGAATATAAATTGAAATGCAGAAAATGAGAAACAAATATTTAACGTCTAAATAAATATTTTATGTGAGTATTTTTTTATTTTATTTCGTAATATTTTTATTTCCATATTTGTACCGGAATATCAATTTTTAATTTTTGATATTCGTGATTTGATTTTTTTTTTCCTTGTAAAAATGGGGAAAATGAGAATTTTCTCTCTTCAAATTGTAAATAAGCTTCAAGAAAAGAATTGCACATTGTTATTCTAACGTTAATAGTTTGCCAGAACAGGGGACAACAATCTTGGGTCCCACTGAACTGTATACCTCTTATTCATCATCTTAAATATTTTCAGTGGTGACATGGTTCGATTGGTGGTGGGAATGGCATTCCAAGAACGCTGCTTTTGCCTAGGCAAAAGATGGATGAATGATGACTAAAGATGTCGAGGAGATCCGAGGAAAAAAAACTACTTAAGGGTGTGATAGTAGACAACAAGCATGAAGTGACAAACCACAACATGACAACAAACATCTCTAATCAAATAGGTAACACAGAGTCGTACCCAGAAATTGGCTTTGGGGAGGGTTTAGAGTAGAGTTTCAAGGGAGACAAGTTTTACAGAAAATACCAAACGTTTACTTTTTTTTTTAATTAGCTTACTTAATATTAACACAACCTGATGTCAAGACATCTTTATTTTAAGCCATTATGTTAAGGTTTGTATCAAGAGATACCTCCTCATCTTCATGGATAAAAACTCAGACCGATTCTAAAAACATGCAAAATTAACCGAAAAAGTCCTGTGAGTTCTCAAAACCTATAAATATTTAATATATTACAACACTACTACAACTTAATACAGATTTTAATGCAGAAGTTTTGAAGACAGGAAATTCTGATTTTAATCTGTAACAAAATAACTGATTTGACAATAATAACGACATTGACTGCAAAGCCTGGTGGGAGTGTGTTGAAATAGTTTCTCTGCTTACCACTAAGTAGTAGCACCTCACATATGAGAAAAACAAGTACAGTGAACTCCTGATATAACGCTCATGTCGGGATGGAAACAACACCTGCGTTATAAGGTGAACCGCGTTATACCGAGGGGCGCGGTCGCGACACATTAAATTACTCAGAACGATTTGAGCTACATACTGAAACATCCCATCAACTATATACATATTAAGTATGTTAATAATAATAATAATAATAAAAAAAAATAATTTACAATATTTAAGTGTTTTATTAAAATGAACATAACATAGTTATACATCTTAAGTACATATATTTATTATTTTATTTACGTACATAAGGTACGCTTGAAAATATGTAAAAACAAACACTATCTATAACTAGACTAAAATCTATGTATTCAGCATCATTTTAATTACAAAACATCACTTAAAAAAGTGAGTAATTTTTGTTTGTTTGCTTTTTGATAACTTGTATCATTTCCCTTTTGAAAGATTCTAATTGCAACAATCTGACACTGTTAATATTTTCTTGAGATTCAGCCCATTTTATAACAGTTTCCATGGCTGTTATTGCTTCTTTGGTTGTTGGTGGTATATCAGCTATCCCACTGGCACTTTCATCATCATCTTCTGTTTCTTCTTGACAATCTTCCTCACCGCAAATAGATTCGATAATCATTTCAGCAGTCATATTCTGACAAATATTTTCTCTAGCGTCCACATCTAACCAATCAGTCAAAGAATCATTAGTTATTTCTGGCTCATTCAATATTTCCCGGATACGAGAAATTTCAGCCTCAGTGAAGATATTATCTGAAGCTGAATCTGAATGTGTTTTGGTTTGGTTGAGATCAACTTGATTATTAGATTCATTTAATTTTTTCCAACAGTTTCTAATTGTCTCTGATGTGATTGCCTGCCAGGCAAGTCCAATACTGAAGGACACGTCTTTGAGATCCATTTTTTTAAAAAATATATTGACGTCAATGTCTGATGATAATAATGACTTCATCATTTCTCTTCGGTAATTTGTTTTGAAAGCACTAATAATACCTTGATCTAAGGGTTGTATAAGAGCAGTAGTATTTTTGGAAGATACATTATTTTTATTTTACCATAGTCAGACACAAGGCTATCAGCCAGTGGATGATCTCGGCAATTATCTAAGAGAAGCAAAGCTTTTGGATCTAGACTCAATCCTTTCAGAAATTTTTGCATAGAGGGAACAAAGGAATTGTGAAACCAGTCATGAAATATTTTAAAAGTCATCCAAGCTTTTATGCTGTTTTTATAAACAACTGGCAGAGATTTTATATTGATTGACTTGAAACATCGTTGGTTTTGTCTTTTACCTATAATGAGTGGCGTCAACTTGTGATTACCAGCTTTATTTACACAAAATAAAGCTGTTATCCTTTCCTTGCGTAGTTTTAATCCTGTCTTTTGTGGGTTACTTTTTAGGTCTAAGGTTTTATTTGGCAACATTCTGTAATGTAATGCAGTCTCAACACAGTTATAAACTTGTGCATTAGTATACCCTTCTTCCTTAATGGAAATTGTGAACTGTTTGGAAAATTCTGCAGCGCCTTCAATATCACTAGATTTTGTTTCACCAGAAATGGAAATTTGGAAGATGCCATGTCGTTTTTTGCCAACTCCACAACCAACCATCAGAAGTCTTATAATCTCCTGCTTTTAAGCTTATATGGAATTTTTCAGCTTGCAACTTTAAAGCAGTTCCAGATATGGGAATACCTTCACTTCTTTTTTGCACAAACCATGCATAGAGGCAATTGTCAACATTTTGATTTTTTTCCAAGTCATGTCTTTTTTTGAGTAAGCCCAGCATCTGGGTCAAGCTTTATCAACAAATGAATTCAGTTTTGTCTCCTCTGTCATCCAACCCCTTACAGTTCCTTCAGGTATGCCGTATTCTCTTATGTTTGCTTTCAAAACTCTGCTCTTTACGTTAGCAATAATGTCAAGCTTTTTTTTCACGCTATAAATTTTTCTTTTACTCATCATGCATACAATAATTAAACACTATTCAAAATGCAGGAACTCAATGCATAAACAATTATTCAATATGCAGTAACAATAAAAAGCGATACTTACTAACGATGCACGGACCTGTATAAACTTATCGTGAACATCGCCCGCGCTATAACTGAGTGCGTGGTATAGCGAGCAGCGCAATAACGAGGGTCCACTGTATCTTTTATTGCCTGACCATTCCATAATATCTGAAGTTCCTTTAGACTTGGGAACAGACAAATTCGGAGCCGTTTGAGTTTGAACCATTGCAAGGTTAACATCAATTACCATTTCTACAAAAAAAAAAATTTTGCCTTTTCCTCTTCTATTTATTTTCTACAAATCAGTTTTTCAGGCTGGGAGGGGGGGGGAACAACCCCTTCCTCGGTGCACTTATGTCTAACAGACAAATTTTCAAAACTATGCCTGTTCCACTGGCATTTGAAATGAAGGTTACTACACCAAATTCTTCAATAATCTTCTTTCCTTCCATCTACAGCGCTAGTGGTAGGTAAACACAAATGGCGACTTGTTTGTAAAACTGGTCTCACGAAGAAATACGCGCTGTTATTCGATTTCTGTGGGCGAAACATGTAACCACGGCTGAAATTCACTGGCAGCTGGTAGAGGTTTACGGAGAGACTGTAATGTCTCATCAGGATGTTGCAGAATGGTGTCAAAAATTTGCGGCCAGTAGAGAAAACGTCACTGATGAGGATCGCAGTGGCCGACCCAGCACGGCAACAACAGATTTGAACAGAGCTCGCGTGGAGGAGCTGATTCAGGATAACAGGAGGATCACGTTACGGCATATGACTATAGAATTGGGAATGTTGTTCCGAAGTGTTCGTCACATTGTTCACGATATTCTGCAGTACCGGAAAATTTGTTCCTGATGGGTTCCACGAAATCTGTCCAACCAACACAAGGAGAAGCACATGGGGTCAAGTCTGCAACTATTGCAACGGTTCTCTATGGAAGTTTTCTTCACCACATTGTCATGGGTGACATAACATGGATCCACCACAACACCCCCAGCAGTAAGCGGTCATCAATGGAGTGGAAACACCCCTCCTCTTCAAAGACAAATATTTAAGTTTAAGGTGATGCCATCTGTCGGGAAGGTGATGGCCACTGTGTTTTGGGACACCATGCGTGTCATACTCGTGGAGTTTTTGGAAAGAGGGCAAACAGTGATCGCTGACCGATATTGCAAGACCTTGACACAATTGGGCTAAGCAATCAGGAGGAAACAGCCAGGATTTCTCACCGAGGGCGTCATCTTCCTTCAGTGCACGACCTCATACAGCCCAGAAGACCACCACTCCCTAAAGCCCGGACCTCGCTCTCAGCGACTTTCACCTGTTTCCTCACTTGAAGGAGCACCTAAGAGGCCGACAATTCGCCTCAGACACTTCGCAAGGTGAAACACTTCGCGACAACGTGGCTGAACACGCAAGGACAGAATTTTTACCAGGAGGGAATATTCAAACTCATCCCAACGACAAGTGCCGAAACTGATAGGAAGACTAAGTCGAAAACTAACCTGAGGTATGTACTATCAGTCGGCTGTATTGGTTGTATGAAATAAAATGTACAGTTTCACTGCAGGCTTTGTAACCTTAGTTTCTGATCACCTCTCGTAACATAATAGTATTTGGAATCTAATCATTGTATTCTGGCTTGATAAAGAGAAGATGTATGCTTCTTGAAAATTTGCTGCCTTCAGTATTTAAATAAATATTTTTAAATACTAGCATGATGAGTTGAAAGTTACTATAATTTATTTTTTTCCTGTGGAATATCCATGCATGACAATTCCCTTTTTCTTGATTAAATCCTGACTATGTTTCTGAATAATTAGGAATTGGAGGAATGCTGCACTCAATAGGAAAGAATGGCGAAAGCTTCTTCAGAAGGCCAAGGCCCACAGAGGGCTGTCATGCCATTGATGATGATGATGATGTTTCTGAATAGATTTTACTATAAAAATAATTATTTGGAGTGGAGTGATATTTAGAATGTTAACTTCCATTTCTGTCAGATTTTGGAGTGATATTGGAATTTAAAGGATAGTCACATAACATAACTAAATGTATGCACATATATCTAAAACATATTCTCTTTTCAAAGTATTCAAAACCAGTAATTTTGACAAAAAAGGCTGTTTATGATGGAAATTTGGCATCATTCATAACCTATTCATATAAAAAAAAAAAGAAGCTGAATTATGGGCCTTTCTTCAATGGGTGGCCAGGTAGCCATGTTGTAACACTTGACTGCCGACTGGAGGAGTTGGTTTCTGCAGCACAGGTCAGGGATTTTTCCATTAATTCTCCAGATGGGTTCTAGAGTCCACCCAGCGTTCTGAAGAATGGGTACTGTGTTTGTTTCTGGGGATTAAAGGTGGGCAGGTGTCGGAATGACCTCCCTATCTCAACTTAGCCCCATTGGTCAGGAACATAATCTCATGCAATCCTAAAGGCCACAAAGGCCTGTGATGGAATACTTTAATAATGCAATTACAAAAGTGTGTTGTACAGCCTCAAACTAATCTATCATTCCAGTTAATCTCTTAGATGTTTTGTGCGATTTAAGACATTGGAACAACCAGCCACATTTTCAAAACTAGATGCTGAGCTATACAGAAGACAAATACCTAAGGCTCACTTCCATTGATTTACGGAAGTTTTAGTATTAACAGAGCTGCCAGTATCAATAAAAGACACAGCATTAAGGGTTTTTCGCACTGGAGAAGTAACAGCCCACTATGACACCACCACTTCCAAAATTTTTGTTTTGAAATGAAACAATGATGGGTAGCATTCTAGATATTCTTAAAACTCAATTTTGACATGATCATTGTATATTCCATAAAGGCGGGTTTTCACTTATGGGGTTGGTTTGCTCCTGGGTGTCTGTGGTGTTGTCCAGTCGAAGATAAAAAAAATGTCTTCCACAGGAAAAAAACATAGAACAACCAGTTTCCCATTTAAACCAATGGGTCTGTTGCTTGAGTGAGCTCGATCATTGCCATCTTCGATCACCTGAGAAGTGATTGGTCAAGCTCACAACCCCCATCCTTTTGAATACTGTCCCTTAGAAGAAGGGCATGTTTTATTGCTTTTGGCTGCTCCACCTCTAACTCAGATGATCCAAATTTAGCTGTTGGTCATTTTCAGAGGTTAAAAATCTATGGAGTTCGCTGTCAACCGGTCCTTCTAGTGAAAATGAAAGTAATATATAATGGTTCATTGAGGAATGAGAAGCAGCAGGCACACTGCCCTCCTAGTAAAAATCAGCCTTAAAATCTCTTTCCAGTAACAATACTCAAGTTACCACTATAAATAACATTTGGTGCTGATTTTGGGAGATTTAAATAGTTCATTCCATTGCTGATACAGCATTCAATAAAGAAGTCTGTTTGAAACCTTGGAAGCTTACCGACAACCAAGGATACCTTGAGTGTTTTCTGCACATCCTTAAATAACTATTCCTTACTGGCATACAATCAAGAGGTATAAGACTGATGTCAATCACTTCTAAGAGAATAATAAGTAGTGAATAACAGTTGACAGCAAGTAGACTTCCAAACAAACTCAAGCTGCCTTTCACAACATCTGACTCAAGAGTAGTCAGATCAATGTGTTATGTCACTGATCTATTAACTTGAAATTTTGTAGTAATGTTCTGTTGATTGAAAGAATTTATTTACTTATTTAGTTTTTAAATTCTGATTTGTAATAAATTATTTCAAAGAACTAATCAAGAAACACCATGAACACACGCACATTACGCAAAGGATTCGCACCCCCGAGCTGTCATCGTGAAGAGACTGGAACAGACCGTTTCGTCCTTATTAGGACTCATCAGCCAGCTAAACTCCACTGATAACAAGCTCAGAAGGTGCGAAAGGAAGGTATGTTAAAGAACGTTTTAACTATTTCAAAGAACTTTTTGTTGCGGTTAACGATTTCATAAGAACTGACTGATTCTCTTTCCCAGAAAAGCTCTCTTCCTTTCATGCATAACTATATATAATCTGCTTCATTCAGATCAAATGTTAAACTCACAAATTGGTCTGCCGTTGCAGCCAGTATGCCGGTACCCGGGTTCGAATCCCGGTCGTGGCATGGATGTTCTTTCTTCTTCTGTTTCTGCCCGTTCCTGCGGGTATCACTTGATGCTGCCTCCCTTGGCGAACCCTGGGCAACGATTCGTCGGTTAAAGGCATCATATCTTGCCCCTTGTTGTTGGCCTAAAGAAAGACGATCAGTCTAAGAGCCCGGGCATTTGTAAAAAAAAAAAGATAACAGCTTCCAGTTTGTTTGTTTGTTTGTTTTTTTTGTTTTTTTTGCAAAATTAGTTGTCGTATTAATGTTATATAGTCACTTAAATGTCTATTATTATTCTGACGTTGACAGGTGTTTATGTTTGTATGAAAGTACTCTCCTATATGGTGGCATTTGTTGAAAAAAAAGAACTTCCACTTGCTAATGTGTGCACTTGAAAAAAAATAAAAAAAATATTGAAAAATATTGAAAAAAAACTATTGAAAAATATTGAAAAAAAAAAAAATTGAACCATTAAACATTTTCAATAGATAAATCCTGGGAAGAGAATAATCCTGAAATAAAGGACATAATTTTTATCTAGCATTTAAAACACTATTTAAATTGCCATCTTCTAATGAACTCCATTGATAGTTGACGATATTAGACAGCTGCCTATAAAATCTTAATAGTTCACTGGTTCCAACTTTTTTTATCATTCCAATACATGTTCATTCTCATTAACTGTATCTTGAAAGTTTTGAAAGTAATAAATATGCTAACGAAAATAATTAAAAAAAAAAAAAAAGAGTCCATATAGAAACCAGTGTATTTTAAGCCACCCTTTACCTCTCTTTTTTTCCTCCCCTAAACACCTGGATATTTGATAAGGTATATTTCTGTAGTTTTCGTAGTGTATCAAAATTACAGAAATTTTCCCTGAACTTCATAAATGTTTTTTTTTTTTTGTATTTGTTTTATTAGTTATAAAAAAGAAGACAAAAAATTTCTAAAATTAAAATTCAGTACATGTAGCACTTTCAAAATGGTGTACCTGTAATGACAACAGCGACTTCTGAATCTGTCAGAACTCACAGAGTTTAATTATTTCTGACCTAAGTTTAAAAACTTACGTTTTAAATGAGTCGTCTTATAAATTCCAGGTAAATTTTTATTTTTCGTTGATTACTACCAGATAAGAGAACGAGTTATGTTTTGACCAAAATTCCTCAACTGAAGAAGAAAAAAAAATCCTAATAAATAATTACATTATTCGCAGAATTGCTCCATTGCATTTAACTAAATTAAAAGGAATGATATCTATGAACTAGTTAAACAGGTCCATCCATCGATTGGCGAAATCAAGAAAACTAAGAAGGGCTCGTGCATTAGCACTTCTAGCGACCCCATACACGAAAACTGTAAGGGGCAGAAGCTCTGATATTCATTCTGTCCGTCTCATTATTACCTCTACAGCTCATAACTACAAGTCGGACAAACATGAGTTAAAAATAATTTGGAATTTTTATGACTTGTAGAGATGGGGGGGGGGGGGGAATACGAGTTCCCGTCTCGTGATAATACTTAAGTATATTCTCAACATCTTAGAATGGTTTTATTCAGCTCGTTTCGTATAGTGGTTAGTACGTTGCGTTGTAACCGCATAACCCAGGTTCGAATCATAGCATATTTTTTTTTATTCTTTCGTAATTATATTTTTTATTTTTTAAAAAAATCATTATTTGTAGAAAATTAAATATGGACGGCGTCGCTATAGTTTCGTGTACACTATAAAAACCAGTGTTTTGCCTGTTAATAGCCCAGATAGAGAACTGTTTTTAGCAGAAGACCAGAAGTCAATATTGGCAAATCGAAAACCTGAAGTTTCTCTGCCGGCTCTTAAAGTAAAACCTCTGAAACGACTTACTTCAAAATCTCCAGATTACACATATTTTAGGAAATTTAACATTCAATAAAAAAAAAAGGTCCCACCAGCCAAAACACATCGGATTTCCCTAAAATTCTCAAAATCCCTTCCGTTTTTTTGTAGATTATCGTATTACCGAGTAAGAAAAGCATCTGAATACGATCTGGAAAACCTTTTAATTACAAGTGTCTAAGATTTCTGTCTTGTCTTCCGACATGATTTTTTTTTTTTCCCCCCTTAGGTCAACATCCAAAATCTCTCTATTTGAAAGGAAAATTTTCATTATTGACCACACTGTTAAGAGTAGCATTCCTAAAGGATTAACGAGGTCTTAGCTCAGTCCGTGGTGCCATCTGTTGTTAAGATCTGGCAACCGGAAGTTGTTTCTCGGAAGTTTGTCAATAACATACGGGTCTTTCCCTCCTTTTCAGTTGTAGCGATGATCACGTAATTATGTTGAACAAATTGATAATGTGTACCAATTTTTTCTATAATTTTCTTTCTGCTTAGGTAAATACTGAAATTACCAGATGTTACCTTTTTTTTAAGTAATTATCCTTTCGCTTTCGAAGGACAGATGCAATTGAACTGAACCTCCGTCTGCTATGTTTATATCTGCGTTGCAACCATTGGGAGACAAATCAAGGCTTTTATTTATTTGTTTATTTCTATTTCATAAATTGAATTGTTACTAAAATTTAGCCAGTTTTATAATTAATGCTATCTTTAATTTAACTTGTAAGAAATTCG